>CM035099.1:4732384-5345507 GCA_020205505.1 Panax japonicus
GTCGCCAGATACATGGTACAGAATTCAAATACAACTTACTAATACAACTGTCGTGTACAATACGACAAAACATAACTGTGAGTTTGAATACAATTATTGTCTACTAGAGAGCATACAAACTCAAAAGGTGTCCTCAATACAATTATTGTCACACTATTTAACAGAATAGTGAGGACTACTAATACTATTCTCTGGTCCATCACTCCGTTCCCCGACTCGTCCCAGCTATATTCTCATTTCCTGAAGAGAACAGTGAAAGAAAGGGTGAGCTCAACTAGCCCAGTAAGAAATATTATGACTAAGATAATGCAGAATAAATTATCATTAGCCTTCAACAGTGTTAAACTGATAAAATACAATAAACATCAAGTTTAACTACAGCGGAACCAGCAATCCATTAAAAGAGTCAAGTAGAAAATAAAATCTACTATCTTTTATGATTTAAAAGGTTTTTCATCATCGTTATAGCTGAGACTCAGCTTAATAAATATTCCACATCATCTAATCACCCCCGCACTACGGCCAAGGATATTCTTTAGTATCACGACCACAATTATTCATGCACTACAGCCAAGAATATTTGTGTATTCATCAATGGTCATGATCATGCCAACAACTGTCCATCAATGCACTACGGGCCAATGAGGATTTTTAATTTTTACATCATTTGTAACATTACGGTCATGATTACACCGAATAATCCCTGGTCATAATCATACCAAGTCCATCTATGCACTACAGGCCACAGATGACTTTCGACAAAATATAAACATGAGGATGATGACAATGATATAAAAATTCAATAAAACAAGTTCAAGAATTATTTTATCCAGGAATTATTAACGTTCAAATTTGTCAACACGATACTGTTTTGTGGTGTAAAATTCAAGAATGATCAGAAGAATATTTCTATGAAAGGATACTGGATGAAGCGCAAATATCAAGGATATTCCACTAATTTCATGGAGCATAGAAGTCAAAGTTTTATCCAACTGAGTATAATAAAGAATGGAATAACAAAAGAAATCACCATGCATGCGATAGACCGCACAGACAGGTTATTCTAGCAGAATAATAATAACGGAACCAGGTCAGGTGAAATTCACACCGACAGGATGTTCCAACAGAATAATAAAGAATGGAACCAGGTCCGGTGTAAAACACACAGACAGGATATTCCAACAGAATAATAAATAATGGAACCAGGTCCGGTGTAAAACACACAGACAGGATATTCCAACAGAATAATAAAGAATGGAACCAGGTCCGGTGTAAAACACACAGACAGGATATTCCGACAGAAATATAAAGACAGGATAGTAAATGGATGTCACCAAGTATAGGGTATTCCGCGTATACCGGTTATTCCAACAGAATAATAATGAATGGAATTACATAAGGATTTCACCAAGTATAGGGTGTACCGCGTATACAGGTCATGTATAGGGTATGCCACTTTTACAGGTTATTCCAACAGAATAACAAAGAACGGAAGAACATAAGTTCTCTTCAAGAAGAAAGAATAACACCCCTTACCGTATTAAGAGATTGAATACTGCAGTCGTGTAATAACCGAATACTCTTCTTCTTTCTCTCTTACTCTCTCTATACTTTCTCTCTCTATAGCTTGAACGAATTCGTGAAAAATAATGAAGCCCTAGGCCTCTATTTATAGAAGATTTATTACTATTTACGAAAGTATTTACTATTTACGAAGGTAATTACTATTGACGAAGGTAATTACTATTTACGAAAATAATTACTATTTACGAAGGTAATTACTATTTACGAAAATAATTACTATTTACGAAGGTAATTACTATTTACGAAAGTAATTACTATTTACGAAGGTAATTACTATTTACGAAAGTAATTACTATTTACGAAAGAGACTCTTGGATGATGACATATGGCCCCCCATAAATAATTCAACTTACCACAAACGTCTAATAATAGACTCTTTATATACATCAAGGATTGAATAAAAATTACCAAAAATTATTTTAACACATATTTAATCTTTCAACAATTATTAATCATTTATAACTTGTCGTCTCAATTATTATTTAAATAATATAACATATTATACAGATGATACTGTGACAATAATTGAATCAATAATATAAGAGATATGATGCAGCAATTACTGTAGCAATAATTGAGTATAGCTGAGTGACTTCTCACGTAAGCATCAATAATCAATACCGTGTGCTACTATGCAACAACGCGTATTACTGTACTTTT
Source organism: Panax japonicus (assembly GCA_020205505.1). NCBI lineage: Eukaryota > Viridiplantae > Streptophyta > Magnoliopsida > Apiales > Araliaceae > Panax > Panax japonicus. The sequence continues at coordinate 4,734,629 of CM035099.1, forward strand.
ACTACCGAGTAGTTCAACAATTTTTAACGGTCACACCTCCGCCGTTATTTTATAGAAAGATAATTTTGTCGTTTTCTAACTATGACAATACTTCCGTTGTGGGGTCCACCAATGATTGTGCCGTCGTACGAATATTCCCCGACAAAAAGAATATTCCCCGACCAAACGAATATTTTATAACAACTTGCGTACTTTGCAAAATTTATAAATATTACCCACAACTATAAAATTATATCAAATTTATTCCATAATATTCCAAAAATAATAATTATGAAAATTCATCTTTATTTATAAAAACTGGGGTCTTACAAAATACATTAATTAAATACGTGCGATTAACCTTGTTAACATCAAGATTCGTCCACGCGTTTCAATCAACAAAGCGCGTCAAATCCTGTATAGAAATGAAGTCCACCAAAAACTTGACAACTTGGGCCGCCGAGGAATAGCTTCAGTGTGAGAATAAGTATAGGCTGAATAAGGTTTAATAATGGAGGCTTAATGCTCTAGTGCTGTAAAATAATATTAATGTATGTGTGTATCTTAGAATCAGGGTATAGCCTTATATTTATAGTGATCACACCTCCTCCAAAGAGTCCTTCCCCGAATAGAATTAGGGTTCCTCATTAGGTATAATTTCTTGATATGATTGAATAGAATCGAAAGTTGGACCATATCCTAACACTTTTCTTAGGAGTCATAAATTGAAGGCAATTAGGAATCCTTGATTCCTTAAAATATTCAACTGCCAAAACAAGTTTTTACGTAGGTTAAAATAACTCCACGTAGACTTTGACCCACCATGTAATGTTGGGCCCAAATAATTATGCCCCAACATTCCCCCCCACCCCCACCCCCACCCCCACCCCCACCCCCAATTTTTGGTTAAATGGAACATTTAAGGAAAAAGTATTCCAAATAAAATCCAATAATTAACAATGAATGCTGCCAAGCCCAACCCCCTCAGAAAACTACCCATCACGTAAAATAGGGGCCCATCAACTCCTCCTCACGTTGTCAATCATCACATCCCATTAATTAGCTGCTCCTTAAGAAGTGCGTGAAACTGAAAAGACAACCCATTCTAAAACCCTTTCCTCCAAACAAAACAAAACTACTTTCCCAATTTTAAATTCTCAAAAACTCCTTCCTCCCCCCTGTAAGCTCTGTTTCCCGGTAAGAACAACTCCAACTTTCCACCAATGGCTTCGTCCAAGACTTCGATTACTTCCACCCCCAGTTCCGATGAGCTAATTAGAGCCATCCCCCTTTCTACTAACACTACCCTTCCGGTAAACGTTGCCACCTCATTTACTAACAACCCAAAGACCACCACCAAGGTCATTACCACCAACTCAAACACAGTGTCCACCACTATTACCACCAGCTTTGCCCCCCACACCCCTTCTTCATCCAAAATAGGTATCGATTTCCAAAAAATGATCCGCGAATATTCTAATTAATTAAAATTTCCCCACGCCAACACCCCATCTCAATTCATCAAAGCATATCTCACCACAATCCAGAAACACTATCATATCCCTGATACCCATTAACTGAAAGCTCCCTCCATCGACGACTGAATGTATCACCGACCTGATGGTTGGACTGCCATGCCCCTTACCCATCTAGAGAAAGGGGTTCGGTTACCTCTACATGCCTTTATTATTACTCTACTAGGGTTTATTGGCATCAGCTTCGCCCAACTGGTGCAAAACTCTTATATCAACAATGTCACCTTCCTCACCTTCTTCCATGAAGCATGCGTTCCTCCCACCATTAATTTCTTCCTAGCCTTATTCCAAATGAATAAATCCCGAGAAATCGACTTCAAAACTTTGGGCAGACAACCACCAAAACCAACCCAAAAAATCAAGAAGCTTTCCATAATAAATTCCCCTTCAAGCAACAAAAGATGGTACAAGAACTGGTTCTTCATCAAAGGACCAGAGACCTACAAGATTCCAGATTGGGCTTCCTACGGCTGCCCTAATGTCAACATTAGAGAATCCCCCCCACTAAGTCCTTGAATTAGTGAAACTGATCGAGAAACTGGCGATAAAGGAATGTGATTTCAATCTCCTCACCAAACCCGCTTGGCTCTTCGAGCATAAATGTAAGTTCCGAAGTTCTTGTTTTCCTCTTTAATAGAATCATATTATTTAAATGTCAATTACCAAACTGACCCACTCTTTGCATACAATATCCTTAATTAAGACAACATCTGCCGAAAGGAAAGAACTCAAAGAATTCATTGTTGGATAAACCTCCCAAAAATCCAATATTTCACTAATAACTGAAACTACTCTATTGGAAGTCATATCCGAAGAGTCATCCTCCTCCCGAACCAAAACAAAATCCAAGGCTAAGGTACTGAATCCCAAAACAATCCCAACTCCCTCTTTAAAGAAAGCATCTTGGATATGCCAAAATCTAAAAGGTTAAAAATCCTTCAGGTTAAGAAAAGGCGTACCAAGATTATTCCTCTAACTTCTAAACCACTCAAAGTCCCCACTTCCGAACACCTTACTTCCCATACAGAAAACATCCATTCCACTGAAGTCACCCCCACCAATACATCCGAACCAACTCAAATTCAAAGCCAAAAATGAAAAGAGTCTGTAGACTCCTCCTTTGAACCACCACCCAAATAAGCTAACTCCGAAAAGTCTCTCGAACAATCTTCTCAACGCGTTCTTTCTCCTCCTAAAAAATCTTCTCGGGGTCGAACCCAAGAAACTAGATCTTCCCCAACCCTTTGGATGGACGCCACAGAAGAATATCCCCTTGAACTTTTTGAGCATTTCATTCTTCCCGCCGATGAGCCTCACTTCAACGACATATCCATCACTGAACTCGTCTTCGCCGAAATAAAGCATCAAGGAAGAGTAAGACCTTATGAACTACATCACATATATCCTCTATTCCATTTGTTTATCTCTTTACCCAACAATATTATTTATAGGTCGTCGCCATCTCTGGAAGCCTCATCCGTCAATGGAAAGAAATAGAAGAAGAAGAAAAAGCCACCCAAAGGGAAGACGAACTACTGAATACTGACCTTACAAAAGATAAAAAGTCTTCATTGCAACACAGAATTCTACTACGAAGGCCTCCAAGCCGATATCGCCAAGTTAAAGGAAGAATCCACAGAAATGGAAGCCCACCAAAGGACATACCTCAAGAACTATGAGATAGTTTAGAGGGAAAATTAAGAGCTACAGCAAAATAACCAAACCCTCCAACGCCAGATCCGGGACTTGGCCAAAAAAGAGGAGAAAAACTTCCAAACTTGTGTACGTCTCCTTGGAGAAAGAATTCAAGGAATACAAAGCGTTGTGACCTCGTTTAACCGAAGAGCTCCGTCTTCAGATCTGACAAGACGAAGGGTACAAAACTGCCCGAAGCAAAGATAAATAAAAGGTCACTGCTGCCAAACTGGACGTCTCTATCCTCGACTCTTCTGAAGATGAAGTTGAGGATGAAGCCGAAGACGACCAACCATGTAAGACCCCAACTTATTATAAATGAAATTGAATTTCTTTATTTATTATTTTGAAATAGTAAGGGTTGATTTGATTAATATGGTTAGTTATGCGTAAAATGCGCAAATATTTTAAATGAGCAAGTGGTTATAAAATATTCATTGTTATCGAGGAATATTCATTTGGTCGTGGAATATTCTTACTGTCGGGGAATATTCGTACGACGGCGCAGCCTTGTGTGAGCCCCATAAGGGAAAGTGATTGGATGGAGAAAATGACAAGTATAAATTTTTATAAATAACGGCGTAATTGTTATCGTTAACATTGTTGGAATACCCGGTGATTTAAACACAGTAGCACGTGGTATTGCACTAATTATTGATTCTTACGTAAGAATGCACTACTCAATAATTGTTACAGTAATTACTGTTCAATATTTTATTTTATTGATTCAATAATTGCTACGTTGATATTTTATATTATTGTTGTTTCAATAATTGTCACTATACAGTATTTTATTGACTCAATATGGTGATATTTTATAATGAATGTGTGATATATGAATAAATGAAGAGGAAGAATATTTTTGTTACAAAAAATGTTTAAAACATGTTAAACATGTTCGTGGGCCCCATTTCTTGACTAAAATTTAATTATAGCCCGTAAAATTGTCCGTATGTGGATTTCGGTCAAGTTCTGCTTGAAATTTGGAAAAACTTAAACTGACAAAGTTGTAGAAAATTGAATTTCCTATGGAATGGATAAAAGATTTGAATTTTTCTGATAAAAGGTCTATTTATTATGAATTATTGATGTTCCGGAATAATTGATTTTTGAAGTTTTAAATATTTTTTTAAAGAAAACATTTTTTTTCATTTTGGTGGTCCCCACATGAGTGGTAAACACGCTGAATTAAGAAGTCTAAGTGGGCGTAGGAAAATTTTAATATATATTAATATTTTATTAAATTCTCTGCTTTGGTGTTCTAAGCAATTTTCTATAAATAGGGTGCTTAAGTTAGAATTGAAAATCACACCAGAATCTGAAGTTTTTCCTCTCTATATTATCGAGCGTATTCTTGTGAGTATTTTGATACTTTGAGTGTTGTTCTACGGTGCAAGTTCCCTTCAACGTTATATCTGATATTCCAGCCAGAAGTACTATTCTTTTGAGGTAAGGAATGTTATTTTTTTAAAAGATATTATTTCTTCTAATATCATTATGCCGAAATATTGATATGAATTTTATTCTAGAATTTCTACCTTTTTGTGTCGGGGTTACTATTCACGTATACGGTACTATTTATTTATACGGCACTATTCACGAATACGACACTATTCACAAAAAAATTCTCTTCTTTGTCCCAGATGTCAATTTTTGTTACTATCTTTGATTGTATCCATGTTTTGATTATTATTCTTGAATTTTGCTTCATAATAGTATATTATGGGGTATTTTTGAACATGGATAAACCAAAGTACAAATCCCTAATATTTGTTCTTTTGTCTCACAGGATTCTTTTTCTTCAAAATATTTTTTATCATCCTTAGTCCTAAATGATGATATAACTGAATATCTTTGGCCTGTAGTGTAAAGATGAATGATTTTCTGATGAATATCTTTGGCCCGTAGTGCAAAGATGAACAGGTGTTGAGATGAACATGACCAACTGATGAATATCTTTGGACTGTAGTGCAAAGATGAATATTTGATTCATGCAAGATGTAAATTAATTGATGTTACAGGGATAAAATACTGATGATAAACTTTTAAATTCATAGAAGAAAGTAGATTTCATTCTCTACCTAACTCTTCAAATGAATTGTTATTTTCACTGCGAATATTGATCTGAAACTTGTTGTTTATTATATTCTATCAGATTTTTCCCTGTTGAGGATTAATGATAATTTGTTCTATATTATCTTAGTCATAATATTCTTTAGTGGGCTTTTTGAGCTCACACTTTTCCTTTTTGTTCTATTTTTCTTCTCAGAAGGCGAGAATGTAGCGAGTACTAGTCGGGGTATGGAATGATGGTTCTAAAAAGTTATTTTAGTAGTCCTCACTATTTTTATAAAATGAAGTATCAATAATTTTAATGAGGACCTATTTGAGTGTGGATATTGTCTAGATGATAATATTTGTATTTAAACTCACAGTTTATGTGTTGTCGTATTTTGCACAATAATTGTATTAATAAAATTGTAGTTGTTTTTGTACCATGTATTTGGCGACTCAGAATGGGTGTTGTATACCTATTTTGGGGGCGTCATAGTTGGTATCAGAGCTTAGAGATATGGTCTCTGGCGGAGATCGGGGAATAGAACTAGGAGGGGAGAGACGAGTAAATCATTCGCTAGTATGTCTTACCTAAGCTTATTTGTTGGTTGGTTAGAGTATAAGGTTATTATGTTGTATGTCAATTTCTTTAATTAACCCTTGTTTTGTAACAATATTTATAAATGGCAGCTGAAAATATTAACGATAGAGTGAATGAGATCGTGGAAACACCTTTAGTCAACAATCAAGAAAACGTGCAACAGGATGGCAATGTTCCTGCTATAAACAATACCACTGATCAGACGATGAACGACGGGATATTTAGAAGCTTTTTGCAGTTCATGCAAAATCAGACGAGGGAGACTCGTGTACAAAATACAGGTGAAAATGATAGCAACGCACGGTTTGTCACAGCCAAGCAGTTCAAAGAGTTGGGACCACCAGAATTCTGGGGAAAATCGGATCTTATTAAGGCGGAGACATGGGTCAAGCAAATTACCAAGATATTTGATGTCTTGGGATGCACAGAGGAACAAAAGGTTCCATTAACTACTTTTATGTTCCGTAATGAAGCAGATTACTGGTGAGAATCTGTGAAGCGTACCCATCCAGTCGCACTCAGCATGTCTTGGGAGACATTTCAGAAATTGTTCAATGACAAGTACTTTCCTGAAAGTATTCGTCATATGAAGGAGGTGGAGTTTATTAGATTGAAACAGAACAATATGACGGTGTTCCAGTACGAGACGAAGTTCGCGGAGTTATCCAGGTTTGCACCTCATTTGGTGGAGAATGAGTAACGTATGACGCAGATGTTTCTGAGAGGTTTGAAACCCGACATACGTCAATATCTCATTTCTCATAAATTTTTTCTATATTCAAATATTGTCAATAAGGCTTAATTATTAGAGTGAGATAACGAGTACGTTCAACCAAGGGACCACAACTAGGGTGTAAGACCCCAAATTATTAATAAATGAAATTTAATTTCTTCTATTTATTATTTTGAAATAGTAAGAGTTGATTTAATTAATGTGGTTAGTTATGAGTAAAATGCACAAATATTTTAAATAAGCAGGTGGTTATAAAATATTCATTGTTGTCGGGGAATATTCGTTTGGTCGTTGAATATTCTTGCTGTCGGAGAATATTCATACGACGGCGCAGTCTTTTGTGGGCCCCATAACGGAAAGCGATTGGATGAAGAAAATGACAAATATAAGTTGTTTATAAATCCAGTTTTATTTGTGGTAGGCTTTTGTTAAGACAGATTTTTTTTCATATTACCCAACCTAATTTTCTTTTTCCCCTAGATTACATTAGCAAGTCTTACTTAATTTAGAGCATATGGAGTTTCCATCCAATTAATTTTCTTACAACTGTAAGACTCCTTACTGACAATAAGAACAAATTGTAGTGCTATACAATGACAAAGTTCTTCAATTTTCGGGGAACAAGCATTTTCCTTATTTAACTACAAACTGTCCAAACAGAAAATGATTTGAAAGCTCTCGGTGGACATCCCTAGGCGATGTCGTTGTCTTCTTATGTCGGATACCATAAAGTTTGTGTGTGTTGCGTACATATATATCTTATAATGATGGTTTGCAGGCTTGCCTACTTGCATGAAGCTATTGAACCAAAAGTTGTTCACCGAGACATAAAATCTAGCAATATTCTGATTGATCACGAATTCAATTCCAAAGTTTCTGACTTTGGATTGGCCAAGCTCTTGGATTCAGGAGAAAGTCACATAACTACCAGAGTAATGGGAACGTTTGGGTAATGTTTGTGATTCCCTTTATATCACATTTGTGCCTTGGTCTTCGTTTTTAATATCATTATTTGATGGGATAATCATTGTGTTTCAGTAATCAAACATCATTATTTGTGTCATTTGCAGTTACGTGGCTCCAGAATAGCGTAGTCGTGGAATGCCACCGGATGCTGCAGCTTCACAAATAGTTAAAAGTATATGATGCTTGCCTCTTGTCAAATAATTTTGTTTCTCTGATCAATTCTTTTTTCTTAGTTTATAAATATTTTGTTTCAATAATTTGCTTCCATATTCAAAGGATTTTGAGATGACACAATCTGCATTATGGTAGATTTGCAACCTCCAGAAAAGACAAAGAAGCAGGGCATAGCAGTGCGTTCAAGTTCATGTTTAAAAAAAAGAGTTTCGAGCCATCTTCCAAAATGAGTTGTAGATGATTTGAACCTTGCTAGAGATATGTAAAAGGTGTAAAGGCTGTCAAGGATATATTTAGATTCTTATAAAAGTAAAAATGTCTACCCCTCAACTTGTTTGGGATAAAAGGCACTATTGAGTTGAGTTGATATAAGTAAAAGTAATATGCAATTTGTGATTTAATATCATCATCTTTTAAAATATACATTCCTATGAATATCAACGTTGTTGAGAGTCCATTTGTTATTGAGTTTTATTTTTATTTTTTGTCGAAACATTTTTGTTTTTTTCTTCGTATTTATCAGCAAATGGAGGATTAGTTTAAGACTCTAATTGTGCTCTCACACTATTTGGAGGTAGGTCTTTACTGTATTCGTTGGTCAGCCAAAATATTGCCTTTAGTGGTGTAATATTTAAGCGTACTTCATTTGCAGACTGCAAGATTCCGTCAATTCTGGGATGAAACAGCCAAGAGCCGCCACATAGTGGAAATTGTGCTAGGTAAACTGATTAAAACATTGCAGGTTACTGGCTTGATTTTCTTATATATGTTGTTTAAACTACGTAGGTCTACCACAACTTTCTAGTTTAGTGTTTGATGATGAAGTTGGGTTAGAAATCAAGTAAGCCTGGAATGCTAAACTAAATTTTAACAGGGCATTTTAGGTTTTGAAAGATAAACTTAATAGCTTATGCAGACGAGAAAAAGGGAACAACTCTGATAAATTTGTTGTTTTTATAGTTCCATCCTTCACTTGCATCAAAAAATTCATCTACACTATCATCTGTTGATGTAATTCTTCTTTGCATGTTAGTGGTTTATTTTTCACCAGAGAAGTTAAAAAGATCTGTTTTCAGGTCATGCACCGAAAGTCACTTTTCAGGAGAGAGAGTTGTATGTTATATGTTAGATATGCTTTTAGTACCTATTCTAGGTCCAAATATATTTGGTATAATAGATTAGTTCTATTGGGCGTCGTGAATAGGCTTCTCTTATTTATGCAAATATTTGGACTGGTATAACTAATCTTGTTGTGCCTATGTTTTGCTCTAATAACAAATAAATGATTTTATAAAGATGTTCTGAATTGACATACTTACAAATAATATAAAAAAAAATTTATTTTGTTTTAAAACATATTAATTGGACTTTGTCATTTTTTGGGTCAAACTAGTTATTTAATTTATGTGGGCTAATACATATTAGTAAGTGATGGATAAAATTAAATTGGTAAAATTGGGCTTTAAACTAAGTGGATCTAATTTATAATTGTATAATTTAAAATCCTATTAAAAATTTATAGAGTTAATAAAATATATTAATTAATAAGTAAAACCTAATTTTACTTGGCATTACTTTGATGGGTAACTGCCTGACTGGAGAAAAAGAAAGGAGGCGGTAGCAGAACAAAAGAAGAAGACTAGCAGCGGCGGTACAAGAATCAAGAGGAAGAATTGAATCCATGCGAGTCTCTGCCTGCAGGTTATTGAATTAATACTGTAGTACTATAATCATTGTGAAATCATCATGTAAAAGTCTGTTGTATTTGTATAAGGCTTGCACACAGTTGATAGTAATTGACTTATTGTTGAGTATCATGTGAATTGGATAAGGTGGATATTAATTGAATAATAATGAATATTAAAATAATATATGCATGAATCCAGTAACATTAATGCACGAAAAAAAAACGGAACAGGAAGGTAATCATGTTGCTGCAATTATTATGTTATTATATACATAGATATATTAGGATTGTTTATATCAATATATGTACTAACCTGCAGAGCATGACTATTAAGTTATATAGATATTATATTTTAATTAGTTTTAGCCATGAATTGTATAAACGGAAATTGTAAATTAAATTAAAGTTATGTAATTAATTTGAATTAATTAGTTAATTTTACCGACATAAGTATAAAAGTTTTTAATAATAAATTTAATAGTATTATGTTATTAATGATTGAATTGTAATAAAATTTTATTAAATTATTTAGATTGAACGGAGAGAGTCTAAACGAGTTTTTGGAATATATTTTGGGTATTACATTGCTTAATCCAGGTACGGATTCCGTACTCTTTCAGCGAGACTCTTTTGTTTTTTAATTTGTTCATTTCGTTATGCATTTTGAAAATTAGTATTGCCTCTTATGATTATTTCTTGTCAAATTCATTGTGATAATTTCGTTTGGCGTTCATAGTTGGAACTCATATTTGTACTCTGTAAACTAGTACAACATGTCTAAATTTATTTTGATATTTGTAGTAATGTGCATGTTAATATTTTTGGAGACTTTGTGTTGATATCTCATTTCAGTTTAACATGTACATGTTAGAAACCTTTTGTTGTGTCGCATGTGTTGTGACATTATATTTTGTTAGAATACCGTAGGGTATACCTGAGTTATAACCACCTGTGGGGGTACCACATGCATGTCCTCTTGGCACCGAGGCATGACACCTTCCGTGGCGGTGTGATCAGTCCACGGCGTCTCCCTTTTGTGCTTCGGTGGGAGTTGGCCATTTGGTATTTTGTTGTGGGAGGCATATGGGTCGACTCTAGTTTTCTGTTCTGTTCTGTTCTGCAGAGTGGTGATATTTGTGCCAAACACGCCTTCCGATTTTGCACGCATCTGGATTGCGCAGTCCGATGTGTGATTGCCTGTGTGGCATTATTTGACTTGCCTGTGTGGCAAGGTATATTACTATATATTTTAAGCTCGGTATGAAAAAACATCCAGCCATTTGATTCAGCCTATCATTTCATTATGTTGGTTTTGTTCGTTACAGTTCAATTCAATTAATTGTGTTAGTTATTTCGTTTCATTATTCTTTTATTCTATATCCGTACTGGGCATTTGGCTCATGCTGTGTTTTTCTTCCAGCAAGTAATCAGGGGGATCAAGGGCAAGTGTGACGAGAGCTCCCTTCTATCCAATGGTTTATTTATATTTTGTTAGGCTATGATAAATTGATCTATTTAGAGTTGTAATAATTAGTTCAGATTGTGGTTTGAGCCAGTGACATTTATTATGGTTTGTCTTATGACATTAAATCGTTATGAGATTATTATTTTGTGATTTAGAGCCTTGTTATATATATTCATTAGTTTTGTTGAGTTTTGTGTAACCTCTCTTTCTATTTCGGAAAAGGGGTGTTACAGTTCTCTAACATCATTTTAGGAGGTCTAGTCACATTCGTGGCAATTATTTTTGGTGTTATGGAATGATACTGTTGAGATGCATTTTTTGTAGTACCGTAGTAGTACTATGATAATTCCTTGAATTTGGTGATTCTTGTTTTCTCATTTTTTCTGCCATTATGTTTACAACTGAAAGACACTTGGGGATATTGGCATTTTATTGTCTTTGATTTTTCTGAATCATGTTAGTTCTTTCAATAGATTGTAAACTGGCAGTAAAGATGTTGGAAAATATAAATGATTCATGCTTACAACTTTGAAAAATATTAATGTAAGATGAAAGAAAAGTTAAAAATATATATTAGATCAATATTTGAATCTATAGAAATTTTTGAACCTCTCTTCCCTCTTTGGGTTTCGCTTCTAAATAGTTTCTTCAAGGGTTTAATGTTTTGTGGTTATTTATCAGTATTTCATGTTTTTTTGTTATAGGAACAATTATGAAGATAAGTACAGGCGACAGAACTGTATAACTCAAGAATTCAGAACAAGTTGGCAAACAATCGAGAATTCCTATGGTTGATCAAGGCAGCACTAGCCTAAGGACATAAATAGTCGAAAACAATTCTTAATCAGCTTGTCGACGTTTAAAACTTCTGAACTTTCATTATGGTCATATTTAAAAAGTTGGATATTTTGTTTAGAATGTTATACTTGATAAATTATTGATGTTAAGTAGAATGGATGTTACTTTGGATTCTAATTTTTCTATTTTGGTTAAATATGATGGAGAATAGAAATTTAGTTATTCTATTATTGGTGTTTTTTTATCATTACAATCATTTTGGTTAAATATTATTAGTGTAATCTTTTTTCTTATTTTTAGATCTATAATTTTATATTTAGTTTTTCATTTAGTCACAAAAAATAATTTTGTCACTATTAATAACTCTTTCTGTGACGAGATGTATCGTCACTATAAGCATTCAATTAGTGACATTAAAAATGTGTCCCAGAAAGTAACTCTTTCATGACAAATTATTTTGTAATATTATTTAAAATACACCAGTACAAAGTACCTAATAGACAACGCTTAATAGACAACGCTTAATAGACAACGTTTTTTATAAAAATGTTGTGGTATTTATTTTTACAACGTTTTTAAAAAAAACGTTGTAGATATATATGCAAAAACGTTATCTATTTAAAAAGGTATTTTTTTTGTTTTAATTAGATAACGTTTTTTTTAAAACGTTGTGTATAAGGAAAAACACGGAGCAAAAAAAAAGGCGATTAAATAAAAACTTAAACTAGTGCTCGACTTCTTTTTTCCTTTCTGGAAGTTAATCTAGGGCTCGACCTCTCCCTACCTCGCAGACCTGCAATCCAAAGCCGAAGCAGCGCGTCAAGCGGAGGAAGAAGATCCTGAAAAAGAAGATGACGAAGAGGGACAGAGAAAGGGAAAGAGAGGCGGCGCTAAAAAGTACGACAATGATGGAGGCGGCACCATTTGTCATTCATCATACGGAGATCAAATCCGACGATCTCTTCTTTCTGTTGATTGATAAATATTTCGTCTCTCAATTCTTTTACTCTTTGATTCTAGGGTTTCAGCTTGTACTCGATTTACTATAGCGCCGGATCCAAACAGTGTCAGCGGCAGCGGAACAACCCTAGATGAGGCATCAGTTAAGGTTCCTTCCAAGGACCCTAAGAAGAAGGATGATGATCTCGTAAGTTCCTTGATTTGTTTGGTTGCGTCGATGAATTTCTTCGTTTTTTCTTTGGAATTATTAATTTGATTGAAACTTGTGGGTTTATAGTCGGAGGAGGATTTGGCGTTGAAGCAGCAATTGGAAATGACCCCTGTGTCTGACCCCTTAGTACATATCTTATTGCCTTGGTAAGATTCATCGATTTATGTCCACAAAAAAATCACTATGCTTTATTATATGTAACTATGTGGTAGGGCTCTGTTAAATTCGATATTGGAGAATTGTCATAGCAGAGTATGTGACAACCCAAAAATTTAGAACATCTTGAATGATTAAATTAAAGGTTAAAGCCTAGAATGGAAAATAGATGATTTATTTTAAATTTTTAAGAAAAATTTAAGGAAATGGTATGTTGAAATGATTCAATGATAAGGTTACGAGAAAGAATAAGATCTAAACCGATTAAGAATGATTCGGTATTGTGATTCCGGGGACGGAATCCTTATAAGGGGGAAATAATGTGATAACCCAAATTTTGGGTAATATTAAAATAAGAATTTAATAAATAAAATTCTTATTAGATAATATGTTGTACGATATTATATTGCATAAGTGAGTATGAACTATACAATATGTGATGCTTATGCTTAATAAATATATTGGTATTATATATTTATCAATTGTAGGGGCAATTTATTAAAGGAAGAGAAGAATAGTATATATATATTAATATAATGTTATATAAACATCAAGAATGAAAAGGAAAGCCAACATGGCTTACTTGAGAAAGATTCTTGGCATAAAGCTACCTATATGTGTAAAGAAATAATTATATTATAATATAATTAAAATCATTCAATAATGATATTCATTGACCATTCTAAATTTTGCTAAGTATGCTTGCAAATGTGTTGCACTGGTTTTAAGATTTTGGGATCCATACGTTATTTAAAAGTCCAAGATATAAATTGGGCTAACCTAATTGTATTATATATACGCTTTCAAGCCTCCTTCATAATTTTCTAAGATGTATGGATTTTTCTAGGAATAGAATAATACATGAAGCCCAATTTAAAAATTCATACTCATCCCATTTCATTGCCCATTCCAGCAGCCCACGTTGGGTTAAATAAGCTGAGTCTTATTAGTTAGCAGTTAGCATAGTTGGTTACAAGAGAGCTTAGGATGGTGTATGTAAATAAGTTAGTTACTGGCATAGTTAGTGAGTTAGTTCTATCAGTTAGCTAATACATTTGTTAGTCAGTTAGCAAGAGAGCAACCAGTTAGTACATTAGTTTGAGGCTAAGCTCATAGAGTGGCTGAGAATAAAACATAGATGGTTGTGGCTGGACACGTCCCTTAGGGGCCAAGTAGACTGCTAGGAGGAGGCTAGTTAGGGGCCACTGCACACTTGTCAGTAGATGTATCAAGAGAGTGTGATAGCAGCCAAGTAGGAGCTGGGTAGAAGCAATGATGGATCTGGATAGAGGCAATGATGAACCTTAGCCATATATGGCAACACCTTGCACCCAAGTTCAGATTGTATATCACATTGCTGAACTCCAAAATATGTTGCATATAGAGAGTGGGAGAAAGAGCTCGGCTGGGGGGGAAATGGAAGGAAAAGAAGCAAAGCAGCTAGCTTTATATAATAGCCCAGCAAGGTATACTAATTCAAACCTTTTTCATTCCTTTTACATTCCATTTTGATGTTAGGATAAACTAATTAGTGGCCAAGTGACTTAAAATGGGCTGTTACATAGAATGTTGATTGTGGACAGCTAGTGGCTGTTATAATAGCACTGTTATGATTTGTTGGTATTGTTTTTGTAACTGTTTTGTTGATGTTCTAATAGACTAAAAGAGACAAGGCTGGAACCAAGTTGCTTGGAATATATGTACTATGTGTCTATATGTGGATTGCACACCACTTGTTCGATAAAAGGACTATATTGACTGTTTTGGTTAAAAACTAAATATTAGGCAAAACTAAAGCTTGGGCTAGATATGTACATCATATATGATGATAAATAAAGAGTTTTGGCATATTAGATGAAAGCGAAAAGCTATTCCAAGTCAAAATGAAAAGTTAGACTTGGTATGTCAAGTCATGTGGAAACTCTGTTTTGGGCAGCCTATTGAAGCTGAAATGGAAAGGTTATAACTTTTAAATGCAGTCTCATATGCTATGTAAAACATATTTAAAATTTGTTCTAATTTGGTATATGAGCTAGAAGTAATAAGGTCGTGAAATAAACATGCTAGAAACTGAAAAATTGTGAACTGCTGACCCTAAATTGAAAATTCGGGGTTAGGTAGGATGTTCAGAAAATTCTGGGCTTTTATTATGTTATAGTACACTGAATAAGCTTTCCATAGACTCCGGAACGGGCTAATTCCAACTTCGGAGCAAAGAGTTACGATCTTTCATAGTAGTCGCGTCAAAACTGTCTAATCAACTCGGGTCAGTCCCTTTTGCACGAAATTCTGGAATTCTGTGTTTTGAATTTGGAAATGGTCAAAGAATAAAAGTTGTAGTCTCGGAAGTTATCTTCGCGTGGGCTCAAGAATCGCTCAAAAATGTTTTGAAACGAAGGAGTTATGACCATTTTAGCGAAGGAGGGTCGTGCAGTTTAAAAACAGAACATTCTGTCCACATAGAGCAGATTTCTGTTCTGTTCGGTTTGGAATTTGGATTTGTGATCTGAAGAGAAGTTGTAGTCTCGGAAGTTATCTTCTCGTGGGCTCAAGAATCGCTCAAAAATGTTTTGAGACGAAAAAGTTACGACTGTTTTAGCGCAACAGGATCAGGCTGGAAAAAAATAAATAAATTTAAAACTTGAATGTCAAGTCAATTTTTGAGCGTATTGTTGGACAGCCTAACAAGCCTGAAATGGAGGTTTTATAATTTCTAAAAATACTCCCATATGCTATGTACAATATATCTAAAAATGGATTTAAATGGTCATATAACTTAGAAACAAAAAAATTAGAAAAAATGGCCATGTGGGTGAAGAGCTGCTGTCTTTGACAGCAGCAGTTGCAGTGGGCTGGGCTGGGGGCTCTTCTTTGAGCTCTCAGTCGGCATAGTTAGAATGTTTAAATATCTTGTTTAGCATTTTATCTAAATAGGGGAGTATGTGTTATCTACCTTATTTCCAAAAATGTAGTATATTAGAGGGCTGTTTTTTTTTTTTTAACAAAAAGCTTAAGGCCTTGCATCTATGTGTTTTAAACCATGAATACCTTGTATATAACAATTACAAGATGAAATAATGCTTGTATTAAAAGGCTTGGGGACTGTTATGTTGGTTTAGTGCTAAACCCTACTAAAATGTCTAGTATGGACTGTTTTGGTGTTAGAAAATTAACAGATTATTGCAAGCATGTTAAGGAATATAATGTTATGTAATAATCATGTTTTAAAGGTTGTTAGAGTACCTAAAGGCTGCTTGAATCATACTATAGACTGTTGTGAATTAGGAGCCAAAACTGTGCCTATAAGGGGGCTGTTATGGCCATTTGTAGCTACTGATGTTATAAATCAGTAAGGTATACTCTCGTTGTCCATAAATGTCATTTAAAAGTTGTTCGTAAAGTTAGTTGAAGTCTAAGATGGGTATTGTCCAAAAATCATATTAAAAGCTATTAAAGTAAGCTTTAAAGTGTCAACTAACACCCAACTATGGAACTACCATACCTGGACCATGTAGGCAAGTTTCAATAGTTATAATATGGCATAAGTAAGCTACACAAGTTAAAGAAACCAATTCTAAACTGTTTTGGGCATTGGACTTGTTAAAAATCACATTTTAAGATCAAGTAGACTGTTTTGGGTAACTTCTAGTACTTGAACTTATAAGACTGTAATGAACTCATATAAAGTTGTTAATTCATGCTTGTGATGATTCCTAACCATTGCCTTGTCCAAAGCTGGCAAGAAAATCAATTTAAGATCTCTTTTCAAGCCTAAAGTGAGCTTTGATAAGTCAAAATGAGTTAGATGATTAAATAAAGTGTTGTAATGCTAAAAGTAACCTTAATTAACTTAAATATACATGCCTAGACTATCCTAGTGGCCAGAACTGGAAAAATTGGAAAAAAAATACAAACTCAGTTTTTGTAAAAAAAGTAAGAAAATGGCTAATTTTGAGCTCTGTTTTGAGGAGCTTAATGGGCATGAACAAGAAACCTAAATCTGGATTAACATACCTTATAGTATGGTCTAGAAGAAGGGCCAAGTGGTTAAGCTCTTGTCTTAACCAAGGAGTCTAAACAAATCACCAAACTAGCATGGAAAATCACTAAAACTACAATTTAGCAAATTTGTCTAAGTATGAAATCTTGAGATTTTTCTATTCTACTTAGAACTCAATTTGGACACCTTAGACAAGTATGTTAGAGGTATGCTAGGTTATTCCAAGTGTTGGAATGCTAATATATACAAGAACTTGTGAAGTTAGTGTGTAAAAGCTTGAAAAAGCTAGGTTTAAAGGGTCAAAACCCAATCTATGCTTGGTAAACCTAAAGGAATGCTAGAACTAGTCTTAACTAGATAAAATTCAAGTGTTGGAATGAACTAAAGTGGATAGAAATGAAATTGGAAAGAGTTGACCAAAACTAGTGAACTCAAGAACACATGAACCATTTATGTTCTAAATCATGAATAAAATGTAAATGATGAATTTAAAGTCATTCCTATTGCATGATATAAACATGTCAAACCCCATCAAAATGAAAGATAACTAATGAGAAAACATGGATGAGGTATTTGAAAAATGTATACAATATCTCAGATAAAGAAATCTAAACTACCACCATGATAACTGAAATTACGTGTTTTGTTATCAATCCCACATACAATGTAGGTTGTGCAAGGAACGCAGAAGTTGGTGTAATGGTAAAACCCCGGTACAGGCAAGTTTCTCAGTTTATTTATGTGGACTTATAATTGCTATAGATAACTGTTAACATGATTTATGTTTATAAGTATGTATTACCTATGAACTGCATTATTTGCTTTGTGAATGATGAATGTCAAAATATGACTAATTCTTGAATTGAGGCGGGGAACTCAATATATATGTGCAATGAATGACATGTACAGGACATGCGTAGTATATGCTATGGTACGTATGTTGCTACCAGCAGGACATAAAAGTGATAATGCATCTGTAATATGCTTGAACCCCAAGAATATAAATGCATGAACTGAATGTGAACATATGTGCTATGTGATGCATGATAGACTGTTAGACTTGCTGGGCCGTCGTGCTCAATCTTGCTTAATTTGCAGGTTAAAGCTATAATGCGATCTATCGTGATTAGGAGCGCATGAAAAGAAGACTAGTGATTTAAGTGAGATTGTGTTGAATCATTGAATGGTATTTACAGGTGTAAACCACAGAGAAGTAAATCTTTGAATAATTCAATAGATGAAGATCATTTGTTCTGAATTAGGAATATGTTTGAAATAATGAATTGTACATATATTCATATCTATCATGTAATGAATATGATTCTAGTATAAAGAAGAATTGTAAAGGTTACGATTCAGGGAATGAATGAATGGAAAGAAAGAAAAAAATTTATTCCGTATTTTTAGCTATTTTAACATTAAATAATGTTTTAAAGCTAGAACAGGATAATATTAACGCACAAGATTGGGAAGGAAAATAGTCTCGATTTTGGGGGCGTTACAGTTGGTATCAAAGCTGTAGGTTATAAACCTTAGGTAGGTGTACCTTAGGCTATAACTGCAGAGATAAGGATAAGGAATAAACTCAAGTAGAGTTTAATTTGTTAAGAGATGAATTTAGGAAATTCATTATTAAGTAAATAGGATTCAAAGAAGAATCTTGAAAAGTTATAAAGATCCAGAGTTACCTAACTCTGATGTTAAAGACAAAAAGTAATAATAAATAGAGTCTATGGGACTAAAAGTATAAAGGGAAAAGAGATCGTAAAACAAAACGATCATAAGATAGAAGAGAATCGTAATATGACACGATTATAAGATAAGATCACGACGTGACCAGATTGAATAGCAGAAAATCTATGAAATGATTGGAATGATATAGCCTCACGCTATAAAGAGAATGTACTATGAAATGGTACTATGCAAACTCAGAAAAGAGTTGTAGATGATGAGATACGGATTAAATAAAATTCGTATTGAGCAAGGGGAAGATATAATTATGTGGGATTTCAATTGAGAACTCATGTCAGCAGCTAAGTTATATGATTCTTTGTATGGGCGGGGAATTATACTTGGGGTAACAACCACTTAGCTTCTGGTAGTGATAATCATTGAAATTTTTGTGTCGCGCTATCTGTTATATACCTGTTGAGAAGGTGATTCTTTTCTCATGTGTATAACGGATAGGTAGAGAATATAAGATTAGGTTAGATGATATTAAGATTAGGTACGGTTCTTAAAACTAATGCATATGGTAATTTCGTGACTCATAATCATATGGTATGTTTTCAACCCCTCAGCGAATGGACGCCTATGGTCTGACTGGGATAAGTTTCTAAACTCATATGATTATGGCAAGTTCCTGAATTTCCAAAGTGTGGTAAGTTTGATGAACTGGGGTATAACTAAGTGTGAATGAAGTATTGAGGATGATAGGAATAGATAGAATTATTAAGCAATGGATCATTATAGAAAGTGAAGATGATGGTGGAAATATAGGTATTCCATATCTTCTAGCTATGCTAGACTTCGAAATTTTTGACATCAAGCTAAATTCGCACTGATGTGCCTTTAAAAAAAAATACAAATGAATTTTTGTTATCAGCATCATACGGTGACAAGGGTGTGTATGTGGATTGTGAGCCACTAACATCTCGTTAACTGTTACGACATGATAACACTAAAACTGATTTTCAATGATTTTGAACCGATTAAAGAAGAGTCTATGCTAATTGCTTTGGCTAGACAAAAATGATTTGAAATATATCAAAATGTATTTTTTTTATATATCATCAATGCATCATGGAACCTGGTGCAGAGATGATAAAAACGATGGAGTCATCAATGCAATATTACTTAGTGTTGGATGTGATCTAAGGATCGTCAGCCCACTATGGTATGATGTAGTATGATAAAATCACCAAATGACGGAATCCTTAAACGGACTGTAAATACAGTGCGGTATCATGACGTCATAAAATGATTTTCAGAATTTTAAACCAGTTAAAGAAAAGTCAATGCCAATTATAGTGGTTAGACAAACGTTTCGATTGATGTTCGAATTATTGATATGCGTCTAAGCTATTTGATTCAGCTAGACAAATGTTTATGAAAATTCAAGTATTTCTTTGAGAATTTATCCCGAACCAAATTATTTTGGTGCGGAATCTTATGCTAAGTCTGAGGTGAACAACCCCAATTGGATAAAATAATCCAATCTAGTAGCGCAAATAGTCGCTAAACAAGATTGATACGTTGTGCACGACGTAGGGTACGGTAGGTTGATCACCTAACGTACTCGTATTTGTACTAGGTTAATCACCTAGTACAACATGTTTACAGAATTGGTTGCGGTGAATACCGTTAAACCTAAGAGTTCATGGTCTATATGACCCCTCAGCATAATATGAAAAGTTTTTTTTTTAACTTCCTAAAAAGGGTAGAAATGGTTGAATGAGATGATAGAAGAGAAATCCTCAGAGGAGGAAAATGTAAAGGTTAAATTGAAAACCTATTTTCGGTGAATAGAAGAAGAAGCGATTAGTAGACTGTAATTTCGGGGACGAAATTCTTAGAAGAAGGGGTGAATGTGACAACCCAAAAATTTAGAACATCTTGAATGATTAAATTAAAGGTTAAAGTTTAAAGCCTAGAATGGAAAATAGATGATTTATTTTAAATTTTTAAGAAAAATTTAAGGAAATGGTATGTTGAAATGATTCAATGATAAGGTTACGAGAAAGAATAAGATCTAAACCGATTAAGAATGATTTGGTATTGTGATTCCGGGAACGGAATCCTTATAAGGGGGAAATAATGTGATAACCCAAATTTTGGGTAATATTAAAATAAGAATTTAATAAATAAAATTCTTATTAGATAATATGTTGTACGATATTATATTGCATAAGTGAGTATGAACTATACAATATGTGATGCTTATGCTTAATAAATATATTGGTATTATATATTTACCAATTGTAGGGGCAATTTATTAAAGGAAGAGAAGAATAGTATATATATATTAATATAATGTTATATAAACATCAAGAATGAAAAGGAAAGCCAACATGGCTTACTTGAGAAAGATTCTTGGCATAAAGCTACCTATATGTGTAAAGAAATAATTATATTATAATATAATTAAAATCATTCAATAATGATATTCATTGACCATTCTAAATTTTGCTAAGTATGCTTGCAAATGTGTTGCATTGGTTTTAAGATTTTGGGATCCATACGTTATTTAAAAGTCCAAGATATAAATTGGGCTAACCTAATTGTATTATATATACGCTTTCAAGCCTCCTTCATAATTTTCTAAGATGTATGGATTTTTCTAGGAATAGAATAATACATGAAGCCCAATTTAAAAATTCATACTCATCCCATTTCATTGCCCATTCCAGCAGCCCACGTTGGGTTAAATAAGCTGAGTCTTATTAGTTAGCAGTTAGCATAGTTGGTTACAAGAGAGCTTAGGATGGTGTATGTAAATAAGTTAGTTACTGGCATAGTTAGTGAGTTAGTTCTATCAGTTAGCTAATACATTTGTTAGTCAGTTAGCAAGAGAGCAACCAGTTAGTACATTAGTTTGAGGCTAAGCTCATAGAGTGGCTGAGGATAAAACATAGATGGTTGTGGCTGGACACGTCCCTTAGGGGCCAAGTAGACTGCTAGGAGGAGGCTAGTTAGGGGCCACTGCACACTTGTCAGTAGATGTATCAAGAGAGTGTGATAGCAGCCAAGTAGGAGCTGGGTAGAAGCAATGATGGGTCTGGATAGAGGCAATGATGAACCTTAGCCATATATGGCAACACCTTGCACCCAAGTTCAGATTGTATATCACATTGCTGAACTCCAAAATATGTTGCATATAGAGAGTGGGAGAAAGAGCTCGGCTGGGGGGAAAATGGAAGGAAAAGAAGCAAAGCAGCTAGCTTTATATAATAGCCCAGCAAGGTATACTAATTCAAACCTTTTTCATTCCTTTTACATTCCATTTTGATGTTAGGATAAACTAATTAGTGGCCAAGTGACTTAAAATTGGCTGTTACATAGAATGTTGATTGTGGACAGCTAGTGGCTGTTATAATAGCACTGTTATGATTTGTTGGTATTGTTTTTGTAACTGTTTTGTTGATGTTCTAATAGACTAAAAGAGACAAGGCTGGAACCAAGTTGCTTGGAATATATGTACTATGTGTCTATATGTGGATTGCACACCACTTGTTCGATAAAAGGACTATATTGACTGTTTTGGTTAAAAACTAAATATTAGGCAAAACTAAAGCTTGGGCTAGATATGTACATCATATATGATGATAAATAAAGAGTTTTGGCATATTAGATGAAAGCGAAAAGCTATTCCAAGTCAAAATGAAAAGTTAGACTTGGTATGTCAAGTCATGTGGAAACTCTGTTTTGGGCAGCCTATTGAAGCTGAAATGGAAAGGTTATAACTTTTAAATGCAGTCTCATATGCTATGTAAAACATATTTAAAATTTGTTCTAATTTGGTATATGAGCTAGAAGTAATAAGGTCGTGAAATAAACATGCTAGAAACTGAAAAATTGTGAACTGCTGACCCTAAATTGAAAATTCGGGGTTAGGTAGGATGTTCAGAAAATTCTGGGCTTTTGTTATGTTATAGTACACTGAATAAGCTTTCCATAGACTCCGGAACGGGCTAATTCCGACTTCGGAGCAAAGAGTTACGATCTTTCATAGTAGTCGCGTCAAAACTGTCTAATCAACTCGGGTCAGTCCCTTTTGCACGAAATTCTGGAATTCTGTGTTTTGAATTTGGAAATGGTCAAAGAATAAAAGTTGTAGTCTCGGAAGTTATCTTCGCGTGGGCTCAAGAATCGCTCAAAAATGTTTTGAAACGAAGGAGTTATGACCATTTTAGCGAAGGAGGGTCGTGCAGTTTAAAAACAGAACATTCTGTCCACATAGAGCAGATTTCTGTTCTGTTCGGTTTGGAATTTGGATTTGTGATCTGAAGAGAAGTTGTAGTCTCGGAAGTTATCTTCTCGTGGGCTCAAGAATCGCTCAAAAATGTTTTGAGACGAAAAAGTTACGACTGTTTTAGCGCAACAGGATCAGGCTGGAAAAAAATAAATAAATTGAAAACTTGAATGTCAAGTCAATTTTTGAGCGTATTGTTGGACAGCCTAACAAGCCTGAAATGGAGGTTTTATAATTTCTAAAAATACTCCCATATGCTATGTACAATATATCTAAAAATGGATTTAAATGGTCATATAACTTGGAAACAAAAAAATTAGAAAAAATGGCCATGTGGGTGAAGAGCTGCTGTCTTTGACAGCAGCAGTTGCAGTGGGCTGGGCTGGGGGCTCTTCTTTGAGCTCTCAGTCGGCATAGTTAGAATGTTTAAATATCTTGTTTAGCATTTTATCTAAATAGGGGAGTATGTGTTATCTACCTTATTTCCAAAAATGTAGTATATTAGAGGGCTGTTTTTTTTTTTTTTAACAAAAAGCTTAAGGCCTTGCATCTATGTGTTTTAAACCATGAATACCTTGTATATAACAATTACAAGATGAAATAATGCTTGTATTAAAAGGCTTGGGGACTGTTATGTTGGTTTAGTGCTAAACCCTACTAAAATGTCTAGTATGGACTGTTTTGGTGTTAGAAAATTAACAGATTATTGCAAGCATGTTAAGGAATATAATGTTATGTAATAATCATGTTTTAAAGGTTGTTAGAGTACCTAAAGGCTGCTTGAATCATACTATGGACTATTGTGAATTAGGAGCCAAAACTGTGCCTATAAGGGGGCTGTTATGGCCATTTGTAGCTACTGATGTTATAAATCAGTAAGGTATACTCTCGTTGTCCATAAATGTCATTTAAAAGTTGTTCGTAAAGTTAGTTGAAGTCTAAGATGGGTATTGTCCAAAAATCATATTAAAAGCTATTAAAGTAAGCTTTAAAGTGTCAACTAACACCCAACTATGGAACTACCATACCTGGACCATGTAGGCAAGTTTCAATAGTTATAATATGGCATAAGTAAGCTACACAAGTTAAAGAAACCAATTCTAAACTGTTTTGGGCATTGGACTTGTTAAAAATCACATTTTAAGATCAAGTAGACTGTTTTGGGTAACTTCTAGTACTTGAACTTATAAGACTGTAATGAACTCATATAAAGTTGTTAATTCATGCTTGTGATGATTCCTAACCATTGCCTTGTCCAAAGCTGGCAAGAAAATCAATTTAAGATCTCTTTTCAAGCCTAAAGTGAGCTTTGATAAGTCAAAATGAGTTAGATGATTAAATAAAGTGTTGTAATGCTAAAAGTAACCTTAATTAACTTAAATATACATGCCTAGACTATCCTAGTGGCCAGAACTGGAAAAATTGGAAAAAAAATACAAACTCAGTTTTTGTAAAAAAAGTAAGAAAATGGCTAATTTTGAGCTCTGTTTTGAGGAGCTTAATGGGCATGAACAAGAAACCTAAATCTGGATTAACATACCTTATAGTATGGTCTAGAAGAAGGGCCAAGTGGTTAAGCTCTTGTCTTAACCAAGGAGTCTAAACAAATCACCAAACTAGCATGGAAAATCACTAAAACTACAATTTAGCAAATTTGTCTAAGTATGAAATCTTGGGATTTTTCTATTCTACTTAGAACTCAATTTGGACACCTTAGACAAGTATGTTAGAGGTATGCTAGGCTATTCCAAGTGTTGGAATGCTAATATATACAAGAACTTGTGAAGTTAGTGTGTAAAAGCTTGAAAAAGCTAGGTTTAAAGGGTCAAAACCCAATCTATGCTTGGTAAACCTAAAGGAATGCTAGAACTAGTCTTAACTAGATAAAATTCAAGTGTTGGAATGAACTAAAGTGGCTAGAAATGAAATTGGCAAGAGTTGACCAAAACTAGTGAACTCAAGAACACATGAACCCTTTATGTTCTAAATCATGAATAAAATGTAAATGATGAATTTAAAGTCATTCCTATTGCATGATATAAACATGTCAAACCCCATCAAAGTGAAAGATAACTAATGAGAAAACATGGATGAGGTATTTGAAAAATGTATACAATATCTCAGATAAAGAAATCTAAACTACCACCATGATAACTGAAATTACGTGTTTTGTTATCAATCCCACATACAATGTAGGTTGTGCAAGGAACGCAGAAGTTGGTGTAATGGTAAAACCCCGGTACAGGCAAGTTTCTCAGTTTATTTATGTGGACTTATAATTGCTATAGATAACTGTTAACATGATTTATGTTTATAAGTATGTATTACCTATGAACCGCATTATTTGCTTTGTGAATGATGAATGTCAAAATATGACTAATTCTTGAATTGAGGCGGGGAACTCAATATATATGTGCAATGAATGACATGTACAGGACATGCGTAGTATATGCTACGGTACGTATGTTGCTACCAGCAGGACATAAATGTGATAATGCATCTGTAATATGCTTGAACCCCAAGAATATAAATGCATGAACTGAATGTGAACATATGTGCTATGTGATGCATGATAGACTGTTAGACTTGCTGGGCCGTCGTGCTCAATCTTGCTTAATTTGCAGGTTAAAGCTATAATGCGATCTATCGTGATTAGGAGCACATGAAAAGAAGACTAGTGATTTAAGTGAGATTGTGTTGAATCATTGAATGGTATTTACAGGTGTAAACCACAGAGAAGTAAATCTTTGAATAATTCAATAGATGAAGATCATTTGTTCTGAATTAGGAATATGTTTGAAATAATGAATTGTACATATATTCATATCTATCATGTAATGAATATGATTCTAGTATAAAGAAGAATTGTAAAGGTTACGATTCAGGGAATGAATGAATGGAAAGAAAGAAAAAAATTTATTCCGTATTTTTAGCTATTTTAACATTAAATAATGTTTTAAAGCTAGAACAGGATAATATTAACGCACAAGATTGGGAAGGAAAATAGTTCCGATTTTGGGGGCGTTACAGTGCCAGTATACCATGAGCAGCCAAGAAACATCATTGGACTTATTCTGGTAATTGTGTTTGACCAATTTTTGCAAATTTCCATTAATTATGTAACTAAAAAAATTAGAGACTTGACAAATCATTTGGCTCCGTTGTTTTCTTTTTCTTTTCACTCAACAGATTGAGGCTTCTGAACTGCAGACATTACAGTTGATTGATGTCTATACAAAATTTTCTTATGAGTGTCGTCTTTATGGTTTCTTATTATTCCATCCTTGTTGTCCAAGCTGATTTGCCCATCCAAGAGAGAAGTTATGTTGTTCGGAAGCTTGAAACAAACTGGAACACTTCTACCAAAAGCTCCTAAAGGGTGGGGTTGGCGTACAACTTTGTTATTTGATGAGCTAAAGTGATCTTCTCCAAAAGGTGGAAGTAAGTCGGGATAGAGGGAGTAAAATGTAGTTTCCCAGTAACCGAGTGCAGGGTAATTTTTAATTTTTAAATTCATTTTGTTTTATTGTAGATGACCTTTTCTTAGTTTAATTTTTGACCTTTTGAAGGTAAATTGGTATCCATGGTGTGAAGAGGTATTTAAGGAAGCTCGTAATAGAGATGTGCCCATTTTCTTATCAAGTAAGGTCTTGATTATTGATATTATTATGGTATGCATTTTGTCTTTCATGATTAGATTACTTATGAGACTATTATATGATGGAATGTTAATTGTTTGTCCGTGATTTCTGGGTTTTTTACGCTCTTGGAAGTTGGATACAGCACCTGCCATTGGTGAGGTTCTGACGTGTTTTTTTTTTTAATTTATAAAGGGCTGAAAACTGTGAGTGTGTGTAAAACAACCGATAAGGTGTCATGTGATGGAGGTGGAGTCTTTTGAGGATGAAGGAATTGCCAAATTTCTTAATGATTGGTTTGTCAGTATTAAGGTGAGGATTATCATTTGTAGTTCTAGATAGGTAAACCTAGAATAGTGATGGATTCTTTTAGCCATTTCAGTTTGTATTCTTTTAAACATGTTTTCTCAACAGGTGGACCGAGAAGAAAGACCAGATGTCGACAAGGTAAGGAGTATTGTTTACTCTTAACTAAACTGTTGTAGTTGAAAAGTTCTTTTGGCAGAAATGAGTCGTATTCACATTTGACAGAATCTTTTGTTGATTTTGTGGCGGAATTTAGCCTAGTAGTTTGAGTTGGTATTGCTGTTTGTGTTTTGTGTCCTCTTTGTCAGGTTTTGCCTTCTGTATACTCTGCTCATGTACTGGGTGGGAAGTTTTTTTAACATATATATTTGGAAGAAAAAAGAAGAAGTTGAACTCACTTTTCATACTTGATGACATATTTACATCATGAACTGTGACCGAGGGAATTGGCACTGATTCCTGGACCTTCACTCTCTTTTGGAATACTAGGCTGTTGAGGTGACAGTAGTAAATCAAAGATAAATTAAACAAGATCCTTGATTTAAATTCTCAATTTCAAAGTGAACTTTTTCCACTGATTAGTGTTTAGAGTAGTACTCTGCTGAGAGCTTTTTTCATTCCAGGTGTACATGACATATGTCCAGGCACTGTATGGGCGTGGAGGGTGGCCCCTAAGTGCATTATATATCTTGTAAAATTAAGTTATAACCCGATATGTGTATCAATATTGTATGGCCTTCTGAACTCTGCTCTGATCTTAGCATGCTCTTACGTGAGTCTATCGTATCATATTATATCATGTCATATATGACTTCACATCAAGCACAGTGTGTTTTATTAATGTAAGTAGTGATAAATTGAGGAGATTGGCTAAACGACCCTATTTGTTAAATTTAGGACAAGGTTCACATTGTTACTGTGGGTTCTATGTTTTTTTCTGGCATGTGAGTTACAAGTGTTTTTATGCCCAAATGTGATTACTGCAGGATAATTGGCCCAGTATTTTGTTTGCAATGGCTGGTGGGGTGGTCCTTAGTCTTGGAAATCTCTCAACACAATATGCTTGGGCATTTGTCGGTTTATCAGTGACCGAAGTGATCACTGCAAGCATAACTATGCTGATAGGTACCATTATTTACACATACATTTAGAGGACTGATTTATTGGATGCCTTTATGAATTTGTTGCAAAATGATATTGAAATTTTACTGGTGTTCTGTCTCGATTATTACAGGAATCCTGCCAATAGCCTTTTTGTGTTACAAAAACACAAATGAGGGACACTGTATTGGATAGAGACTCACTCACTTATTGAGGATACTCTTATGCCAGGTATATCATGTCTAACTTCTGTTAACAAGATTTTAAATGCAACTATCTAACAATTATGGTCTACTATTATTTGTTTGTATTGTGATTTTGTCCCTCTCTTATCCTCATATTTTATTTCCTTCCAGGATACCTGCAATAGAAAAAGCAACCAACAAAATCTGGGAACCATTTGCAAGTTCAGTCTCATTGTCTTTGAAAGAAATTTAGTTTCACTTGTATTTTTTAATTTATGTTGTTTCATAATCAATGCTTGAGATATTTGAAACTGTAAATGAATGATATTATTGGGATGTATTTTAAATGGTTGATACATTTTGGTTTTAAATTTAAATGATTATTTAGACTTTTTAGCTATATATCATGGCATTAGCATATTGCAGGTGCATTGGTAATATAGGTGAATTATAATTTTTTTTTCTTTATCTACAACGTTTTTAAAATGTTGTATAAATTGGTTAAAAACGTTGTCTGATATACTAAACAACAACGTTTTTATCCAAAAAACGTTGTGGAATCATGCATTCTACAACGTTTTTAAGCATCTGCTAATTTTTTAAAAATAAATCTACAACGTTTTTTCCTAAAAAACGTTGTGTATTGTGCTTAACTACAACGTTTTAAAAACGTTGTGTAAGGATGTCAAATAGACAACACCCTTAACCACGACGTTTTTCTGACAGAAACCACAACGTGTTTTCCGCGTTGTCTATTTACTGTTTTGTAGTAGTGATATGAAATGACTGACATAATTCTCATGTTAAATATATTATTAAGTGACGAATTGTTTTGTCGTCATTTATTTTTTTTATTTTTGATGACGATAAACACAAAAACATGATGAAAGAATAATCATAAATATGACAATATTGTCGTCATTAAAATTAAATGATTTAAATAGAGTAACATATTTTTGTCACTAAAATAATATCATTTAATGACGAAAAATGATTTTTGTCATTTAATGCACCAAGTTTTGATGACGAAACATAATATAGAGTGACGAAAGTTTCATTCAAATAGTGACGCTATTAGCGTCACTAAAAGTAATTAATTATAGTGACAATGATGTAGATCGTCACCATAAGTTAAAATATTTAGTGATGACATCAAATATTGTCAAATAAACCTAATACCACGCACGCTCATACGGTGATGGTCTCTATGACGATTAACAATCGTCACCAAATGTTTTAGTGACGAAAAATGAATTTTATGTGACAAATTTTAGCATCATTTTTTATGTGATTTCTTGTAGTGTCTTCTTCGAATCAGAAATTACTACTAAGTTCTCACAAACTTCAAATAATATTCCTTGTACTAGAGAAGTAGCAACACTTTAAGAATTCAATGATTGATTATCACGTAAATTAATGTCAACAAATATCACTAAGCATTTCAAAATAGACTTGCATTTCATTGAAATCAATACCTGAAGGCGTTGGCCGGCGGTAGTAACGGTGGCGGCGGAGGGCGGCGGTTGCAGCGGTGGCCTTCTCCCTCTTCTCCCTTTTTCTTTCTCCCTCTTTTTTTTTTCTCTTGTGCTTCAGCTACTATCGAGTGAGAAGACTGATAGATTAAAAGAATCAGTGACCGTCAATACCAACCGCATGCGGTCGCTGACTATTTAATGATGTTGAAGTATCAGCGACCGGATGCGGTCGCTGATGGTGAGAGGTCGCAAAAAAATAGGGCGCCAACATTTCTAGCCAATTTTTAGGCGGTAAAAATGAAATAGAGACCACTTAGCGACCGCAATCGGCCGCTAAACAAAACCAGTGACTATATTCAATGGTGGTCACCACTAGCGGTCGTTAATAATAGTATCTGCGACCGGAAGTGCGGTCGCTGATATTGTTGGTCGCTGTTAGAGCATTTTCTTATAGTGTGGGAAGGGGGAAGTGGAGTTTGATGGTACGAAAGGTGACTGAAGAAAGAGAGGAGAAGAAGAACTGGAAAGGACTAAGACACGCATTAGAGTGTTGCGGCCGAAAATTATGGGGTTTAGAAGGCATAGACTGGTTATGGGAGGCTTTTTCTTGCAGAAAGATGGTAAAGTAATTGCGAATGGGGAAGAAGATGAAAAAGAAAAAAGTTTTTAAATAAAGTTGGGTATTTGAAGATGATGAGTATTTTATATGTATATGATTAATATCAAATTATTTTTAAGTTGATTTTGTATGGTCAAATGTATAAATATACGGTCAAACCGTACTTATGCCCCCTCAATCGGAACACATGACAGTTCCGACCACTTTAATTTTTGATCAAAATTTACAAAAGGGTCAGTTATGGTTACTTAACGGTACTTTGAGCAGCGAGATGAAAGCATTTAAATGCCAGGGTACGAATAGTAAAAAATTGTATACATCGGAGTTTGATGTGCAATTAATCCAAGAATTAATGACATATTTTTGACCTAGTGTCATATAGTGAAGTAGAAAAATTATTTATAACCACTTAACAAGTATATATAAAGACATTAAGTCTTTTTTCTAAACTTTTCTTTAATTCTTTTTCTCCCCCAAATTATGTATAGTTTGCCACAAAATTTTATGAAGTCAGTAAAAGTTCCAAAATTATTCTCTAATTTGACCCTTCACCCCAATTTTGTTTGTATTATTTATTTTACAAACAAGCAATATCATATCGAATCATATTCATCAAGTCTACTCAGTGGCGGATCCACCTTAGGGCAAAGGGGTGAATTGTGTTCCCTATATGGTTCTTTCGTGGTTTCTTTTAAGATTCCCCTCCATCTGGGCCTCGGGCCACCGGTCCACCATCTAGCTAAAGGCCCAAGGTTGTTTGCTGCCTTGTCCACCAAATATTAAGTGATTGAGGACGCAAGGTTGGGCCTGTGACAATCCGAGAAATCGGATAGCCTTGTAATTAGGTTTTTCAATGTGAATATATAATAAAATAAAATTTTTATGGATATTATTATGTGTTTAAAAGTCATAATATGGCCTAAATTGTGTTTACGTATTAGAATATATGAATTGGGATTTTGTTTGAGGAAATAAAAATTTTCTAAGAAAAAACGTTATTATACTATTCATAAATTGCAGAAAACGCTAATAAACGTTCTTTTTCAAAAATTTCGAATTATGTCATAGCCTTTATTTAAGAATGAGAGATGAAATCTCTAATAAAATAAATTTTGAGAAAAAGCTGTAAAAACACTATTCACTAGGAAAACATTTTTTTCGTTTTTTCAATTTTTCAAAGAACGACATAGTGTTTTTTTGGGAAAGGGAGATTGGTGGCTAAATTGAATTTTCAAAAATCAAAAATCAATTTTTTGGCTAAACGAACGAGTTGCGAAAGCGTAACCCACATATGCCTAGAATTTGAATGGCTTGATTAGGAATAAAAAGAAGGGGGTTAGGCTAATGTGCTAGTTAATTTACTAGCCTAAGTATTAATTTAATTAATTGAGCCCACATATAGAATTATTTGTGGCCCAAGCCAAGTGTGGGGAATACCTAAAAAGGAAGTCCAATGTAAAGCCTAAATTTGTTAATAAACAAAGCCCAATTGTGAATGTGACGCCCCCAAAATAGGTATACATCACCCATCTTGAGTCGCCAAATACATGGTACATAAATTAAATACAAACTTAATTATACAATTGTCGAATAATATACGACAAAACATAGCTGAGAGTTTAAACAAGAATATTGCCTTCAAGACAATATCCACTCTCAATGGAGTCTTCATTATAATTATTATCACACTATTTCACATAATAGTGAGGACTACTAAAACAACCATCTGGACCGTCAATCCGTTTCCCGACCAGTCCCACCTATATTCTCATTTCCTGAAGAGAACAATGAAAGTAAAGGGTGAGCTCAACTAGTCCAGTAAGAAATATTATGACTAAGATAATGCAGGATAAATTATCCTTAGCCTTCAACAGTATAACAACTGATAGAATACAATAGACAACAAGTTTTAGATCAACAACTGCAGCAGAATAAGTAATTCATTAGAAGAGTCAAGTAGAGCATGATATCGACTATCTTCTATGATTTAAAAAGGTTTTCATCAACTTTATCGCTGAGACTCGGCTTAATAAATAAACCACATCATCGAATCATCCATGCACTACGGGCCAAGGATATTTATGTAATCATCAATGGTCATGATTATACCGAATAATCCCTGGTCATAATCATACCAACAACTGTCCATCAATGCACTACGGGCCAATGTGGACTTTTACCACATTATTTGTAACATTACGGGTCATAATTATACCGAATGATCCCTGGTCATAATTATACCAATCAACAGTCCATCTATGTACGTAAGCTAAAGATGACTTTCATCACAATATAAGCATAAGGATGATGACAATGATATAAACATTAATCAAACAAAATCAAGGATAAATATTAAAGACTTTAAATTTATTTAGAGTTTAAAAATATCTAAATTGTTAACATGATACTGCTTTGTGGAGTAAAATTCAAGAATGATATTGTATCAAAAATGATTTGGACCAAAAAGAAATCAATTTTTGTCATGAATAGTACTATAAGTGAATAGTACCCGGTTGAATAGTATCTCATGAATAGTACTTCAGGAATAGTACCCGTGAATAGTACTCATAAAAAGAAAATACAAAAGAAAAAGATATTCCATGATGAGTACAAAGAAATGATATCTCATACGAGTATAATAGAATATACGAAACTACAAATGGACTTTTATCCGCAATGCGGTAATCCACGTAGACAGATCATTTCCACAATTTAATAAAGAATGAATACGAATGGTCATTCCCCATGCATGTGGTAGTCCGCGTTGACAGGTTATTCCAACAGAATAATAAAGAATAAAATAACAGAAGAATTTCACCATGCATGCGGTAGTCCGCGTAGACAGGTTATTCCAACAGAATAATAAAGAATGGAGTAACAACCCTTACTAGTATTGAAAGAAAATAACTCTCTTCATGAATATAAAAGAAATAAAACCCCTTACGACTGTTGAAAGAAAATAATATTCCTACAAATATTGAACGAAGATGATATTCCTTACGAATATTGAACGAAAATAATATTCATACGAATATAAAAAATAAAATCTCTTCAGAATATGAAATAAATAGTACCCCTTACGACTGTTGAACAAAAATAATATTCCTACGAATATTGAACGAAGATGATATTCCTTACGAATATTGAACGAAAATAATATTCATACGAATACGAAAAATAATATCACTTCAGAATATGAAATAAATAATACCCCTTACCTCAGAAGGAGACTGGACACTGGAATAGTGAAGTATAATACCTTACAGTATAATACCTTCATCTTTTCCTTTATTTTTAATTTAGTCCTGCAAGTATTATCAAACTTGCACCACTTCCCCTAATAATACATCATGTGAATCAATAGTAAAATCATGTGAATCAATAGTTCTATACATGTGAAAAAAATAATTACAGTATAGTACATTCATCTATACCTCCATTTTTAATTTAGTCATGCAAGAATTATCAATCTTGCACCACCTCCCCTAATAGTGCATGCATGTGAATTAATAGTACATATATGTGAACAAATAGTTATAAGCATGTGAAATAATAGCAATTAATTATTTATTTATCCAATTAATTACCCGATTGGTCAATATAACCTCCAGATATTAATTATTATCGGAATAGATGTCGATTTCCACTAACACTAATAATCCCAACACAATGGAAATATCAATTTCATCTTTAATCAACACGAACTTATTCATCATTAATATTATAACTCACAATATTTAACAACCAGATCATTCCCAGGAATTAAAGAGGGGGCGTTCCGATAAGGATTTCTCCCTATTGACGTGCAATTAGGTGACCAAACCTCTCTTCGACAGAACTTTCTAGACATCATCAATATTGCAAATAATAATATGAATAAATTTATCATCTCAATTATTGATTTAATAATAATAAATATTATGCAGATGATACTGTGACAATAATTGAATCAATAATATGAGAGATATTATGCAGCAATTACTGTAGCAATAATTGAGTATAACTGAGTGGCTTCTCACGTAAGCATCAATAATCAATACCGTGTGCTACTATGCAACCACGAGTATTACTGTACTTTTACCACCGGGTAGTTCAACAGTTTAACGGTAAAACTTTCGTCGTTATTTTCATAAAAAGATATTTCTGTCATTTTCTCATTCTGACAGTAATTCCGTTGTGGGGTCCACCAATGATTGTGCCGTCGTACGAATATTCCCTCTTAAAATGAATATTCTTCGACCAAACAAATATTCCTAGACACAACGAATATTTTATGACAACTTGCTTATTTTGCAAAAAATTTTACATATCCCCCTTAACTTTAAACTTTTATCAATTTAACCATTTACTAAATAAAATAATAATTATAAGAAAATTGAATACTTTCATTTAATAAAATTCGGGGTCTTACAGAGAAAGTCAAAATTTGGTCAAAGTAGTGGAAGAATAAGATGATAAGTGAATAAAAAAAAAACAAAAGAGGGATAAAGAGAAGATGGGGAATATCCGGATGGCTAAAGGAATAAAGGGGGCATGTGTCACTTAAAATCAATTTTACACATGGGATAAGATGATGAAAAGCAAGGAGGAACAATGATATCGGAGATGGGGGAACCAAGCTTTCCTTCCATGCTAAGTTAAGGGGACAAAAGGGGGACAAAGAAGGATGAAAAGTTACAATTTTTAGTAAGTTTTGATCCTAAGAAAGTTAAACATTAAATGCCCCAACCTTATCCAAGACAAAATTATTATCTCTTTTCATTACATTTCATTTCATTTTGCTAAGTCAGTTGAGAGAGAGCTAGAGAGAGAGAAGCCTTAGATAGAAGGAGAAGGTAGAGATGAAGGAATAACAAGCTTAAGTCAAACCTAGCTAAGCAGAAGAAGAAAGAAAGAACCTCAAGAGGTAAGCTGAAACCCTAACTTCATTTCACCTCTTTAAAACTTTGTAAGTGATCTTGTTGATGGTGGTTGTGGAATATGATGTAGATTATATGATTAAACCATGTAATAGTGCAAGAAAATGTAAGAAAATCAAAGAAAATGGACCTATGCATAAAAGATGGAAAATGGACTAGTAGTGGACTGTTAGTGGCTATTTTGGAGCCATTTTGCTATTATGTCATTATGATTTATGAACATAACCCAATTGGAACGGAAGCAAAAGTTTGTGTGACGAAGTCATGACAGATTTTTTTGTAAAGCTAGTTAAAAACTGTAATACTAGTGTGTGTACCGACTTTTGAGTCAATTTTTCTGGCAGTTAAAGCTTCTAGAAAATTTTATTTTTCTAGGGGTTTTGTAGTTCGTAGTACAAGGAATCCATAGCCTTCGGAACAGACTCATTCCGAGTTCGGACGAACGAGTTATGACATTCCAAATAAGTGCATCAAAACTGTCCAAACTAAAAATAACTAGTGTGAACCTTGACTTTTAGACCGATTTCTGTTCCGATTGGCTTGCTGCAATTTTTTTCTATTCTAGGGATTATTTAGTACACTAAATAAGGAGTCCGTAGACATAAGAATGACCTTTTTCCTATTCTGGAGGTGGGAGTTATGCCCTTTGAAAGGAGGCTAGTCAAAACTGTCAAAAGTAGAAAACGTTTTTGGGTTGGGACTTTTGTGCCACTGTTTTGGCCTGAAAATAAACTTGAAAAAAAATTCCACCTACGAGGATTTTTAGTAGATGTTAGGGTTAAATGCTTTGTAAGCCACTGTGTAAGACCCCGAAAATTTTTAAATAAAAAGGAATTTCCTTTATTTATTTTTTTTGAAATAGTAAGGGTGAATTTGATTAATGTGGTTAGTTATGGGTAAAATGAGCAAATATTTTAAATAAGCAGGTGGTTATAAAATATTTATTGTTGTCGGGGAAAATTCGTTTGGTCGTGGAATATTCTTGCTGTCGGGGAATATTCGTACGACGGCGCAGTCTTTTGTGGGCCCCATAACGGAAAGCGATTGGATGAAGAAAACGACAAGTATAAGTTGTTTATAAAAAAACGGCGTAGTTGTTACTGTTAATATTGTTGGAATACCCGGTGGTTAAAACACAGTAATACGCGTTGTTGCACAATAGCACACGGTATTGCACCAATTATTGATTCTTACGTAAGAAGGCACTACTCAATAATGGTTACATTAATTATTGTTCAGTATTTTATGTTATTGATTCAATAATTGCTGCATTGATATTTTATATTACTGTTGTTTCAATAAATTGTCATTACACAGTATTTTTCATTATCGAAGCAATAATTCATATTATCTGAATAATATTATTTGATAACATTATTGGCAATGTCTAGAAAGTTCTGTCTAAGGAGAGGTTTGGTCACCTAATTGCGCGCCAGTAAGGAGAAATTCTTATTGGAAAACCCCCTCTTTCCTGAGAACTGCCTGGTTGTCAATATTGTGATTCTGTAATATTATTTGTGAATAATTAATTATTGATTCATATGATGAGGAAAATATTAATTTTATGTGGATATAGATGAAGAAAATTTTTATAGTGACAATTGTTGAAAATTGAAATTTTATCTTTTTCTGATAAAATAATTCATTTAAATATATTATTATATTTTAATAATATAACAATGATGATATTTTTACGATGAATGTGGGATATATGAGTATATGTGGAGGATGAGTATTTTTGTTACCAAAAATATTTAAAGCATGTTTTATGTGTCGGTGGACCCCATTTCTTGACTGAAATTTGATTATAGCTTGTAAAATCGCTCGTTTGTGGATTTCGGTCAATTTCTGTTTGGAATTTGGAAAAACTTCCTTCTGCAAAGTTGTAGATAATGGAATTTCCTATAAAAACTCACGAGATTCGAATTTTCTGGCAAAAGGGCTATTTATTATGAATTATTGAAGTTCCGAAGCTTCGAAATAATTGATTTTTGGAAGTTTAAAATATTTAAAGAATGAAAAACGTTTTTTTTGTTTGTGGGCAGCCTAGCATGTGACGAAAATGCTGAATTCAAAATCTAGAGAGTGTGCGTAGAGAATTTGTTATATATATATTATTATTATATTAAATTTTCTGCTTTGGTGTTCTAAGCAATTTCCTATAAATAGGTGCTTAGGTTAGAATTGAAAATCACACCAGAAACTGAAGTTTTCTCTCTCTATATTATCGAGTGTATTCTTGTGAGTATTTTGAGTATACTTTGAGTATTGCTATACTGTGAAAGTTCAAGTCATAGCCTATATCCGGTGTTTCAACTAGAAGTACTGTCTTTCGAGGTAAGGGATATTATTTTCTTCTAAAATGATATTATTTCTTCAATATCATTATGCTGAAATATTAGTTGGAACTTTTTATCAAATTTGGAACTTTTTCATGTCGGGGTTACTATTCATGAGTTACTATTCACGAGTTACTATTCATGAGTTACTATTCACGGGTTACTATTCACGAGTACTATTCACGAAGTATGATGATGTTTTTTGTGAAATTTTTATCTTTTGGTGTCGGAGTTACTATTCACGTATACGGCACTATTCACGAATACGGCACTATTCACCGAAAAAAATTGAAATTTCTTCTTTTTGTCCAAAATATCTATTCTGGATACTAGCTTTGATTGTATCCATGTTTTGATCATTCTTGAATTTTACTTCAGTATGATTATTTATGAAGTATTTTTGAACTCGGATTGTTTAGAGTACGAATCCTTAATACTTGTTATTTTGTTTCACTGGATTCGTTTCCTTTAAAATATTTTTCATCATCCTCAGTCCTAAATGATGGTGTTACTGAATATCTTTGGCCTGTAGTGCAAAGATGGTTGATTTTATTATGAATATCTTTGGCCCGTAGTGCAAAGATGAACATGTGTTTAGATGAACATGACCAACTGATGAATATCTTTGGCCTGCAGTGCAAAGATGAATATTTGATTTGATTTGAGATATATATTGATTGATGTTACAGGGATAAAATATTGATGATGGACTTTTAAATTCATAGATGTTAGTAGATTTTATTCTCTACTTAACTCTTCTAATGAATTGTTGTTTCCGCTGCAGTTGTTGATCTAAAACTTGTTGTCTATTGTATTCTATTAGATTTTTCCCTGTTGAAGACTAAGGATAATTTGTTGTACATTATCTTAGTCATAATATTCTTTACTGGGCTAGTTGAGCTCACCCTTTTTCTTGTTATTCTATTTTTCTTCTCAGGAGACGAGAATGTAGCGAGTACGAGTCGGGGGATGTAATGATGGTTCTAGAGAGAGTTGATTAGTAGTCCTCACCATTTTTGTAAAATAATGTATCAATAATTATGATGGGAATTTATTTGTATGTGGATATTGTCTAGACGGCAATAGTTTATATGTTGTAATAATAAAGTTGTAGTTATTTCTGTACCATGTATTTGGCGACTCAGAATGGGTTGGATGGAATGGACCTATTTTGGGGGCGTCACACACTGTATTTTACGTCAACTTACAAATGGGTCATTGAATTTTTTTTTCTTACAGTCAACTCACTGTACTCGACTTTTCTAACACAGTTAAAAAAATCGTTAAATACTTTTGAATTTAACGGAAAAAAACACCTAAACTGCTAAGTTGTCCAAAAAAAGCTAATATGGCGTCCTTGTGTGACGTGGCAGTGATTATGTGGATTTGGAGAAATTTTTTTATGAAGAAATGAAAAAAAATATTTAAAGTATAATATAAATTTAAAAAGTGTGCCAAAAAAATAAGAAAATATATAACAAATATATTTAATTATTTTTGTAATTATTATAAAATAAAATTTTATTTGTAATTAAGCCATTTATAAAATACAAATTCAAAAATATGCTAATTAAAATTAAGGGGAATGTGAAATATATTTAGGGGGAAATGAAAGAAAATTATAATAAAATTAGAAAATTTAGCAAAAAATACATGGTAAAAAATAAAAAATAAAAAGAGTTATTTAGTTATTTTTGTAATTAATAGAAAATGTTTTTTTTGTATAATTAATAACAAATATAATTGAGGAGATTATATTTAGTTATTCTTGTAATTAATAGAAAATATTTTTTATATAATTAATAAAAAATATAATTAAGAAAATTATAAAAATTATAAAATTAAAAATGTTTTCAAATTCAGACATTAAAATTATAATTGAGACAATTTTTATTTAGTTTTATTTTTTTTGATAATACATGGCAATTATAATTGAGGCAATTCAATCACCACCACGCCCTTTCTCTCTCTTAACCATGAACCACCACCCTCATCCACCGCCGTCGTTGCCGTCGGCCCCCATTGACGTGAAAATCACCACCCAAATCCTGAAACAAATTAACCACCATAATATTGGGGGATTAGTAAACTTCTCCGGGCATTGAAATCTTCCTGGACAGATTGGGGGATTAGTAGCCGCTCGATGCCGTGGATTACTCCGTTCGGACGGATAATATCGTCGGGGCGGATAACTTTTGTCCGATCGACAAGCTTTTCGTTTGTGACACTATGAGTTAAAGATAATCGGGTGGGTTCTTGGTGACAGAGAGTTTTGTGCTTGTTAGGCCATTGGGAAGAGTGAACCCGAGAAGGAATTATGTGAAAGAGAAGGAGATTTTGCAGGGATTTGCGAAAATGGTGATATCGTGGTGGGTGACCGCCTACTCCAGTGTTTGGAGAGAGTGGTGGTTCATGGTATAATTAGGAAATGGTTAGCATAAAGTTTATTTTTGGGTAAGTTAGTCAATTGACCAATAGATTGCTGATACGCAGACGATGCTCTATGTGTGTCAGCATTCTATTGGTCAATTGAATAACATACCAAAAAAAAACTTTATAGTAACCGGATCCGTATAATTATATTTGTTATTATAAGAACATTTTCAATTTTATTTTTTATTAATTATATAAAAAAACAGTTTCTAATAATTATAAAAATAACTAAATAACTCTTTTTATTTTTTAATTTCTACCATGTATTTTTTTGCTAAATTTTCTAATTTTATTATAATTTTCTTTCATTTCCTCCTAAATATATATATTTCACATTCCCCTTAATTTTAATTAGCAAATTTTTGGATTTTGTATTTTATAAATGGCTTAATTATAAATAAAATTTTATTTGATATTAATTACAAAAATAATTAAATATAATTTTTTATTTATTTTCTTATTTTTTGGCACATTTTTTAAATTTATATTATACTTTAAAATAATTTATTTTTATTTTCTTCATAAAAGTTTTCCTCCAAATCCACATAATCACTGTCACATCACACAAAGACGTCACATCAGCTTTTTTTGGACAACTCAGCAGCTTAACTATCTTTTTCCTTTAAAGTCAAAGTATTTAACGGATTTTTTAACTTTGTGTTAGAAAAGTCGAGTACAATGAGTTGACTGTAAAAAAAAAAGTTTAGTGACCCATTTGTAAGTTGACGTAAAGTATATTGACTTAGAAAGCTTTTAACCCGTAGATGTTACAAGGAAGAAAATGATACGAGATTGAACTAATTCAGACTTATAACGACCAAATTATGAGGTTTGGAAGGAGGGGGTTCAGAACAGTCAAAATGGTATCGAACAGCACGCCAGAGTACGTTGGGCACGCGCGGGCCTCGCTGTCGGCGTCGAGACCTCGCTGCTGGGCTGACTAGGCGTGTGGTTGGGCACGTGCATGTCGTGGGTTGTTTTCGAACACCATGCAACTCTAAGTGACGTGATGCATGTCGGGGCGTGTCGTGGGACATCGAGGACGTGGTGCACGTCCATGTCGTGCAATGCTGAGCGACGTGATGCACGTCGAGGAGTGTTGGGCGACGCTGAGTGGCGTCGTGCATGTCGAGCGTGTCACCGCGCCGTTTCGTGCCGACATACGACATTTTTGACATTGTTCTAAAATGTTCCAACTTATAAAAGATTAATATTATAAAATAAATAATAATGAAAATAGACCATCATAGAAGGTCGTTATTAGGGTCATAGTGTTCCCAAAAGCCGCGACGTCAAAAGACATTTTTGAAAGGTTATCACGCTACTTTATTTATAAAACGCGAACAACATAAAATGAGTAATAATATAACGTAAACCAATATATAAAGTCATTATGTGGCTAATTAGTATATTATCGTTAATTAAATTGTGTAGGACAATTGATGGAAGATTTAGAGTATAAATTAAAGAACACTCCAGGCAAGTTTTTGAACTCCCATTCAATTGTGTGAATTGAAGTTTGCTAACTTACACAAAATTATATATTGTGCAAGTATTTTATGACCTTGTAAATTATATACTGTGCAAGTATTTTATGACCTTGTACAAATTTATTATTCTGTACAAGAAATGCGTTTAAATTGTAGAATTTCGTATGCAATATGAAATTCATCGAATTATATGATATGAGCTATGAAAAAGAGTTATTGCCATTTGATTCGGCTTAACTCAATTTGTTGAGCTATTCCAATCGGTATATTTATTGTTGAGATATGAATTATAATAATTCTTGAATTGTGACAAGTTAATAATGTCTTATCAAATAAATTGGGAAATTGATAGTATAAGTTGCACTCCATGCAATAATGTGTTGATGTAAGTAGATGTGGTCAGGATTGCACCCCGTGCAATGATGTGCTTGTTAAGCATTATATTCAAGAACATGTTATTCCAATATCAGCACTTATGTGCAAAATTAAAGAAGAAATATTTTGGAATTGAACTGTTGTAGAATTTAAGATTATGTTATTCATGAAAGGTGTTTAAAGTAAAGGGAAAATTTTATTCATGATTGTTTAAATTACTTCAACAGACATTATTTAATTGTTGAAGATATAGAAAAATATTATTCTATTCTTAAGATTATTGTTTATTCAACTACAAATACTTGCTGGGAAATTAAATGTTCACCCATGCAAATTCTAAAACCTTTACACCCAAAGCAGAAAGACCTGAATGGTCAGATGCTGTTAAGAGGAAGGAATGCATAAAGGAAGAAGATTCAAATGTATAGAAGTACATGATGTATAGTAATATTATATAATGTTGTAATATTATTTGAGATAATTTAATAAAGGTCTTCGTACTTGGGATTAGATCTGATATGTTGTAATAATATTGTAATTAC
The DNA here is from genome assembly GCA_020205505.1 of Panax japonicus. Lineage (NCBI taxonomy): Eukaryota > Viridiplantae > Streptophyta > Magnoliopsida > Apiales > Araliaceae > Panax > Panax japonicus. The sequence goes on from CM035099.1 coordinate 4,777,037, forward strand.
ATTCATGTCTTAAGATTATATTGAATGAGTAGTACCGTGAAGTACAGGGCCCTAGGGCTTTTCACGTATTTGGGACTCAAGTATGGGCCTGCCCCTAATAGAAAGGGAAATTTACACTTCCTAGTATATTTTTTAAAAAAAATTACAACAAAAGTGCATCTAGAAAATATTTAAAGAATTAATACATTTTTAATATTTTATTTACAAAATTAGTGCATTCTCTATATGGTGCAGTTTGTAGTCAAACATTTATATAAAGATAACCATTTTAGTTTTTGTGGGTAACAAAAAAAAATTCAGAACAATTACCAAGTGTTACATGTATTTATTTTCTTTATCTTGTTAAACCATGATTGAACCAAAGAGTAGTCGTGTGGTTTTCCTCTTACTTAATGTAAAAAAAAAACAAATATTATTCAATATTGTGTAACACAATGTCGGTTACCTTACATCAGTACAAAGGTGCAGCTGGTAGCCAAACCTTTATACATGCAAAGGTAACCATTTTAGTTTTTGTGGGTAACCAAATAGTTTTAAAAACATCATTTCAGACACTACAAGAAAAAGGTTTATCAGCGACCACAGACGGTCGCAGATATCCATCAGCGACCGCATGCGGTCGCTGATAATTGTCGCACAAATTCTGGTCGCTGGGATGCACATCAGCGACCATAATTAGCGACCGACATATCTGCGACTGATATGAGCGATCGAAATTACAAATTCGGTCGCTAAGCTGAGTCAGCATGGTCCAGGGGCAAAGCTGACGTGGTCCACGTGGCAACATTAATCTTCGAATTTAGAAAACTATAAAAATTATTGCAGTTAGGGTTACTGTGGGCGGCAGTGATAATGGCAGTGGTGGCGGCGGGCCGGCGGCGGTGACAATGGCATCTAATTCTTCTCCTTCTTCTCTTCCCCCCCTTTCTTCCTCTTCTCTCTATCTTCTCCCTTTTCTTTTTCTTTCATCTGTGTCTTTCGCGAATGACTAATACTGGTTAGATTAAGTTTGATCAGCGACCGCCTGTAGCGACTGCATGCGGTCGCTAAATTTTAATGACATGGACTTATCAGCGACCGCATGCGGTCGCCGATATCAAGTAGTCGCAAAGAATACTCGCGCCAACATTTCCTACCAAATTTTTGGAGGTAAAATTGTGCTAGCGACCACTTAGCGACTACATGCGGTCGTTGATATTGAATAACGACTGAATATAATTACGGTCGTAGAAGGTGGTCGCTATTGCTAATATCAGCGACCGCATATGCGGTCGCTGATATTATTGGTCGCTGATAGACCTTTTTCTTGTAGTGAGAACAGTTACCAAGTGTTACATGTATTTGTTTTCTTTATCTTGATTAATGATGGAATCAAAGAGTAGTTGTGTGGTTTTCCTCCTACTTAATAATGTAAGAAGAAAAAAATACAAAATATTATTCAATATTGTTTAACACAATCTCGCTTACCTTACATCAATAAAATGTCTGGTAATTGGTTACTCACAGTAAACATCTAGATATTTTTGTAATTGCACTTTTTTTTGTTGATGTATTATATCAGACCTTCTCCTCGATATCATACTTTTTTTTGTCGTTGCCTAGTTCATCACATCTCTCGATATCTCATCATCTTTCCTTCTCTCTCTTACTATATACATACATGTAGAAAGATAAAGAGAAAGAGAGATGGTGTTGTTGTTTGTGAATGTCAATTCTGTGACAAGCAGCTACCCGTCTTCTTCCTTCACTTTCTTCATTAGGCGATCCGCTCTCATGAGACTATATATTGTATAGTAGTGTAAAGAATTCTAATAGAAATGAAACACTAATTATTATATTTGTTAGTATTTAATCATTACTAGTATATGTCCTTTCGAAAGCCTATTAATAATGACAAAGTAATAATTATGTTTTTAATTGAACAATAAGTATCACTAAAACTTTGAAATGTTGTTAAAACAAATGTAAAAGTATCATTAAATACATATTTATTCTGTCAGCATAAATATTATTTTGACATTATCATTCACCTTTTGAAAAGCAGTCAACAAGTAATAATAATAGTGATCAATCAGTTATAATTATTTGATAAATTAATACTACAATTATTTATAAAAACTTAAAGTAGGTTTGGAAAGAAACTTGTTCAAAGGGGGCAGAAGTGTGTAGTGCTAGGCGAATAAAATACTCGCAAATTATAAAATTGTTCTCTCATATGTTTGCACTATTTTGTAATCTAGATATTAATGTTTCAATTTTTATAAAGTCATAATTATAAGGGGAAAATATTTGAACATTACTTTTTATAGTAAGTACACATCAGTATAAATTTGTCTAGTCAGCGAGTCACGTCATCAATTTATCGATGTGGCGGACTTAATTGAACCAAAGTGGAAAAAATTGATAGTTCAATCATCTAATTGACAAAATTGAAAGGTGGAGAACCGAAGTGGAATATAGTCTATAGTTTAGGGTAGTAAATTATATTTAAACCTAATTTTTTTATTCTTTTTTTTCATAATTTTTACAATTGTATTGATAAAAATTTAATAAATAACTGATCAAATCGATTTGAATTCAAAATTATCGCAAATTGACTTCAAAAAATTAGTTTTTTTTTTGTGCAGAACAAAGGGCGTAAAATAATTCAGTTATTTAATGTTTATAAACTTATTTTACTATCCAAAAAAAAAGGCTTACACAATCTAGAGAAGTTAGAAGAAACTTGTAATGGGAATTATGGAGTGAAATCCAATATGACATGACAATTAATTTAGTAAAAGCAAATGTAACTTTATTTTTTCATAAAACGGCTATTATATAATAACATTTGGAAAAGAGTAAATAATAAATATCGAATTTCACGTGCAAATATGCATCTGATTAATTAATTTAAATGAAACTCAATTAAGCCGTTAATCATACAGTACCTTTCCACCTACATATTTTATATATTCCAGAGATCCAGAAGAGTAACTTAATTTATTCATTCAAAAAGTGACGGCTTCCTTTTACTAATTAATATTGTAATACATACAACTTGTCAAACAGTTTAAATTTGTTTTATATTTCAAACTGTAATTATTTAAGGATTAACTCTCAATTTACGCATGCAAAATGGAAACAATGATGAAGGGCTGCACCCCAATAATTAAATAGTACATGAAAGGGAATGAGAATTAAAATCTTTAGGCCATGTCTATTTGCAAAAAGCAAGTTTTGATATTGGACTATTTGTTTTAATATAATATTATTTTGAATTATTTAATTTTTCGACGATAAACTATATATTAGTCTCTTAATGTGGGGCTATTAATCCCATAAAGGCATATGATAGCTTAAAATTGAGGTAGGAGCGGATTCAGAAATTTTTCTCAGCAGGGACATATTTTAACTTTTTTATTAAGTTAAATAAAAAAAACTTGAACTAATCATAATACTACTTAATCATAATAATGTTTTACAAATTACAATAAATAGTCATTATCCAAACTAAAAAAGAAATTTCAAATAAAAAATATTTAGACACAATTTAGAAACTTACTTCGATTACTTGTCATGGTTCAATTTGAATGATTTTCCAAATGCTAAAAGTCTCAAACCAAATTTATTTTCTATATTCAAACAAAATCATGACAACTAGAAATGAGTGGTTGCTTAATGCTCATAATCATTTTTCATTTCCATTATAAAATAAGGCAAAATCTTTGTAAACTATCACAATAGAACACAGAAACTACTCAACCAAAATGATCATATTTTCAATTGAAGATCAAACAACCCAAAAATAAAAACACAATCAAACCAAACAAACAATAACCACAGTCAACCAAATTAATAATAAAAAAAATTAAACTTGAATCAAACAATCTCTCACAGTTCACACGCTGATGAACATTCAAAACCAAAAATAATACAAAAAATACTTCTAAGGTTTCACCAACTAAGAAGATTTTTGTACTTGTATTCAGAATTGATTTATGAATTTTTTTTATCCTCTCCAAATTTAATTCTTTCATTAATCTGCCCACTTAAATTTATTAATTTATATATCTGCTCTACCGCTATACCTATAAAAAAAATCAAGCAGATAAAGTTGCCTATGTTGCCGGCCCTTATATGAGAAATAGTTCAATCCTAAACATATTTTTTTCAAACAAATATAGTCTTAGTGAAAAGAAAGTGAATGAAAGTACGTACATTTGTTCCTTCCCTTCTTTTGTTTATGAGCGTTAAAGGTTAAAAAAGAGAGTAAATTAAAGTTTTTCGTGTAACACCTTTCTCCCACATATAACATCTAAAATATTTAAATGCGTATATAAAGACTTGAGTTGTTATTATTAATACCTTCAATCTTGACAGGGGTTGATCCAAAAACTCATGTCGGGAGGGGCGAAAATATTTATGAAAAAAATATACTATAAATTAAATAATTAATTATGTTTGTAAGTATACAAAAATGTATAAAAATATGTTTTTAATAATTTTTTATACACACAAAAAAATAGTGATTGTTGAAAATTTCATTTATTTTAAATCATATGTGTAACACTTCAGTCCCACATCGAAAGATATCAAAAAAAATGTCTGTATATAAGAAATTAAGTTACTACCAATAGTACATTCAGTCATAATTTTTTTGGGTGAGCTTGTGACGGGTTAAGATGACTCAAGAAGATAGTATTGGGCTCCTTGGTATAAGGTCTTATTTGGATGAATTTGATTCAATTTAGATTTGTGATTTGACCCGAGATTTATTTCGGACTTGGGATTTAACCTACGTTGTTTCAAAATTTGACTGATTTTTAATTTTTTTATAGTTCTCTTTCTTCTCTAAATCCGTTGTTTAAAAAATAGAAATGAGTGAATTTGATAGGCATGCATACCCAAATCAGCAATTAAGTGAGATAAAGATCCTTTAACCAACATAAAATCGCAATAAATAGGGTGTGAAATGTCATTTTACATAAATATGGAACGCTCTTTTGATTCCCTCACCCTGAGGAGTCAAATCATATATAGGGATTAAAATAGAGAATAATTATATAAGGATAAGGAAACTGTTGGATATTGATATATTCTTCAAATGTGGGGATAGAGAGTCTATTAGAGAATCTGTTGTGGATGCTCTTAGTCTTAACCATTTGGGTGAGCTTGTGGTGGGGTAAGATGACTCAAGAAGATACTATTGAGTTAGAGGTTCAAAGTTTTATTTGGATAGATTTGATTCAATTCGGACTTGGGATTTGACTCGAGATTTGTTCCGAATTCGGATTGGACCCGAGTTATTTCAATATGCATATTTAAGATTTTTTTCAAATTTAAAATAAAAATAAATTCAATTAATTTTAAACAAATAATTACAAAAATTGACTAAGAGTATTATTAATTATAAGATTTATTGTTATTAAAAGATAAATTTTTTAAAACATCTCAAATTTAATAAAAATTAACGTTATATTTTAAAATTGATATTAAAATATATGAATTAATTTTGATAGAATTATGAGTAAAATTAAAAAAAAATTAAGGGTATAAAAAAAAGTAATGAAAAATTGGACCGGATTATGACCACCCCTGGCCATGCCTTAGGTCCACCACTGAATTATGACCTTTTAGGTAAGTTTGCAGGGGTTAAAAATTATCTAAGAAAATATTATTGAGACATCGCATTGAATTTTATTAGGAACAATTACATTTTATAGTACATTTAAAAATATAATTACAACAAAAGTGCACTCATTAAATATTTACACAATTAATGCAAATGTAATACATAATTACAAAAAGAGTGTAATCTTATCCTTTTAATTATGTACACGATTTTCTCCCCCATCTCTCCCACAATTTTCTCCCCATATCTCCCACGATTTTCTCCCACTCCATTTATGTTTCCCTTCTCCTCCTCCTCCCTCCTCCTCCTGTCCAACCCCTCCCCACCCTCCGCCTCCCCCTCCTCCTTCCCTTCTTTTGTTTCTTTTGTTTATGAGCGTTAAAGGTTAAAAAAGAGAGTAAATTAAAGTTTTTCGTGCAACACCTTTCTCCCACATATAACATCTAAAATATTTAAATGCGTATATAAAGACTTGAGTTGTTATTATTAATACCTTCAATCTTGACAGGGGTTGATCCAAAAACTCATGTCGGGAGGGGCGAAAATATTTATGAAAAAAATATACTATAAATTAAATAATTAATTATGTTTGTAAGTATACAAAAATGTATAAAAATATGTTTTTAATAAATTTTTATACACACAAAAAAATAGTGATTGTTGAAAATTTCATTTATTTTAAATCATATGTGTAACACTTCAGTCCCACATCGAAAGATATCAAAAAAAAATGTCTGTATATAAGAAATTAAGTTACTACCAATAGTACATTCAGTCATAATTTTTTTGGGTGAGCTTGTGACGGGTTAAGATGACTCAAGAAGATAGTATTGGGCTCCTTGGTATAAGGTCTTATTTGGATGAATTTGATTCAATTTAGACTTGTGATTTGACCCGAGATTTATTTCGGACTTGGGTTTAACCTACGTTGTTTCAAAATTTGACTGATTTTTAATTTTTTTATAGTTCTCTTTCTTCTCTAAATCCTTTGTTTAAAAAATAGAAATGAGTGAATTTGATAGGCATGCATACCCAAATCAGCAATTAAGTGAGATAAAGATCCTTTAGCCAACATAAAATAGCAATAAATAGGGTGTGAAATGTCATTTTACATAAATATGGAACGCTCTTTTGATTCCCTCACCCTGAGGAGTCAAATCATATATAGGAATTAAAATAGAGAATTATATAAGGATAAGAAAACTGTTGGATATTAATTTATTGATATATTCTTCAAATGTGGGGATAGAGAGTATATTAGAGAATCTGTTGTGGATGCTCTTAGTCTTTACCTTTTGGGTGAGCTTGTGGTGGGGTAAGATGACTCAAGAAGATACTATTGAGTTAGAGGTTCAAAGTCTTATTTGGATAGATTTGATTCAATTCGGACTTGAGATTTGACTCGAGATTTGTTCCGAATTCGGATTGGACCCGGGTTATTTCAATATGCATATTTAAGATTTTTTTCAAATTTAAAATAAAAATAAATTCAATTAATTTTAAACAAATAATTACAAAAATCGACTAAGAGTATTATTAATTATAAGAATTATTGTTATTAAAAGTTAAAATTTTTAAAACATCTCATATTTAATAAAAATTAACGTTATATTTTAAAATTGATATTAAAATATATGAATTAATTTTGACAGAATTATGAGTAAAATTAAAAAAAAATTAAGGGTATAAATAAAAGTAATGAAAAATTGGACCGAACTATGACCACCCCTGGCCATGCCTTAGGTCCACCACTGAATTATGACCTTTTAGGTAAGTTTGCAGGGGTTAAAAATTATCTAAGAAAATATTATTGAGACATCGCATTGAATTTTATTAGGAACAATTACATTTTATAGTACATTTAAAAATATAATTACAACAAAAGTGCACTCATTAAATATTTACACAATTAATGCAAATGTAATACTTAATTACAAAAAGAGTGTAATCTTATCCTTTTAATTATGCATACGATTTTCTCCCCCATCTCTCCCACAATTTTCTTCCCATCTCTCCCACGATTTTCTCCCACTCCATTTCTGTTTCCCTTCTTCTTCTCCTCCCTCCCTCCTCCTCCTCCTCCTGTCCAACCCCTCCCCACCCTCCGCCTCCTCCCTCCTCCCTCCTCCCGCCTCTACCTCCTCCCGCCCCTCCCTCCCCACCCCCTCCCTCTCCCTCTCCTCCCGCGCCCTTTCTCCTCCTACTGCCGCCCCCTCCCCCTCCCCCTCCCCCTCCCCCTCCCACTCCCACTTCTGCCTCCCTTTGCCTTCCCCCTCCTCCCACCCCCGCCTCACCACCTCCCCTCCCTTCGCCTCCCCTTCCTCCCGCATCCTCCTCTTCACGCTTCACTTTCTCCTCCCCTTCTTCCCGCCCCCCTTTCTCCTCCACCCTCCTCTCCCCCCCACACCCCACGCCCCACCCCCTCCTCCTCCCGCCCCTCCCTCTCCTCGATCCCTCCGCCTCCCACCGCCACCGGTCTATTCTTTATTTTCACCGGTAACAAAATCTTCCGATAAGATAACCAATTCAGTTTTATTAGGTTACTAATTTATTTTGGATGTGATGCAGTTGGTAATCAAACTTCATGTAGTTGGTTACCAAATCATTTGATAAGGTAATCAATTCAGTTTTATTAGCTTACTAATATATTTTGAATGTGATGCAGTTGGTAACCAAAATTTATGCAGTTGGTTACTAAACCTTCCGATAAGGTACCCAATTTAGTTTTATTGGGTTACTAATTTATTTTGGTTGTGATGCAGTTGGTAGCCAAATTTCATATAGTTGGTTACCAAACCATTTGATAAGGTAACCAATTCCGTTTTATTTGATTACCAATTTTATTTTAAATGTGATGCAGTTACTAGTCAAAATTCGTATAAAGGTAATCATTTCAATTTTTGTGGGTAACCAAATCGTCAAAAGAAATTCAGAATAGTAAGTCCGGTGGCGGCGGCGGCGGCGGCGATGTGGCAGCGACAACGATGTGGCGGCGGCAGCGGTGGCGGCGAGAGAGGAGGATGATGAACATTAGCTCCTTCATAATTTTTTAATTTTAATTTTCTCATTTTGATTTGAATTTTGAAATATGGATTTGAAATTGTTATTAGAGACAAGATTTGAATTTGAATTTGAATTATTAGTTATCATTGATTTTAGGTTTCTTTATTAATGTGAATTGTACTATTTTTGTAATATGAATCTTAATTACACTCTTTTTTGTAATTATTTAGTTGATGCACTTTTCTTGTAATTACTTTCTATTTGTTATATACTTATGTAAATGACCCTTTTTATTATGTGTGCCTGTGTGCTGTGTTTGACAGGAACATTATGTATTTAAGTGGGAGAAATGTGAGATATTATTATTAATTTCAGTCATAGCCTTTTGAATGAGCATGTGGACCTGTAATTGTTAAGACGACTCAAAAAGATATTATTAAGACATTGCATTATGCTTTATTATGCCATAATTTGATTTGAATTCAAGATTTGACCCGAATTGTTGCAACCCTTAGTAAGATCCTTCAAGTTAATAAATACATGAGTAAATAAACATTTGATCTTTGTTTTTTAAGTCTAATATGTATTAATATTGAAGAAAATTGCACTAAACTTATTTTATTTTACACTAAAATCCTTTGAAATTTTGAATAGTAAGTTGGAGTTATTTTCTACCATTTTCACTATTTTTACACAAAGTATTAACTGTATATATTAACTGTATTTTCTAATTTTCTGTTGAGCAGAAAATGTTACTCCATGATTTAAGGTGAAATAAAATTACTTTCAAAACATTTTCACTTTTCAGGTTGGTTATTATTATACTTTTTAACTGTGAAACCTGTTTTCAATCTATATCTATATACATATCTAATATGATAAAACTTAGTTTAAAAACACTTAATTTTATTTTTTATTTATTTTAAATAGACTTAATTTAACTACAATTAAAACACTTTCCTTGCACATGATTATTTAGTATAGCAACTGATGATTCAATAAATTAATTTTTAACTACTAATCTATTCGATATTCTTGGCACATAAGGAGTAAGTGAGTAACTTATTATATTACAATATATTTTTTCTAAAAAATTATATAACAAAAAATATATTTAAAAATTATGAGAAAATAATAATAAATATTAAAAAAACATAATAAATATTATATAATATATTAATGATTAAACTATAGCTTCCAAATTTATTTCAGATAGGAGAACTTTTGTTAATTAATGTTAAAAATAATTCTCACTCAAATATTAGTTATTAAAATTTAGTTACATTTTAAAACTAAAAGTATGATGGCCACTTATTATTCTTCAATAATTTAACTTCATTTAGATTTCCTTAAAAACCAAATTTAGCCTTTTGGGTTCTATTCATTTATGAACTTTAAGAAACTATATATAAATTCAAATTCAAAGGATTGAAAATAGAAACTAAATATTAAATTTAAAAATTACATAAAAATTAAATATAAATTAAAAAATAAATTACTAACACTCAATTGGGAGTCTTTAATAGTTATTTTTTTGACATCATTTTGTTAATAATAGCAAGTTAATTTGAAATTCAAATTTATTTATAAGCATCATATTTAGAAAAATAAAAATTTTAATTTAATTTTATTAAAATATGACCTGACTAGTTTGACCAAATATAAAATACGCAAAAAGTTACCAAACAAATTTTCCAGTGTGTTTTGAAAAGAAAACATTTAATTAATTAGTGTGTTTTATTTATTTTCTTCTTTATGGAAGATTGTTTCCTGTTTACGGGAATAAATTTATATTATACACCCCAAAATGGGACTTTCAAATAAAAAAAAATTAAACTATTTGTAAAAATCAATACATTATATATTCACTGTTATCATTATAATCATGAAATTACTATTAAAATCAAGGTTTGGAGTTTTTAAATTTTTGATACATTTGCTTAGTTATCAATTAAAGGGTCAGTTTAATCATAAAATTAATGTCAGTTAATTAAGACAAATAAAGAGGACGGAGGGATAATAATTTTCAAGAGATTATATTAAATACTCCCTCTTAACAATTTTCAAGAGTTAAGTCTTTGGAAATTACGGCATATCTCGACTGGGTCCCCACCTAGATACGCTAAAATTATAGGGACGTTGTTGATCTAAAATTATAGGGTTTAAATTCTTAAACCCTCCATAGTTGACTACTGATTCTATCATTTGAGGAGAATTAGAGACAACCATTAACAACATTTAGTAAGACTATAAATTATAAAATAAATCTTACCCATCAGATCTTAAAGATGATCTGTGTTGTACACCATTTAGTAAGACTTTCATATAATATATAAGAATTTTTTTTTGAAGGATATTTTCCAAATATTAGTACGTATGGTATGCCAATGATCTTTGTTAGGTTCTAATATGGAGACAAATGGTCGTATTTTTAATAAAAATTTATTTACTTATTATATTTTTATTTACCTCTCTATTTTGTTCAAATAGAACCAATAACATTGAAAATTTTAGCTACATTGGGCCATAGTAACTGATGACTTGTGTGTGGTATGCTTATATTTGTTTTAGGTGCATTGCACTTTAACCCTACCCTTACCTAAACTCACCCCGAAAGTCATTTTACCTGATACTTTGAATTTGAGTCCACTCGAATTATTAATATTTATACTTGAAAGGGTGGGACAAATGTGTCAAAAAATTTCTCCAATACTCTATGCTCTCACCATCAAACATTACTCTGTGGGAAGTTATCATAACATGGAAACTTCATTTTCTTCCATTAAGCAATAAGCAAGGTCATTAAAGAAGGAGAACAACTTCTGGCAAACAAATAATTGCAAATGTAGGGAAAAAAACACAAGTGGCCCTCAAAATTACTTTCTAATAAGCTCTAGTCATAAATTCCACATAGAATAGACTAATCAATTACTAACAACGGTGAAAAGACCTTATTATATAGGTATAATTCTCACTACATAACGTAAGAATTTCAAACCACCAATTTTTAGTGAAATTTATATGCACAAGTGCACATCAAAGCTTGCTAAACTTCAAAAGACGACGTCCATAAAAATAATTAAGAAAGTGAGTTAAAGGAATACAAATTGACGCCGGGCGGGACAACGATTATCCTGCGGGCTAGCTAAACAAATAAATTCACAGGAAAAAGAAAGAGGTTCACCGGAAAACACAGAGAAATCTCTCTAATGTGTATAGTATATTTATCAAAATCAAGTCCCTTATTTCAACCCACAAGCCGGGTTTATATAGCTTAACAAAATTAACTTTATCTTCAAGTCATCCTAGAATCTTCTTAGAGATATGGAAATAAAATCCTCTTAGGAATGTGAAAAAGATTATAACAAACTTCCTACTTTTACGGAAACAATTTCTAACAAAATAAAAAACTTGTTAATTGACGTATGACTCCCATGTCCTGTTTGACTTTTTATTTATGAGGAAGTCAAATTCTATTGAATCAGGGATTTACAATTATGTTTACACATGACTCCTAGTACAATTAGGGGATGTGCATGTAGGGGATGTGTGGTTAAGCTATAAATACAACCATAATTCTAGTTTCAAATAATAACACTATCTATTTTTAATTAAGCACTAAAATAATTACAAACTTCCATTGTTGACATTTTTCCGACGGCCCGACCGTTAGGCTTTTAGGTGTGATCGTTAACAATTATATTGATTCAAGAATAGGACGACTAGCTTTAAGTAACTTAATATAGGACTAAATTTATTGTGGTGTGTACTCATCTAGTTGTTTGGTTACTCTGTTTAAAGGTTGAGAAATATAATCACCAATGCATATATAAACTGACAAAGGATTATAACATACTCAAAATGCTTTGAACATATGATATCAAGAAAACACAAGAACTCTTAGAAATCTAATGCTCTAGCCAAGACATATATACGATACTATTTGTGATGGCCAAAATTCATCACAAAAAGTAGAAAAATCATCACAAAAGGTTTACGTGATGGCTTTAGGCATCACAATGGCCGTCTTGTATACGCCCATCATGAAAGATTTTACGTGATGGTTTTGGCAATCACGTAAACTCTTAGTGCTTTTGTGATAATTAATACAATCACATTAATACACAATCTATTGTGATTGTCAAAGTCATCACAAAAAGCAATACTTTAGGGTTCAAATGTAAGAACATGAATATCTATTTACATATAATTTATTTCACTATATTAATTGTATCAAATGATACTTATAGGATTCGAACCCTATCCCATTTGTAAACTAAATAACAAGTATTACCACTACACCAAAGTCCAGATCATGATTATAATTTTAAAACAAAATATAAAAGGAAACATATGTGAGTTGACTTACTAAACAAAATTACTTCCACATAAGATTTGGTGATTGCAATGGCAGTCACAAATACTCTATAATGATGGTAAAATTAGTCATCACTAAGAGTTATCATATATTTTATTGTTTTGTGATGGCTTGAAAATTCAATCACAAAATACCTTCTTTTTATAATTGCAAATAAAAGTTGTCACAAAAATCTAACTGTTTTAATGATTGTCACGACCGTCATAAAATATTGTTTTGATTATTTCTTACATTAAAATATTAGTAATAGCTTAAATGCAATCACAAAAATGGTATATCTATAAGTGATAACTTAGTGCGTCACAAAAAGAAAATTTATTTTGCATGAACAAATTGGTGTGATTTACATGACCATCACAATTATAATACATTGATGGCAAGATTAGTCATCACTAAGAGCCATCATATATACTATTATTTTGTGATTGCTTAAAAAGTTCATCACAAATTACTATCTTTTGTGATTGTTTTTAAAAACTGTCACAAAATTCCGTCACGTATTCTTATTTTTCTAGTAGTGTTGGTATATAAATAACAAATATATGAGATCATAACATTAACTTTCTTCATCAATCCATGTCTTATATTTATATTTATATATATAAGGACTGATTCATAGTTAATGTTGTCAATTTAATGATATCTTTACAACACATCATGACCCTTCATTCGAAGATCGAACGATTAAATAGTCATCCTGTCTGCAGTTTAATTTTCAGTATTCCGCAGTTTAATACTGCGGACGGGACAAATGTCTAAACTATTCTCCTTATAAAAGTCTCTCGTCCGCAATATTAAAGTGCTAACGCTAAGTATGACTGACCAATTGGGAAACGACGTTGTTTAGTTTTTTAAAAGTGTCGTCTGCAGTATTAAACTGTGGACGCTACCTATGACTGACCAATTGAAAAACGACGTCGTATTGACCAAATTCATTTTTTTTAGTTTTCTAGGATCCATAATATTAAACTGTGGAGTCTGATTTTTTTTTTTTTACATTCTTCCTTCATTCATTTCCTTCTTCATTCTCTCCTCCCCTTACTCCTATCATTCACCCATCTCTAATTCTCTTTTCTTTCTCTCTGATATGGAAATCAAGAAATTAGAGAAGAGTGATATATAGGAGTATTGTATCAATATACTAAAATCTAATGTTGAGGAAAGTGGCTTCCTTTACTTTTTATTTTGTGATTCACATCTTATGCAATTACTTCAACGGAAATCATACTTTATAATAATGGCACACAACCACATATAATCCACTGCTGATATTTACCAAAATTTTACTTTCAGCTTGATAAAAGGAAACTCGCAACTCATCCTTCATAGCTTATGTAACAACTAACAACCTTGTAAGGGAATTAGAGATGGGGTGAATGATAGGAGTAAGTTGAGGAGAGAGAACGGAGAAGGGAAGGAATGAAGGAAGAATGTAAAAAAAATAAAAAAAAATCAGGCTCCGCAGTATGGCTAATACGACGCCGTTTACTAATTGGCTTAGCGTTCACAGTTTAATAATGCGGACGACACTTACTTAAAAATGACATCATTTCCCAATTGGCCAATCATACTTAGTTTCCGCAATTTAATACTACAAGGAGGGTATTATAATTGGCCATATGTCTCGTCCGTAGTATTAAACTGCAGACGAGTACTCTATTAACTATTCTATTTACTATCACGGTGTGTTATAAGAATAATTTTAAATTGACAATATTTTCAATGGATCAATCCCCATATATATATATATATATATATATGAATCAGGATCAGGTATATATATATATATATATATATATATATATATATATATATATATATATATATATGAATCAGGATCAGGTCCGGACTCCCGGACCTGACCAAAATTCGGACCCTTTTTTTGCTTTTTTTTAAAACAACTAAAAAAAGTTTATTATTTTATGGAACTGAAATTTTTACATAATACAGTGTTTTGGGTGTGATTTGGATACATATAACAAAACATTTCTGTACAGGTACAGACTATACAAACATGTTTTGTTATATGTATCCAAATCACATCCAAAACATTGTATTATGTAAAAATTCCAGTTCTATAAAATATAAAACTTTTTTTTACTTGTTTTAAAAAAAAGCAAAAAAACGGTCCGTAATTTTATAAAGTCCGGGATCCCGGAATGGATCCTAGGACTGAGCAAAAAGCGGTATAACTGAATTATCGAACCGAACCGAAATAATTTAACCGAAATTTTCTGAAAATTCGGTTATTTTATTATTTCGGTTATATCCGAATTTTTTTTACGATTTTCGGTTAGTTTGTACGGGTATCATTTTTGGGTTATTCAGTTAATTTTACCGAACAAGTTCTACTTTACTAATATGAGTATGACTCTTGACTGACTTCTCTAATCTTGACTCTTGACTCTTAACTTGAGTCTTGACTCAGCAGTCGCACACTAGCACTCAGCCCACTAGCTAAATTCGAACTCTCATATCTCTCAAAGTCTCGAACTCCAGTCTCTCAGATCTCTCAACTCTCAGGCCGTTGAGTTATGTTTCTTCGTCTGAGAGGACCATGAAGAGGCAGCCGTCCATGTCGTCGGCGCCGTCGTTGCAAAGGGCGGTGGCGTCGACGGCGACAAGCAAGGTGAAGAAGGCGTTGGGATTGAAATCGTCCAAGAAATCAGTGGTGAGTCAGCAGAACACAGTGAGTTCCAAGCGAGCTGTAACAATTGGAAAGCTGATGAGGGTTCAGATGAAGATTTCAGAGCAAATTGATTCCAGGGTTAGACGCGTTCAGATGGTGGATGCATGAGAAAACCTCTAGAGGGTGAGTGCTCTTACTTTGCTTGCTGAATACTTCCCTCTGTGGCTCTACATAGTTGTAAAAACCATGTGATTACAAGCCTGTGAAGTTGTAATTTGAAAGGAAATGATAAGCATGATAATACGAATTTATTATAAAATTAAAACACTTAATTGAAAAGATTTACTTATCATACAGAAGTTCTGTTGATTGTACTTTTTTCTTTCTCCGAGTCTGTTGCTTAAATTTGTACATTGGTAATTATTCGGTTATTAACCGAATAATCGAATAATTAGTAAGGAAGAACACTTTTGTTGAAACTTATGACTCATAACATAGGAGCTACTAAAAAAGGCTAGTGTGGTTAGTTATGGGTAAAATGCGCAAATATCTTAAATAAGCAAGTGGTTATAAAATATTCATTGTTGTCGGGGAATATTCATGTGGTCATGGAATATTCTTACTGCCGGGGAATATTCCTACGACGGCGCAGCCTTGTGTGGGCCCCATAACGGAAAGTGATTGGATGAAAAAAATGACAAGTATAAGTTTTTTATAAATAACGGCGTAGTTGTTACCGTTAACACTATTGGAATACCCGGTAGTTAAAACACAGTAATACGCGTTGTTGCACAGTAGCACACGGTATTGCACCAATTGTTGATTCTTACGTAAGAAGGCACTGCTCAATAATTGTTATAGTAATTACTGTTCAATATTTTATTGATTCAATAATTGCTACATTGATATTTTATATTATTGTTGTTTCAATAATTATCACTACACAGTATTTCCCATTATCAGATCAATAATTCATATTATTTGAATAATATTATTAGATAGCACACTACAAAAAAGTAGGTCATTGCCGACGGCATATACCGTCGCCAATGATCATATTGCCGTCAGCAATGAGGTCATTGGCGACGGCATTGTCCGTCGCCCTTCCCGTCGCCGTATGGGTCGTCGCCCCGGTCTCCCGTCGCTCGACGTCGGCAAGCATGTCATTGGCGACGGAGGTCATTGTCGACGGCGTGCCGTCGCCAATGAGTCATTGCCGACGGCATGGCCGTCACCAATGGTCCCGTCGCCAATGACCCACTTTAAAAAAAAATAATAAAATTGCAAAATTCCCCTGTTCATTTACATATACATTGTACCTGTTGTACCTGTTATAAACTAAGAAAAATAAATAATGACAATATACGCATATCAATAACAATCATATCTTTTACTATCAACAATTAATATAATTAGATACCAAACTCAAATCTATACAACTCAAAAGCTAAATACATACATGAAAGTCAAAATATAAATATAAACAACTACTGCCCAAGATCAGGAATCTCTGTCCCATCGCCAGTCCCATCCTCCATAGTCTCATCCGCATCAGCTCGGAAATCATCACCATCTCCTCCACGAGCATCACCTGTGCCGCCATCTCCACCTCCACGAGTCTCATCAACAAGACCCTACAAAATTAAAATATTAATAACGGAGTCCCCAAAATAGATCATATTTATATTATTTTAGTTTGTGTCAGTTGTAACGCGTGTCAGTATGTCGATAACTAGGCGATAACTCGGTCTCCGTATGCCGGAATCGAGTACCGTTAGTTGTAACGACGACGTGTCTAATACCTACGCGGTGCTGTGTGTGTGTTTGCGTGGCGTTCGGACGGACGATGCGTGTTTCGGGCTTTTTTTCGGCTTTTTGGCTAAGTGTGGTTCCGTTTCGCAAACTAGGCGATAACTCGGTCTCCGTATGCCGGAATCGAGTACCGTCAGTTGTAACGCGTGTCTAATACCTACGCGGTGCTGTGTGTGTGTTTGCGTGGCGTTCGGACGGACGATGCGTGTTTCGGGCTCTTTTTCGGCTTTTTGGCTAAGTGTGGTTCAGTTTCGCAAACTAGGCGATAACTCGGTCTCCGTATGCCGGAATCCAGTACCGTCAGTTGTAACGCGTGTCTATTACCTACGCGGTGCTGTGTGTGTGTTTGCGTGGCGTTCGGACGGACGATGCGTGTTTCGGGCTCTTTTTCGGCTTTTTGGCTAAGTGTGGTTCAGTTTCGCAAACTAGGCGATAACTCGGTCTCCGTATGCCAGAATCGAGTACCGTCAGTTGTAACGCGTGTCTATTACCTACGCGGTGCTGTGTGTGTGTTTGCGTGGCGTTCGGACGGACGATGCGTGTTTCGGGCTCTTTTTTGGCTTTTTGGCTAAATGTGGTTCAGTTTTGCAAACTAGGCGATAACTCGGTCTCCGTATGCCGGAATCCAGTACCGTCAGTTGTAACGCGTGTCTATTACCTACGCGGTGCTGTGTGTGTGTTTGTGTGGCGTTCGGACGGACGATGCGTGTTTCGGGCTCTTTTTCGGCTTTTTGGCTAAGTGTGGTTCAGTTTCGCAAACTAGGCGATAACTCGGTCTCCGTATGCCAGAATCGAGTACCGTCAGTTGTAACGCGTGTCTAATACCTACGCGCTGCTGTGTGTGTGTTTGCGTGGCGTTCGGACGGACGATGCGGGTTTCGGGCTCTTTTTCGGCTTTTTGGCTAAGTGTGGGTCAGTATGTCGATAACTAGGCGATAACTCGGTCTCCGTATGCCGGAATCGAGTACCGTCAGTTGTAACGCGTGTCTATTACCTACGCGGTGCTGTGTGTGTGTTTGCGTGGCGTTCGGACGGACGATGCGGGTTTCGGGCTCTTTTTCGGCTTTTTGGCAAAGTGTGGTTCAGTTTCGCAAACTAGGCGATAACTCGGTCTCCATATGCCGGAATCGAGTACCGTCAGTTGTAACGCGTGTCTATTACCTACGCGGTGCTGTGTGTGTGTTTGCGTGGCGTTCGGACGGACGATGCGTGTTTCGGGCTCTTTTTCGGCTTTTTGGCTAAATGTGGTTCAGTTTCGCAAACTAGACGATAACTCGGTCTCCGTATGCCGGAATCGAGTACCGTCAGTTGTAACGCGTGTCTATTACCTACGCGGTGCTGTGTGTGTGTTTGCGTGGCGTTCGGACGGACGATGCGTGTTTCGGGCACTTTTTCGGCTTTTTGGTTAAGTGTGGTTCAGTTTCGCAAACTAGGCGATAACTCGGTCTCCGTATGCCAGAATCGAGTACCGTCAGTTGTAACGCGTGTCTAATACCTACGCGGTGATGTGTGTGTGTTTGCGTGGCGTTCGGACGGACGATGCGGGTTTCGGGCTCTTTTTCGGCTTTTTGGCTAAGTGTGGGTCAGTATGTCGATAACTAGGCGATAACTCGGTCTCCGTATGCCGGAATCGAGTACCGTCAGTTGTAACGCATGTCTATTACCTACGCGGTGCTGTGTGTGTGTTTGCGTGGCGTTCGGACGGACGATGCGGGTTTCGGGCTCTTTTTCGGCTTTTTGGCTAAGTGTGGTTCAGTTTCGCAAACTAGGCGATAACTCGGTCTCCGTATGCCGGAATCGAGTACCGTCAGTTGTAACGCGTGTCTATTACCTACGCGGTGCTGTGTGTGTGTTTGCGTGGCGTTCGGACGGACGATGCGTGTTTCGGGCTCTTTTTCGGCTTTTTGGCTAAGTGTGGTTCAGTTTCGCAAACTAGGCGATAACTCGGTCTCCGTATGCCGGAATCGAGTACCGTCAGTTGTAACGCGTGTCTATTACCTACGCGGTGCTGTGTGTGTGTTTGCGTGGCGTTCGGACGGACGATGCGTGTTTCGGGCTCTTTTTCGGCTTTTTGGCTAAGTGTGGTTCAGTTTCGCAAACTAGGCGATAACTCGGTCTCCGTATGCCAGAATCGAGTACCGTCAGTTGTAACGCGTGTCTAATACCTACGCGCTGCTGTGTGTGTGTTTGCGTGGCGTTCGGACGGACGATGCGGGTTTCGGGCTCTTTTTCGGCTTTTTGGCTAAGTGTGGGTCAGTATGTCGATAACTAGGCGATAACTCGGTCTCCGTATGCCGGAATCGAGTACCGTCAGTTGTAACGCGTGTCTATTACCTACGCGGTGCTGTGTGTGTGTTTGCGTGGCGTTCGGACTGACGATGCGGGTTTCGGGCTCTTTTTCGGCTTTTTGGCTAAGTGTGGTTCAGTTTCGCAAACTAGGCGATAACTCGGTCTTCGTATGCCGGAATCGAGTACCGTCAGTTGTAACGCGTGTCTATTACCTACGCGGTGCTGTGTGTGTGTTTGCGTGGCGTTCGAACGGACGATGCGTGTTTCGGGCTCTTTTTCGGCTTTTTGGCTAAGTGTGGTTCAGTTTCGCAAACTAGGCGATAACTCGGTCTCCGTATGCCGGAATCGAGTACCGTCAGTTGTAACGCGTGTCTATTACCTACGCGGTGCTGTGTGTGTGTTTGCGTGGCGTTCGGAGGGACGATGCGTGTTTCGGGCTCTTTTTCGGCTTTTTGGCTAAGTGTGGTTCAGTTTCGCAAACTAGGCGATAACTCGGTCTCCGTATGCCAGAATCGAGTACCGTCAGTTGTAACGCATGTCTAATACCTACGCGGTACTGTGTGTGTGTTTGCGTGGCGTTCGGACGGACGATGCGGGTTTCAGGCTCTTTTTCGGCTTTTTGGCTAAGTGTGGGTCAGTATGTCGATAACTAGGCGATAACTCGGTCTCCGTATGCCGGAATCGAGTACTGTCAGTTGTAACGCGTGTCTATTACCTACGCGGTGCTGTGTGTGTGTTTGCGTGGCGTTCGGACGGACGATGCGTGTTTCGGGCTTTTTTTCGGCTTTTTGGCTAAGTGTGGTTCCGTTTCGCAAACTAGGCGATAACTCGGTCTCCGTATGCCGGAATCGAGTACCGTCAGTTGTAACGCGTGTCTAATACCTACGCGGTGCTGTGTGTGTGTTTGCGTGGCGTTCGGACGGACGATGCGGGTTTCGGGCTCTTTTTCGGCTTTTTGGCTAAGTGTGATTTAGTTTCGCAAACTAGGCGATAACTCGGTCTCCGTATGCCGGAATCGAGTACCGTCAGTTGTAACGCATGTCTATTACCTACGCGGTGCTGTGTGTGTGTTTGCGTGGCGTTCGGACGGACGATACGTGTTTCAGGCTCTTTTTCGGCTTTTTGGCTAAGTGTGGTTCAGTTTCGCAAACTAGGCGATAACTCGGTCTCCGTATGCCGGAATCGAGTACCGTCAGTTGTAACGCGTGTCTATTACCTACGCGGTGCTGTGTGTGTGTTTGCGTGGCATTCGGACGGACGATGCGTGTTTCGAGCTCTTTTTCGGCTTTTTGGCTAAGTGTGGTTCAGTTTCGCAAACTAGGCGATAACTCGGTCTCCGTATGCCGGAATCGAGTACCGTCAGTTGTAACGCGTGTCTATTATCTACGCGGTGCTGTGTGTGTGTTTGCGTGGCGTTCGGACGGACGATGCGTGTTTCGGGCTCTTTTTCGGCTTTTTGGCTAAGTGTGGTTCAGTTTCGCAAATTAGGCGATAACTCGGTCTCCGTATGCCGAAATCGAGTACCGTCAGTTGTAATGCGTGTCTATTACCTACGCGGTGCTGTGTGTGTGTTTGCGTGGCGTTCGGACGGACGATGCGTGTTTCGGGCTCTTTTTCGGCTTTTTGGCTAAGTGTGGTTCAGTTTCGCAAACTAGGCGATAACTCGGTCTCCGTATGCCAGAATCGAGTACCGTCAGTTGTAACGCGTGTCTATTACCTACGCGGTGCTGTGTGTATGTTTGCGTGGCGTTCGGACAGACGATGCGGGTTTCGGGCTCTTTTTTGGCTTTTTGGTTAAGTGTGGTTCAGTTTCGCAAACTAGGCGATAACTCGGTCTCCGTATGCCGGAATCGAGTACCGTCAGTTGTAACGCGTGTCTATTACCTACGCGGTGCTGTGTGTGTGTTTGCGTGGCGTTCGGGTTTTATCTTATGTTTATCTAAGCAATACAATTACAAATTACATAAATTAAAAAAGGAAATACATAATTTAATTATTTTTACCTGTCGAATATGTGGTGGGAAGATGTTGGCCAAGACAACTGCACACACGCGGATGGCCTCCTCCCGTACTACACCCATGAGATCGTCAACGGCAGCTGTAGGATCGATAGAGCCGTGGACAACCTCCTGAACCAGCTGATAGATCCGCTCGCGTGATGGTGCGCCTGACTGCACTACACCGCTTGACATGCACCCCTCTATGATCCGCCGGAAGAAGTCGTCGGATAATGAAGGGCCGGCGCCACTGCCACTCGCACCACTACCTCCAGTGGGAGGGCGTCGTCGAGATCTCGCAGCAGGGACTAGGGTGTAAGCTGGGACATGGGGAATGCCCACAACTCTACCCTTCTTCGGTCCCCCTGTAGCCTGCAGCCAATCCTCTATCTCCTCGTCTGCACGCGTAGACTCGTCTACTGGAGTGTCACCTCTCTGGCTGCTCCGGGCCACTGCAAGATCTTCGAACCGTCGCTGACAAAAAACACAGTAGTGGATGGGATGTTACGCAAAGTATAAAATGAAATAATATAAAAGAATATCCGAATTTTAAATACATATTAAATAAGAGAATTAAATAACTTACAGCAATGCGTTCTGCCTCAGGTGAGATATAACCGCCGTCACCTTTCTTTTGGTGGGCGTGCCACCAAAACTCCAAGCGGGAGGGTGCATGCTTTAAACTCACCTCAAGTCTCTCCCGGTATAGGTCGTACGACTGAGACCCAGTGCAGTGTGGGAGACGACTCTGCTGTCGGGCAGCTGAACGCTGTGCCGACATCTTCTTGAAGGCCTCGCCGTCCCAAATGCTGCACATCTGGTCCCACACTGCAGCAGATATGAAATCTGGCCGGACATCCTTAAGTGTCTGTCCATCAGCCATCTTCGTCTGGGCCTTTTTCTTCCAATCGTAGACCCACTTGTGCCAATTCATCTCTAGGTATCTGTGCAGAACAGTCATGCCATGGGCTTCCTGCCCGTCCTCAAAACGATAATATCTCTGCACATTACACATTAAGCAGTTTAGTAGACAACATAAATCAAAGAGATTACATAAATCAAAGAGGTAACAGCATATGAATGATTGACATCCTACCTTAAATTCAGCAATAATCAACTGACGTGTACGATCATCCACATCTGCCCACCTCATCCACGGGCTTGAGAATCGGTTGCGGACGATCCCAAGCAACGTGTTCCTTGGCGTGGCGTCAAGGATACTACAGTTAAAATTGAAAATTACAAAGAATATATAAGAATTAAATACGATATATTATAGTAATATTATATAGGATTATGAAATTACCTATGAGTCCCAACACGACATATAAGAGGCGCCTGGGGGGGATTCCCTAGCAAGCCACGTGCTAGTCCCCGCGGAGGCCTACGTCGATCACCTATGTATTGAAATACATCAATATTTATATAAACGAATATAATGTCAATACAATATAAATTATACCTGACGATCCCGCCTGATCATCACGCGTAGAATCTCCACGGCCCCCACGACCTGCACGCCCACCACGATCGCCGTGTGGTGTGCGCGCCATATGTATGTATACTGTCAACTAAAAGAATGCAACATACAGTAAAAGAGGGATAACATAGAGGATAACATACAGATACAATTAAAAGAATGCAGCATAAATAGTAACCTACATACAAATACAACATACAGTCATTCTCACAAGCATCAATCTTCTCATACCCTAGATTGAGCCTTTTGACCATTTTCTTCACATCATAGTACGACTCCGGTAACTTATTGCCTGCAGGTAAACACTCCTTCACAATGCTTAACAGTTCATTAAAACCTCTCTCGCTACAGTCATGCTCATTCTTGAAGTGTAAAAACTTAGTCACAGCAGATAAGACGGTGTGTTTTTCGTGCCCGTCATACAGTGGTGTCGCTGCTTCATGCAATAACTCATAGAAACCCTTAGCCCCATCATTCGGCTCTTGCTCGACGCTACTGCCATCCCTGTCTGTATTCCACTGAAAGTACGAACCAGCAGCTTCGACTATCATGTTAGTACAGTCAAAGTTTTCGTCACCTCTGGATTCCGGTTCTGATTCATGTTCATCCAACCAGGTTTCCCCATGATAGATCCATGTCGTATAACCCTGCTTGAACCCATACGCAAATAAGTCGCACATGACATCACTCCTTTCCTTCCACACTTCATTCACACACCTCTTACAAGGACATCTGATCTCATCGCCGCTGACTTGCTCAAACGCGAAGTTGAGAAACTGTTCAACCCCACTACGATACTCAGAGCTAAGCCCACTCCTATCAGTGGCTACCCTACGTTCCATCCAACTTCGATCAACAGACATCTCGGACAACTGTCTGCTATATATATGGAAAGTTAGACAAACACAATCAAGTCTCCAAGTTAATGTATATGCAAGCTTATGAGTTTCCTAACTTCATCTCCCACTCTAACGGGTCAGGCTTCTATCCCATTCCCGGATGTGTCGCCTCACTGATGCCAACAACTTGAACACATCTTTACATTTTTCAGAATTTTCGGCAGCACCTCCCCATGGTCTTCAAGTACACGAAATAGACTAACACATCGTAGTCTAAATATGCACCCGAAGAACATCAAGAGATATATACTGACCGAAAATTCAAAAAATATAAAGACGTGCTCAAGTCGTTAACACCGACCTAAGTGAGATCGAAACATACAAGAACAATCCCAAAACGGGGACTATTTGAGATTCACTCCTACTAAGTGAATCTCAAACGGGTTTCTAAGCTTCCTAAACTATATGAAAATATGCACATGTGAAAGTAAGGATTATTTTTGTATAACAGAAAGAATACTAGCTTTTTATCAGGTCACAAACTATTAATACAATAAAAAATTATTAAAAAGAGGCATATGAAACTTTTTTTGTTGGTAAAATTAGGATATTGACCAATTTATTAAAAATAATAATAAGCACAGTTCAGTCATTAACTCGCATGATTCTCACAAGTCACATTAACAAAAGCAAGAAAAAAGTAGTCACACAAACCTAAAATGGAAAGAAAAAATGTTACAAAGATTGCACATCTATGATTAGTAATATTTTATAGTTAGGGTTCAATACTTGCCTTTCCTTCCCAACCTTCCTTGAAATGTATGTGTTCATAATAGTCTATGAAAATAAAAATAAAATTGACAATTAGGGTCATTGTTTAAACCAATACAATTAGCTATAAATTTTGACAGTACTCTCATTGATACACCAGCAGTACACTAATTATTATATTTGTAATCTTTAGTAATCAAGTGTTTCCTTTCACACAACCATATATTTCCAATTTGAACTTTTTTAAAACCCACCCCCACCCCCACCCCACCCCACCCCACCCCACCCCACCCCACAACAACAATTTATACACTGCAATAAATATACATTTATACACTATCTCTAAGCTCAACAGATTACTATCAATGAAGTTTAAAAAATTTATACACTGCAATATATAGTACACTGCAATATAGTTGGATATTTGTACACATTAAAATTTCCATGTAAACTTGCAAATATTTGAAATAGTAATACACTACAATTGATATTTGGGGAAAATATAGTGAAATTGTAGAAGAAGTGATTTAGGTTATATTTGGGGGAATTGGGAATACTTACTTGCAGTACTCGAGAGTGACAACAGGGGGAGAGAGGACGGCGATGGCAAGAGAGGAGGGCGACGGCAGGAGAGGACGGCGACGGCAAGAGAGGACGGCGACGGTCAGTGGGCGACGGCAGCGAGAAAATGACGCGAGCGAGGAAGAAGGGGGAAAGAAGAAAGCAGAAATGAAAAAAAAATTACGGTACTGTAATTAAATCTAGGGTCATTCTCGACGGCTATCAATACCGACGGCAAACGCCGTCGCCTATACACTTTTCCCACGCCCGCGAAAAATTCCCACCAAATTTAGACCCGGTGGGAGGTCATTAGCGACGGGACTCATTGGTGACGGCTACGCCGTCGAGAATGATAGTATTAGCGACGGCAGTATGCCCGTCGCTAATGATGCCGTCGCCTATGAGCTGTTTTTTTGTAGTGGCATTATTGGAAATGTCTAATGAAGTTCTGTCTAAGGATAGGTTTGGTCACCTAATTGCGCGCCAGTAAGGAGAAATCCTTATTGGAAAGCCTCCTCTTTAATTTCTTGGGAACGACCTGGTAATTGTCATTATTGTGATTCTGTAATATTATTTGTGAATAATTAATTATTGATTTATATGATAAGAAAAATATTTATTATGTGGATAAAAATGGAGGAATTTTTAGAAAAATGACAATTGTTGAAAATTGATATTTTATCTTTTCTGATAAAATAATTCATTTAAATATATTATTATATTATAATAATATAATAATGGTGATATTTTTACAATGAATGTGGGATATATGAATAAATGAGGAGGAAGAGTATTTTTGTTACAATAAATGCTCTAAACATGTTAAACATGTTGGTGGGCCACATTTCTTAACTGAAATTTGATTATAACCTCTAAAATCGTCCAAATATGGATTTTGGTCAATTTTTGTTTGGAATTTACAAAAACTTAAACTTACAAAGTTGTAGATAATTGAATTTCTTATGGAATGGACATAAGATTTGAATTTTTCTGATAAAGGGGGCTATTTATTATGAATTATTGAAGTTCTGAATAATTGATTTTTGTAGTTTTAAATATTTTTTAAAAGAAAAACATTTTATTCATTTTGGAGGGCCTCACATGTGTGGTAAATGAGCTGAATTCAGATTTCTTTGGTGTGCGTAGGAAAAATTTAAGAAATATTAATATTTAATTAAATTTTCTACTTTGATGTTCTAAGCATTTTCCTATAAATAGGGTCCTTAGGTTAGAATTGAAAATCACACCAGAAACTGAAGTTTTCTCTCTCTATATTATCGAGCGTATTCTTGTGAGTATTTTGATATTTTGAGTGTTGCTATACAAGTTCCCTTCAGCACTATATCCGGTATTCCAGTCAAAAATACTGTCTTTTTGAGGTAAGGGATGTTATTTTTTTTAATGATATTATTTCTTTCAATATTATTATGCCGGAATATTGGTAAGATTTTTCTTGTGAAATTCTTGCCTTTTTGTGTCGGGGTTACTATTCACGTATACAACACTATTCACGAATACGACACTATTCACAGAAAAAATTAAATTTTCGTTCTTTATCCCAGATGTCTATTTTTGTTACTATCTTTGATTGTATCCATGTTTTGATCATTATTCTTGAATTTTACTCCACTATGGTTTATTATGGAGTATTTTTGAACTTGGTTTGTCTAAAGTACGAATCCCTAATATTTATTCTTTTGTCTCACTGGATTCGTTCTTTAAAATATTTTTCATCATCTTTAGTCCTAAATGATGATATAACTGAATATCTTTGGCCTGTAGTGCAAAGATGAATGATTTTCTGATGAATATCTTTGGCCCGTAGTGCAAAGATGAATAGGTGTTGAGATGAACATGAGTACCAACTGATGAATATCTTTGGTCTGTAGTGCAAAGATAAATATTTGATGTATATTGATTGATATTATAGGGATAAAATATTGATGATGAACTTTTAAATCATAGAAGATAATAGATTTCATTCTCTACTTAACTCTTCTAATGAATTATTATTTTCGCTGTGAATATTAATTTAAAACTTGTTGTCTATTATATTTATCAGATTTTTCCCTGTTGAGGACTAACGATTATTTATTCTATATTATCTTAGTCATAATGTTCTTTACTGGTCTAGTTGAGCTCACCATTTTTCTTTTTGTTCCATTTTTCTTCTCAGGAGGCGAGAATGTGGCGAGTAATAGTCGGGGTATGGAATGATGGTTCTAGAAAGTTGTTTTTAATAGTCCTCACTATTTTTGTAAAATAATGTATCAATAATTGTAATGAGGACTTATTTGAGTGTGGATATTGTTTAGAGGACAATATTTGTATTTAAACTTATAGTTTATGTGTTGTCGTATTTTGCAAGACAATTGTATTAACAAAGTTGTAGTTGTTTTTGTACCATATATTTGGTGACTCAGAATGGGTGATGTATACCTATTTTGGGGGCGTCACAGTTGGTATCATAGCTTAGGGATATGGTCTTTGGCGGAGATCGGGGAATAAAACTAGGAGCGGAGAGACGAATAAATCTTTCGCTAGTGTGTCCTACCTAAGCTTATTTATTGGTTGGTTAGAGTATAGGGTTATTATGTTGCATGTCATTTTCTTTAATTAACCCTTGTTTTGTGGCAGTATTTAAGAATGGCAGCTGAAAATATTAACGATGGAGTAAATGAGACCGTGGAGACACCATTAATCACCAACGAGGAGAACATTCAACAAGCCGGCAATGTTCCTCCTGTAAATAACACCACTAAACAGACGATGAACGATGAGATGTTTAGAAGCTTTTTGCGGTTCATGAAAAACCAGACGAGGGAGACTCTTGTTCAAAATAAAGGTAGAATCAATGGCAATGCACAGCTGGTCACATCCAAGCAGTTCAAAGAGTTGGGACCACCAGAATTCTGGGGAAAGCCGGATCCGATTAAGGCAGAAACGTGGGTCAAGCAAATTACAAAGATATTCGATGTCTTGGGATGCACGGAGGAACATAAGGTTCCATTCGCAACTTTTATATTCCGTAGTGAGGTAGATTACTGGTGGGAATCTGTGAAGCGTACCCATCCAGCCGCACTCAGCATGTCTTAGGAGACATTTCAGAAACTGTTCAATGACAAGTACTTTCCTGAAAGTATTTGTCATATGAAGGAGGTAGAGTTTATTAGACTGGAACAGAACAACATGACGATGTCCCAGTATGAGGCGAAGTTCGCAGAGTTATCTAGGTTTGCACCTCATTTGGTGGAGAATGAGGAACGTATGATGCTGATGTTTCTGAGAGGTTTGAAACCCGACATATGTCAATATCTCATTTCTCACAAATTTTCTCTATATTCAGATGTTATCAACAGGGCTCAATTATTAGAGCGAGATAATAAGTACATTCAACTGAGGGACCACAACCAGGGTCATACCCGTGACAGCAGTCATCGGAGCAATAATAACCAACGAGGAGGGAAAAATTCAGAAAAAAAGCGGTAACCACTCTGGTGGTAATCGTGGTCATGATAATAAGAGGCGAGTCAAGTTGAAGTTCAAAAAGATTAGATTCAATAATGACAATGTGAAGACGTCAGCACCAACTGTTTCTAAGGGAGGAGAACGACCACCGATCGTATACTATAAATGTAGAAAAGAGTGACACATCAGCCCACTACAAGAAAAAGTTTTATCAACGACCGCCTATCAGCGACCGCGTACGGTCGCAGATAGCTATCAGCGATCGCATGCGGTCACTGATAGTCGTCGCATAAAATCTGGTCGATGGGTTGCACATCAGTGACCACTATTAGCGACCCATATATCTGCGACCGATATGAGCGACCGAAATGACAAATTCGGTCACTAAACTGAGTCAGCATGGTCCAGGGCCAAAGCTGACGTGGTCCACGTGGCAGCGACCGGTAGCAGCGACCGCATGCGGCCGCTGATATGAAAAAAAATGAGTAATAGGTTTTTGTTGTTTTGTAGAATTCCCAAAAACATATACCTGTTTTGTACCTATTTTATCCCAACACACATACACAACAAGATAAACAACATGCACAATAATATAAACATCCATTGTTTACCGACATATACACCAAACTAGTATATAAACTATATAAACCTTTAAAAACTAATATGAATTGAATAAATATAAATAAATCTAATATTGTTTAAGTAACATACAGAAAACCAATATGAATTGAATGAATATACAAGTACATGCTTATCAAATAACTACAAAACTGATCTAAAGCAGGTGCGTCAAGCATCATCGACTCCTTGATCACCCTGTAATTAACAAAATAATAAAACAAGTTACAAATATAGTAACTATGTTGATACTGGTATATATTACGACAATATATACAACAAATTGATTTTATACATCGTCGCCATCCCCATGCTGTCCTGTTGTTGCTGCCTACTTCAGCTAACTCCTCAGGACTCAGAGCCCCCAGATGCCCTCCCAGTATCTTCAGAAGATCTCAATCTCGACTTAGAGCTCTCACACAATCAGTCAGAGTATGAACAACTGGATGGCTCGATGACTGTGAAGACTGGGTAGAAGAGCAGCCTGAGCCACTGAAGGATGGGCGTCGTCGTTGTCCTTGACCTTTAATGTAGTACTTCTTCACAACAGACGCCCTCTTCCATAACTCTTGATCAATAGGCGGACGTGGAGTGCCTTCAGGATAGCGCTCATTCAATAAACACTTATAAGTATCCTGTCATCATGTTAACAATTAAATAGTTAAAAATAAATTCTGTAAGCATTGATAAAAAAGATCAAGTTGTTAAAACTTATTACCGCTATATGGATAGCATCAGGCAGACCATCACGGGTGGCCACATACACATCCAGCCAATGGATAGGTTGACCTTGAAACTGAGACTCCTATACAAAAAATAACACAAAATTACCAAGTAAAAATGTGATATATTTTCTATAATTCATAACTGTAAACATATTAAAACTTGTAAATACGTACCCTGGCGGTGATATGCTGCAACTATGAAATACTGCCACCCTTGTATGTTCCTTTATCTTTTTCGCCATCGGGTACACCCGAGGATCTGTTAGTGGCGGCAGTCTTTCGTCTTTTCACCCAGCTCTCAGCTCTTCATTGGGCACACATCTCAGCCCATATGGACTGGGTGCACCACGACGGCATAATATAGACTAGCCACATGCACGATGACATGCATATATGGATATTTCTAGGCACCCAAAACACAAACCAAGAGAAATATACAAATTTCCAATATAATAAGACCAAAACAATAACGATTGAATGCAAATTAAAGCAGTAAAAAATTTAGACCCATATACATTACCAATATAATATCAATCAAAACATTACCAATATACAATTATACATGAATTTTAATTATACATACTCATGTTCATGGTTTTGTTGATCTTGCTTTTACAGAATACTTTGAGATTCTTATTGTTTGTAATAACATATTTGGAGTACTGTTTTTATTTTTTATTTGTTTAATTTAAGGTAGTAACAACTTATTAGAGGATATCTCTCATTATTAGTCTAATTTCCCACTGATTCTTGCATTCATATGATAAATCCATATCCATCCCACTACTAACTTATAACCATTGTTTATACATGGAGTATATTGTGTTAACGGATATTTTGTTCTCTATTGTGGCAGGGGAAAAATCTTATGTTTCCTCGCATATTAGGTCATGAAACCCGAGGGTATGAAATAAATGTTTCAATTTATATAAAGAAAATTCTGAAAACCTAGCTAAGTAGTAATGTTTTATTAAAAAAAAATTCAAATTTTAGCAACTGTTATCCATAAATTATCCAAATTCACATAATCTCATATTAAAACACATATTAACCCTAAAAATAATTTAACCTAAAAATTTCAGTAATCTCATAAAACTCTTTGCAACAATTTTAGTATATTCCCAATTTCAATAAGAAGCTATAAATTTCAGTAATCCCAAATTCATTTTCATTCATTCAATTATTTGCAATAAATTAACTCTTAAAAGAAAAATTCATAGAATAACAAACAACAAAAAACACACGAACGAACAAACAACAAAAAACAAAAAACAAACAACCAAAAAAACACACGAACAAAAAAAAAACAACCTAAAAAAGAAGAAGAATTTCTTACCTCTAAAATTAGTCTGATTTGGAGAAGATTGAACACACGAATGAACCATCCGGACTCCCTCTTCTCTTCTCCCCCTTCTCCCTCTTCTGCCTCCCTCTTTTTTTTTCTTTTTGCTGAATCGAGCGAACGCCTGAGTGTGAATATATTTAAGAATTTTTTTTAATGATGTGGACGTGCCAGCGACCGCCAGCAGTCGCTAATAGAGATTAGTCGCATCAAAAAACCGCGTCAGGATTTCGTACCAAATTTTTTTTGGGGGGGAGGGAATTCATATCAGCGACCACATGCGATCGCTAATATTAACTAGCGATTAGAATTCAACACGGTCGCAGATAGCAGTCGCTATTACTATTATCAGTGCCCGGATAGGTGGTTGCTGATATTATTGGTCGCAGATAGACCTTTTTTTTATAGTGAGCCCAAACTATCCACAACAGTTCAAGGAATGTTATAATTATGGAAAGGAAGGACATATCGCTCGAGATTGTACTTTAGCGAAACCAAGTCCAGCAGAGATGGTGACTCAAAAGGTAGTCCCAGAAAAGTCAAAGTCAGCAGTTCCTGAAAGAGCGTTTGTCGTGACTGGCCAAAATACGAGGAACCCGAACGAGGTGATCACGAGTAAGCTCATCATAAACTCTTGCGAAGTTTATACCTTACTAGATACCGGTTCTACCCATTCATTTATCTCTCCTGCTTGTGGTCAACGTTTAAACTTGACTCCGGAGAAATTAGACTTTGACTTATTTGTGGAGACTCTGTTAGGAGAAACTTTCATTACATCTATTGTTTATAAATCTTGTTTGATCCAAGTTAGCACCATCACATAACCTGTTGACCTTATCTCTTTAAAGATACTTCCATTTGACGTGATTTTAGGGATTGATTGGTTAACTATTCATCATGCCAAAATTGATTGTTTTCGTAAGGTTGTTAGTTTTCATATTCCTAACCAACCTGTTATGAGAATTCAAGCAACTAAACCACTAAAATCAATCACTGTCATATCAATCCATAAAGCCATTCATTTATTGAAAAACGAATGTCAAGCTTTCTTAGCTCATGTTATGGATGTTAATAAAGACACGTCAGATCTAAATAATATTTTTGTTGTTAGTGAATTTCCTGTTGTATTTCCTGAAGAACTTCTCGGTCTACCCCCAGAACGTGAAGTTGAATTCTTTATTGACCTTGAACCTGGTACAAAGCTCATTTCTAAAATCCCATATCGAATGGCTCCTATTGAACTTCAGGAGTTAAAGGTCCAACTACAGGAGTTGTTGGACATCGGTTTCATTCGTTCTAGTACATCTCCTTGGGCTGCTCCTATTTTATTTGTAAAGAAGAAAGACGGGAGTATGCGACTTTGTATTGACTGCCGGGAATTGAACCATGTCACCATCAAGAATTGGTATCCGCTACCTCGCATTGATGACCTATTTGACCAGTTGCAAGGAGCTCAATTCTTTTCAAAGATCGATCTTCATTCTGGATATCATCAGCTGAAGATTAGAACTGAGGATATTCTGAAGATTGCCTTTAGAACTCAGTACGGGCATTATGAATTCTTAGTCATTTCTTTTGGATTGACAAATGCTCCTGTGACTTTCATGGATATGATGAACCGAGTATTCAAAGAATATTTGAATCAGTTCGTTGTTGTCTTTATTGATGACATTCTCGTATATTCCAAAAGTCCTGAAGATCATGAGCACCATTTGAAGCTGGTACTCCAAAGGCTTTGTGAAAATAAGCTATATACCAAGTTAAAGAAATGCGAGTTCTGGCTTGAGGAAGTAGCATTCCATGGGCACGTGGTGTCAAAACATGAAGTATCTGTTGACCCGACGAAGATTGAGGCAATACAAAGTTGGGAGCAATCGAAGTCGGTGACCGAAGTATGCAGCTTTCTGGGCTCAGCTGGTTATTATCAGAGATTTCTGAAAGGATTTTCTGGAATCGCTACTCCGTTAACTCAACTGACTCGGAAAGATACAAAAATCATATGGATCGAGGAACATGAGAAGAGTTTTCAAGAGCTTAAGAGGAGACTTATTTCGGCACCTGTTTTGACAATACCGTCTGGTTTGGATGGATTTGTTATCTACAGCGATGCTTCAGGCAAAGGGTTAGGATGTGTTCTCATGCAACATGGGAAAGTCATAGCCTATGCCTCGGGACAACTTAAAGAATATGAGAGGAATTATCCTACCCATGATCTAGAGTTGGCAGCATTCATTTTAGTGCTAAAGATCTGGAGGCACTATTTATATGGGGAGAAAGTGGAGATATATTCAGACCATAAAAGCCTCAAATATTTCTTCACCCAAAAGGAACTCAACATGCGGTAACGACGTTGGCTCGAGCTGTTGAAAGAATACGACCACACCATTCAATACCATCCTGGAAAAACGAACGTGGTAGCTGACGCGTTGAGTAGAAGATCATATACGGGAACGAGTGCGATGTTGTCAACACAAAGGCCCATTTTGTGTGATTTACAAAAGATGAAGATAGAAATTAAGACTCCAGGGACCCATACAATGATGTCAAGTATACATATAGAACCAACTTTATTCGATAAAGTTAAAATTGTTCAAGCCACAGACTTGGAGCTGATGCGTATGAAGAAAAAAGTACAAGAAGGTGTTATCCCAAAAGCAAGAATCGATAAAGAATGAATACTTCGAGTCAACTTCAGACTTTGTGTTCCTAACGACTCTAATTTGAAGTACGAGATCATGATGGAGGCACACAATACACCGTTTGCAATCCATCCTGGAAGTACCAAAATGTATCATGATCTTCGACATACATTTTGGTGGAACAATATGATGAGAGAGATCGTGAAGTTTATCTCGAGGTGTTTAACTTGTCGACGTGTAAAGGCAGAACATCAAGTACCTAAGGACCCATTGAAACCACATGAGATTCTAAAATGGAAGTGGGAACACATTACCATGGATTTCGTTACAGGTCTTCCCACGGTTTCTCAAGGCATAGATGCGATTTGGGTTATTGTTGATAGATTAACTAAGTCTGCGCATTTCTTGCTGATACGGGATACTTATTCCCTTGAACGTCTTGCTCGTATGTACGTAAATGAGATTATGAGATTGCATGGCTTGTAGAAAGCTATGGGCATGGATTTACGATTCAGTTTGGCATACCATCCTCAAACGGACGGACAATCTGAGAGGACTATTCAAACTCTTGAAGATCTATTAAGACTCTGTGTCCTAGACTTCTTAGGATAAGTATTTACCATTGGTGGAATTCTCCTATAAGAACAGTTATCAGGCAAGTATAGGTGTGGATCCATTCGAAGCATTGTATGGACGAAAGTGTCGCTCTCTAGTATGTTGGGATGAAGTGGGTAAAGCAACATTGTTGGGACCAGAGTTGGTACGTATTACTACAAAAAAGATGCAAATGATTCGATAACGTATACAAATGGCACAAGATCGACAAAAGAGTTATGCGGATCTTCATCGAAAGGACGTGGAATTTGGTATTGGGGATCATATATTGTTGCGTGTTGCTCCATGGAAGGGAGTTACAATATTTGAGAAAAGAGGAAAGCTCAATCCATGATTTATTGGTCCATTTCAGATTCTTGACCGAGTAGGAAATGTGGCTTATAGACTCGCGGCACCTCTAAGTATGTCTCGTGTTCATAATGTTTTTCACATATCTGTGCTTCGTAAATATGTGAAAGACCCGAACCACATTATTGTGTTAGAACCAGACGAAATAGCCGAAGATTTAACGTACGATGAGGTACCTGTCAAAATCTTGGATAGGAAGGAGCATGTCCTACGCATAAAGGTCATACCATAAGTCAAAGTTTTGTGGAGGAACCATGTTATTGAGGAAATGACCTGGGAGTTAGAAACAAAAATGAAAACGAGGTATCCTCACCTTTTCGAAACACCAGGTACGTACGTCAATTTCGAGGACAAAATTTCATAAGCAAGGGAGGTTGTAAGACCCCAACTTATTATAAATGAAATTGAATTTCCTCTATTTATTATTTTGAAATAGTAAGGCTTGATTTGATTAATGTGGTTAATTATGGGTAAAATGCGCAAATATCTTAAATAAGCAAGTGGTTATAAAATATTCATTATTTTTGGGGAATATTCGTTTGGTCGTGGAATATTCTTACTGCCGGGGAATATTCCTACGACGGCGCAGCCTTGTGTGGGCCCCATAACGGAAAGCGATTGGATGAAGAAAACAACAAATATAAGTTTTTTATAAATAACGGCGTAAGTTTTACCGTTAACAGTGTTGGAATACCGGTGGTTAAAACACAGTAATACGCGTTGTTGCACAGTAGCACACAATATTGCACCAATTATTGATTTTTACATAAGAAGACATGACTACTCAATAATTGTTACAGTAATTACTGTTCAATATTTTATTGATTCAATAATTGCTACGTTGATATTTTATATTATTCTTGTTTCAATAATTGTCACTGCACAGTATTTTCCATTATCAGAACAATAATTCATATTATTTAAATAATATTATTAGATAACATTATTTGTAATGTCTAAGGAAGTTCTGTCTAAGGAGAGGTTTGGTCAACTAATTGCTCGCCAGTAATGAGAAATCCTTATTGGAAAGCCCCCTCTTTTCTGGGAATGACCTGGTTGTCATTATTGTGATTCTATAATATTATTTGTGAATAATTAATTATTGATTTATATGATAAGAAAAATATCTATTTATGTGGATAGAAATGGAGGAATTTTAGAAAAATGACAATTATTGAAAATTGATATTTTATCTTTTCTGATAAAATAATTCATTTAAATATATTATTATATTATAATAATATAATAATGGTGATATTTTACAATGAATGTGGGATATATGAATAAATGAGGAGGAAGAGTATTATTGTTACAATAAATGCTAAAAACATGTTAAACATGTTGATGGGGCCCCATTTCTTGACTGAAATTTGATTATAGCATGTAAAATCGTCCGTGTGTGGATTTTGGTTAATTTTTATTTACAATTTGGAAAAGCTTAAACTTACAAAGTTGTAGAGAATTGAATTTCCTATGCAATGGACATAAGATTCGATTTTTTTGATAAAAGGCTATTTATTATGAATTATTGAAGTTCCGGAATAATTGATTTTTGAAGGTTTAAATATTTTTTTAAAGAAAAATGTTTTATTCATTTTGGTGGGCCCCACATGTGTGGTAAATGAGCTGAATTCAGATTTCTTTGGTGTGCGTAGGAAAAATTTAAGAAATATTAATATTTTATTAAATTTTATTCTTTGCTGTTCTAAGCATTTTCCTATAAATATGGTGCTTAGGTTAGAATTGAAAATCACACCAGAAACTAAAGTTTTCTCTATCTATATTATCGAGCGTATTCTTGTGAGTATTTTGATACTTTGAGTGTTGCTATACAAGTTCCATTCAGCACTATATCCGGTATTCTAGTCAGAAGTACTGTCTTTTTGAGGTAATGGATGTTATTTTTTTAATGATATTATTTCTTTCAATATCATTATACCAGAATATTGGTAAGATTTTTCTTGTGAAATTCTTGTCTTTTTGTGTCGGAGTTACTATTCACGTATACAGCACTATTCACAGAAAAAATTAAATTTTTGTTCTTTGCCATAGATGTCTATTTTTGTTACTATCTTTGATTGTATCCATGTTTTGATCATTATTCTTGAATTTTACTCCACTATTGTTTATTATGGAGTATTTTTGAACTTGGTTTGTCTAAAGTACGAATCTCTAATATTTGTTATTTTATCTCATTGGATTCGTTCTTTAAAATATTTTTCATCATCCTCGGTCCTAAATGATGATATAACTGAATATCTTTGGCATGTAGTGCAAAGATGAATGATTTTTTGATGAATATCTTTGGCCTGTAGTGCAAAGATGAACATGTGTTGAGATGAACATGACCAACTTATGAATATCTTTGGCCTGTAGTGCAAAGATAAATATTTGATGTATATTGATTGATATTACAGGGATAAAATAATGAAGATGAACTTTTAAATTCATAGATTATAGTAGATTTCATTCTCTATGTAACTCATCTATGAATTATTATTTCTGCTGCGAATTGAATATTGATTTAAAACTTGTTGTCTATTATATTCTATTAGATTTTTTCCTGTTAAGGACTAATGATAATTTGTTCTATATTATCTTAGTCATAATGTTCTTTACTTGGCTAGTTGAGCTCACCCTTTTCCTTTTTATTCCATTTTTCTTCTCAGGAGGCGAGAATGTAGTGAGTACTAGTCGGGGTATGGAATGATGGTTTTAGAAAGTTGTGTTAATAGTCCTCACCATTTTTGTAAAATAATGTATAAATAATTGTAGTGAGGACTTATTTGAGTGTGAGTTGTCGTATTTTGCACGACAATTGTATTAACAAAGTTGTAATTGTTTCTGTACCATGTATTTGGCGACTCAGAATGGGTGATGTATACCTATTTTGGGGGCGTCACACGCGCTGTGTGCAAACCAGGCGCGGCGCGGCGCGGGGCGTGCCAAGGTCGGTGGAGTTACTGCACTAGTAGCGCGGGACGAGCTAGGAATAGCATGTGAGCGGCGCGGGCCGCGCCGGTCGGCGGTCAGAATTTTTTTGGGTTATTTTATAAGAACATTATGGGTAATTGAGACATAATGTGAAGTAGGATTGTAATAAGATTAATATCTATAAATACTATCTATTGTAAAGCCCTATGTAATCAAGGAATAATCAATAAACAACAAGCCGCTTATGGAGTACCCAAATTGGGGAACCACGTAAATCTCTGTGTGTGAATCTTAATTCTCTATTGTCGTGTGCGTGTGTGTGATCCTAAATTGTAACAACTTCAAAATGTCATCGAAACAAAGAATCATCACATGTAGCTACAAAATAAAAATATCAATGAAATCTAAACCACAAAACATCATTTAAAATGTCTTCTTGTTGCACTTTTAGATGCAAAATCATCAATTATACTATCATATTTAATGTTTTCTAACACATCATTTTCAATGCATAATATCGCTAATCTTTTTAGTATTTAATTTTTTTATACACATAAATACATAAGTTTATAAAAAAATTTAGGCCCCACTCAACTGTGGGCCCTGGGCGGTAGTCCTGTTAGCCCTTGCCTAGTGTCGACTCTGCTACCTCCAGTTCGCTGGAGAAAGCTGAGCTATATATATATATATATATATACACACACACACACACAGCTATGTATTACATAGTCGGGCTATAACAACAGATTTTTTGGGCTATGGCGACAGTTCATCCTTCGCCATAGCCTAGAATAGCTATGGTGACAGGTGAAACCGTCGCTATAGCCCAAAAACCCGTCACCATAGCCGACTATGTAATACACAGCTGTGCACATACATTTTTTCGTATATATATATAGAACAAGGATCAAGTGCATACCCCTTATCTTACTCACCCGTGCTCACCCCCCTTTAGCGACGGACCCGACGACGGTTCAGTCATACAACCGTCGTCTATACTTTTAGCGACGGACAACATATAGCGTCGCTAAAAGTATAGACGACAGTTGTATGACCGAACCGTCGCCGGGTCCGTCGCTAAAGGGGGGTGAGCACGGATGAGTAAGATAAGAGGTATGCACTTGATCCGGACCGTATATATATATATATATATATATATATATATATATATATATATAGAGAGAGAGAGAGAGAGCAGGGATCAAGTGCATACCCTTTATCTTACTCACCCGTGCTCACCCCCCTTTAGGCGACGATTTCGGTCATACAACCGTCGTCTATACTTTTAGCGACGGACAACCTATAGCGTCGCTAAAAGTATAGACGATGGTTGTATGACCGAAACCGTCGCCTAAAGGGGGTGAGCATGGGTAAGTAAGATAATGAGTATGCACATGATCCGGACCGTATATATATATATATATATATATATATATATATATATATATATATATATATATATATATATTTAATAAAATACAAATGATTTTGAATTTCCCGCTCACTCAATAAATCATCTGGACCGTCCAAAGTTTGAGATAAATCCCACCGTCCATACATCTATCTAATAAAATATATTTATCTATCTAATCTATCTAATAATGATTTTGAATTTCTCGCTCACTTAATAAATCATCTGGGCCGTTTTAAGTTTGAGATAAATCTCACTGTCCATACAGTGCCGGAGGCACGGGACCCAGCTAGTATATATATATAAAAGGAGCTAATTCATACCATAAGGTATGTATGGATCTAATTTTGACCATCATATCTATTACACCATTCATTTATAAATTCTATGTCGATCACGATTTAAAAAAAAAGGGAATGTATTTTTAAATGTGACCGTCAAATGTTATAGACACCTTTTTCTATAAATCAGCTCCCATATATATATATATATATATATATATATATATATATATATATATATATATATATATATATATATATATATATATGTGTGTGTGTGTGTATTGTATTCTTCAGCTATAATTTATTTTTCGTTCAAGGAAACTTATTTGTTATTCTAGCTAAGCAACAAATTGATAGTAAAAAGTTAAATTTTTGCTCAATGTGAGAATCCCACTTGATCAAAGATTCTTTCCCACGTTCATGAAAAATCAAACTTCATAGAAATTCAACTGATAATATATATTTATATAATAAAGAAAATGGAAATAGAATGTAATACATTAGCTAAATTTGACTACAAAGTATTATAAAAACAATATATTGTTTTGGTCATGTTATAATATTACCAATAAAAAGAACATTCTGGGTACTATAGTTTTATTTTTTCATGTTATACTATATATTACTAATAAAAAGAGGACAATTTTTTTTTGTGCTATATAAAAAATTAGCAAGTGTGACTCAATTTGTGGAATATAGGAATCTTGTTCTTAATCAACTTCTTTGATGTTTTTTTTTTTATTTTTGTAAAAAGCAGTATAAACAATGGAAAAAACATACACAAACTTGCAGGTGATCAGAATTCACTCTCTTTTTCACGAATGGAAGATTGGGCAAAATACACAACTTGCAGAATCTGCACATGGATAACTGTACCAATGTAGCTAATCAATAATCCACTCTCAAGAAAATAACAGTACTAACTGCCACTTGCTTCTCTTCTAAAAAATGATTTATTTCTGTTGGATGAAGTTTAGGCCTTTGACCACTTTGATCAAAAAGAGAGAGACATACACGTATAGAGAGAGAAAGATAGAGGATAGAGAAAGAAGGAGAGAGAATGTGATGAACATGTATAAGACTATAAAAAAGAATCATCCCTCTACGTAGACAACTCAATGAACATCACATACCAAAAATATGATATACATTTAGTCATAATTGTTGATATTATCAAGGTCAGTGTTGATATTTATATTTTATTTGCATTCAATGGGCATTCATGTTTTATGTGGTAACTTTGATTTTCAAGGTCAGTGTTAATATCGAGGTGATTTGTAGCTCTATAAGTTGGTATATTATTTCTTCTTCTATTTACAATTGATATTATTAGAACAAAAAAGATGATGTCTGGATAAATAAATATATTAATTTAATGATATTTATATAATTATTATAGTGACATATAATAATTTAAATGACACTTATTACTTTAATAATTTAATTTTTATTTTAATTAGATCAACCGTCATTTTATTCTAGGTATATATACTAACAAATTTCACTTGGGAAAGAATTCTAGGTATATATACGATCAATATGTGTCTTCTCAAAAGACACATTGATCGTATTTGTAAATATTTAGTATGTTTTATTGTAAACGTGAGAATGTTTTAATTTTTTTAAGGTGACAAATGAATGTAAAATAATTTCAAGGGGAAGTCATATGAATAGTGTCATATGACAGTTCCATGTGAGCATCTAGTATGCTCGAGTGTCTACTAGGACATACGCTGTTTTTGTAATGGGTTTTCTTGACAATATCAATCGAACCATAGTAACGATCGGAGGATGTTGTCAAGAAGGTTTAAGGTATTTAAGTGTGATAAAAGATTATAAAATGATATACATGCAAGTTGGTCATGTTAAATAAATTATATTGGAACGTGCTATTACGTAGAATAAAATTAATTAATCAATTAAGTACTTACATGAATTGAGAGGTCATCTTGTATGTATCACGTTTTCGCTACACTTAAGGGTGAAAGTTTTTAATTGCCTCTCTCAATCTTACGATGGATATATATGCATGTTTAAAATTTTTGAGACGACAATTAGGACAAAACCCTAATTATTTTATTTATAGAATAGCTACGGGTCAAAATCGTTCATCAAGATCATGAAATCCTAGGGCCCATTATGCCAAGTACGACCCATTATGCCAAGTATTATTAGTAATATTATTTATAGGTCACATAATTAATTACCAAACCCATAAATAAAATAATTAAATTAATACAATATGTAAGCCCAATAATTACATAAATAGAAGAGGCCACATAAGAAAATAAAATATTCTAACATTTTACCACTTAACCGAAATACTATTTATATACAAAACATAACGCTAACAATCATTAATTTGGCCAATTATTAATTTAATATCTACATCTCGTTCAAATAAAAACACCAATGGAAATTAATACAATCTTTGTATCACTATTAACACAAGATCTTCATTAGTTACACAATTAGTACTTTTATTAGAACAAAGATTAATATTAAGCATAACAGGTATGAATAAAATTTACATAAGTGGTAATAGATTAAACTCATTCATATGGTCCAAAACATAACTGTTTGCTCATAAATTTTTAAGTGTGCACAATAAAGAGAATAGCAAACCATAAACATAATGTGAAGTTCAAAACAACGAGCTCAAAATTATTGTCCTGCATAAAAATAACTCACTAATTAAGACTACCAGTTAAACCCATGCCGACAACATGCTCTAAAAAGAGCTTGGATGGTAAGCCTTTCGTAAGTGTATCCGCTAATATATCATGTGTACTAATATATTTAATGACAACGTTTTGATCTTCAACTTTTTTTCTGACAAATAAGTATTTAGTGTCGAGGTATACTCCAGCACCACTCGAAATGGTGCTGTTAGAAAAACTAATAGCAGAATCATTATCAAAAAATACTTTCAATGACCTTGAAATGGAATCTACAATCTTAAGTCCTAAATTAAGATTCCTCAATAATACGGCGTGATACGCAGCATGATAACAAGCTACATATTCTGCTATCATCGTGGAAGTGGTAGTTAACTCCGACTTATGACTTCTCCACGAAATAGAGCCTCCTGAAAACTTAAAGATATACTCTGATGTAGATTTCTTTTCGTCTACAATTAGCAAAATCAGAATCAGAATAACCAACAACTTCAAGGTTATCTATTTTTTTGAATGTAACTATAAAATCCTTAGTGCCCTGCAAGTAGCGTAAAACCTTTTTGGCTGCTTTCCAATGATCTAAACTTGGATTTGACTGGTAACGTCCAAGCATGTCAGTTACATACACTATATCTAGACGCGTACAACTTGAGCATACATAAGACTCCCAACCACAAAATCATAAGGAATAAGATTCATTTGAT
This sequence comes from Panax japonicus, assembly GCA_020205505.1. Lineage (NCBI taxonomy): Eukaryota > Viridiplantae > Streptophyta > Magnoliopsida > Apiales > Araliaceae > Panax > Panax japonicus. The sequence continues at coordinate 4,820,176 of CM035099.1, forward strand.
CACGTTCAAGTTGATTCTTAGGACATTGATATAGGCCAAATTTGTCACCCTTAACAACAGAGGCGACAGTAGGGGAGCAGTTTTACATGTTTTATTTGTTAAGAATTTTATCAATATAAGTTCTTTGGGACAATCCTGATATCCTGCGAGACCTATCTCGATGAATTTCAATACCTATAACATAAGAGGCTTCACCGAGATCCTTTATATCAAAATTTTTAGAAAGGAAACGTTTGGTCTTATGCAACATGTCTAAGTTATTACTTGCAAGTAGTAAATCATCAACATACAAAATATGAATAACATATTTACTCCCATTGACTTTCAAGTATATGCATTGATCCACTATATTTTTCTTAAAATCAAAATTACTCATCAGCTCGTGAAACTTAAGATACCATTGTCGATAAGCCTGTTTTAACCCATAGATGGACTTCTTAAGTCTACATACCATATTTTCCTTGCCTTTAATAAGAAAACCTACTGGTTGTGCTATATAGATATTCTCATGTAAGTTATCATTAATGAATGCAGTTTTAACATCCATCTGATGTAACTCTAAATCATAATGAGCTACTAGAGTCATGACTATTCTAAATGAATCTTTCTTGGATACTGGAGAGAGTTTCATTATAATCCACACATTCCTTTTGAGTGAAACCCTTAGCAACCAATCGAGCTTTATACCTTTCAACGTTTCCTTTAAAATCTAATTTGGTCTTATAGACCCACTTGCAACCAACATTTAACACCTTTTGGTAATTCTTCAAGATCTTAAACAATATTAAATTTTATTGATTTCAACTCATCATTCACGGCTTCAATCCATTGAGTTGATTGAGCACTCGTAATGGTCTCTTTATAGGAGATGGGATCATTAATTTTACTTGAATCATAGTCAATCTCATTAAGATAGGTTATAAAATAATCAAAATTAACAGGCTTTCTAGGTCTTTCAGACCTACGTAAAGGCTGCACAATTTCAGGAATATGATTTAAAATAATGTGGGGTTCAACATTAGTTGGTGGCTCAGCTATCTCATGGACATCATTCGCCTCAATAAGATGTTGTTGTGCCTCACCCTCTTGAATTACAGGATTATGAACATAAAACATGTTTTCTTTAAGATCAATTTTTCTAGGCTCACCATTCTCACTTAAATCACCTTTTTCTAAAAAAATTTCATGTCTAGTCTCAACAATTCTAATGGTATGTGAGGGACAGTAAAATTGAAAACCTTTAGATCTCTCAGGATATCCAATGAAATAACAAATAATGGTTTTAGAGTCAAGTTTCTTCATTTGTGGATTAAAAATCTTAGCCTCGACTGGGCAGCCCCACACCCATAAGTATTTAAACTAGGTTTTCTACCTGTCTAAATTTCATAAGAAGTGTTAGGGATAGATTTTCTAGGAACCCGGTTTAAAATATGAACAGCTGTCTTCAATGGTTTAGTTCACAAAAATATAGGTAAGTTAGAATTACATAATATACTACGTACCATATCCATTAGGGTATGATTTTGCCTCTCAGCTATACCATTCTGCTAAGTTGTACCAGGCAATGTATACCGAGTGACGATGTCATTTTCTTGACAAAATAAGGGAAAAGGGCCAGGACTATGACCTGTAACGGAGCGTTTACCATAATACTCTCCGCCTCTATCTGATCTCACTACTTTAATTTTTCGGTCAAGTTGATTTTCAACTTCAACCTTAAAATTTTTAAACATATTTAGTGATTCAGATTTTTCATTAATCGGGTAGATATAAGTATAATGAGAATAGTCATCAATGAACGTAATGAAAGATTTGTGTCCACCAATTCCAGGAGAAAATAGTTCATATATATCAGTGTGAGTCACCTTAAGAAGTGAACCACTTCTAGTGGCTCCTTTCTTATTATATTTCATAAATTTTCTTTTTATACATTCAATACAACAGTTAAGATCAAAAAAATCTAGTGAATGGAGAATTTCATCTTTTATAAGACGTTGCATTTTGTCTTTTGAAATATGGCCTAAGCGTTGATGCCACAATTTTGAAGAATTCTTATTATCTAGTTTTCTCTTATTTCTACTTTTAGAGGTACTTTCTGTCACATTCATTGCTAACAAGGATTCAGCAAAGACATTATCCAAATTTATCTTATAGAGATTTCCCTCTAAAGAGCCAGAACCTATAACATGGGAGTAATGATAAATAATTATTTTATTATTCCCAAACTTAAATGAAAATCCATCAATGTCAAGTTTAGATACAGAAATTAAATTCCGTGTTATACTGGGAACATAAAAAGTATCACATAAATACAAGGTGAAACCACTCTCCAAAACTAAAGGAAGAATTCCTACAGTTTCAACTTGTATAGACTCTCCATTGTCACCTTTAATGTTTCTTTCCCCTTTTTAGATTGTCTTCTTTGAAAGGAATCCATGCAATGAATTAGTAATGTGAACCATAGCATCAGTGTCAATCCACCATGTATTAGAAGTAACATCAATTAGAAAGGATTCATAAGTTACATAATTGAAGGACGATATACCTTTCTTTTCAAACCATGCTCTGAATTTGGGACATTCTTTCTGAGTATGTCCTTACTTCTTACATAAGTGACATTTAGGACCTGTCTCAGAGTTGTCACCTGAATAATTTGCCTTATTTATTTTGGTAGAAATTTTTTATCCTTATTTATAAAACCTTTGCTATTTTTATGAGCCTTCTTCATATGAGATATAGTGGTAGTCAAATGAGCAACATAAGCAGAAATACTAGTTGGAGTCAATGCTGAAAAATAATCAAGTTCATAAGCATGCTTACAAAAAACTAAAAGTAATCCACAATGTACAATAATAATTAATAATTAATCATAATAAAAACCAACTATAGGGCAAGCAGTTAGTTACATAAAATCTATTTACAACACCTAAAAATAAATTTTAATGAGATGTTGGTGCGTAATTATCAATCTTTCGTTGGTCCAATTAATAGTATACTAATAACATCCCCATAAAATAAGGCACAACACATTTATCCACGCATCACCGTTGGGCAAAAACGAAATAAACATGTTACTTATGCAATAAAATTTCATTTAATAAATTCTAATTCTAATTTTTCCATTGGGTAAAGTTAAAATATTCATTTATTAAATGTAACATTATGTGATTTTTCTTAATCTTTAATTATTTCAATTAATAACCTTTCGTTGAGCTGATTATTAATTTTAACAATTAAAGAGTCACTTATATATGTAAATTATTATGATCAAATTCAATTTTTTTAAAACAACATATTAATCAAATTTAAAAATTAATATTATTTATAATTTACATGTAATAACTTAAAAACCCTAATAATATATCACATCATCTTCTGAAATCTTAATGGAAGATATTTTATGAACATGAATTCATCATAAAAGATTCATATAAATTCTGAATTAATTAAATACATGATGACATGATGTACATCTAGATATAATAAAAAAATACCTCCATCATCATAAATGGATAACTCAAATACCACAATCAACATAATATGCAAGTATAGGAACAATGGTCATGATCTGAGGCATAATGCAATAATTGAGCATCATGTTTGACCAATAGCACAGATAAAATGTTTAACCCAACAAACATATATATTAATTGAGAATAAAGCTATCAAATTATCTTCATCAATGGGCTCAGCTGGTAAGTTAGTGATAATATATAGCATAACATGATAACATTGCATAATCATTATTTAGCGATAATATATATAAAAATGATCCAAGTCATGAAAAGGTAAGTCATGATATATCTATTCTCTATCAACTCAACCATTCATTCCAAAAGTAAATCATGATAGTGAAACGAATTTGAACAAATAGGACTCATAAGACAATTTTATTTTGAGCAGTATTATTTTATGCGGTAACATAGCATGACTATGAATTTAATGAATACAACAAGGAATCGCTAATTGAAAACGGAAATAAATATTTATATTCCTTTCGGAAATTCAATTTCATGAAACATACTGAATAATTTTATACTATACTAATAAATAGGTTGTGCGGAATTAAAATTATAGCATAACATAATTAATTTATTCTATATAATAGCGTAACCAAGTTCGTGATACCAGATGTTAAATAAATTATATCGGGACATGCTATTACATAGAATAAAATCAATTAATCAATTAGATATTTATATAAATTGAGAGAAGTCATCTTGTATATAACACGTTTCCGCTGCACTTAAGGGTGAAAGTCTTCAATTACATCTTTCAATCTTATGATAGATATATAGATGTGTTTAAAGTTCTTGAGACGACAATTGGGACCAAACCCTAACTGTTTTATTTATAGAATAGCTAAGAGTCAAAATCATCCATCAATATTATGAAACTCTAGGGGCCATTATGCCAAATACTATCAATAATATTATTTATAGGTCACATAATTAATTACCAAACCTATAAATAAAATAATTAAATTAATACAATATGTAAGTCCAATAATTACAAATAGTAGATGACACATAAAAAAATAAAATATTATAACAGATCAGTTAGTGCAATTTTTACTTTACTAGCAATAGGGTTGAATTGAAGTCCGCATCAAGTTTTACATTTTTTATTTTCAACTTTATTAGAATTCTAAAACTAATCTATGATAGCTAGCTCTGATACAAATTATGTAATTAATATGTGATAATTAATTCAGTACCTTAACAAATATAGGAGAAGAACACGTACATATAGTTAATTATAATATTGTGTAGCTTTTTTGAAATTCATAATGAACTTCGCATAATTGATCTTTTCTACATGAACAAGATACTACCCCCTTGATGCTGATTAGATGAGAAATCCTCAATAAACTTATTGCTATTATGTAATCTTTTAACTTGTAGGATCAAAGGAGATGACCTAGTTCGTAAGCCCAAAAGTCTACTTAAATAACTCACATTAGCCAACATATAATAATGTAAATGCGCCTACTCATCATAAGCCCAAAAGTCTACTTAAATAACTCACATTAGCCAACATATAAGACTTAATTAGAGTTCATAAGTTACACTTAATTAGACCAATCAATTAGCCTGATTTTATATAAATATATTTAATATTATCCGACAAAATAATATTACATTATTGGCAGTAAAAAAAATATAAATAATATTATATGAATTAAATATGTTTGTAAAATCGAATTTGTAGAGAATATTTACATGAAAAGATAAAATGTAAGCATATCTTGCAATAAAAACCTTTTAGTATATTCACGTAATAGCATTTATACTTTTCTATATAGGAGTATGTGTATAAATATGTGTGTATATGTGTGTGTGTGTGTATATATATATATATATATATATATATATATATATATATATATATATATATATATATATATATATATATATATATATATATATATAGTGCAAGGATCAAGTGCATACTCCTTATCTTACTCACTCGTGCTTACCCTCCTTTAGGCGACGATTTCGATCATACAACCGTCGTTTATACTTTTAGCGACGCTATATGTTGTCCGTCGCTAAAAGTATAGACGCTATATGTTGTCCGACACTATATTTATACTTTTCTATATAGGAGTATGTGTATAAATATGCGTGTATATGTGTGTGTGTGTGTATATATATATATATATATATATATATATATATATATATATATATATATATATATATATATATATATATATATATATATATATAGAACATGGATCAGGTCCGGGAGTCCGGACCTGATCCAAAATCCGGACCCAATTTTTTTTTTTTTTTGTAGAACTTAAAAAAAAAATATGGAACTAAATTTTTTCCATAATACAGTGTTTTGGGTGTGTTTCTAACACCTACACCAACCAATGTATGTACAGTCTGCCCAGACTGTACAGACATATTTTGTTATACGTATCCAAATCACACCCAAAATACAGTCCGGATTTTGTTAAAATCCGGGAGTCCGGACCTGATCCGGACTCTATATATATATATGTATGTATATATTTATATATTTATTTTTGTACGTATGTGCGTGTGTGCCTGTGCTTACAATCCGGTTTAAAATACTTTTGTATGGCAAAATTAGGACAAGAATCAACAGCCATGAGAAAAATTTGGCAAGAAGGGTAATGATTGGGGTTGCAAAAAAAACATGGTATATAGACTATGCTTGAATTATTGAAAATAAACGTGGTGTATAGAGTCTGCTTGAATAATTTTTCACTCATTTGCTTCAATAATTAAGAATTACTTGTACTTTGGGTCATATATAATATTTATAGAAAATTTGATTTTGATTATAAAATCCATTATGATATCGTGGAACTAATGTGAATGCTGAAATAATGCAGATGATCATTCTTACGTAATAATCCTTCAATTTCACTTGAGAGAGAGAGAGAGAGAGACAGATGGTCAAAGGCCACTTTTGGTTTTTTAAGTTCTTTATTTGAGAAAGTAAATCGTAATATATGTTTAATTTTTAAAACAATGAATTTTATAATTGTTAAATTTTTAGACAAAGCCTTATAATTATAAAAAATGATGTGGCTGCCATTTAAATCTGCCATCATGTAAAGTCATATCAGTTTAAAGTGATCATAATGTTTAGCGACTCAAAATTCATTTTTTTTAAGAAAGGAAACGAGCAAAGCACAATAAATATCAAATAAACAAATAAAACACTAATAAATTATAAAACATTTAATAGCTAATAATCTATACATGTCGAATTAAATAAAATTTTGCTAAATTTACACAATAATCAAATTAATGAAAATCTAAAATAAAATTAATTTAGATGGTCAAAAGCAAGCTCTCCTCAAACAACTTTGAATCACCCCTATAAACTTACCGGAAGAAAAATATAGCATGAGTCAAATGTCCAGTACAAATATATAGATACACAAATATAACACAATATTCATAATACAATCAAATGGATAAGCGAATACGTACTACTAACAAATTATTTAATATATCAACATTGTGTCGAAAACCAATAAACTAATGGGAACGTAAAATCACAATGTTGTGCACAACAAGATAATTTCAAAGAAGAATTAAATATAACATAGGATGGTAAGGTCACATATTTAATCTCGAAGATTAACCAAATGCAAATATGTTAATAATGTTCCCCGTCTAACCACCTTATCACTCCCTAATGGCTTCAACAAGCCTATATGCACTAATGCGAATATAGCAGAAGTCTCAATGAGTCCCTTTGACAAAGGGTTGTTCAAATATATATGATCTTACACAAGAACAAGGTAAAACTAAACCTGAAATAAATCAAGCGTGAATATCAGGGATAAAACTAATATTGCAACAAAGTTTTGGATAGCTGGAAGAACTTTTCAACAAATCAAGAATCACTCAAATCCGAATGAAAATAAGTTCTAGATGAATTTTACAACGAAACTATTATGTTGTTGAACAAAAAAGTAGACAGATCGAAAATGTTTTACAAATTATAATATAAATTCAGTTTAGAGGCAGAATTGGACAAAATGCTATTTCACAAAACATGTAGATAACTAACAGAGCTTTCTAAGGAAACAAGAATCAAGCAATTTCGTTATGATATGAAATATATATATGAATTTTAGATCAAGGATGATCATTTCTCGACTGGGCAAACCAAATTTATAAATTGTCAAATTGACTATATTTAGGAGCAACACGGATAATTAAAACTAAAATAGTATCGCTGAAAGAGTACAAAATTGATGCCTAATAGTCAAATTCACTTATTGAACACACCACAAAATTTTAACCTCAAACATCAACAATATCCGATATAAAATCTTATATATTCATCACCTAAACATATTCACTCCAACTTAAGTACTATACAATTCAACCTACTAATTATAAAACACTTTTTAAACCATTCAAGTGGCCTTAAGTTATTCTTCTTAGATTATTATTAATACCTCCAAAGCATAAAAATCAATGGCTAGAGAAGGTTAAGAAATCTTAAACCTCAATATGACAATTTATTTTTAAAACCTCAGTTCATTGTATTGCTCATACCAATATGATTTTATAATTATTTTTCAAATTAAATAATTTTAACATAAACTAGACTTCAAATAATTCAATTTAACCTCAAGAATAACTCTAATTTGATTTAAAATTATTAAGTACTTATACATTTTTAAATATTAGAACTTGTTGCTGAAAATTTTGTCACGGAGATTTCAGACTAGCCACATCTTAAAATTCATAACAAATCATACGTTATTTTTTAACGGTTCAAAATTGGTGAAACTATTCTTATCTTATATAAGTATAACATATCAAAAAGTTAAAATGATCCACTGGTCTGATTTTTAGATTTTAACTTTATATTCAATCGTATTTTATTTTTTATATAAATTCATCTTCTCTTTTTGCGAATTCATGTCTATATTTTTCTTAGGAATAATCTCTAATTTAAAAACACGTATAACTAAATTTAAAATCAAAATACAAAATAATATTTACAAATTCATGTCTATATTTTTCTTAGGAATAATCTCTAATTTAAAAACACGTATAACTAAACTTAAAATCAAAATACAAAATAATATTTACCTTCCTTGTTTGTCTTTTTATAAATCTCTGCAACAAAAGAATCAAATTTCGGGACTTCTAGAATCTTCAAAATCGCTTCATGTCCTCACAAAAATTTTAGACCTCGAAAAGATACACAAAATAGGCTTAAGAATATCTTGATTAAGATTTAATATGACTGAGTTATGGATTTTTAAAATTAGGACTGAAAATAGTGACATGAATTGGGATATATTGTGGTTTTCAACAATTTAAGGCATGAAGATGACGTCAAATAACTTTACTTCCTTCTTTACAATTGTAGAGGACAAAAAACTAAAGAAATAGACTTTGAATTCACTTAATTTCGACATGAGATTAATTAATTATGATTTTTCTAAAGTGTTGCAGTGCATAAAGAAATTTTAGGCAAAAAATCAATAAAAAGGATTAGGGTTACATTTATCGCCCTTTAAATATAAGTCTAACTAATATAGGAGTTACCAAAACCCTAATGGACTCCTTAATTTTAATTAAATCAATTATTTAATCATCTACTAAGAGAATTTAACTTTTCAAGCAAAATAAAAAAAAATTATAAATTTATCTTTTCCAATTTAATTACTCTTTTATAAAATAAAATAAAATAATATTTAATTATTAAAAAAATCCAGGCTAAGTTAATATACTATACTATCTTTTATCTATTTATCTTTCTTTTATGTTCTCTTTTCAATTCATTTTAGATATAAGTTTGTCCATTAACAATATATTGTACAAAACAGTGAAAAGGAAAGATTTAAAATATTAATACAACATGATTAAATAATCCCCACTAGCAATGGAATGAAATCCATATATAAACATACTAAATATATTGATCCCACTAACATGGGAATGAAATCCAAATATAGAAGATTTGATTGTGATTATTGTTAGAATTTATGGCTCATAACTAAGAAATTTTTGAGAAAGGTCAAGTGCGGAGCGGAGTGAGGGAGCGAAACGACCGAACGAAACGAAGCGAAGTACTGACCCATTGGGTTTTGAACCAAAGGTTGGGGGGGTTCGCGGGTGTTCCGAGCGTAGCCTCCCACAGTATGGTACGGTGTTACAAGGTATTATGGGTATTTAGGCTATAATGTGAATTAGAGTTGAAATAGAATTAGCACTTATATATATTTTCTATTGTAAAACCCCATGTACTCAGTTAATAAAATATAACGTCACTCCCGTGGTCATACTTAAATTGGGAAAACACATAAATCTTTGTTGTGACGCCCCCAAAATAGGTATACATCGCCCATTCTGAGTCACCAAATACATGGTACAAAATTCAAATATAACTTAATAATACAACTGTCGTGTAAAATACGACAAAACATAAATTGAGAGTTTTAATACGAATATTGTCTTTTAGACAGTATTCAAACTCAAATGGAGTCCTCAATACATTTACTATCACACTATTTCATAGAATAGTGAGGACTACTAATGCAAATATCTAGACCGTCACTCCGTTCCCCGACTAGTCCCGGCTACGTTCTCATTTCCTGAAGAAAACAATGAAAGCAAAAGGGTGAGCTCAACTAGCCCAGTAAGAAATGTTATGACTAAGATAATGCAAAATAATTTATCGTTAGCCCTCAATAGTGTTAAACTGATAAAATATAACAAACATCAAGTTTAACTGCAGCGGAACAAGCATTCCATTAGAAGAGTCAAGTAGAGCATAAAATCTACTATCTTCTATGAATTAAAAGGTTTATCATCAATTTTATCGTTGAGACTCAGTTTAATAAATAATCTACATCATTGAATCACCCCTGCACTATGGCTAATGATATCCATTAATATCACGATCACGAGTTATCCATGCACTACTGGCCAAGGATATTCGTGTATTCATCAACGGTCATGATCACGCCATACAACAATTCATCTTTTCACCCTTGGCCGAAGAGAACTCATGATCATGATCATACCAAAAATTATCCATCAATGCAATACGGGCCAATGAGGATTTTTACCACATCACTTGTAACATTACGATCATGATTATACCGAATAATCACTGGTCATAATCATACCAAATCCATCTATGCACTACGGGCCAAAGATGACTTTCATAACAATATTAGCATGAGGATGATGACAATGATATAATAATTCAATCAAACGAGATCAAGGATAAATTTTAAAGATTTATACTTTAATCCAAAATTCAATAATGTCCAAATTGTCAACATGATATTGCTTTGTGGAGTAAAATTTAAGAATAATATTATATCAAAAATGATTTGGACCGAAAACAAATTAATTTTTGTCATGAATAGTGCCCCGGATGAATAGTGCCCGAGTGAATAGTACCCCATGAATAGTACTTCGAGAATAGTAACCCCATGAATAGTACTCCGACATGAAAAAGTTAAAACTTATCAAGAATGCTCAGAATAATATTTTCACGAAAAGATACTAGATGAAGCGCAAATATCAAGGATATTCTACTAATTTCATGGAATATAGAAGCCAAAACTTTAACAAAACGAATATAGAATTCGAAATCTGAAACGAAATAATATTACTTACATACTACATAGTATGGAAGAAAATATTATTTCTTACGAATACTGAACAAAAATAATACCCCTTACGAATATTAAACAAAAATAATATTCCTTCCAAATATTGAACGAATATAATATTCCTTACGAATATTAAATGAAAATAATATTTCTTGCGAATATTGAACGAAATAATAATCATACGAATACGAAAAAATAATATCTCTTCAGAATATGAAATAAATAATACTCCTTACGAGTATTGAAAGAAAATAACTCGCTTCATGAATACGAAAGAAATAATACCCCTTACGAATATTGAACGAAAATAATATCTCTTCAGAATATGGAAAAAACATAATAACCCTTTCGAATATTGAACGAAAATAATATTCCTTACGAATATTAAACGAATATAATGAATATTGAACGATAATAATAATCATACGAATACGAAAAATAATATCTCTTCAGAATATGAAATAAATAATAATCCTTACCTCAAAAAGAAGAGTATTCTAATTGGTATAGTGGATATATTCTTGAAGAAAACTTTCACTGTTTTCTACACTCAAAGCTTCCTAAAACTCGAAAGAAATACGCTCAATATTATAGAAGAAGAATTCTCTGATTCTTGTGTGATTTTCAATTCTAACTAAGCATTCTATTTATAGGAGAATGGAAAGGATACTATTTAGAATTTATTCACAGACGAACAGAAGGAAAACCACGGGCGCAACTCTTCGGCCAAACTTTTTGAAAAATTTGATTTACTATTCATTACTGTGCAATAAAATATTCTAATAAAATAAAAACTTTAAATAAAATATAATATATTCTATTTATAATCTAATAAAACAAAACTTATTATAATATATATATATATATATAGACACTTCAATAGATTTCTTCCCCATCCCATCCCCCATCCCCCAACCCCCATTTTCTAATCCTTCCCGTGATACATGTTATTATAAAATCAGGATTGGTTTATAATAACATGTGTTAATATATATATATATATATATATATATATATATATATATATATATATATATATATATATATATATATAGGGAATATATCTTAAGCTCACCCCTTATTCAACTCACCCGAGCTCACCCCCTTTTAGTGACGGACACGGCGACGGTTCGATCATACAACCGTCGGCTATACTTATAGCGACACTATATGTTGTCCGTCGCTAAAAGTATAGACGACGGTTGTATGACCGAACCGTCGTCGGCTCCGTCGCTAAATGGGGGGTGAGCTCGGGTGAGTTAGATAAGGGGTGAGCTTAAGATCCGGACCGTATATATATATATATATATATATATATATATATATATATATATATATATATATATATATATATATATATATATATATATATATATATATATAGTCCGGATCCTGTCCAGACTCCCGGACAGGTTTAAAATCCGGATCTTTTTTTTTTGCTTTTTTTTAAACTACTAAAAAAATAAAAAATTATGGAACTTTTTTTTTTTTTTACATAAAATAGTGTTTTTGGTGTGATTTGGATACATACAACAAAACATGTCTGTACAGACTGTAAAAAAAAGTTTCATAATTTTTTTTAGTAGTTTAAAAAAAGCAAAAAAAATAATAATAATGGGGTCCGGATTTGATCAAGTCCGGGAATCCGGACTTGATCAAATCTAATATATATATATATATATATATATATATATATATATATATATATACACACACACACACACACACACACACACACACACACACACACACACACACACACACTCCATTTACATAACTCCCTCCTACCCCCATTTTCAGATTTCATAATTCACGTGTGGGCCCCACCTTTATTATATTAAATAATTTTTGACCGATTATTTTAAAAAATGGGTAATTAGGGGTCCATAAATTAAGCAAAATTTACATCAAATACTTCATAAAAATCCCCTCAATGTTTTTAACAACATTTTTATTTTTGAATTTTTAAAGTTTGACTTTTTCCAAAAAAGTCAACTATTGACTTTTTGACCAAAAAGTCAACCCAGATAAATTTTGTGTTTATAGTCCATTTTTACTAATTTCATCATTCCGGACTCAAATATCACCCTTAACTTTAACATTTTATGAATTTAACCACTTGCTAAAAAATAATAATTATAAAAAAATTGAATACTTTTTTCATAAAATTCAGAGTCTTACATGTGTTAATTATTTATTGTCGTGTGCGTGTATGTGATCAATTTGTAACAATTATAAATTAAAATCAATTACGATATTGTGCAACTAATGTGAATGCTAAAATAAAGTAAATGAATCGAGTAATTTCTCATATCACAATTTATCTAATGTTTTTTAGAGCATTCACAATAGTTTTCTTATCTCTTTCCATACTCTGTATTAATATTGTCTCATTCTGTAGGATAGAGATTCAATTTTTTCATAATGTACCTAACAAGTTTCTTATATTTATTCCTTAAATAATGAAAATTGAAATTTGAAAGTTAAAATTTGAAAGTTCCAACAGTCAAAGCATGTTTTGACGGTTGTAACCACAACCTCTAGTTTTTAATTATAAAATCGCTATTAATTTATTACTTTTTTAAAGTAAGTATGTGATATTTTTAAATTTAAAATTAATATAAATTTAATCAATACATATTGTAACTTATTTAGAAAGAAAATACTAATACTTATAAATTTTATTATTTTTACAATTTTTAGCAAAATTATTAAATTTGAGAATGCATCAAATTGACTTATAAAAATTAATAATAATCTTATAATTTATAAAAGAGAGTATAATTTATCAATTGTATTTCACTGTAAAATAACTTTTATTTTATTTTAAATTTTTAGTAATTTATGGAGTGAGTAATGAATGGATTGTAAGTGCAAATGTACATAATATCAATATTAACTATTAAAAAATTAATTTTTGATATTTTTAAATTTAATATGATTCATTTAAATTTTAAAATTAATAAATTTTATAATCAATAGTACTTTTATAATATTTATAATTATATTGATATGAATTAAATAAATTTATATCAATTTTAAATTTGAATACGTTTGAAATTAATTTTTAAAAAATAAGTCAATATTAATTTTATAATTTTAAAATGAAGATGAGTTGGATAATGATTGATGAGTTGTTCACTTAAATGAAGGTGTGAAATATCATTTTGCATACATAGAGAATCGTCTTTTGACTCCTTCATCCTGAGGAGTAAAATCCTATATAGAGGTTGAAATAGAGAATTAAATAAGAATAAGAAAACTGTTAGATAATGATTTGTTGATGTATTCTTCAAAGTTGAGGATATAGAATTTATTAGGAAAACTGTTGTGAATGCTTTTACAACTTATAATTTGATCATTCTTATGTAATACTCTTTCCATTTCATAAAAAAATTAAAATATAAAGTTGAGTCCGGATCTTAAGTTCACCCCTTATCCAACTCACCCGAGCTCACCCTTTTTAGCGACAGACCCGGCGACAGTTCGGTCATACAACCGTCGTCTATACTTTTAGCGACACTATATGTTGTCTGTCGCTTGTATGACCGAACCGTCGTCGGATCTGTCGTTAAAGAGGGGTGAGCTCGAGTGAGTTGGATAAGGGGTGAGCTTAAGATCCGGATCGATATAAAGTTGATCAATAAACACTTTCGGGTTTGCAACTTTCTTAATTTTCACAATGTTTAATTTAAAATATTGAATCTTATAATTGTAGAAATTTGAGACATAAAAATATATAATTATCAGAAATAGGCGTGAAAATCTCATTTAAAGCCACTGTTGGGATGTAATTTTTTGGGTCTAGTCAAGGTGCAACCCAATTTATTTAATTGTCCGGATCTGGTGTTGGCCTATATACATTTATTTTAACAGCTTGCTCAAATAGTGAGAGAGACCTTATTAAAGTAAGATTGTGTTTCCTTATTTGGTGGGATAAGAAGGAATTGATCATATTAATTGCAGTTATAAGATAATTCTAAAAAGGAGTCCTACTCGTAATTGGATTCGAGTGGACATGACATCTATAAATACAACAATAAGCAAGGGTTTGGAGATAGAACACAAATAAATAATTTATATTCCCGTTATTATTTTATAGTGGATTTCTTCTCTCTCCGTGGTTTTTTCTCAATTCGGTTTCCAACAACAATTTGTATCCCTTACAACAATTTGTGTATGTTTATCTATGTGTATTTCGTGAGTTTGATTTCACAACAATATAATAAACTGTTAGCGCTGTTTTGGCCAGCTATTTTTGAAATTTCGCCAAATGTACAAAATTTGACGGTAACAGCCACCTTACATTACTTGATAGTATCATGTAAAGTCTCATCAAATTTTTCGATAATCATAAGATTTAATGTCTCAAAATTGGGAAACTTTAAGGTTCAATGTCTTCGACATTAAATAGTATAGTTTATTTTTTTATAATTCAAAAAGTTACAGTGTCAAAAGTGTTTTTAAGTCGAAGAAAAAAAAATCTAATTTGCAAATTTGAAAACTTTAAAGATATTTTTGTTTTGTGTTTTCTGTTAAATTTATTGAGTGTTTTATTTAGTATTGATGACATAATAATAAAGCTGTGATGAACATTGTATTATTTTTAGTATCATAAAAATTAAAAAGAAAAATGAAACTCTTTTTGTTGAAAAAGTTTTTTTCGGCAAATCTCTTTTTATTGAATGTAAGGAGTATGATCCAAGTGTGAAAAATGATCAAAATGGGTCATTAAAACTTTCTCCATGAAAGTAGGCTAGGTACATATTATAGTACACTATCTTTTATCCATTTATCTTTTGATCATGTCCTCTTTTTAATTCATTTTATATACAAGTTTGTCCATTAACAATATATTATAGTACAAAATAGTGAAAAGGAAAGATTTAAAATATGAATACAACATGATTAAATAATCCCCACTAGCATGGGATCTGCAATCCATATATAAACATACTAAATACATGTATGGAGGTTACCTTTCTTTTATGGATGATTAGGTTGGCCAGATTTTTGAATATATATTCATATATATGTAAGACCCCGAATTTATTTTTTTAAATAAAATGGAATTTCCTTTATTTATTATTTTGAAATAGTAAGAGGTGATTTGATTAATGTGATTAGTTATGGGTAAAATGCGCAAATATTTTTAAACAAGTAAGTGGTTATAAAATATTCATTGTTATCGGAGAATATTCGTTTGATCGTGGAATATTCTTGTTGTCGGGGAATATTCGTACGACGGCGCAGCCTTGTGTGGGCCCCATAACGGAAAACGATTGGATGAAAAAAACGACAAATATAAGTTGTTTATAAATGACGGCGTAGTTGTTACCGTTAATACTGTTAGAATACTCGGTGGTTAAAACACAGTAGCACACGGTATTGCACCAATTATTGACTCTTACGTAAGAATGCACTACTCAATAATTGTTATAGTAATTACTATTCAATATTTTATTTTATTGATTCAATAATTGCTACGTTGATATTTTATATTGTTGTTGTTTCAATAATTGTCACTGCACGGTATTTTTATTATCAGAACAATAATTCATATTATTTGTGACGCCCCCAAAATTAGGTATACATCACCCATATTGGGTCGCCAGATACATGGTACAGAATTCAAATACAACTTACTAATACAACTGTCGTATACAATACGACAAAACATAAACTGTGAGTTTGAATACAAATATTGTCTACTAGAGATTATACAAACTCAAAAGGAGTCCTCATTACAATTATTATCACACTATTTCACAGAATAGTGAGGACTACTAATGCTATCCTCTGGACCATTACTCCGTTCCCCGACTCGTCCCAGCTATATTCTAATTTCCTGAAGAGAACAGTGAAAGAAAGGGTGAGCTCAACTAGCCCAGTAAGAGATATTATGACTAAGATAATGCAGAATAAATTATCATTAGCCTTCAACAGTGTTACACTGATAAAATATAGTAAACATCACGTTTAACTGCAGCGGAACAAGCAATCCATTAAAAGAGTCAAGTAGAAAATAAAATCTACTATCTTTTATGATTTAAAAGGTTTTTCATCACTGTTATAGCTGAGACTCAGCTTAATAAATATTTCACATCATCGAATCACCCCTGCACTACGGCCAAGAATATTCTTTAGTATCACGACCACAATTATTCATGCACTACGGGCCAAGAATATTTGTGTATTCATTAATGGTCATGATCATGCCAACAACTGTCCATCAATGCACTACGGGCCAATGAGAACTTTTACCACATCATTTGTAACATTACGGTCATGATTACACCGAATAATCCCTGGTCATAATCATACCAAGTCCATCTATGCACTACAGGCCACAGATGACTTTCAACAAAATATAAACATGAGGATGATGACAATGATATAAGAATTCAATAAAACAAGTTCAAGAATTATTTTATCCAGGAATTATTAACGTCCAAATTGTCAACATGATACTGCTTTGTAGAGTAAAATTCAAGAATACTTAGAAGAATATTTCCATGAAAGGATACTGGATGAAGCGCAAATATCAAGGATATTCCACTAATTTCATGGAGTATAGAAGTCAAAGTTTTAACCAACTGAGTATAATAAAGAATGGGATAACAAAAGAAATCACCATGCATGCGATAGACCGCACAAGCAGGTTATTCCAACAGAATAATAAATAACGGAACCAGGTCCGGTGTAAAACGCACAGACAGGATATTCCAACAGAATAAAAAAGAATGGAACCAGGTCCGGCGTAAAACACACAGACAGGATGTTCCAACAGAATAATAATAAAGACAGAACCAGGTCCGGTGTAAAACACACAGACAGGATGTTCCAACAGAATAATAATAAAGACGGAACCAGGTCCGGTGTAAAACACACAGACAGGATGTTCCAACAGAATAATAGAAGAATGTCACCAAGTATAGGGTAAACCGCGTATACAGGTTATTCCAACAGAATAATAAGCAATGGAATAACAACAGTTCTCTTCATGAATAAGAAAGAATAACACCCCTTACTTTATTAGGAGATTGAATACTGCAGTAGTGTAGTAGCCGAATACTCTTCTTCTTTCTCTCTTATTCTCTCTATACTTTCTCTCTCTATAGCTTGAATGAATTCGTGAAAAATAATGAAGCACTAGGCCTCTATTTATAGAATATTTCTAGCTTAGCACTTGCCATGTGAAAAGGCAAGTGGTTTGACGACTGGTGATGTGAAAAGAAAAGTGGTTTGACGCCTGTAATGTGAAACGACAATTGGTTCGACGCTTGTAATGTGAAACGACAATTGGTTCGACGCCTGTAATATGAAACGGCAAGTGGTTTGACGTCTGGTAAAGGTAATTACTATTGACGAAGGTAATTACTATTGACGAAAATAATTACTATTGACGAATGAGACTCTTAGATGATGACATATAGGCCCCCCCCATAAAATAACCAAACTTACCACAAACGTCTCAATTATTGATTTAATAATATAACATATTATACAGATGATACTATGACAATAATTGAATCAATAATATAAAAGATATGATGCAGCAATTACTGTAGCAATAATTGAGTATAGCTGAGTGACTTCTCACATAAGCATCAATAATCAATACCGTGTGCTACTATGCAACCACGCGTATTACTGTACTTTTACTACTGAGTAGTTCAACAGTTTTAACGGTAACACCTCCGCCGTTATTTTTATAGAAAGATAATTTTGTCGTTTTCTAACTACGACAATACTTCCGTTGTGGGGTCCACCAATGATTGTGCCGTCGTACGAATATTCCCCGACAAAAAGAATATTCTCCGACCAAACGAATATTTTATAACAACTTGCGTACTTTACAAAATTTATAAATATTAACCACAACTATAACATTATATCAAATTTATTCCATAATATTCAAAAATAATAATTATAGAAAATTCATCTTTATTTATAAAAACTGGGGTCATACATTATTGGAATAATATTATTAGATAACATTATTGGCAATGTCTAGAAAGTTCTGTCTAAGGAGAGGTTTGGTCATCTAATTGCGCGCCAGTAAGGAGAAATCCTTATTGGAAAGCCCCCTCTTTCCTGGGAACTGCATAGTTGTCAGTATTGTGATTCTATAATATTATTTGTGAATAATTAATTATTGATTTATATGATGAGGAAAATATTGATTTTATGTTGATATAGATGGAGAAAATTTTTAATGTGACAATTGTTAAAAATTAATATTTTATCTTTTTTTGATAAAATAATTCATTTAAATATATTATTTTAATAATATAATAATGGTGATATTTTTACAATGAATGTGGGATATATGAGTATATGAGGAGGAAGAGTATTTTTGTGGCATTAAATGATTAACACATGTTTTGTGTGTCGGTGGACCCCATTTCTTGACTGAAATTTGATTATAGCTTGTAAAATCGTCCGTTTGTGGATTTCGGTCAATTTCTGTTTGGAATTTAGAAAAACTTTCTTCTGTAAAGTTGTAGATAATGAAATTTCCTATGGAAAGAACATGTGGTTCGAATTTTTGTGACAAAAGAGCTATTTATTATGAATTATTGAAGTTTCGAAGTTCCGAAATAATTGATTTTTGGTAGTTTTAATTATTTTTTTAAAGAAAAACATTTTTTACATTTTGTGGTCTCATTAAACATGTGTTAAGTTGCTGAATTCAGATTCTTAGTGTGCTAAGGAAATTTGTATAAATATAATATTATTTTATTAGATTTTCTGCTTTGGTGTTCTAAGCAATTTCCTATAAATAGGGTGCTTAGGTTAGAATTATAAATCACACCAGAAATTGAAGTTTTCTCTCTACTTCTCTCTCTATATTATCGAGCGTATTCTTGTGAGTATTTTGATACTTTGAGTGTTGCTATACGGTGCAAGTTTCCTTCAGGACTATATCCAGTATTTCAGTCAGAAGTATTGTCTTTTCGAGGTAAGGGATATTATTTTTTTAAAAATGATATTATTTCTTTCAATATCATTATACCGGAATATTGGTAAGATTTTTCTTGTGAAATTCTGATCTTTTTATGTCAGAGTTACTATTCATGAGTTACTATTCACGAGTACTATTCACGAAACATGATAATTTTTCTTGTGAAATTCTTGTCTTTTAGTGTCGGGGTTACTATTCACGTATACAGCACTATTCACGTATACGGCACTATTCACGTATACGACACTATTCATGAATACGACACTATTTACAGAAAAATTAAATTTTCGTTTTTTGTCCAAGATATCTATTATGGATACTAGCTTTGATTGTATCCATGTTCTGATCATTCTTGAATTTTACTTCACTATGATTATTTATGAAGTATTTTTGAACTCGGTTTGGTTAAAGTACGAATCCTTAATATTTGTTCTTTTGTTTCACTAGATTCATTTTCTGTAAAACATTTTTTAATCATCCTCAGTCCTAAATGATGATATTATTGAATATCTTGGGCCTGTAGTGCAAAGATGAATGAATTTCTTATGAATATTTTTGGCCCGTAGTGCAAAGATGTACAGGTGTTGAGATAAATATGACCGACTGATGAATATCTTTGGCCTGTAGTGCAAAGATGTATATTGATTGATGTTACAGGGATAAAATATTGATGATGGATTTTTAAATTCATAGATGATAGTAGATTTCATTCTCTACTTAACTCTTCTAATGAATTGTTGTTTCCGCTGCAGTTGTTGATCTAAAACTTGTTGTCTGTTGTATTCTATCAGATTTTTCCTGTTGAAGACTAACGATAATTTGTTGTACATTATCTTAGTCATAATATTCTTTACTGGGCTAGTTGAGCTCACCCTTTTTCTTTTTGTTCCATTTTTCTTCTCAGGAGGCGAGAATATAGCGGGAACTAGTCGGGGTGTGGAGTGATGGTTCAAGATAATTGTTTTAGTAGTCCTCACTATTCTGTAGAATAGTGTATTAATAATTGTAATGAGGACTTTATTTGGGTATGGATATTGTCTAGAAGAAAATATTTGTATTTAAACTCACAGTATATATGTTGTCGTATTTTGCACGACAAATGTATTAATAAAGTTGTAGTTGTTTCTGTACTATGTTATTGACGACTCAAAATGGGTTGGATGGAATGGACCTATTTTGGGGGCGTCACAGTTGGTATCAGAGCTTAGGGATATAATCTTTGGCGGAGATCTGGGAATAGAACTAGGAGGGGAGAGACGAGTAAATCCTTCGCTAGTATGTCCTACCTAAGCTTATTTGTTGGTTGGTTAGAGTATAGGAATATTATGTGGCATTTTAATTTCTTTAATTAACCCTTATTTTATGGCAGTATTTGAGAATGTCGACTGAGAATGTTAACAGTGGAGTAAATGAGACCGTGGAGACTCCTTTACCCACCAACGAGGAGAACGCGCAAAAGGCTGGAAATATTCTTCCTGTGAACAACACCACTGAGCAGATGATGAACGACGAGATATTTAGAAGCATTTTGCAGTTCATGCAAAATCATATGAGGGAGACTCGTGTAAAAAAATATAGGTGGAAATGATAGCAACGCACGGTTTGTCACAGCCAAGCAGTTCAAAGAGTTGGGACCACCAGAATTCTGGGGAAAGCCGGATCCGATTAAGGCGGAGACGTGGGTTAAATAAATTACCAAGATATTCGATGTCTTGGGATGCACGGAGGAACAGAAGGTTCCATTCGCCACTTTTATGTTCCGTAATGAGGCTGATTACTAGTGGGAATCTGTGAAGCGTACCCATCCAGCCGCACTCAGCATGTCTTGGGAAACATTTCAGAAACTGTTCAATGACAAGTACTTTCCTAAAAGTATTCGTCATATGAAGGAGGTTGAGTTTATTAGACTAGAACAGAATAACATGACGGTGTCCCAGTACGAGGCAAAGTTCGCGGAGTTATCCAGGTTTGCACCTCATTTGGTAGAGAATGAGGAATGTATGACGCGAATGTTTTTGAGAGGTTTGAAACCCGACATACGTCAATATCTCATTTCTCATAAATTTTCTCTATATTCAGATGTTGTGAACATGGCTCAATTATTAGAGCGAGATAATGGGTATGTTTAACCGGGCAACCTACAACTCAATGATAATCGTACCGGTGGCAACAACCATCTGGACAATGATAACCATCGTGGAAGAAATTATCGTGCCAGAAATGGTAACCACTTCGGTGGTAATCATGGCCAAGATAATAGAAGAAATAACTCAAGTAGAAAATTCAAGAAGAGAAGATTTAACGATGACGGGAAGACTTCGGCAGCAGCACTAGCACCAGCAACAAATTCTAGGGGAGGAGAACGACCGCTAGTTAGATGCTACAAATGCGGAGAGGAGGGACATATAAGTCCAAACTGTTCACAGCCTTCCAAGGTATGTTTTAGTTGTGGAAAAGATGGTCATATAGCTCGAGATTGTCCTGCAGCGAAATCAAGTCCAGCTTGAACGATGACACCAAAGGCAGATACGGACAAAACAAAGTCGGCGGTTCCTGGAAGAGCGTTTTTCGTGACTTCTCAGAATGAGAGAAACCCAAACGAAGTTAGCACGGGTTAGTTAATTATAAATTCTTGCGAAGTCTATACCTTATTAGATACTGGTTCTACCCATTCTTTT
Source organism: Panax japonicus (assembly GCA_020205505.1). Taxonomy (NCBI): domain Eukaryota; kingdom Viridiplantae; phylum Streptophyta; class Magnoliopsida; order Apiales; family Araliaceae; genus Panax; species Panax japonicus. Next base: position 4,842,965 of record CM035099.1, read on the forward strand.
ATCTCTCTTGCTTGCGTTAAACGTTTAAAACTTGACTTCAGATAAATTAGACTTTGACCTATCTATGGAGACTTCGTTAGGAGAATCTTTCGTTACATCTACTGTTTATAAATCTTGTTTGATCCAAGTTGACACCATCACATTACCTGTTGATCTTATCTCTTTAAAGATACTTGCTTTTGATGTGATTTTAGGGATTGATTGGTTAACTACTCATCATGCCAAAATTGATTTCTTTTGTAAGGTTGTTAGTTTTCATATTCCTAAGCAACCTGTTATTTGAATTCAAGCAACCAAACCATTGAAGTCAAACTCTTTCATATCAAGCCTTAAAGCCAATCGTTTATTGAAAAATGGATGTCAAGCTTTCTTAGCCATGTCATGGACTTGAACAAAAATATATCAGATTTGAATGATATTTCTATTGTTAGTGAATTTCCTGACGTATTTCCTGAAGAATTTCTTGGCCTACTCCCAGAGCGTGATATTAAATTTGTATCGACTTTAAATCAGGTACAAAACCCATTTCTAAAATCTCATATCAAATGGCTCCTATTGAACTTCAGGAGTTAAAAACCCAACTGTAGAAGTTGATACCCGAGCCTCTAACTGGTGACTTCCTTTGTGGAATGCACCGAAACCAGACTCTCCGCAGGGGACGCCATATTCGTGCGGTAGTAAACTGATAAGTGCCATTGTGACGTGCTATCCAAGATTGGGATATGAGTCACACTTGAGCGCAACCTAAGTCAGTAATCGAAATGCGTAGCTTTCTAGGCTTAGTTGGTTATTATCAGAGATTCGTGGAAAATTTTTCTCAAATAGCTACTCCATTAACTCAGCTGACTCGTTGAGATACAAAATTTGAATGGAGCAAGGAATGTGGGAAGAGCTTCGAAGAAGTCAAAAGGAGACTCATTTCGGCACATGTTCTGACCATAGCATCCTGGAAAAGCAAACGTGGTAGCTGACGTGTTGAGTAGAAGATCGTATAAGAGTACGAGTACGATATTGTCAAAGACTCATTTCGTATAACTTACAAATAATAGAGATGGAGATGAAAACTCTAGGTACCCACGTGATGATATACGAGTATAATCGACTTTAATCGATAAAGTTAAATTTGTTCAAGCTACATACCGGAGCTGATGAATTTGAAGAAGGAGGTGCAAGAAGTTGTTATTTCAAAAGCAAGAATCGGTGATGTGAGGAAAGCTCAAACCTTCGATTTATTAATCCATTTGAAATTCTCGATCGAATAGGAACTGTGGCCTATAGACTCGTTTTACCGCCAAGTATGTTGCGTGTTTATAACGTTTTTTATGTACCGATGTTACGTAAATATGTGGATGACCCGAACCACGTTATTGAGTTAGAACCGGACGAGATAGTCGAAGACTTAACGTACGAGGAGGTATCTGTCAAGATTTTGGATAGGAAGGAGCATGTCTTACGTACAAAGGTCATACAACAAGTAAAAGTTTTGTGGAGGAACCATACTATTGAAGAAATGACCTGGGAGTAGCGAGGTATCCTCACCTTTTCGAAACACCAGGTACGTACATCAATTTCGAGGATGAAATTTCATAAGGAGGGGAGGTTGTAAGACCCCGAATTTATTTTTTTAAATAAAATGGAATTTCCTTTATTTATTATTGTGAAATAGTAAGGGTTGATTTGATTAATGTGGTTAGTTATGGGTAAAATGCGCAAATATTTTTTAAATAAGCAAGTGGTTATAAAATATTCATTGTTGTCGGAGAATATTCGTTTGGTCGTGGAATATTCTTGCTGTCGAGGAATATTCGTATGATGGCGCAGCCTTGTGTGGGCCCCATAACGAAAAGCGATTGGATGAAGAAAATGACAAATATAAGTTATTTATAAATGACGGCGTAGTTGTTACCGTTAATATTGTTGGAATACTCGGTGGTTAAAACACAGTAGCACACGGTATTGCACCAATTATTGATTCTTACGTAAGAAGGCACTACTCAATAATTGTTACAGTAATTACTATTTAATATTTTATTTTATTGATTCAATAATTGCTACGTTGATATTTTATATTATTGTTATTTCAATAATTGTCACTGCACAATATTTTTATTATCAGAGAAATAATTCATATTATTAGATAACATTATAGGCAATGTCTAGAAAGTTCTGTCTAAGGAGAGGTTTGGTCATCTAATTGCGCGCCAGTAAGGAAAAATCCTTATTGGAAAGCCCCCTCTTTCTTGGGAACTGACTGGTTGTCAGTATTGTGATTCTGTAATATTATTTGTGAATAATTAATTATTGATTTATATGATGGGAAAAATATTAATTTTATGTGGATATAGATGGAGAAAATTTTTAATGTGACAATTGTTAAAAATTAATATTTTATCTTTTTCTGATAAAATAATTCATTTAAATATATTATTTTAATAATATAATAATGGTGATATTTTTATAATGAATGTGGGATATATGAGTATATGAGGAGGAAGAGTATTTTTATGGCATTAAATGATTAACACATATTTTGTGTGTCGGTGGACCCCATTTCTTGACTAAAATTTGATTATAGCTTGTAAAATCGTCCGTTTGTGGATTTCGGTCAATTTCTGTTTGGAATTTGGAAAAATATTCTTCTGTAAAGTTGTAGATAATGAAATTTCCAATAGAAAGAACATGTGGTTCGAATTTTTGTGACAAAAGGGCTATTTATTATGAATTATTGAAGTTCTGAAATAATTGATTTTTAGAAGTTTTAATTATTTTTTAAAGAAAAACGTTTTTTACATTTTGTGGCCTCATTAAACATGTGATAAGTTGCTGAATTCAGATTCTTGGTGTGCTAAGGAAATTTGTGTAAATATATTATTATTTTATTCAATTTTCTGCTTTTGTGTTCTAAGTAATTTCCTATAAATAGGGTGTTTAGGTTAGAATTAAAAATCACACCAGAAACCGAAGTTTTCTCTCTACTTCTCTTTCTATATTATCGAGCGTATTCTTGTGAGTATTTTGATACTTTGAGTGTTGCTATACGGTGCAAGTTTCCTTCAGGGCTATATCCAATATTCCAGTCAGAAGTATTGTCTTTTCGAGGTAAAGGATATTTTTTTTTTAAAATGATATTATTTCTTTCAATATCATTATACCGGAATATTGGTAGGATTTTTCTTGTGAAATTTTGATCTTTTTATGTCAGAGTTACTATTCATGAGTTACTATTCACGAGTACTATTCACGAAGCATGATAATTGTTCTTGTGAAATTCTTGTGGTTTAGTGTCGGGGTTACTATTCACGTATACGACACTATTCACGTATACGACACTATTCATGAATACGGCACTATTCACAGAAAAATTAAATTTTTATTTTTTGTCCAAGATATCTATTATGGATACTAGCTTTGATTGTATCCATATTTTGATCATTCTTGAATTTTACTTCACTATGATTATTTATGAAGTATTTTTGAACTCGGTTTGGTTAAAGTACGAATTCTTAATATTTGTTCTTTTGTTTCACTAGATTCATTTTCTGTAAAATATTTTTTCATCATCCTCAGTCCTAAATGATAATATTATTGAATATCTTGGGCCTGTAGTGCAAAGATGAATGAATTTCTTATGAATATCTTTGGCCCGTAGTGCAAAGATGTACATGTGTTGAGATAAATATGACCGACTGATGAATATCTTTGGCCTGTAGTGCAAAGATGTATATTGATTGATGTTACAGGGATAAAATATTGATGATGGATTTTTAAATTCATAGATGATAGTAGATTTCATTCTCTACTTAACTCTTCTAATGAATTATTGTTTCTGCTGCAGTTGTTGATCTAAAACTTGTTGTCCGTTGTATTTTATCAGATTTTCCCCAGTTGAAGACTAACGATAATTTGTTATACATTATCTTTGTCATAATATTCTTTACTGGACTAGTTGAGCCCACCATTTTCCTTTTTGTTCCATTTTTCTTCTCAGGAGGCGAGAATATAGCTGGAACTAGTCGGGGTGTGGAGTGATGGTTCAAGATAGTTGTTTTAGTAGTCCTCACTATTCTGTAGAATAATGTATCAATAATTGTAATGAGGACTTTATTTGGGTATGGATATTGTCTAGAAGATAATATTTGTATTTAAACTCACTGTATATATGTTGTCGTATTTTGCATGACAAATGTATTAATAAAGTTGAAGTTGTTTCTGTACCATGTTATTGACGACTCAAAATAGGTCGGATGGAATGGACCTATTTTGGGGGCGTCACAATATATATATATATATATATGTTTATTTCAGTTAGCATTTTCCTATTAGAATCCATTAGTATGGAGACATATTTGGAGGACGTCATGATCAACTGCAAAAACATGTGATGTGTTGATTGTACTTGAATAATTATTGACCATTTGTTCCAATAATTACGGTTACAAGTCCAGAGTTATTATTGAAGATATGGAATTTTTTTTAAGGCATTGAAGATATGATTTTGAATGTACAAAATTGTTTAACTTGTGTAATTGCTACAACATAATTTTACACCTTATATAAGATATGATTTTGAATGTACAAAAAAATGATCACACAAAAATTATTTAACTTGTGTAATTGCTACCACATAATTTTACACCTTGTATTTGAGAGTTTTATGTATTAGGGAAATGTTTTATGTTTTATATACCACATAATTTATGTTTTGTATTTACGTGATAAATTAAGTTAAAGTCATTCATAATGCTTACTTATCTATATATGCACATTGATTAAGACACTTTTTAACTCATATTATATTTACAGGAATATGAGTATTTATTAATTATTTTGCGTACCTTTATTCTTATTTAATTTTCATGCATTCCGTATCAGCTGTCATTGTTGCAAAATTATTTTAAATTAAACAAAACCTAGCTCCAAATAACTCCAATTAAATTAATTAATTAATTAGTGTGCAAGTGGAGTGCTGGAGGTCACAACTCACAACTATATAATACAATAATTTAGTGGGGGATAATCTGTAATTTATGGAATATATGTCTCTTTAACATAGGTCCAATTAATCAATACAGTTCTAACAGACACGTAGAGAAAGATCACCTCCCGACCTGAATTGACTTCTAAAGTTAGTTTTATATGAATTACTTTTATGTTGATACAAAAATTAACCTATTTATTTTGATGTTAATTTATGAATGGAAAGGCGAGGTGCCCATCCAAAGGCCAAATTGAGAAAATTAAGAATGGTACGTACAAATAAAGTGATTTTTTTTAAGAGAAAAAGAAATATAAAATATATTTTTTGGTAAGTTAGTCAATTAGTCAATAAAATGTATATAAATAAGGTGATAATTTTACACCTTATATAAGATATGTAATTTTTTTTTGAAGGCATTGAAGATATGGAATTGTTTATGTGTTCACGATGTTTTGTCTGTGAATGTCGGACGAAAAAATTGACCAGAATTCTTCAAATTTGTTTGAGGGCACTAATAAATATTGCTTGTTTTAAGAGTGATTCTTGATCTGATAAAAATATGTAATTATGAATGTACAATATCAAATTGAAAAATTGGCAAATACATGTCGAATTTACAGAGACTAAATTAATTTTAAAACATTCTTAATATCTATTTTAGATAAATTAAAAATAAAAATAAATAATTGATTAACTATTAATTAAACTAATTAGAATATAAAAACTAATCAGGAGTAAACAATCTAGGAATTTGAATACGTTAAAAAATAAACATAACATATAATCTAATCTCTTCTATTTTTATAACTTAGTTATGGTTTGCATCTCCATTCCCTTTAATTTAATAATTTTACAATTAACGTGAGAAAGTATAGACTATGAAATTTTAATGATTAAGTTTAACACATCAAAACTTCTTCGAGCTAACATGCATTATAAAAAAAATTGTATCTTAATAATAAAATATCAAAATCTTTTAATTAATTTAAAATTACATAAGAAATATAAAAAGAAAGTATTTCAATAACAAATAAATAAGACAACTAATATCTCCTTCCCCTCATCTCTCTAAAACAAAAGATCTATTTATAGGAAAATTAAAATAATTTGTATAATAATTTAGGGTACACTGAACTTGGTCTTTCTTTTTGCTCTTTTATCCCTTTATCTCCGATTTGACTTCAACTTCTTTATGATAATCCTCCAAGAGTCATTTTTCATCTTTGAAAACGGGAACAATTATCTTTTACTTATTCACCAAGATATAAACAAGATAAATCCTACAAAACCAAATATAATGTATTAATTAAATAAAATAAATTTATAAAATAATAAGGATGAGAATATTAAAATGCATAAAAATGTGTATATCAAATATATACCCCATACCTAACTTTTGTTCGTACTCGAGTAAAATAAAAGAAAAGAAAACTAGAACTATTCCATTTTTCGTAGGACGATTGCACTTAGCATTTGCAACAAGCCTTTAAACTCTTAAGATTACTCCAAGTGGACGAGTTGTGTCTCGTGAAGGGTTGTAATGAATATAATACAAAATTTAAAATAAATTCTTTTTTAGTTTAACCAATTATGAAATCTAAAAAAAACTTCTAAGTATACATGGAAATTATATATAAACAAGATTAAATTCAAAAGCACACTTTTACATCATCAAAAATGCTCAAATCTTTATTCTAGATACCATCATTCATAAAATTAATTCCATGTGTATGTGATGTAACTCTTAGTAATTAAGGATTTTTACCATGTAAATCAAGCAAACTTATTTTTATTTATTTTTATATTTTTTGCACTTCTCTTCCCCTTGACTTGTGCAATGTCTCTTTTTTAGGGTTTTCAGAATTACACATGTGCGAGTGTTGAATCAATTACTCCCAAACTAGTTGACTTTTAGAACACTAGGTGTAAAGACAGTGGCGAAGCCAGGAATTTTTATCAGTTGGGTCGAAATTATTACTAATTACAAAGAGATTTGCGGGGGGTTCGGGGGCAGCGCCCCCGAGTCATTTTTTGTAATACTTTATACTTTCGGGTGTATATATATATATACTATATTACAATGAAAATATAATGAGTAATAATATATGGTATATACACTATATTGACTTATAATAGACTTTTTTAATCACAACGGTTCATAAGTAAGTAATTCATTATTTATTTTTAAAAATAATATAAATTAGATTAGTACTTAGTTTAAAATATTATAGAGAGAGATACACATATTGAGAGGATATGAGTCATATGTGGTTAAAATTTGATTGACAAAGTTATAAATTTTTAATTTGACCCCGTATAACAGAAAATTTATAAAATTTTAATGGGGTCAATTTATATATAATACTTAAAATTTTTATAATTTACCTTGCATTATAACACATTTTTTTTCAGTGAGGTCGATTAACCCCACAAAGTTTGTGTGGCTTCGCCATTATGTAAAGACACCAATTAGAGCTTTCTAACTCGAGTAACAAAGGCCACAAAACCTAATTAGTCAAACTGCTTTTATCCTTCACACTTTTCAACATGAGTATTGATACATCCTAAGACTTGAATACCCAATTATTTCGTTCAATGGACATTGAAATATTTATTTATTTATGGCTTAAATATGGATTATTACCCTGAAATTTAAAAAAAAAATCAACTTTGGGGTTGTGTAAGACCCCGAATTTTATTAAATAAAAGTATTCAATTTTTATTATAATTATTATTCAGTAAATGGTTAAATTGATAAAAGTTTAAAGTTAAGGGTGATATATATAAAATTTTCAAAATACGCAAGTGGTTATAAAATACTCATTTCTGTTGGGGAATATTCGTTTGGTCGTGGAATATTCTTGTTGTCGGAGAATATTCGTACTACGTCGCAGCCATTTGTGGGCCCCATAACAGAATAACTGTCAGATGAAAAAAACGACAAGTTTGAGATTTTATAAATAACGACGTAGTTGTTACTGTTAACACTGTTGGAATACCTGGTAGTTAAAATATAGTAATATGCGTGGTTGCACAGTAGCACACGGTATTACACAGTATTTATGAATTATTGATTCTTACGTAAGAAAGCACTACTCAATAATTGTTATAGTAATTACTGTTCAATACTTTATTTTATTGATTCAATAATTGTTGCGTTGAAATTTTATATTATTGTTATTTCAATAATTATCACGGCATAGTATTTCTCATTATCAGATCAATAATTCATATTATTTGAATAATATTATTAGATAATATGTTTGGCAATGTTTAGAAAGTTCTGTCAAGGAGAGGTTTGGTCACCTAATTGCGCGTCAGTAAGGAGAAATCCTTATCGAAAAGCCCCCTCTTTCCTGGGAACGACCTAGTTGTCATTATTATGATTCTGTAATATTATTTGTGAATAATTTATTATTGATTTATATGATAAGAAAATATATATTTTTATATAGATATAAATGAAGGAATTAATGTTGAGGTGTTTTATTAGTATTTTGTCGAAATTAAGAACAAAATTTGGAAATTTTCAGAAAATTAGTTTATTACTTGATTTTATAAAATCTATAACTCTTTGTGTATAATGAGTTAGGATATGCGCCATATATCAAAAGAAAACATTGGAAGTAAGCTAACCGTAGAAATTGAAATCACTCAAAAATTCATTGTGAATTTTTCATGGTGACTGTTTGAATGAAACTGGTCCGAAGGACTCATAATTCGAAAAATCAGTGTTCTTGAGATATATTACGTGAGTTATAATTTTTAATCCGACCGTTGGATCATTGTTATTTTTGGATATGTTATACATATATAAGTTGAGTACATGTCCACAAATTTTGAACCATTAAAAATTAACGTATGATTTGTTATGAATTTTAAGAGGTGACTGATTCGAAAATTATGTTTATAGATGATTTTTGGTGAAAAATTCTAGAATGAGTGGGCCCACCTTTGGTTGGAAAAAAATGTGCTAAAATTTTATTTCAAAAGTGGTGGGTGGGAATAGTAGCAGGTAAAGCCATCAGGTTGCAGGTCAAGTCTGCTTTGGCGTTCTAACATTTTCCTATAAATAGAGTACTGAGTTAGAATTGAAAATCACACCAGAAACATAAGTTTTCTCTCCCTATATTATTGAGCGTATTTTTGTGAGTATTTTGATACTTTGAGAGTTGCTAATCAGTGCAAGTTTTCTTCAGCGTCATATCCGATATTCCAGTCAGAAGTACTGCTCTTTTGAGGTACGGGATTGTAAGGGATTTTAAGGGATGTTATTTTCTTCTTAATTGATATTATTTTCTTCAATATCATTATGCCGAATTATTGATATGAGTTTTATTATGGAATTTCTACCCTTTTCATGTCGGGGTTGCTATTCACATATACGGCACTATATTCATGTATATGATATTATTTACGTATACGGTACTATGTACGAATACGAGTTACTATTCATGAGTTACTATTCACGAGTTACTATTCATGAGTTACTAATCATGAGTTACTATTCACGAGCTACTATTCACGACAAAAATTGGTTTTTTTTTCTGACTAAATTATCGTTGATTTATGAATCTTACTCTTAAAACTAAATGCAGTTGTTGATCATATTATTTTTTATTATCATATATAACATTTTTATAACCCTAATGATGATATTTCTCTTTGACTTGAGTGTAAAGATGGGTAGATTATTGGTATGATCGTGACTATGAGTTCTCTTTGGCCAGTAGTGTAAAGATGAATTGTTGACTGGTATGATCATGAATATTGAATTTATAATTGAATATCTTTAGCTTAAGTGCAAAGGTGAATTGATCAACATGGTTATAATTATTATTTATATAAATTCTGAAATGATTATATATTTCTTTGATATATTAATATCTTTGGCTCGTAGTGCAAAGATGACTTATTATTGAATATCTTTGGCCCATAGTGCAAAGATGACCTATTATTGAATATCTTTGGTCTGAAGTGCAAAGATGAACTGTTGATGAATATCTTTGGCCGTAGTGCAAAGATGTTCCGTTGTTGAATATCTTTAGTCTGTAGTGCAAAGACGAACTGTTGATGAATATCTTTGGCCCATAGTGCAAAGATGAATTTATTAGTATGATTATAAACAGGAACTGTGATTTGGTAAAACCATGATCTTTGATGTTTCAGGTAAAGACAAGTGATGTAAATTATCTTTGTTCTGAATGAGAAGAGGAATTTAGAACTACAAATATGATTATGAGTTATTCACATGATTATGAACAGGAACTATTAATTGATGTTACAAGGATAAAACATTGTTGGTGGACTTTTAACATGGAGAAGAAATAGACTTTATGGTCTATTTGACTTTTCTAATGAATTGCTCGTTCCGCTGCAACTATGGTTGAAAAGTTTTATCATCTACCATATGTTCTAAATCTCTGATTTATTACTGATGAAGGCTATTGATAATTTAATTATCTTTAGTTATGATATTCTTTACTGAGCTAGTTGTGTTCACCCTTTTGCTTCATAATTCTTTTCAGGTAATAAGAGTGTTGCCGGGTCGAGCGAGGATAACAGGGGAATAGAACGGTGGTCTATAGCTGTTGAGGTTCTCCCTAAATAATATGAAAATAATTTTATTGAGAACTTTAGATAAGTGTGTTGTATTGTATACGTCATTTGATATTAAATTTTGGTGAACCGAATATGGTGAGGTGAACCCAATGTTGGAAGGGTATTTTGCCACTATCATACAATATGTCTAATGACATACAACCTCGTGTTATCATAAGACAGGGTTGTACACATCCACTTGATGAGTATATCTACGAACACTACCTATATAATCTTGGAGTTTGGTTGAAATATAATTTTCAATTGCAGACAGTGGAGATAGTTATATGTCAAGAGAAGACTCACCATTGAAAAGAACATGATAGTAATCTTCTCATTTTTCTTTGGGGTTTATTGGGTCAACCAAGGATAATTCTGTGGGCATATGATATCTATCATAACCTAGACGCATGGTCTCCCATGTACGAAGGTTTTCTTGAGCATTTCCCAAAGATTTTAATTTCTAAAACAATTATTGACTGTACCTTTATGTAAGGTGTCATTGTGACGTGCTATCCAAGTTGGTGTCCAGAGTCACAGTTGGTATATATTTGTATCAAACTCACAATAAATGTGTTGTTGTATTTTGCACGACAATTGTAGTAATAAAATTATAGTTGTTTTATGTACCATGTATTTGGTGACTCAGAATAGGTTGGGTGATGTATATCTATTTTGGGGGTGTCACAGGTTGCCTTTCAATTTTTTTAATTAATGGATTAAACTCTCAAGTTTTTTTTACTTTGGGGATTGTCTTCTCAATTTTTACAATTAGAGGACTAAAATTTTAACTTTTTCTAATTATGTTTAATTGATAGTATCATGTCAAAAATTGATGACATGACAACGTTACTTGGCTAAAAAATGCTTATGTGTAATATTGAGTCTCATTTTAATATTTATTTCATTAATTTTTATATCAAAAAAAGGGTAAATATAAGACCATTATTACTTTTTTTTTAAAAGTAAATTTAATACATTACAAACTCCGTTTTAAAAAATTAACAATCAATATAATGATAATATTTTAAAATATATAAATGTACAACTAATTAAAATAGTGTTATTTCATATGATTAATAATCAATATAATGACAATTTACCAATTTTTGGTAGAAAAAACTAAGGCCTAAATATAGATTAATATCCTGAATTTAAGTTTATTTCATAATAATCAATATAATTATTTTTTTTATAAAAAAGGGTAAAATTGTCATTAAATTTACTTTTAAAAATTAATAATGGTATTATATTACTCTTAAAACTTAATTGAATAACTGTTAAAATGAGTCTTAATATTACACATAAGTATTTTTTTTAGTCACGTGTCGTTGCAATGTCATCAATTTTTTGACGTGACATTATCAAATAGACGTAATTGGGAAAAATTAAAAGTTTAATCCCATAATTGAAAAAAAATTAAGAGGCAATCACTAAAGTAGAAAAAAAATTAAAAGTATAATCCTCTAATTGAAAATTTTGAGAAGATAATCCTCAAAGTGAAAAAAATTAAAATTTTAGGGTATTTATCTATATTTAGGCCTTTATTTATTCTATTTTCAACCTTTTTTCTTTTTCTTCTTTCTTGAAATTGTTTGACTCATAGTTTCTATCCATAACTATGAGTTAGTGTAAATGTGTAGTACATAAATGCTCATGAAAATAATTTTATTCCAGATGATATTTCAAACTAAGATTTCACATCTAATCAAAGGTTCAAGAGTTCTAAATAATTTAATCATACTCATGAGTTACAACTCCACAGACACTTATTAGAATTAATCCAACTCATAATATAATTTTTTTTTCTCAAAACAAAATTTAAAATATATGTGTTTGTTTTTTACTTTGAGTTTCCTAAAAATAATAAAATAAAAACTAATACAATAATATAAAAAAACTCCCCTCATACCTAAATCATACATTGTTCTCAATGTATGTAAAGAAAAAATAGAGAACAAAGAAATGAAAGAATTTTACCTTGTATGTTGGGCATTTATTATGCAAGAAAATGTTGTGAGAAAGAAAACAAATGTACATACCTACAAATTTTATATATTCAAAAACGTATGTGATTATAAACAAGTGATGCAAAAGTGCAAGTGAGCGTGAATTTCTCATTATTTTCAAGGGGTCCAAAAAATTGAAATTAATCAGAATTTTCATCAGAATTATATTTAGAATTGACCTCGGGAAAACATTCACTAACATTTTCAAAGGATGGAAGAATTGGTTAAAATGCATGTCTAGTTTAGTTTATTTATATGTAGTGGATCTCAACATATGATTGACCTTATCTATATTCAGATTTATCCCAATTTTGGTCAAGGTGATTTAAAAAAAATCAATTGGATCATCTTCAATCATGAGTCTATTTTCAATTACCTCTTGAGTCATGGACAATTCTTGTAAGTTTACTTTTATGGGTTGTTCCTAAAAATTACTGATTTTATAGGAATAAGTCTTTAATTAAGGTATGGAGTTTTAGGCTTATAAACTTTTTCAACTGACTTATTAAATGTAACATGATCAATTTTGGGCATATACTCATAGTTTTTAGACTCCTCAAATTGGCTTAACTCAAACTATATAGAGTTGAATACAAGATTTTCATTTTCCTTAACATTTTGACAACCATTATGATTTTCAAAGATAACCTTAGTCACTAGAAAAACTCACCCACCTCTTGCTTATTTATTATGGTGGCTAACCGACTTATTTAAATTTCTAGATGAGGTATAACTTGATTTGTGTTTTGCATGAAATTAAAATCTGTTTTCATTAAAACTTCCATAGTTTTCTCTAAGGTGTTGAATCTTTCCTCTTCTTCACTTGAAAATTCTTGTGGATATTGAGGTTCTAGATTCGAATATGGATATAGATAAGGGTTTTGATAAGTTGAAAAAAAAATAATTCACTTGGTGTGCATTAACGTTTTCATAGGGTTCTTGATTTCAAGAAAAAATTATTATTTCAACTATAATAATAATCCATTATCTTTACACAAAACACAAAACAAATAGACAACTAAACATTAAAGTCACACATAGAAAAAAGTTAATAAAAAAAATAAAATCCTAATTACGTGTGCATGGTTGACCTAAATAAAATCTAAACAACAAATCTTAACTGATTCAAGTTATACCTCAAGGTCCACACAATTCAAAATTAATCACACCACTAGCCAGGTAAGTATAAGAACGGTGAGCCTTCTCGTTGGTATGGTTACTAATTGAATAACCACAAATTCTTGATGCGTTTGCTTTTGAACCACTTGCCTAGACACGAGTAGTTTGATTAAATACATGTATGGAGGATTAGATACGAGTAGTTTGATTAAATTAATTTTAAAACATTGTTAATATTTATTTTAGACAAATTAGAAATAAAGATAAATAATTGATTAAATATAATTAAACTAATTAGAATATGAAAACTAATCATGAGGAAGCAATCTAGGAATTCGAATCTGTTAAAAAATATACATAACATATAATCCAATCTCTTCTATTTTTATAACTTAATTATAGTTTAGACCCCCCCTCTCTTTAATTTAATAATTTTACAATTAACGTGAGAAAATATAGAGTATGAAAATTTAAGGATTAAGTACAACACATCAAAACTTCTTCGAGCAAACATGCATTATGAAAAAAATCGTATCTTAATAATAATATATCAAAATCTCTTAATTAATTTAAAATCACATAAAAAATATTAAATGAAAGTATTTCAATAACAAATAAATAAGACAACTAATATCTCCTTCACCTCATCTCTCTAAAACAAAAGGCCTATTTATAGAAAAATTAAAATAATGTGTACCTGTTATAAAATTATAATGGATATCTAGATTCATATAATGGATGTTTAGATTCATTCTTCTTATCTTTGATTATAATGATTTTGAAACTCTCATGACCATTGAGTTATGAAACTCATGACCTTTGAGTTTTGTAACCTCATAGTATTGATGTTCTTATATCTATAAATAATAGCATTGTAAAGTGAGTGATACACATGAAAATAAAATGAGAAAACTCTCTCTTTTCACTAATCATTGTTCTTAATATTAGTATTCTTTTATAACACGTTATTAGCACGATTCTGTACCCAATTTTGGTAAGAAAAAGAAGGAGTTCTCTCAACTCATTGTAAGTATTGTTTCATTACAATTAAATTTCATATACATATAAACATTTTGTTTTACAAAAGACGCGTGAGACAATAATGATAATGGACATCTCTGAAGTTTCTAAGAATACAAATTACGTAAGTACAATACTTTTGTGATGTAGTAGTATTAATATAAACAAATAATCATTCCACCTCCCAATTCTCCCACTTTGAAAGTGACTAGAGAAGGGTAAATATTTTTATTATCTTCTTATAAATTTATACTTAGCTATTTAATTTCTTACGTATTTATATATTTATATAGATGTCAAATCTTATGAATTTGAATTTGTAGTCCTTGATATATATCGAGAAAGAATTACTTGTCATGGACTCTTGATACTGATATTCATATAAAGAAAACTTTAGAGATATAATTAAGATTGACAAACATGCATCCCTGTAAGATCATGCAAAATCAATTATTTTTATTCGCCATTATCTCCATGAAAAAAAATATCGATAAAGACATGTTAGAAAAAATATTTATTATATTTCATGTCTCGAATATGCTCATGCAGTAGCAAAATTATGAGTGTAAGTTCATAATATATTCGTTGAAGTGATAAAGGAAATTATATTCCTAGAAGTGATATCATTTCTTTTAGTGACTAAAAAATAATGAGTTTTTATTGAAAAACCAACAATCTCGCCTGATTGGTTCTACTCCATTCCCTGAAGTGAATGGAACCTCATTTGATAAATATAGAGGAAATTATGGTTGTGGCTGTGGGCGTGAAAAGAACTATCAATATAGAAAATGGAATGTACCTGTCGTACACCTAAATATTTGGTAATTTGTACCAAGACTCCATAAAAGAAAAGCAAATGAAATTAAAATAAATTTTATTGATCATAATGATCCTGAAGATCCCATGAATTATTTTGACTTTCAAATGGAGTGGATATAACTATTTTTGATATATATGATTTTCTTGATGATGTTGATAGAAATGTTTATACCAATTAATTATTTTTATTTCACTGTATTATGGCATTATAATAAGTATTTTTATTATATGTTTTATTTGTGTTTCAAGTAATAAAGTTAAATTTATATTTTTGCATATATAAAGATGTATGGGTCAGTAGCTCATCAAACTTAATTAAAGGCTCTTGAAGAGCGATTATTCATCAAACTTAATTAAAGGCTCTTGAAGAGTGATTATAATGTTGTAAAAGGGCACAAAATTTTGTATTGACGATTCTTTATATTCTTCTGAGATAAGCAGAAATTTGTTCAGCTTTAAGGATATACGTTTTAATGGTTATTTTATTGAAACCAATTACAAAGGCAGTGAAGAATTTCTTTATATTACTTCAATAGTATCGGGCCAGAAGCTCATATTTGAAAAATTGTATATTTTCTCTTATGGGTTATATTATACTAAAATGAGAATAGTTGAAACAAATGTTGTAATACACCAGAAGTGTTCGGATCCAAATGTTTTTATGATTTGGCATTATCATCTAGGGTCAATAATGATGGGTTAAATTATTGAAAACTCCCATGAACATCCCTTAAAGAACCAGAAGATTCCTTTACCTATTGATTATATCAAAGTAAATTAATTACCAAACTATCACATTTAATTATTGTTATTTAGTGTTGATCTTTCTAAGAAAGAATTCAAGGTGATCTATTTGAATCAATACACCCACATTGTGGTATATTCAAGTATTTTATGATTTTAAATGATGCATTAACCAAATGATCACATGTTTACTTTTAATCATATGCTTCTTGCTCAAATAATTAGGTTGCGAGTACAATTTCCTGATTATATAACTAGGAAAATTTATTTAGATAATGCTGGTAAAATTCACATCTCAAGTTTTTGATGAATATTGCATGTAAATCGGAATTTATGTTAAACATCATGTTGCACATACACATACTCAAAATGGTATAGCTGAATCAATTTTTAAGAGATTTTAAATTATTACTTGACCTTTGATTATGAAATCAAAATTACCTGTTTATACTTGGGGTCATGCTATTTTACATGCTGCATCATAACCTTAACATGTGATGTTTTTTTAAAAGCACGTTTTGAGGATTTTCCTTGTTAATGAAATAATCTTCCCACCAATAGGGGGAAAAAGTCGTTGCCTGAAGCACGACGTGAGATCGTTACCTGAAGTACGACGAGAGATTAATTGGAATGCTTCAACGTTATTTAATCTTGATCCTCATACAAATCAATATAAACTAGAAGTTCAAAAGAATTATTCATTTGCAATGAATTACAAATCAATTACCAGAATTATTCACCGATAATAAGAAAATAGTGATATCTCACATTCTAGATGCTAATACTCTAGCAGGGATTGAAGTCCCCGTAGGATTATCAGTTAATACAACATCAAATTGAATCAAAGTCACACCTGAAATGTGGAAGAATGATTGGTGTTAAAGATAAAATTCCCCAGAAGAAGAAAGTACAAGAAAACAAGTTGCAGTCTATAAAGAGGCTATACCCATGAAACATGCTACAAAAAATAAATAAATTATTGATCAATCCAAAATTTATGAACAAAAATCTCCTGTAAATAAATCTCTTGAAGAGTTATCCCCTGAAGAGGATGAGTTATCTCCGAAAGAGTATCAAGTACCTGAAAAATAACGAGATCTTGATATATTATGTATATACAAGAGACAAATATATTGGAAAGAAATAAAATTGTTGTCGACAACATATTTTCGTATAAATTTTTTCTTGATATTACAAAAAGTAATGATCATGTATATGAACTACAAATCATTGATGAATGTAGAAATATTTGGCCAATGTGAAAAGAGGCGATTCAAGTAGAACTAAATTCACAAAGTAAACGTGAAGTTTTTAGACCTGTAGTCCGAACACCTAAAGGTGTGATGTTTGTTGAATACAAATGAGTATTTGTATGAAATAAGAAAAATAAAATTATATGGTACAGAACACAACTTGTAGCACAAGGTTTCTCACAAAGACCTAATATTGATTATGAAGAAATATATGCTTATGTAATGGACACAATTACATTCATATTTTTAATTAGCTTGGTAGCAAGAGAAATTAATGGATGTTGTTACAACATATCTGTATGGATCATTAGATAATTATATTTACATGAAAATTCCTGAAGGATATAAAATGCCTGAAGCATAAATTCTATATCCCAAAGTATATATTCTATCAAGATACAAAGATTCTTATATGAGTTAAAGCAATCCAGATGCATATTATGGTATAATCGCCAGAGTGGATATCTTTTGAAAGAAGGATTTGAGAATAATCCAATTTGTGCATACATTTTTATCAAAAGATCATAATTTAGATTTGTTATTATTACTGTATTTATTGATGAAAGATATTGGTAAGTCAAATTTTTGTCTTGGCGTACAAATTAAACTATGGAATTCTTGTTCATCAATCAACATACATAGAAAAAATCCTGAAGTAACTTTACATGGATAATATAAATCATTGAGTACTCCAATGATATATTGGTCACTTGATATCAAGATATATCAATTTTGACCACAAGAAAATGATGAAGAAACTTTTGGTCCTGAAGTACTATAACTTAATGTAATTAGTGCTTTAATGTATAAAGCTCATCGATTGAGTACCCCAATGGTTGTTAGATCACTACTTGATATGAAAAGGGACCCTTTTAGACCTTGTGAGGATAATGAAGAATTACTTGGTTCTGAAGTACCATACCTCAGTACAATTGGTGCGTTAATGTATCTTGATAATAATACACGACCTGATATAGCATTATTCTCTATGAATTTGTTAGCAAGATATAACTCTTCTCCTACCCGGAGACATTAGAACGAGGTTGAACATATTTTTCGTTACCTACGAGGAACTATTGATATGGGTTTATTTTATTCAAATAATGATAATCATAAATTAATTGGATATGCTGATGCAGGATATTTATCTGATCCACATAAAGGTCGATCTCAAACAGGTTATCTCTTTATATATGGTGATATTGCTATGTCATGGAGATTTACAAAGCAAACATTAGTTACCACTTCATCTAATCATGCTGAAATACTTGCAATCCATAAAACAAGTCGAGAATGTGTGGTTGAGATCAATGACTCAACATATTCGTGAAACATGTGGTTTATCCTCCAGCAAAGGAACTCCAACCATTTTGTATGAAGATAATGCTGCATGTATAGCTCAATTAAAGAGAGGATACATCAAAGGAGATAAAAGAAAGCACATATCACCGAAATTCTTTTTCACACATGACCTTGATAAGTGTTGTGACTCTAAGACCTCAACTTTTTATTAATAAAATTGAATTTTCTCTAATTATTATTTTGAATAATAAGGTGTTAATTTGATATAATGCTTTGGTTATGTGTGAAATGCGCAAATTTTGAAAAATAAGCAAGTGGTTATTAAATATTCATTGTTGTCGGGGAATAGTCATTTGGTCGTGGAATATATTTGCTGTCAGGGAATATTTGTATGATGCGCAGTCATTTCTGGGCCCCATAACGAAAAACGGTCGGATGAAAAAAATGACGAGTTTGAGTTTTTATAAAAAACGACGTAATTGTTACCGTTAACACTGTTAGAATACCCGGTGGTTAAAGTACAATAATACGCGTAGTTGCAAAGTAGCACACGATATTGCACAGTATTGTTGAATTATTGATTCTTACGTAAGAAGGCACTATGTGTAAGACCCCGAATTTTATGAAATAAAAGTATTCAATTTTTCTTATAATTATTATTCAGTAAATGGTTAAATTGAGAAAAAGTTAAAGTTAAGGGTGATATATGTAAAGTTTACAAAATATGCAAGTGGTTATAAAATATTCATTGTTGTCGGGGAATATTCGTACAACGGTGCAGCCATTTGTGGGCCCCGTAACGAAAAATTATCGGATGAAGAAAACAATAAGAATGAGTTTTTTAAAAATAACGGCGTAGTTGTTACCGTTAACACTGTTGAAATACCCGGTAGTTAAAGTAAAGTAATACGCGTTGTTGCACAGTAGCACACAGTATTGCATATTGTTTTATATTATTGTTATTTCTATAATTGTCATTGCACCGTATTTTACATTATCAAACCAATAATTCATATTATTTGAATAATATTATTAGATAACATTATTGACAATGTCTAGAAAATTCTGTCGAGGAAAGAGGTTAGGTTATCTAGTTGTGCGTCAGTAAGGAGAAATCCTTATCGGAAAGCCCCCTCTTTCTTGGGAATGACTTGGTTGTCATTATTATGATTCTGTAATATTATTTGTGAATAATTAATTATTGATTTATATGATAAGGAAAATATTTATTTAGGTGGATATAAATGGAGGAATTTTTAGAAAAATGACAATTGTTAAAAATTGATATTTTATCTATATTATTATATTACATTATAAATGTATAATATGATAATATAATAATATAATAGTAGTGATATTTTTACAATGAATGTGTGATATATGAATAAATGAGGAGGAGAGAGTATTTTGTTACAATAAATGCTAAAAACATGTTAAACATGTTGGTGGACCCCATTTTGACTGAAATTTGATTATAGTCTGCAAAATCGTCCGTATGTGGATTTCGGTCAATTTTTGTTTAGAATTTGAAAAAACTTAAAGCTACAAAGTTGTAGAGAATTAAATTTCCTATGGAATGGAAATAAGATTCGAATTTTTCTGATAAAAGGGCTATTTATTATAAATTATTGAAGTTCCGAAATATTGGGTCTGAATTAGTTTTGTTACAACAAATGTTTAAAACATATTTTTCATGTTGGTGGGCCCCACTTGATGTTACAAAAATTCTAAAATTAGATTTCTAAGGTGTGCGTAGGAATTTTTATTAAAAATAATAATATTTTATTAAATTTTCTACTTTGGTGTTCTAATCATTTTCCTATAAATAGGATGCTTAGGTTAGAATTGAAAATCACACTAGAAACTGAATTTTTTTCTCTCTATATTATCGAGCATATTTTTGTGAGTATTTCAATACTTTGAGTGTTGCTGTAAGACTCCGAATTTTATGAAATAAAAGTATTCAATTTTTTCTTATAATTACAATTCAGTAAATGGTTAAATTGATAAAAGGTTAAAGTTAAGGGTGATATATGAATTTTTTTCAAAATAAGTAAGTGATTATAAAATACTCATTGTTGTCGGGGAATATTCGTTTGGTCGTGGAATATTCTTTCTATCAGGGAATATCCGTACGACGACGCAGTCTTTTGTGGGCCCCGTAACAGAATAACTGTCGGATGAAGAAAATGACAAATTAAAGTTTTTATAAATAACGGTGTAATCGTTACTGTTAACACTATTGGAATACCCGGTGGGTAAAGTAAAGTAATACGCGTTGTTGCACAGTAGCACACGGTATTGCACAGTATTTTTGAATTATTGATTTTTACGTAAGAAGGCACTACTCAATAATGGTTACAGTAATTACTGTTCAGTATTTTATTTTATAATTGCTGCGTTGATATTTTATATTGTTGTTGTTTCAAAAATTGTCATTACACAGTATTTTTCATTATCGAAGCAATAATTCATATTATCTGAATAATCTTATTAGATAACATTATTGGCAATGTCTAGAAAGTTCTGTCCAAGGAGAGGTTTGGTCACCTAATTACGCGCCAGTAAGGAGAAATTCTTATTGGAAAGCTCCCTCTTTCCTGGGAACGGCCTGGTTGCCAGTACTGTGATTCTGTAATATTATTTGTGAATAATTAATTATTAATTTATATGATGAGGAAAATATTTATTTTATGTGGATATAGATGGAGAAATTTTTTAATGTGACAATTGTTGAAAATTAATATTTTATCTTTTTCTGATAAAATAATTCATTTAAATATATTATTATATTTTAATAATATAATAATGATGATATTTTCGATGAATGTGGGATATATGAGTATATGTGGAGGAGGAGTTTTTTTTGTTACCAAAAATATTTAAAGCCTGTTTTATGTGTCGGTGGACCCCATTTTTTGACTGAAATTTGATTATAACCTATAAAATTGTCCGTTTGTACATTTCGGTCAATTTCTGTTTAGAATTTGGAAAAACTTCCTTCTGCAAAGTTGTAAAGAATTGAATTTCCTATGGAAATTCGCGAATTTCAAATTTTTCTGACAAAAGAGCTATTTATTATGAATTATTGAAGTTCCGAAGCTTCGAAATAATTAATTTTTGAAAGTTTTAATTATTTTTATTTGCAAAAACATTTTTTACATTTTGTTTCCCTCATTTAACATGTGTTAGTGGCTGATTTCAGCTGATGGAATGCGTATGATGATTTGGAAAATTAATAATATTAATTTATTAAATTTTCTGCTTTGGTGTTCTAAGCATTTTCCTATAAATAGGGTGCTTAGGTTAGAATTGAAAATCACACCAGAAATTGAAGTTTTCTCTCTCTATAATATCGAGCGTATTCTTGTGAGTATTTTGAGTATACTTTGAGTATTGCTATACAGTGCAAGTTCAAGTCATAGCCTATATCCGGTGTTTCAACTAGAAGTACTGTCTTTCGAGGTAAGGGAGGTTATTCTTCTAAAATGATATTATTTCTTCAATATCATTATGCCGAAATATTGGTTGGAACTTTTTATCAAATTTGGAACTTTTTCATGTCGGGGTTACTATTCATGAGTTACTATTCACGAGTTACTATTCACGAGTACTATTCACGAAGCGTGAAGATATTTTTTTGTGAAATTTCTATCTTTTGGTGTCGGAGTTACTATTCACGTATACGACACTATTCACGTATATGACACTATTCACGAATACGGCACTATTCACCGAAAAATGAAATTTCTTCTTTTTGTCTAAAATATCTATCGTGGATACTAGCTTTGATTGTATCCATGTTTTGATCATTCTTGAATTTTACACCACTATGATTATTTTTGGGGTATTTTTGGACATGGATAAAACAAAGTACAAATCACAAATCCTTAATCCTTGTCATTTTGTTTTACTGGATTCGTTTCTTTAGAAATATTTTTCATCATCCTCAGTCCTAAATAATGATATAACTGAATATCTTTGGCTTGTAGTACAAAGATGAATGATTTTTGATGAATATCTTTGGCCGTAGTGCAAAGATGAACAGGTGTTTAGATGAACATGACCAACTGATGAATATCTTTGGCCTGTAGTGCAAAGATAACTTGTTGATGTATATCTTTGGCATGTAGTGCAAAGATGACTTGTTGATGAATATCTTTGGCCTTTAGTGCAAAGATGACTTATTGATGTATATCTTTGGCCGTAGTGCAAAGATGAATTTATTAGTATGATTATGAACATGAACTGTGATTTGGTATAACCATGATCTTTGATGTTTCAGGTGATAAAAATTATCTTTGTCCTGGATGAGAAAAGGAATTTAGAACAACAATTACGATTATGAGTTATACATGTGATTGTGGACAGGAATTGTTGATTGATGTTATAGGGATAAAACATTGTTGGTGGACTTTTAACATGGAGAAGATAATAAACTTTATAGTCTATTTGACTCTTCTAATAGATTGCTCGTTCCGCTGCAACTATGGTTGAATTTTTTTATCATATACCATATGTTCTAAATCTCTGATTTATTACTGTTGAAGGCTATTGATAATTTATTTATCTTTAGTCATGACATTCTTTACTGAGCTAGTTGTGCTCACCCTTTTGCTTCACAATTCTTTACAGGTAATACGAGTGTAGCTGGGTCGAGCGGGGGAATAACAGGGGAATAGAATGGTGGTCATCATTTAGTAGTTATATTTAGCGAATCAACTAGGGTGAAGCGAACCCAACGTTGGAAGGGTGTTTTGCCACTGTCATACAAGATGTCTAATGACATACCACCTCATGTCATCATAAGACATGGATGTGCTCATCCACTTGCTGAGTATATCTACTAGCACTATCTATATGATCTTGGAGTCTATTTGAAATATAACTCTCAATTAGAGACAGTTGAGATAATGATATGTCAGGAGAAGACTTGTCATTGGGAAGAATATAATAGTAATCTTCTTGTTTTTCTTTGGGGTCTATTGGGTCAACCAAGGATAATTCTGTGGCTATATGATATCTATAATAACCTAGACGCATGGCCTCCCATGTACGAAGGTTTCCTTGAGCACTTCCCAAAGATTCTAATTTCTAAAACAGTTTTCGACTATACCTTTATGTAAGGTACTGTCATTATGAGGTGCTGTCCACGGTTGGGACATGAGTCACAGTTGATATATATTTGTATACAAACTCACAGCATATGTGTTATTGTATTTTGCACGACAATTATTGTAATAAAGTTGTAGTTGTTTTCTGTACCATGTATTTGGCGACTCAGAATGGGTTGGATGAAATGGACCTATTTTGGGGTCGTTACATTTGGTATCAGAGCTTAGGGATATGATCTCTGGCGGAGATCGGGATTAGAACTAGGAGGGGAGAAATGAGTAAATCCTTCACTAGTATGTCCTACCTAAGCTTAATTATTGGTCGGTCATAATATACGGATATTATGTGATAAGTTAATTTGCTTAATTAACCCTTATTTTATGGCAGTATTTGAGAATGGCAGCTGAGAATGCTAACAATGGAGTGAATGAGACTGTGGGGATACCTCTAATCACTAACCATGATAATGTGATATTAGACGAAGAAGAAATTAGAGATATCCATGTGGTGAGTGAAGAATTGATAGTTGCACCCGAGATAGTCGCAGAGGTAACAGCTGAGAGTGAGGCAGAAGAAGAAGAAGAAGAGGTACCTGAGGAGAGTTTATTAGAGGTATTATATGATCAAAATGTAGAATTTCAAAATTGTATTCATGAGTTAGAAGAGCAGGCTAAAGAACGACAGGCGGTGACAAAGATTCTAGAATATTCTTAGGGATATGGAAATACAATCTTTCTAGGGAGGTGACAAAGATTCTAACAAACTTCCTAAATTTACGGAAACAAATAACAAACTTACAACTAATAAAAGTTACTTATTTAAATAATAAAATTTAAAAAGATTTAAACTAGTAATTTGTCGGCTCCGAAGTAAAGACGCTCTTCTTTTCCCTAAGCCAAAGGTGGAGCTGAATGAACCCGAAGCTTCATTTCTCGAAGCCGAATGTGGAAATGCAACTGAAGCTGAATGGGTTAACGCCGAAGGTGGCCACATCTTTTCTGACGATCCTTTCGTTCATGATATTTCAAAGCAATTAACATATTATCCAATAGCTCAATTTCTTCAGTCTCGGATCATTCTGCATCAAATGTCTTCACGCATCAAATATCATTCAAATGAGGGTGTAACAAAAGAATAAACAGAAAAACCATTTCTGATGTATTACAATAATAAAAAGCTAAACATAAGCAGAAAGATAAACATGTATTATTAAATGTACCAAGCTAAACTAAACATGCCAAAGCTAAACAATGATAAAATTACCTTGACATCATCATCTTGCTGTTGTGATGCTTTCGCCACTGCATAAACTAACTCCTCGGGACTCAGATTGCAAATGCCTGCCAAGTGTAAGAAGAAGATTACGATCTTAATAGTCGATCGTCATCGATAAAGATTGTCCCCAATACTTCTTAAGAATTGTAAGATAATTGTGGCCCACCTCTCCATGAAATAGGGAAACATGCATCCTTAGTTTTAAAGCCCTAGGTATTTCAGTTGTTACTCTTGTTTTTGCAAAATCAACTGCCATAGAGTGAAGGGTTGCCAACTGAATTTTTTTTTACTCATAGCTTTATCTGACTCATGGTCTGCATGCACCAAATGTGGAGTTGAGATTATACCCAAGGTATCATTGATCAGGTAATCAACAAAAACTTTTGAATTTCTTGCAAAAGCAGACTTACTGGGAAATATTAAAGACAAGGGGAGAGTTTTTACAATATAACTATCTCAGACTATTATCAACATAAATAAAATAAAATTTAGCTTTAAACTACCTTTAAGGTCACATCATGAACCATCAGACGTGGTCTTTGTCCAGTGTAGTTCATGGGGCGTACAATTTGACGTGGGATGAGATTATCATCCCAACTTATGAAATTGAGCTCAGCCATATAGAGCTAGCTCTTCCACTACCAAAGTTGTTAGTGCATTATAATTGAACTAATTAAGGAAGTAATAGTTCAATAAATAAAGAGGAATAGAGGGCCACGACTGGGAACTGACATGGAAGGGAGTTGATGACCATACAAAGTCCCACTATTCTTAAATGTTTCTTCTTCAATTTATGTGTATAGACAAATATATACAAATAAATGAAGCTATTTTGTTTCTAAAGTGGACATTCCATTTCAATATGTTAGGAATCTAATGATAGAATAGAAGATTGCTTAAGTAAGGGGGAGTTTAATTTGATCCCTGATTAGATTCCAAATATATATATGATTTGATGATAAAGTATGTATATGACTTAATGATGAAGCCTATAAAGTATATTTGTATGAATAAGTTTTATACAGTCCTTAACCGAGAAATTTATGTACAAGGACTTAAGAATAGTATGATCAAACTTGTTAGGTTGATCTTTATTCTGTCTGCATATGTAATAGATAGGATCATTGTAAGGAGACTACTATGCATGAAAGAAGTATTGATCGCAGAGTAAATCTTTATGTGCCTAAAAGTGAAGATTGATTAATATATATTTGTACAAGTGAGTTTGTAAAGTCTTTCAAAAGAATTGATGTACAAGGACTTATATTAGAAAGATCAAATAATGTTAGCTTGATCTTATGGAAATTGATATGATGTATAGATAATAGGAAATCACAATCATAAAGTCACTCTACCATTTAGCAGTATGAAGATACATTGTAGAGTCAATCATGTTCGTATAACATCAGAAGATCGCAGAGTTCACTCCATCTCACAGACATAAAATTAGCTCGTGAAGTGAGCAAATGATCTCAAAGCCACAAGACTAACATAGATCTGCTCAAGAAGTCAAAGAAGCTGTTAAACATCATCTGAAAAAATTGATCAACCTGCTAAGTGAATCAATGGATTGTAAAGTAAAGATTGATTAGTAAAGGGCGATTGTACAATACTTCAAGTAGACGCTGAATGAAAGTAATATCTGAAGACTACTCTATGATTATTCAGTAAGAAAATGATTGTAAAGTCGGCCTCAGAATAGTTAAGCAAAATGTGAAGCGCTAACTACACGAATTAAAGAAGATCACCAAGCTCAGTTTGAGCCATGGATATAAAGTGAAAGTTACCCAAGAAAAAATATATGGCAAGTGTGACGCCCCCAAAATAGGTATACACAACCCATTCTGAGTCGCCAAATATATGGTATAAAATTCAAATACAAACTTAATTATACAGCAGGATCCAGTCCAGATCCCGGTTTTTGTTAAGTAACATATTTTTATTTTATTTTTTTGCTTTTTTTTAAACAACTAAAAAAAAGTTTAATGTTTTATGGAACTGGAATTTTTACATAATACAGACCTGTTTTATTATATGTATCCAAATCACACCCAAAACACTGTATTATGTAAAAATTTCAGTTCCATAAAACATTAAACTTTTTTTTGAATTGTTTAAAAAAAAGCCAAAAAAAAGTCCGCATATTAAGAAAGTCCGGGAGTCCGGATAGGAACTGGACTATATATATATATATATATATATATATATATATATATATATATATATATATAAGTAATAAAACAAAACTGAGATAACTTTCTACCGACGATTTTAAAAAAATAGATAAGCGGGGGTCCATATAATTAGCCAAATTTAAAATAAATACTTCATAAAAACAACCCTCTATTTATCTCAATTCACTTGTCTTCACTAAACACATTTTTAATAACATTTATTCATCATTAATATTATAACTCACAATATTAACAATCAGATCATTCTCAAGAAAGAGGGGACTTTCTGATAAGGACTTCTCCTTATTGGCGCAATTAGGTGACCAAATCCCTTTCCTTGACAGAGCTTTCTAGACATTGTCAATAATGCAAATAATAATATGAATAACTTTTTCGTCTCAATTATTGATTTAATAATATAAAATATTATGACAATAATTGAATCAATAATGTGATCTGAGATACTATGCATCAACTACTATTGCAATAATTGAGTAAAACTGAGTGATTTCTTACGTAAGCATCAATAATCTACTGTACAATACTGTGTGCTACTATGCAACCACGCGTATTACTGTACTTTTATCATCGGGTATTTAAACAGTTAACGGTAAATGTCTTGTCGTTATTTTTTATAAAAAGTTATTTCTGTCGTTTTCTAACTTCGACAGTAATTCCATTGTGGGGTACACCAATGATTGTGTCATCGTACGAATATTCCCTGATAAAACGAATATTTACCGACCAAACGAATATTTTATGACAACTTGCTTACTTTGAAAAATTTATAAATATTACCCACAACTATAACATTATATCAAATCCACACCTTATTATTCAAAATAACATTTAGAGAAAAATTAATTTTTATTCATAAAAATTGGTGTCTTATAGCAAGAGAGTATACTCTGATGATATCTAAGTATATATCTCTTAAGAAGAGATCTCAAGAAGTAATCCAAAGTCAACATCAAGGATATTCTACCTAATCACATAATTCAAAACTGAGCAATCGAAACTTTGTATAGAAGCAACCTGTACTTGAGAACAAAGAACATCTTACTCAGATTAATGTCATCTTTATCCTAGATTAAAAAAAATAATTAGACGTGAAAATAAATAAACTAACTAAAATAAAAATAATATCTCCTTCCCCTCATCTTTCTAAAACAAAAGACTTATTGATAGAGAAAAATAATATGTGCCTTAATTTAGGGTACATTGAACTTGGTCTTCCTTTTTGCTATTTTATCCCTTTATCTCCAATTTGACTGCAACTACTTCATGATAATCCTCTAAGAGTCTTTTTTTCATAATAAAAAATTGGAACAATTATCTTTTACTTATTCACTAAGATAAAATAGATAAATCCTACAAAACTAAATAAAATGTATTAATTAAATAAAATAATTAAGATGAGAATATTAAAATGCATAAAAAATATGTATATCAATTCTACATTTTCATATTAATGATCTGTGGTGATTTGTAATATCACGAGTCCTGAAACAAAAGGTGACAATGATTTTTATTCATATTAATATTACCCGCTAAATAATTATACAAAAAATGTCGCTCAATGTATTATTTTTCCTTTATCAACATCATTATTGCTTTGCAATATCAACATCCTTCTTTCTTTTATTTATGCTTAGTTTGCATTGTATTTAGACATTATTTTTTGCTGGTGTGTTTTTTCCTACACAAAATATTGAGACAATATTTTCATATATACTGTAAAAAAAATTGTTTGTTTAGTTGTATCCTAATTAACATGCATTAACATGTTTACACAAAATATAACAATAAATAAGGCACTATCATTATTGGATTAAGGAGTACATATCATTTTCCACAAGGAAAAGACATGCAAATCTATAATTACATTACAGCGTCTCAAAATTATTACTTCCTCTATGATAAAAGTCTTTATTATTATTTTAAGTAGTCTTAAATTAAATATCTATTTACCTTAAATGATCTATTTTTTATAATAGTTTACCTATAATACCCTTTTTATTACTCCCTCCGTCCCTAATTATTTGACGTTTTAGAGTTTTTGATTTTTCCCTAATTATATGACGTTTGTTCAAATCTAGGAGAATTAATGACAATTTTTCCAAAATTGCCTCTCATTATTCTACCTATTTTTTGATACTTTAAACTCTTTCTCTCACCTTATCCCAACAAAACTCTCATTATCTCAACAAAAGATTTAAAGAGTATTATAGACAATTGAGTACTATATTTAATACTACCTCCGTTCCAAAAAGAATGTCGTTTAAGGTTTTGGCAGATAGATTAAGAAAATATCATTATTTACCAAGTAAAATTTGTTTGAAATTTCATCACTACCCCTTTATGGGAAGTTGAAAACTATTAATACAAGGGAGAGAATTTCTTGGGACAATGAGAGAAGGTATGGGTAATATAGAAAAGTAAATAATTTATTCTCCTTGAAAGTTGTAAACGACAAACTTTTTGGAACAAATTTTTTCTTCTAAAACGACAATTTTTTAGGAACGGAGGGAGTACTTTTCAATAATTATCTTAATTCTTGTGTCCACTTCTAAAACGTCAAATAATTAGGGACGGAAGGAGTAATTGTATATTTATATTCTCTTTGCATATTTATGAAGCATCTCACTAGTAATGTGCATAAAATTATGCAAATTAAATGAGAATTTAAATATGGACAATTTTATCATTTTATCTTTTTTTTAATATGCGCAAAAAATCAACTATAATTTTTATGATGGGACGGAAGGAGTATAAAATGCTCATGCCCCCACCTATAATGCCCATGTTAATTTGTTTATAAATACAACTCAATGAATCCTTTACATCACAACCACCAAAACAGCTCACAAGCATCATTGGTACCGTCATAAACCCTAGATATGAACCAAGAAATCATGTCAGGTTCTGACCTATCATACCTTCTTCAATCCATTGAACACCATCTTTTCGACGATTCCGAACTTTCTAGCATTTTTCCAGCAATGAATCTATGGGATGTATCCGATTCAAGCTTAACTAGTTTGTTCTTTATGGAAAATAGCATTGAACAAACACTTAGTATGGATTACTCACTTGAAATGGATGATAATAAGCTTGAGAGTTTTGAGGAAAAAGGGAAAGAGAAGGCGGCGAATGTGGGACCACCTGAGCACATCCGTTACCGTTACCGTGGTATAAGGCGGCGGCCGTGGGGCAAGTTTGCCGCCGAAATTAGGTCTCCGGCCAAAAAAGGGAAAAGGGTTTGGCTTGGGACATATGAGACACCAGAGGATGCAGCACTGGCTTATGACCGAGCTGCATTTAAAATTCATGGCTCGGCTGCTAAGCTTAATTTTCCACACTTGATCGGCTCAAATGTACCTGAGCCGATGAAGGTTACTCCTAGGCAACGATCCTCTTCGTCCTCATCCTTGTCCTCATCCTCATCTCCATCTCCCCTTAACGGCTCCTTTAAGAAGAGGGAAAAAATGGCAGGTAAAGCAACAAAGGGTACCTTAAAAATGCTGGAGGATCCATAAAATTCTTGTCTTACTATTTATGAATTTCTGATTTTCTTACGAGTCAGTTAATAAAGTAGCGCATGTTAAAGTTTGTGCAACTTAGTCAAGTTGCGGTAGAACTTGGTTTGTTTCAAGGGAACGTGTTTTTGAAAAATGTTTTATTTTGGGGAAAATGACTTGTGTAGTTTTTTGAAAAATGACTTACAAATTTGAAATAGTATGTCATTTTATTGAAAACTACTTTCTCCGTTCTTAAATAAGTGTCGTTTAAGGTTTTTGCATATTAATTAAGAAAGTCATTTAATATTACTCTCTCCGTTCCTAAAAGATTGTCGTTTTAGAAGAAAAAATTTGTTCCAAAATGTTTGTCGTTTACAACTTTCTAGGAGAATAAATTATTTACTTTCCTATATTACCCTTACCTTCTCTCATTATCCCAAAAAATTCTCTCCCTTGTATTAATAGTTTTTAACTTCCCATAAAGGGGTAGTGATAGAATTTCAAACAAATTTTACTTGGTAAATGATACTTTTTTAATCTATGTGTCAAAACTTTAAACGACAATTTTTTAGGAACGGAGGTAGTATCATTTAATAGTTAAAATATGTGTAAAATTCCATCACTACCTCTTTATGGGAAGTTGAAAACTATTAATATTAAGGGTGAGAATTTCTTGGGACAATGAGAGAAGGTAAGTGTGATATACTCCCTCCATCCCAAAATAATAGACGTTCTAGAGAGTTTCACAAAGATTAAGAATAGTTATAATTTTACTATTTTACCCTTAATTAATATTGCGTCTTTTTCCTCCTGAATCTGATAATAGTGGTGGGGAAAGAAGGGTAGAGAGGGAAAACAAATGCCAAAATATTCTTAGGATTGTAGAACGTCAGATATTTTGAGGAAAAAAATACCCTAAAACGTCTATTATTTTGGAATGGATGGAGTAGAAAAATAAATAAATCATTCTTTTAGAAAGTTATAAACAATAAATAAATTAGAATAAATTTTTTCTTTTAAAACGTTACTTATTTAAAAATGGAGGGAGTAACACTTATTGACCCATAAAACGACTTCCACAGGAATAAATAATATATGGATCATGATTACAATCCTCTTGTCGATCGAAGTGTACATATTTTTCATGCAAACAAAAGCGCGTGGTATTTTGGGATTTTGTTTTGCTTTCTAAAGTATTTTCTAATTTATATATCTCGGGGAAGAGCTTTTACGCATGTCAAAAAATTTAGGTTAAACTAGTAAAGGGTGTTATGTCACTGGGAGAAGATTTCACTGCTATTGAGATATTAAATAATTTGGACATTAAAAACCCAAAAGCATGCCAAAAAGCGTGACAGCTATATATATATATATATATATATATATATATATATATATATATATATATATATATATATATATATATATATATATATATAGTCCGGATCAGGTCCGGACTCCCGGATTTTGTTAAAATTCGGACCATTTTTTTTTTGCTTTTTTTTTGAAACAACTAAATTTTTTTTTTATGGAATTGGAATTTTTACATTATACAGTGTTTTGGGCGTGATTTGGGTGCCTATAACAAAACATGTCTATACAGTCTGGGCAGACTGTACATACATTGGTTGGTGTAGGTAATAAAAACACACCCAAAACACTGTATTATTGAAAAATTTCAGTTCCATAATTTTTTTTTTTTAGTTGTTCTACAAAAAAAAAAAAAAATTTGGGTCCGGATTTTCTCCCGTCTGGGAGGTCCGGACCTGATCCATTTTCTATATATATATATCTATCTAATAAAACACAAATGATTTTGAATTTCCCGCTCATTCAATAAATCATCTGGGCCGTCCAAAATTTGGGATAAATCTCACCATCCATCTATCTAATAAAATACAATCTATCTAATTTTATCTATCTATATCTATATTCTATATATCTAATTATATCTAATAAAATACAAATAATTTTGAATTTCCCGCTCACTCAATAAATCATCTAGGACGTCCAAAGTTTGGGATAAATCTCACCATCCATCTATCTAATAAAATACAAATAATTTTGAATTTCTCGCTCACTCAATAAATCATTTGGGTCGTCTAAAATTTGGAATAAATCCCAACGTCCATAGTGCCGGAGGCACGGGACATTGGGTCGTCCAAAATTTAGAATAAATCCCAACGTCCATAGTGCCGGAGGCACGGGACTGTTGCTAGTATATATATATATATATATATATATATATATATATATATATATATATATATATATATATATATATATATATATATATATATATAGAACACGGATCAGGTCCGGACTCCCGGACCTGATCCAAAATCCGGACCCTATTTTTTTTTTGGTAGAACAACTAAAAAAAAATATGGAACTAATTTTTTTTCCATAAAACAGTATTTTTGGTGTGTTTTTAATACCTAAATCAACCAATGTATGTACAGTCTGCCCAGACTGTACAGATATATTTTGTTATATGTATCCAAATCACACCCAAAACACTGTATTATGTAAAAATTCAAGTTCCATAAATTTTTTTTTAGTTGTTTTTTTTTTAAAAAAAAGTCCGGATTTTGTTAAAATCCGGGAGTCCGGACCTGATCCGGACTCTATATATATATATATATATATATATATATATATATATATATATATATATATATATAGTGTACCGTGTATGTACCAAGTTTTTTCAGAAATAAAACATGCATATACATGTTTAATTTCATTCATATGGTATAAACAGTGAATTTATAACCGGCAACTGCCATGCACAAGCCTTTTACCAAGCACACAAAGGAACGCGAACACCCATTGGATTAACTAATTCATGTTTTGGATGATCAACCTGAAACTTACTTCAGATTAATTCTGAAATTATCTGGCTGCATAACAATTGATCATTTAGGGATTAAATATAGCTAGTCTCAGCAAAGAAACAAAATGGCCAGACAAATTAATTGATTATTAAATCTCCTAAATGAAAAATTTACAAAACTATTTTCATGCAAATTTTTTATTTTCAATTTGTATAAATGTGTTTTCAAAGAAAAAGAGAGAGAATATATTCACGCCAAAACTCACATTTTAGATAATTACAAAGAATTGTGCACGACTCTAGATCGGATTGATGAACAAGTGAGTTAAACTGTAAATAAACGTGTATGTTTGAATGCATTTACAAGTGAGTTAAACTGTAAATGCATTTCACATTTTAGATAAACGTGTATGTTTACTAAACTAAAATAAACGAATAGTGAGCCCGTGCAACACTGTTTTGTGACAAATTCATAAGATGTGGATCGGGTCGCAGTTGTAGTTCATTACATCATAATAACGAAGAAGAAACACTTAAATACCGAATCTATAACACCTAATAGTACATCATGTAGAAAGAATTTAGCTCAAAGTCTTCCATGTCTGATCCACAGCCTTGCAAAAACAACTAATGCTTGTGTCAATAGCTTGAGATTAAAGCTAAGAGAAAGCTAAGCTTTGTCGATTATTTTCTTGTATTGTTTACAAACAGAGTTGTCCTATATATATATATATATATATATATATATATATATATATATATATATATATATATATATGATAACCAACTAAACTAGAATCAAGGGATTTACATAATGATTCTTAAGAGATAATTATGGTAATTCAAAACCAATATCCTAACTTTATACTGATTATTAGTTGGTGTTAATATCCCCTCCGCAAGCCAAAGGGTATCCTTGAAGACACTTTGAGCTTGGTCCGGTTGTACAAAAATTGGCTGGTGGGTAAGGGTTTGGTGAGAGCATCGACAACATTGTCGTGAGAAGAAATAAACTGAATTGAGACCTGCTTGTTAGCAACCATTTCACGGACAAAATGATAGTCTATCTCAATGTGTTTTGTACGGGTATGAAATACAGGATTGGAAGACAAATAATAGGCCCCGATATTATCACACCATAGCACGGGCGGGTGATGAAGAGGTAATCACAATTCTTGGAGTAATGAACAAAACCATTTTATGTCAACAACATCATCGATAATGGCTTTATACTCAGATTATGTGGAGGAGCGTTCAACTGTGCGTTGCTTACGTGAAGCCCAAGATATTAAGTTGCAACCCAGGAAGATTGCATTACCCGCAGTTGATTTTCGATCATCAATTAATGGCGCCTACCCAATCCGCATCTGTAAAAGCATTGAGAGTGTGAGAGGCCCTAGCTGAGAAAAATAAACCATGGGACAAAGTGCCTTGTAAGTAGCGTAAAATCCGTTTGACAACAACCCAATGCATGATCGTGGGTTTGTGCATAAACAGACAGACTTTATTTACAACAAATGAGATGTCAGGGCGGGTGATGAGACTTAGATATTGAAGGGACCCAACAATTTGCCAATATAGAGTAGGATTGTCAAACAAGGTGTCAGAAGATGTAGAGGACAATTTATCGGATGGAGAAAGTGGAGTAGACTGGGGTTTACAAATGAACATAGAAGCACGATGCAAAATATTTTGGGTATATTTTTTTGAGAAAGAAAAAGACCGGCCTCATTTTGTACAACCTCGACCCCCCCCCCCCAATCTTTGAGGGAGAACTCAGCACCAAGAATAATAATTAGATTAGAAAGAGATTGGCCTGAATTACATGTAATTAAAATATCATCAACATAGACAAGAACAAATAAGTGAGTGTTTGAATCATTATAGATAATTAGAGAAGTATCATTTTGGGACTATAAAAAATTATGAGTTAGTAGAAAAGTAGAAAGACATGAAAACCAGGCCCTGGGTTCCTGCTTTAGCCCATATAGTGATCATTGCAGTTTACACACATAATCTGGATGTTGAGGATCAATAAATCCTTGGAGTTGTTGCATATAGACAGGCTCCGATAAAAAAACTATTGAGAAAAGCATTGTTAACATCTAGTTGTCGAATGGGCCATTTTCTGGTGATTGTCAAGGATAGAATTAATCGAATAGTATTCGGTTTAATGACCGGACTGAAAGTTTCGAAATAATCTAACCCAGGTTGCTGGTGATATCCTTTGGCAACGAGGCATGCCTTATATCGAGCAAGAGAACCATCAGCATGAGTTTTAACACGAAAGACCCACTTGTTTTCAACAATGTTCATGTGAAGAGACTTGGGAACCAACATCCATGTTTGATTTTTGTATAAGGCTGTGAGTTCATCGAGCATGGCTTGGCGCCAAGCAGGACTATTAATTGCTACTTGGAAAGAGGTGGGCTCTGTGGTGAATATGGAGGCTTTATTAGCTTGGCTATGATGGCGTAGTACCATGGGGTGGATTTTGTGTAAAGGCTATGATTGTGTATCTGGCAGAGTGGTAGGAATGGTATGAAGCGAAGAGGATTCTGAGGAGGAAAAGGATACAGGCAAAGGAGAAGCATCACCTGGAGGGACCTACAATGAACCATTGGATGAGGACGATTGGATGAGTGGTGTTGAAGGTGTCTGGTGTCTGGCGTGATTCGAAAAAGCATTGGATGGTTGCGGATTGGGAAGTCATAGACGATGAGGAGAGATCAACAAAGTGGGATAGTACGAGAATATATGTCACTTAAGCGGGCGGTCCAAATAGGTGTTGCTGCTGGATGTGATTGTGTTGACGGAGAGGAAACAATTGGGGATGATTTATGGAATGCATACAGGTAAGGAGACTATTTGGGTGGTGGCGCAGACTGTCTGGATGAGGAAGATTCTTGGAATGCAGACAGATGCGGAGACTGTCTGGATAAGGGAGTAGATTGTCTGGATGGGGACGAGTCTTGGAATGCAGACAGGTGGGGAGTTTGTCTGGATGGTGGCATAATTTGTCTGGATGGGGACGATTCTTAGAATGCAGACAGGTGAGGGGATTGTCTGGATAGGGGGTTGGACTCACTGTATTGGGCAAAAGTGGAACGTGAGACATGAGATATGACCCAAGGATGAATAGGTAGCACTAATGGCATGGTATTGCGAGGAGAATGAATTAACAAAGATGCCAGAGCCGAAGTGTGTGGATGAGAAAAGAGAAATTGATTCTTACCAAATTTGACATATCGAACTTGATACATTTTTTGTGATTTTGGTTCAAAACAGTAATATCCCAAGTGAGTAGCACTGTAATAAAAAAAATACATGGAAGAGAACGATATTCTAATTTGTTTGGATTATACGGCCTTAAGAGAGGAAAACATAAACATCCAAAAATTTTCAGAAAATTATAATTTGGTGCTTTGAAAAATAATTTCTGAAATGGTGAAAAATTGTTGTTAACTAGAGATGGCATTCGATTGATGAGATAAGTTGCACATTCAAAAGTATAGTCCCAAAAAATCCTTGGAATTGGGGCCTGAGACAATAATGTTAAGCCTATTTCAACCACATGACAGTGACGACTCTTAACAAAACCATTTTGAATTGAAGTGTGTGAACATGAAAGTCGATGAATGCTGCCATTTTGAGAAAAATGAGACTTTAAGGGTAAGAAATCTTTAGCACAGTCTGTTTGAAAATATTTAATTTTGTTGTTAAAGAGGTGTTCCATCTTTGATTGAAAATGCAAAAATTTAGAGGCTACTTCATTGTGAAGCTTAATAAAATAAATCCATGAGAATTTAGTATAAGCATCGACTAAAAGAACATAATATTTGTTTCCATTCAATGAAGTCAAGAGAGCGGGGCCCCAAACATCACACACTATCAATTCAAGAATATGTTTTGGAGAAAAGGAACTATCATAAAGAGGAAATCGACATGCCTTGCCCATATGACATGTCGTACATACTTGCGATGGTTTATTGGAGGACACACCTAAGCTATGATTAAAAATAATTTGACGAAGGGCACGTTCATGGGGATGGCCAAGGCATCGATGCCAATCACACAAGAAGACTAGATAAGCAGAAAAAGCATTCAAGGGAGGTGTAATTTGCAGAGTGTAGAGTTTGTCCTTACTTGGTCCGCTGAGAAGGGTTTCCTGGGAGACGAGGTCCTTAACATGAAAACAAGACGGGTGAAATTCAAAATAAACATTATTATCTCGACAAAACTTGTTTACAAATAATATTTTTTTGGATGAAGATGGAACATGCAAAATCTGAGAAATATTAAAAATTTTATTTTTGGAATGAAAGGTAGTGGAACAAAGATGATTTATCGGAGCAAGTTTATCACTGGCTACTTGAAGATGATCCAAGCCATTGTACTCATCCACGGGTATCATTTGATACCCGCTAAGTCTGGTATAACATGATAATTAGCACCCATATTAGGGTACCATTGTAGAGAAGACAAAGATGGTAATGAAATAACGGATGAGTGGAGGGGTGGGGAGGCAATAAAGTTAGTAGCCGGAGAATGGGTACCAGGAGATGGACCAAGGAGACTAGAAGAGGTTGTTGACTGAAGGCGAAAGTAGCACCAGTATGAGTCATGATTGGAACCACCACAGAACACACAGCGTGGGCGATGGAAACTTGATGAATACGGAGAGGTAGGTGGATGAAAAATTCCTTGCCCACAACCATGGGTACCACAACCGTGACCGCGATGGTTTGAGAAGCATGGAGCATATTTGGTGAATCGTTGAGCATTATTAGCTGATGGCGGTGGATCAGATGGAAAATCAACAAGAACATTTGGCTTAGTAATAAACTCATGACCGAGAAATTTGTTGAGTAACACAGAGAATGGCAGAGGAGTATCAAACATGGATAGGGCTGATTTGTGAGACATAAATTCAGTACGAAGACCTTTTAAAACAGCGACCATGAAGTCAAATTGGTAAATGGGCCATGCGGATGTGGATAGTTCATCAGAAATTCGGTTCAGATGGTGAGGATAGGTAGTTAGAGTTTCATCATATTTCTGGGGAGAATGAAGTTCTATGGATAGGCAGAGAACACGTGTGTTAGAAGGACTAGCAAACGCAGTTGAGAGAGTGGACCAGATTTCAGCAAATGATATGAGGCCGATGGCAAAGGGTATAACATCTTCACTAAGAGAAGAGATAAGGAGACTCATAAGAAGTTTGTCTTGGGTATCCCAGGTTTGTGTTGCTAGATTGGGACTAGAAGAGGTAGCAGATTTAGTGGAGGAAGAATTAGATGGCGAAAAAGAAGGGGGACGTGGAAACTCGCCGGTGACATAGCCAAATATTTGTTGGCCTTACTGGTAGGGATCAATTTGTGTACGCCATAGGAGATAGTTAGAGAAAATTAATTTCAGGATGATATAGTGGTGGGCTTGAGAGAGAAGAACATGTGATGAGTGAGGGTTGGCAGTTGGGGTAGAGGATATGGAATCGGAATCCATGGTGGACATTAGAGAGAGAATAAAGTGACGATTGAAGAGCCTGGCTTTGATACCAGATTAAAGCTAAGCTTTGTATATTATTTTCTTATATTATTTACAAACAGAGTTGCCCTACATATATACATATATGATAACCACCTAAACTAGAATCAAGAGATTTACATAATCACCTAAACTAGAATAAAGGGATTTACATAATCAAAGATTCTCAAGAGATAATTATGGTAATTCAAAACCAATATCCTAACTTCATGCTGGTTATTAGTTAGTGTTAATACTTGAGCACTATTGAAGATGAGAACCTTATGTGATCAATCTCTAGTATTATTAGTTCTCTCTTTGTTTAGTATGATAATATTGTGATAAGATCTAGCTTGGTGTAGTAGTTATCTTAATATACAAGTTTTAATATGCTGTCAATAAATTGTACACGTCCTGACATAACATATGTTGTCAATAAATTGAGTAGATTTATAAGCAAACCAAGAAAAAATCACTGGAAAGCGATTATAAGAGTTTTAAGGTATTTAAAATATACTCAAAACTTTGGATTGCGCTACTCAAGATATCCAACAGTACTTGAAGGATACTGTGATTCGAACTGGATATCGGATACAAAAACTCTAAATCCACAAGTGGTTTTGTGTTACACTAGTTGGAGGAGCAGTATCATTAAAATCTTCTAAACAAACATGCATTTCTCGATCAACGATGGAATATGAGTTTATTGTAATGGATAAGGCTGGAGAAAAATTTGAGTGACTTCATCACTTTTTAGAAGCTATTTTGATGTGGCCTAAACCCGTGCCAGCAGTTTGTATCCATTGTGATAGTCAATCTGCAATTGGGAGGGCACGGAGTCACATGTATAATAATGGTAAGTCTAGACATATTCATCGTAGACACAATACTATTAAACAATTGCTCTCTAATGACATTATGTCTATTGAGTACATAAAGTCAAAAGAGAATATATCGGATTCGTTAACTAAAGGTTTGACTAGAGAGCAAGTAAAAATAACATCGAGGGAAATGGATTTAAAGCCTATAAACAAGGATCTTCATGACAAAAACCTAACTTAGTTGACTGGAGATCCTAAGATCTAAATTCAAATGGACAACTAAATTTTGAACGATTCAACCAAATTACTATATATGAAGAAATTAATTTCTTTTGTTGATTCCTATGATATGAGATAGTGATACCTACAGCTATTTTAGGATAAGTTACGCTTTTAATGATTCTTAAATCTTGATAAAAAGAAGGAGTAAACTTAATACTCTTATGAAGAATCACCTATGTGAGTGTGAACTGGGCCAATTCTATGAGAATTATAAGACTATACTACTCTAAAACACTGATAAATTCGGGAATGGTCTAGGCCAAAATGAACAAAATCATGAGAACTAAGTAATTTCTTCAAAGATTCTGTGTGAAGTTCTATTATCTAGATTTTCACAAAAAGTTGGACAGTTCAACACATCAAGTTCATTGGACAACCAGTAAACCCGATAGTCTTTCACAAGGAAAGGTTCAAACCCAAAAGTCACCTCTCTCTATACAGATGATTTTTAATTTTTGCTCACTCGGAGTCTGTATAACATTTGCATAAGGCTAGCACTCAATTTCATTCATGTGGGAGATTTATAGAATTTGAGCAAACTTTGAAGTGAGTTTCACTAATCAATTGAAATGAATCCACATATCAATGTGTTGTACTCCATGAGTATATTAAAATTAAGTATTTGTAAACTCAAATTCATGGAGTAATGAATGAGAAATTAACTCCCAAAGATCACCCTTGAAAATGATAATAAATACTTGTGAGAAGCTATGTCCCATATCGGTTAAGAATTAAAGTTGAAATTAAATTATATATAATTAATTTGCTTTTGAATTTAAACCCCAAGAAGCACCCCACTTTTTGTGGAAGAGAGAAGATCTCTTCAGAAAGTAGTTTTCACTGCTTTGAACAAAAAGGGGTGGAAGGAAGGACCGTGGGAGAGAGTGAATCTGATCAACATTATAATACTAAAAAGAAGCATCAAATCTTTAAGTAGAAAACTTGTTGATACTATAATATATAATATATGATTAATATTAACTTTTAGAAATATTTTTAAATTTAAAATTAATATAAATTCATTTTATTTTGTCAAATAAATAGAGTAAGTTAATACTTATCTATACAATACACATTATCAAAAATAAAATAACATAATAATCTTGGCATTTACTTAACAAATTTTGGTCAAAACAACTATAATATTATATACAACCTAAAAACATACAACTAATTATGAAATCAAATTTAAAATGTTTCACGTAAACTTTTAGAAATTAATATTTAAAGGGTTCTTTACAGAAATATACAACAATTAGAAAGTAATTGTGTGACGCCCCCAAAACAGGTATACATCACCCATCTTGAGTCGCCAAATACATGGTACAGAAATCAAATACAAACTTCTTTAATACAACTGTCGTGTAAAAATATGACAAAACATATCTGAGTTTTTAAAACGAATATTGTCTTCTAGACAATATCCACACTCAATGAAGTTTTTATTACAATTATTATCACACTATTTCACAGAATAGTGAGGAATACTACAGCCACTTATCATGGACCATCACTCCATTCCCCGACTCGTCCCAGCTATATTCTCATTTCCTGAAGAGAACAATGAAAGAAAAGGGTGAGCTCAACTAGCCTAGTAAAAAATATTATGACTAAGATAATGCATAATAAATTATCCTTAGCCTTCAACAGTATAACAACTGATAGAATATATTAGACAACAAGTTTTAGATCAACAACTGCAGTGGAACAAGCAATCCATTAGAAGAGTCAAGTAGATCATGATATCTACTATCTTCTATGATTTAAAAAGTTTTTCATTAAATTTATCGCTGAGACTCAGCTTAATAAATAAACCACATCATCGAATCATCCTTGCACTATGGGCCAAGGATATTCATGTAATCATCAATGTTCATGATTATACCGAAT
Organism: Panax japonicus; assembly: GCA_020205505.1. Lineage (NCBI taxonomy): Eukaryota > Viridiplantae > Streptophyta > Magnoliopsida > Apiales > Araliaceae > Panax > Panax japonicus. The sequence goes on from CM035099.1 coordinate 4,885,250, forward strand.
AATCCCTGGTCATAATCATACCAACAACTGTCCATCAATGCACTACGGGCCAATGAGGACTTTTACCACATCATCTGTAACATTACGGGTCATGATTATACCGAATGATCCCTGGTCATAATCATACCAATCAACAATCCATCTATGCACGTAAGCCAAAATGACTTTCATCACAATATAAGCATGAGGATAATGACAATGATATAAGCATTAATCAAACAAAATCAAATCAAACGAATTCAAGGATAAATATTAAAGACTTTAAATTTATCAAAAGTTTAAAAATATCCAAATTGTCAACATGATACTGCTTTGTAGAGTAAAATTTAAGAATAATATTCATGTACCAAAAATAATTTGGACAGAAAAGAAATATATTTTTCGGGTAAATAGTACCCTGTGAATAGTACTTCGGGGATAATACATCGTGAAGAGTGCCCCAAGATGAAAAGTACCCCAAATACCCGAGTGAATAATATTTGGATGAATAGTAATTGGGTGAATAGTAACCCGTGAATAGTAACTCATGAATAGTACTCCGGCATGAAAAGTGCCCTAAATATTCGAGTGAATAATATTTAAGTGAATAGTAACCCGTAAATAGTAACTCATGAATAGTATTCCGTCATAAAAAAATTAATAATTATCAAGAAAGCTCAGAATAATATTTTCATGAAAAGATACTGGATGAAGCGCAAATATCAAGGATATTCTACTAATTTCATGGAGTATAGAAGCCAAAACTTCAACAAAATGAGTATAGAATTCAAAATTTAAAATGAAATAATATTACTTACATACTACAGAGTATGGAAGAAAATATTATTTCAAGCAATATTGAACAAAAATAACATCCCTTGAACGAAAATAATATTCCAACGAAGATAATATTCCTACGAATATTGAACGAAGATAATATTCTTTATGAATATTGAACGAAAATAATATTCATACAAATACGAAAAATAATATCTCTTCAGAATATGAAATAAATAATACCTCTTACCTCAGAAGAAGACTGGATACTGGAGTAGTGAAGTAGCAGACTACTCTTCTTCTTTCTCCCTATAGCTTCTCTCTCTATAGCTTCTCTCTCTATAGCTTCTCTCTATAATTTTTCTTGTGAGTCTTAGTAAATTGGTGAGAATGAAGGAAGAATGAGCTTCTATTTATAGGAAAATATAGTTTCGATAATTGCACGTTTTGGGGCTCAAAATATTATAGTATAATACCTTCATCTTTTCCTTCGTTTTTAATTTAGTCCTGCAAGTATTATCAAACTTACCACCTTTCCTAATAGTACATCATGTTAATCAATAGTTTAATCATATGAATCAATAGTTCTATACATATGAAAATACGAATTACAGTATAGTACCTCTATTTATACCTCCATTTTTAACTTTGTCATGCAAGTATTATCAATCTTGCACAACCTCCCTTAATAGTACATGAATGTGAATCAATAGTACACACATGTGAACAAATAGTTATAAGCATGCGAATTAATAGCAATTAATTGCTCATTTATCCGATTAATTATCCGATTGGTCAATATAACTTCCAGACATCAATTATTATCGAAATAAATGTCGATTTCCACTAATACTAATAATCTCAACACAATGGAACTATCAATTTCATCTTTAATCAACACTAACTTATTCATCATTAACATTATAACTCACAATATTTAACAACCAGGTCGTACACAGGAAAGATGGGCCTTTCCGATAAGGATTTCTTCTTATTGGCGCACAATTAGGTGACCAAACTTCTCATCGACAGAACTTTCTAGGCATCGTCAATATTGCAAATAATAATATGAATAACTTTGTCGTCTTAACTATTGATTTAATAATATAAAATATTGTGACAATAATTGAATAAAACTGAGTGACTTCTCACGTAAGCATCAATAATCAAAGATACTATACAATACCGTGTGCTACTATGCAACCACGTGTATTACTATACTTTTATCATCGATTATTTTATGACAACTTGCTTACTTTAAAAAAATTTCACATATCACCCTTAACTTTAACCTTTTATCAATTTAACCATTTACTAAATAGAATAATTATAAGAAAATTTAATTTCAAATATTTGGGACCCATATTACAAAAATAGTACAATTCACATTAATAAGGAAACCTAAAATCAAGGACAAATAACTGCCATAATTAATAATTTAATTTCAAATATTTGGGATCTAACAACAAAAAATAAATTCAAATTCAAATATTTAAATTCAAATCTTTATCTCCCTCACATACACTTTGAAATAATAGTTAACAAATAAATAAATGAATAAATAAATAAATAAATAAAATATATGTGCATGTACTGGATATCGAAAAAATTGTTAGCTAAATAACTACAACACCTTTCCAAAGACGGAATGATTTCTGGTTAATGGGTGATCCAGTTATTGTCTGGATAACTTCAAACAACAAATTCTGAGGTGTTCTTGAGTTCTTGAACGATTTCATAAATTGTCTTCCCATTCTCAAAGTATATGAAGGGATAAACAATTATGTATTTGTAGTTCGGAAGTCTTCAGTTCAGTTCAAAGTTTGGGCTCTGCTACTCCGCCACTACACTGTCGCGAATCTCCGTTGTCCAAAACACCAATGAGAATAAGAAGAAGATTCGCCCTACAAAAAGTTTAAAAATAAATAGATGTAACTTCTACTGTTCTGAACTTTTTTTATGACTATTTTGTTACTCATAAATACTAAAATGGTTACCTTTGTATGAATGATTGGCTACCAACTGCATCACATTCAAACGAAATTGGTAACTTAATAAAATTGAATTGGTTACCTTGGTCTGAAGGTTTGGCTACCAACTACACTATGAAAAAATTGCAGGTGTGGATGTGAAGTGGTTACCTTGGTATGAAGGTTTTGTTACCTTGGTACGAAGGTTTGCTTACCTTAATCTGAAGGTTTGGTTACCAACTGCTAAGAAAAAATTTAAAGTGTGGAGGTTGATTGGTTACTTTGATATGACAGTTTGGTTACCTTGGTATGAAGGTTTGGTTACCATCAACTATATATATATATATATATATATATATATATATATATATATATATATATATATATATATATATATATATAAAAACAAAATCTAATAAATTGAGGTATAAGGATCCAAACCTTCAACAAAATAGGTCACAATAAGTTATATATCAAAACTGATGAGTATCTAACTTCCAAGGGTAAAAGACCAACTCTTTATTGAAAATTATTGCGAATATGGTGCAGTTGGTAGCCAAACCTTTGTACAAAGGTAACAATTTCAATTTTTATGGGTAACCAAATATTCATAAAAAATAAACTGCGCCTCTGCCACAAAATCGCTTGGGACGAAGAAGATATATTAAAATATGAAATAGAGAGAAAAAAAGGGGGGAAGAAAAAAGAAGAATGAATAACTTAGCCACATGAGAGAAATACAAAGAAAGACAAAGCAGATGAGGAAGACTCAATAGAGGAAGAAAAAGAAGGGAGGGAGGGAGGGATGGAGGGAGGGAGGGAGGGAGGGGGGGACAAAACAAAAAAGGGAGGGTGGCCGAATATGGTGGATTTTGGAGGATAGTTGTCTGAGGCTGGTGCCTGGACTGGGAGATGGGATGAGTTCTTTCTTTTCAATTCTTCTCTATTAGGGCTTCTTTTTCTGCTCACTTTCTCTTCTGTCATAGGCATCATTTCCTTTTCTTCTTTTTTATTTTTTTTTCTCTTGACTAAAGTTTTAATGTGTTGGCTTATTCTTTACCAACTAAATATATAATACCTAATGGCCAAGATAAAAAGAACACCATTTTTCTGAAAAGATTTAATAAGTCATTCCTTATCAACGCTTTGTATTTCTCCATTGGAACAAAAACAAACAAAAACCACCATTATTCTCTCTACTCTATCGACAACTCGTTTGTTGTGTGCCTCCACCGCCTCCTCCGCTCCAACCACCAGAGCCACCATCACCACCGGCAACAGTAGCACAAGGAATATGGGACTTGGGTGTGTTGAATTTATTAATTGGAAGATGAGAGATAGAATCCTAATTGCATATTAATTCCCTAAATTAAGGAATTCTAATTGCACTAATTATGTAAATAAAACTTTAAATGTATTAATTGTGTAAATATTTTATGAGTGCACTATTATTGTAATTATTTTTAAAAATATAATAGAAAATGTAATTGTTCCATATTTAAAACTGACGCAAATAAACTGTGGTACCTTTAGTTTCTGGTATGACAATTTAATTTAACGTTCGACACTTTGAACCAGATCTGCTAACCAAACTTGGTGGCTATTTGGTTGGAGGATATATAATTTTTTCTTTTCAGTGGAGTGGTTGGTACTCTGTAGTATTAATTATATATACACATGATATGTGTCCGGGACATCAATATCAATAACTATATGTAACAATTAAATCTCTCTTTTATTTTTTTCTCTCTTTTTTTGAGATATCCTCCCTTAAACTATATTGACCCAAAATCTACTCCAATTATTTGTGTGTGTGTGTGTATATATATATATATATATATATATATATATATATATATATATATATATATATATAACAATCGAAAAGAAGATCCTAAATTGAATTAATATAATTGGTCAGTAATATCTATTTTGTGGGCTCAAAATTTTCACATCAAGACTGGACTGGTCCAACATACGCATCAGGCTAGAATGACCAAAAATCTAATCTACCACTTATTAATTAGTGTATACTATAACTATTTCAGTCAAAAACTATCCTACAAGTAAATTAATTTGACAACTACAAAAAACAGCAACGAACGTAAATTGAAATGAATCTCAATCGATAAGTAAAGATAATAATGGAAGCACATTATCATACCACGTTAAAGATGTCCCGGGGGGGGGGGGAGGGGGGGGGGAGGGGGGGATCAGAGAGCTTACACGTTGTGTTTGCATACATAAGATACTAACACACATGTTTGGCACCCAATTTGGCCAAAAATTTAAGCTATTAGATCCTAGGCCCTTTCTCGTATATTAGTCATTCACCTTTTAATTATTTCTTTGATGTGAAATTCTAACTCATTTGTAATATCTTAACAATCTTCCCTTCACAAGTGAGTTCATCACATCAAGAATCCCCCATCACTTGGAACACATTCTCTTCAATCATCACACCAATTCTTAGCTAACTATTTTGGGTTCTTTTTCTCCATCGAGAATTAACTTCACCAAACCTTCATCGAGAATTCACCACTATCGTGTGTCTTTTGAAGACATTTGATCTTTTGAAGAGGCTCACCAACTCGGGATCAATCTTTCGTAGCTCTAACAATAATTGCTAGGGGAGAACCAGAGGCACGCGCATTGCGTGCGCGTGCACAATGCACTAACACATGTTTGAAACCAACTTGACCACTCTTTAATTATTTCTTGGAAGTGGAACCAAACTCACTGTGATATCTTAACAAAAGAAACATATAATTAAAAAATTAAGTTAACTTGCGCCTCTGCACAAATTTCAAGCTTGTATTATAAATAGTATAAAGAGAGAAAATATATATACACTGTAACTTCCTATGTATGAAGTATTTTTTATAATTTTTAGATCACATTTACACTTTTAATCTATAAGTGAGAACTCATGTATATACATATTTTAAAATTTATTCATAGTATATTGTACAAAATTGTGAAAAAAATGACTTTTTCTAATCAAGTTTGCGCAGCTCGTATTGTACATTATTTTTCATGATCAGCATTTTCTTACACTAATTAAGATTAAATTTATTATTAAGAATAGAAAAAAGTGGTGAAATAAAAAAACATGTCATAATTTTCAAAAGGAATAGACATGAAAATAACTAATAGCATGGGAGCATGTCAGCTATTACTGACTTGGTTTAGGGACCACTGGGCCCTTCTTATTTTGTATTTAAACTCAAAGACCCTAGACACTTCTTCCAATCATACTCACCAAAACAGCTCCAAAAGCATTTATCAAACCCTAGATATGAACCAAGAAATCCTCTCATCAGACTCTGACCTCTCATACCTTCTTCAATCCATTGAACACCATCTTCTTGATGATTCTGAACTTTCAGCCCTTTTTCCGGCAACTAACCCATGGGATTCATTAGATTCGATCTTAAATCCCTTTTTATTTATAGAAAAAAACACAAATCAAACACTTAACATGGATTACTCACTTGAAATGGATGCTAATAAGATGGAGATCATCGATGAGAGAGAGAAAGAGAAAGTGGTGTTGCCGGTTGGACGCGTGGTGCCAGAGCGCAGTCGGTACAGAGGTATAAGGCGGCGGCCATGGGGCAAGTTTGCAGCAGAAATTAGGTCTCCGGCCAAAAAAGGGAAACGGGTTTGGCTTGGGACATATGAGACACCTGAAGATGCAGCCCTAGCTTATGACCGAGCCGCTTTTAAAATACATGGCTCGGTTGCTAAACTTAATTTTCCTCACTTGATCGGCTCAAACATACCTGAGCCTATCAAGGTGACTCCTAGGCAACGATCCTCTTCGTCTTCTTCCTCATCTTTGTCCTCATCCTCATCCTTGTCTTCTGACAATGGATCTCTTAAAAAGAAGGGAAAAATTGCAGATAAAGCAACAAAGGGCTCATAAACACTTGAGGACGTTAATATGTTTATGAATAGGTTTTCCTTTCTAGCCAATTAATAGGTAACTTGTCTATGTTCATTAGTTATCTTTAGAACTTGGTTTGTTTCAAGAGAAACGTTTTTAGGGTAAAGATATGTGTAGTTTTAAGGAAAATGATTTACGAATCTGGGAAAGTATGTCATTTTCCATAAAACTAAACTCTTATATAAAGTTTATTGACCTGAAAACGATTTTTGTATGAATAAATAATATGTGGATCTTGATTACCATCTTCTTTTAGCTGAGTATATAATTTCCTGCCAACACAAGTTTGTGGTTAATTACTGCGATTATTGTACTGTTTAAGTTCACGTTCACACATTCATATATATAATGAGGGTAAAAAAGTATTTGTGCGCAACAAATTATTTTTTTCACCATTTAAACATTCACCATGGCATGTTTAATTTAATTCATATATCGTGCATGATGAATTTTCACCGGCAACTGCCATACACTGATGTGCAGCCTCTTAATTGCTCGTAAAACAATATTATTGATAGATCTGTTGGGTGTGGGTCCTCACCCATGAGATAGAATCAAAGATAGAAAAGAATGGGTTTATATACTTGATATTAATCCAATTAGAAATTGGGTTAATGGAAGCAATATTGAAATTGGAGATTACATGAAAGGAATCCTAGTTGAAAAAGGATTTACTTGTTAGAGTGGTTGGTGACCAAGACAAAGAGATGTGATCCCTAATTTGATTAGGAGAATAAATTGTTTCTAATCCATAATAGGAATGGATTAAGAAGAGTACTATAAATAAGGCTATGAGGGAGTCTTATTTGAGACATGAGATAGAGAAGCTTGGTGTTAAGAAGATACCAAAAGAATAAATTGAGAGAATTACTGTTTGTTGTTCGTGGATATCCGCCATCATCTCCGTTCAATTGAAAGTTTGAAGACTTTATTGCTTGGGGTGTTTTTTGGTGGTGAAGTTAATTAGGTTTCTCAACTTAATTAAAGGTAAATTTGTATTATCTCAATTTATTGTGTAACCTCAAGTTTTAGGGCATAAAACTTGAGAGGATTATTGTAAGCCCATTATTAGTGAAATAGTGGAGATTCGGAGTTTGACCCGTGGTTTTTACCTCTTAATTTTAGAGGGTTTTTCACGTAAATCTGGTGTCTTGCTTGTGGATGGTTATTTGTTATTTTTGTTCTCATAATTGGTTTTGTTGATTTCATATTTAATTGCACAAAGACGGAAAAGTAATTCCTGGGATAAAGATTATTTTTGGCGTGCTTTTCCCAACAAGATATAGTTATCGTGAAATTGTTATAACACATATCATCGGTAAGTTTATAATTTTTCGTTATATTAGTTATAGTAAATTTTCAATTTCTGGTTGACCCACAAATAGAATGCTAATTCGAGTTTAAAATACAACGTATTTTTGCTATACCCGATACAACAAAATTTACAGAACTTACCAATGACCATCTTTGAGATCCCTTGAGATTGTAGTTAACTTTGAATGCATTTCTAGTTAAATTTAAATCAATGAATTCAAAGAAAAAGAAAAATACATATCATGAATATGACGATCAAGAAAAGTACAAAAAATCGTACACGAGGTAGGACTGCAAATGAGTCGGTACTCGAATGCATCCATTTAGATGCAACTAGGTCTGCGATGAGTCGAGTGCCTGCCTCTAGATTCAACTAAGGCTGCTAACGGATAGTTTATGTATCTTTTGGGTGCTAGGCTTCGAATTAAATTACATCAAGTCAGATTTTGCTTTATTCACTCGTTTATTAAACAAATATTTAACCTGTTTATAACTAATTAGCCTAGCTCAAGCGGAGCTGAAATGATCTTGAGCCGATATCACCTAAACCTCAAGTTGTTCACCACTTTTGTTCGATAAATTTTTTTAAGAAAGACAATATTTGGACATAAATTTTAATATGTTTGTTGTTAAATTCTTAAAATTCAAGATAAAATTATACCTTTAAATTCTCATAAGAGTAAATGATAAATGTTAGTTTAAATCATTCAAAAAAACATGAACATTGTCTGAATTATGAGACGATTAGAATTGCAGAATTCAACTGGACTACAACATTATGTTTCAAGTCAAGTTTGCAGCGTATGACTATACAGATATTTAAACTTAAAGGCAAAGATATAAACAAAATATTCTAACAAACCTGCATATTTAAATAAGCTCATTAATTATATTCACGATCGAGCACAATCTAACCGAGATTTACTGTGTTCAAATTCGTCTGATCGTCTCGTTTTACACAAGGAACCTAGCCGAGCCTAACACCCAGGTGTTCATGAAATACTAATGATTTGTGTTTCAAGAAAATCAGAATACTAATGCTACGTTTGAATTGAGATAATGAAATGGAGGAAGAAATAAAATGAAAAATAGTGTATTTGATGATCAATTTGGAGGATAAATCATTCTACTGAAATAAAAATTCATTCTATCCCCTTGTTTTTTATTTCATGTGGGAGGTGGTAGAATAAAATTTATTCTAATGGAATGGAAATACCGTAATAATTTTGTCATCCTATTACACAATCCATCACCATCAACAACCAAACTTATATTTGAAATATACTAGAATCTAAAAACGAATAATATTGCAATCACACGGATATTATATGAAAGACAGAAAAGTAAGAACACACGATATACCCGTTCACCAATTTGGTTAGTCCTGTTTGTCTAATGTATTCATTAGATGTCTCATACACTCTACAATGATTCACACATCAAACAACGTTTTTATAGTAACTAGAAAATTCTAGCTGCTATAATATGAGCTCAAACACATGAGTCTCAAATACATTAGTAAAACCCAAGATCGGGCTACTAATAAATCTCCAAGCCCAATAGCACTTTGTGTTTGGCTTCCAAGGGGCGCTGCCCCCATGCAACCCTGGCCAGCTCATCGGCGAGCTGAGCAGACGCTCTCTCACCGGGGAGCGAGACCCCCTACTACCCTGTCGTAGTGGCCATTAGTCGAAACTGGAGAAGTATGAGTCAATCTCAACATTCTCCCACTTAATGAATACTTCTTGATACCCACCTCAGATGTACACTACTCAAACTTTACCAAACTAACTGCTTTAGTTAAGAAGCATACGTCGTTCACTACTGTGTCAACCTTATCCAAGAGAATCAGTTTGTCATCAACCTTCTCTCTAATGAAGTGATACTAGATATCAATATGCATCGATCGTGAGTGGAATGTAAGATTCTTTTTTAAGTGAATAACACTCTGACTGTTACACTTCAACTTCACTATTTTCTGCTTAAAACCAAGCTCAACACACAACTTACGAATCCATATAGCTTCCTTGTTTGCATGAGTAAGCGCCATGTATTTTGCCCCACTAGATAATAAAGCAACAATACTTTGTTTCTTACTCATCTAACTCACAGAACCATCAAATAATTTGAATACATAACCACTTATTGATTTTCTAGTATCAACATCTTCACCCCAATCAGCATCCACAAATCCCACCACATAAAAGTTCTTCCCATTTTCTTTACCTCCAAAATGCAATACAAAATCAAAAGTACCACAAAGATACCTGAAAACTCTTTTGATGGCAGTCCAATTCTCCTTCCCGGGGTTTGACATATATCTGCTCAATACTCCCATTGCTTGGGCAATATCTGGTTTCGTACATACCATTGCATACATTAAACTTCTGATTGCGTTTGCATATGGAATGTGGGCCATCTCCTCCTCTTCTTCTTTGATTTTAAGACACTGATCTGCAGATAATTTAATTCATGTAGCCATAGGGGTTCCAATCGGTTTGTAGTCAATCACGTTGAATTTCTTCAACACCCCTTCAATGTACTTCTACCCTAACACCAATTTCTGATTCTTATAATCCATGTGTATATGCATTCCCAAGATGAAATTTTTTGGCCCAAGATCCTTAATTCGTATCAAACTATTGTGACAACAAACCTTTCGCAAACTTGATCATTTTCTTCTTATTTACAATCAATAACATATCATCAATATACATGGTTAGAATAACAAAATTGTCACCAAACCTTTTCACATAAACACAATGATCAGCCCGACATCGCGTGAATCCATGTTGTAAAGCTTAAGAATCAAATTTTGATATATACCACATTCTCGGAGATTGTTTAAGCCCATACAAGGACTTCTTCAATTTACATAGCAGATTCTCCTTGACTTTGATTTTAAAACCATCTGGTTGATTCATGTAAATCTCCTCCTCCAAGTCACTATGAAGGAACGATGTTTTGACATCTAGTTGTTCAGCCTCTAGATTATAAACAACTACTACAGATAGAACTTTCCGAATTGATGTCAACTTTGCTACTGGAGAAAAGATCTTATCATAGTCAATTCCTTCAATTTGAGAATACCTTTTTGCCACCAGTCTCGCTTTGTACTTCTCTACATTTTCATCCGTATTTGTCTTATTCTTAAACACCCATTTACATCCAATTGTCTTTCGATCCTTCGGCTATTAACAAGGCTTCAGGTATGATTCTTATCAAGTTATTGCGTCTCTTCATTCATAGCAAGCACCCACTGATTTGACTCCCCCGAGGACCTCACCTCTTTAATTGTGCACTCATCACTAGTGACATGTAATTTAGGCATGATACGCACTAAGTGAATACCTTACTTGTTTAGTCGCCTTTGAATCTGTGTGGACCTTCTCAATGTAGGATTGACTTCTTCCTCAACCTCCATCTCAGCATCTTCCTCAATATCTAAATCATCCCCATCTTCTTCATTATGCAAAATAACATGTTCAGACTCAACTAGTTTATCATTTCTAAAATCTGTAGCCAACTGTGAATATCCAGTCTCCACTTGCTTTCCCATGCTCACATCAATCTACACACGATCAATTTCTTCGGAAGACTTATCCACAACTGGATCATTCGATGTTTCTCTAAACACCACATCCCTGTTGTACAAAACAGTTCTATTCTCAGGATTCCACAACTTGTTTCCCTGGACACCTTCCTTGTAGCCAATAAACTTGCACTTCTCAGACTTGAAGTCAAGTTTGTTCCTTTTTTTTCCTTTGGCACATGCATATACGCACCAGAATTAAGCACTCGAACAAGAGACATATTAGGCTTCCTCCCGAAAAGTACCTCAAAAGGAGCTTGTTCCTGTAATGCAGATGTAGGTGTCCGGTTCTTCAAGTAATATGTTGTAGCAACTGCCTCTGCCTAGAATTCACTCTCCAAGTTTGCCCAACTCCGCATACACCTCGCTTCTCCATGAGTGTCTGATTTAATCTCTCAGCCACACAATTCTGTTGAGGTGTCATCCGAATTGTATCCTGCCTTGCAATGCCTTGCTTAGCACAAAACTAATTAAATTGAATACACTCTCTACCATTATCAGTTCAAAAGAACCTTTATCTTCCTGTTTAATTGATTTTCAACTATTGCCTTAAACTTTCAAAATTTGTCAAGTGCTTCAGACTTTCTTCTAATAAAACAAACCTAAGCATATCTTGAAAAAAGATCTACAAAAGACATATAGTACCTTGATTTTCCAAGAGATGCTTCTGGAGTTTCCCCAAAAAAATCGTTGTGTATCAAATTCAATACTCCATTCGCTCTAGTGGCAGTAGACTTAAACTTGACTCTATTCTGTTTTTCGTACAAACAATGCTCACAGAATTCGAATCCCATCGAGCAATCTAGAATCCCTTTCATCAGTTTCTTTGATGTTATAGTGGACAACCTCTTCTCACTGATATGCCCCAACTGTTGATGCCACAACATAGATGGACTATTCTCCTCACTTTCTTCTTTCTCAGAAACAAAAGAGTCAACAAACTGCCCTTTTATGGTACTTCCCAATAGCTTGTATCAGGTACTATATCTTCTACCACGCACTATTACAATTGACCCACGAGTCATCTTACATGAGTCTTTTGTGACAACTGAAATTGACACTTGCATATGTCATCGTGCTAACCGATATCAAGTTCTTGATAAGGGAAAGAATATGCATAACTCCCAGAATTGTTTTAATAGTACCATCATATATCTTGAGCTTCACCTTTCCACGACCAATAATTGTCACGGATGCGTCGTTACACATCATAGCATTACCTACGTGTAATGTTTCATACTGACAAAACCAATCCCTATGAGGTGTTATATGATATGAAACTCCTGTATTAATAAAAAATAAATCAACATCTGTTTGGGCTACACAAGTAGCTACTATGTACAAGTCTCCTGTGGCTTAATCCTTATTCCCCGAATCATTCTTCTCATTCGTAAATTTACCACCCTTGTTCTTGTAGTTCTTTTTCATATGCCCAAATTCATTACACTACCAACATTTAATTTTCGAATTGTTAGTACTCTTAGATCTTCCTCATGAATATGACTTGTTTTCAGACCTCTTTGAATTTTATTCTGATTTCGCCCTCAAACTAATAGAGCCTCCTTAGTTAAACTCTCCATACTCTGTCCTCACATATCTTCTAACAATAAAGCTAAAACAACCCCTTCAAATAACAATTCTATAGTACCACTACCAATCACAATAATCAGAGTATCCCATAAATCAGGCAATGAACAGAGCAAAGTAATAGCTTTATCATTATCATTGATATCACAACTTATTAATGATGACTGACTAATCAAGGTATTAAATTCATGTCGGTGTGCAGAAAACGAACTTCCATCATCCATTCGAAGTTTATACAATTTCTTCCTAAGAAATAGTTTATTAATTAAGGACTTACTTTGATATAGGGTTTCCAATTTCGTTCAGAGATCCTTCGCAGTCTTCTCTCCTGAAACAGTAACCAGGATGTTATCAGTAAGGCAGAGTCGAATCAAGCCACGATCTTATCGATCTAACTTCTTCCATTTAACAAGTTTATCCTTCAACTCCATTCCAGTCGATGACGTCCCCTCCTTCTAAGCGATAATAATTGACTTTGGATCTTTAATTACTGTCCAGAAATTGATATACATGAGCAGATCCTCCATATTCAATTTCTAGAGTTCAAAACTCTTTTCATTGAATTTATCAATTTCAATCTGTGATGCCCTATATTTTAAATCTTAAATTTGACAATCTCAGAACCCTCAAACGCAGCTTTGATACCAAATATTAGAATTTAAGAACGAATAATATTGGAATCACACATATATTATATGAAAGATGGAAAAGTAAGAATACGCGATATACACAGGTTCACTAATTTGACTAGCTCTGCTTATCTGATGCATTCATTAGATGTCTCAAACACTCTAAAATGAATAAGTGATCCACACCCCAAAAAATGTTTTTATAGTAACTATAAAACCCTAGCTGCTATAACATGTTCAAATACATTATTAAAACCCAAGATTAGGCTACTAATAAATCTCCAATCTCAATTGCACTTTGCGCTTGACTTCTAGGGGGCGCTGCCCCCATGCAGCCGGCGCCAGCTCACCGACGAGCTAAGCAGCGCTCGCTCACCCGGGAGTGAGACCCCCTACTACCCTGTGATAAAGACCACTAATCGAACCTACAAAAATATGAGTCAATCCCAATAAAATATCTTCAAATCATTTTATTTATTTTTTCATTCTCTTCCTCCAATCCAAATGAGGGTTAGTAACAATTTTAGCATACGTATTAGGTCTATTATTATTGAATCGAGGCTCTTGAAATAAGTTCCACTTTGATATTTTTTATCAGCAAAAAAATAAATTTATTGAAACCCTAGCCAGATAGTACGTGAGTGGAAAATCCAAAAGAGGTGGATCGGTTTAAAAAAATTATGTTTCCAAAACATATCACATACAACCAAAACCTACATGATAAAATTTACCAACCCCAGACTCATAATCCATATCAGCATACAATCCAGCATTTAAACTTTAAAAAAATTCGCTTTCTATAATTTAAACTCTAATATTTCAACTTTAAAACATTAAACCTTAATATATTTAAATATTTATAAATTAAAACCTGTGACCACTGAATTTCGCATTTTTTAACCTGAATAAGTCGGGTGACTTAAAATAGAAGGACAATTAAGTCTTTTAAGAATATATATAGTTTAAATTAGCTCAAATTTTTTCTCATTTTTCTTCTTCATCATACATTAATCACGTGTCTACAATTTTATGTATTTTCAAAGATATTTCAGATTTTCTTTAATGTGGGAAATTAAAATTTTTTAAGGGTACATATCATTTTATATTGGTTCTAATCATTTCTATTTATTTTTTTCATCGCACACTAAGCACGTGCTTATCATTTTTTGTGCTTCCAAGGATATTTAGGAGTGAAATTACACAAAATACTCTCATTCAGATCAATTATTACATGCAGGTGGTCAAAAGATTTAATTTATAAAGACATTAAGGTTCAATGTAAACATTAAGGTTTAAAGTGTAAAAATGAAAAAGTTTAAAGTTTAAGGGTATTTAAGCCTAAACATTGACTAGCATTCCCTTATAAGGATAAACGCATAATAGATTTAGACTATAGAATAAGCTAGCTTCCATTTCATGTCTATTCCAGCCTTGGAACATGATGAAAACACTTTAATTTATAGTCATAATCAAAACATCATCTAGGATCTATGAAGAAAAATCCTACTAACAAAACTGTTTTAACACCCTCCAAACCACCATTGAAATAGTGCATAACCAGCAAAATACCCCCAAAAATATACCCAATATCTATTAACACCAAAAGGAAATCTCTCAAACCCCATTTATATAAACACATATCTAATACAGTAAACTTCTATTTAGTAATATTCTATATAGGAATAACCTTCATATAGTAATAAAAAAATTTGCGGGTATAAATAGGAATAAACTCCATATTGTAATAAGTTATAATTTTTTTAGGTCCCTTCTTAAGAAACTTGCCTCCATATAATAATAATTATCTCCATATATGTTATGTTTCATTAAAGGTTTATAGAATTTATATTGAGAGAAAAATATTAAAGAAAATACAAGATTTTAAACTTTTGAGGTGACTTTGCATATTCCTAACACTACATAGATATATATAAAGTTTTTTGAAATTATGTCCATCTCTTTTATTAATGTTTATACTTTCAATTTGACATACTCTATTAATTGGTTATTAATGTAGTGCATGTTTTATATATATACCACTTGCACTAAAAAACTAAGTCAAATAATAATTTTTATAACTACACCTCTATTTAGTTATAACCTTGCTATAGGAAATAATATTAATTTAGTTCCAACACTATGACTAAATAGAGATTTTACTATACCTATAATAACATAAGCCCCTCACCATGATTATCATAAATCACTCACCACCCATCCAAAAAGTCATAATGTTGGTACTCTTAATGGTAACCTTCAGTTCCATATATATTAAATATCCTAATTTTTTTTTGAATGTTCCAAAATAAATATTCTATTTATATATTTGTAACTATATTTATCATATTCTTCCTCTTATACCCTCATAATCTATTTAATATACTTATTATTAATGTGAGAGTTGCAAAAAAAAATATTTAGAGAATTAAATGACGAAGGAAAGAGTAATTATTGGGATCATAGAAAAATTAAATAATAATAATTAGATTCATAGAAAAGTCAAGAAATGCTTCAATTAATAAGTAACCAAAAAGGGTAATTTAGGTTAAAAAAATATTAATCAACGTGCCGAAACCAATTAGGACGTTTATTTCGGGATGAAAGGAGTATAATATAGTACATTACATATATTTTTCGATATTCATAACAGATGCTCGGAACATCCATTGTTTCGACGTGGAATTGAAAAGCTCTTCTAATTGAACATGATAATTAGACATGAGTGCTTTACAAATTCACCCCTATTTATATTTTTCCTTCCATTGGGAGTCAAAATACAAATTGGTGAAATTGTAAAGTTTTCACGTACAATTATCATGTCTGCATAGAGTTTTTCGGAATTGAAATATCACAATCTTTCCTATTTAAATCCTTGACGTCCAAATCAAGGTTCAATCCAATTGCAGCTCCTAGGATATATTTTTACATGTTCCCTCTCACATGAATAGGTGATAAATGTGAGAGAGCCCATGTGAAAATATTATTTTAATATGTGAAAATATTAATTTTCTATAATAAATTTGGACATTTTGATCCACTGCACCCGAAAGGTTTGAAAGGTTGGACGTTGATACTCATGCTATAGTAACCATAAATCTTTTACAACAAATTCGTGAAACTGAAGTGTAACAAGTATTCTACTTCACAATTTTACTCTCTTTACAATTTTTTGATGGTTTAGTTGGAACTTAGAAACTTGAGTGAAAAGAAGGGGGAGGAAAATGAAATTTATAATTTTACAACCATCTAAAACATCATAATTAACATTATTCTTAAAATTAGAATGTCTAAAGTATAGCTATTAGTTTTGTTTTCATTAACATACATTTCCCCCCACCCCACCCCCAACCCCCACCCCCAACCCCCAACCCCCACACCCACACCCACACCCTTTTCATTATTTTTTTTTCTTTTCCTTTTCTTCCCTCCTGTGTTTTCGATTTGAAAAATGAATTGGTGTGTGTGTGTGTGTGTATATATATATATATATATATAGAGAGAGAGAGAGAGCCAGGATCCTATCAGGGATCCCGAATTTTAGTAAAATATTTTGTTATATGTATCCATATCACACTCAAAACACCGTATTATGTAAAAATTCAAGTTACATAATTTTTTTTTAGTTGTATAAAAAAAGCAAAAAAAAAAACACGACTCTCTCTCTCTCTATATATATATATGTATGTATGAATACAATATTAATAAATAAAAATGCCTTTTTCTTATAATGGGTGGTCAGGTCATTGTTATGAATTAATAAAGATTTATGTTGAAACACACCAAACACCTTCAAAACGATTACAAGACGATGGAGATATTTTTAAAATGACGTCAATTCATAAACAGATTTGAAGATTTAACACATGTGAGAAGGTTCTAAAAAAATAAACCACTTAACGGTGGGAATGTCAGTATATCTCCCTAACAGTAAGTTGTCCAAACTCAGCACAAGCTGAAGTATGAACTTACTATCTCAGCACATGTTATTTTAGATAGTCTAAAGTTGACGTTAGATACTTATGCTTATAATTTCAAGGCATTAGTAATATTTTCTTCATTTTATTAAAAATTAAAAAAAAAAATCTCTTCTACAAAATTATAAATTTTAAAGTTAAATTTGAAGTTTATCGTCCTATTTCTTTTTATGATGCCCCTCATCCAGATTCTCCTCTAAACCACCAAACGAAATGAGATTTCCAGAACAAAAATTTGCAAAAAATATACCTTTTTTATAGAATGGAGTAGTAATTATTTAGGTAATGCTAGGGGTTCTTCAATTTTGTACAGTGTCTCAAATAATGTGTCATTAATACATTGATTGAATAAATCCATTTTAATTAATTATATATATATATATATATATATATATATATATATATATATATATATATAATAAAGTACATTTTATCTTATTCAATGCTATATCATTTGAGACAAAAAATTTATAACTCCTAACAGAATCAGGATCTTCTATAAGGATTTCTCTGTGAGAATCTTGTGAGGGTTTTATTGTGGGGTTGACAACACATTAAAAAAGAGATCCAATGGCTCACAAATTTTATCAAGAAATTTAAAAAAATTATATGTAAAAATAAACGTGTTTGGTGGCTTCTAATTTTCTGTCAACTTGTAAAAAAAAAATTGTATCAAAAATTTGTGAGCCGTTGGATCACCTTTTTAATGTGTTGTCAATCCCACAACAAAATTCTAACAAAATCCTCATAAAGAAATCCTCATATAGAATCCTGATTCCTCCTTAACATTACTCTAATCATATATTTTGACACTAGGTCCAAATCGAAAGGATTTGAGCATTAAATATTTCAATCCCTTTTTATTTATTTATTTTTATCTCTATTTCTTCCTTATTATTTTTTTTATTACTCAATCATGTCCACTTTCATTATTTTTATATCACTAATAATTTGTGGAACCCCAAGCCGTATTAATTTATTCTTATTTACAATCAATGAATGGTCTTAATAATTACTCTCAGCAATAGGATTGTAAATGAATCGAGTTGAGTATTGAATTGTTCAAATTTAGTTCACAAAATTTATCGAGTATGAAATAAGATTTGATTGATGCTCGTTTAAACTATCGAGACGAGCACGATCTCGAATCAAGTCTAAGCAGTTTGAACTTTTCGAGCGAATATGATATATCAATAGAAAATTACAATTTAAAAAAATTTGAGTAACTTATCGAATTTTAAAAATTTTTCATATTTAAATTATTTATATTTTGAGTCGAGTTCAAATCAAACTTTTAATCAAATTAATATAAATCGAGCCAAAATTATTTTGTTCATTTTAAAGTCCTACTCAGCTAGCATTCCATTTCTATTTATTCTTTTTGACTGGTATTTTTTTAATTTTACAGGTGAAGAATGAGAATGATCAATGAGGTACATGTTAATTCGTAGCGTAGTATTAGTAGCTTTTTAGAAAATCCCAAAGGGAACATGTTCCAGCGGTGTACTTCTTGACCGTCAAAAGCATATATATAGGACCCAATATAATATTCTGTATTTAATTCTCTTATATACATATAAATTTTTTCCATATCTTTCGATGTGGAATTGAAGTGTTACAAATTTTCCGACTTAAATTTATAATATCTCCGTCAGAACTGATCACTCACACGGTCTACATATATTTGTAATCTCTAGTCATTATGAGATAATACTAGTTGACTTCGTGTCTCCACCTCCAGACCTCCGTCTCTCCATTGTGAGATAATACTACCAATTTTCACGTCCCAACCTCTGACAATCCGATCGGATGACCCGATCGGAGCTTTCGAGAGTCGGCTCTAATACATATGAAACAACCCGAGCCAAATCCTGAGTTTGGAACAAATTTCATGTCAATCCCAAATCTGAATCGAATTAAATCTTAAACCATTGGCCCAAATAATATGTATCTTCTTGGATCCTCTTATCTCCACAGGCTCACCCAAAAGGTCATGACTGAAAAAATTATTATTAGTAATTTAATTCCTTATACACATAATTTTTTCTCATATCTTTTGTTGTGGGACTAAAGTATTACAAAAAATACTTATCACTTTCTATAATAATGTAGGGCCACTAAAGATAAATTTAAAACTTTTTTGCTTATTTTTTTTTACTTTTACTTTTTTTAATACATGTACAAATTAAACTTTGCTTATCATTTTGGAGATGAATGAAGTATATTTTAACAATTTAAATATGACAACACAACTAATTTGGTCATTTACTTATGGTTTAGTTTCATTTTAGTCTATAATTATTATTTTTTTCAAAAATCTCTATGTACTATGTTTAAGAGTATATATTAATCAATGATCGATCACTTAACCCACTATTGTGACTAATATCTATTGATATATAGGTGGAAGGTTCAATTCTTGTTGACAACGGATTATAAAAAAAAAGTTCAACAAACCTATTCCTCACCTGTCCTCCTCCTATGTTTTCCTTAAATTAGGAAAAATTATTGTAATAATTTAAATGGACATTCAAAAAATAAAAAAAGAAAGAAAGTATATATTAATATAGTCTCTCAAGCACTATCACCTTATTAAATAAGCTTACATGGCATTAAAATAAAAGGGAAAAAATAGTTGAAATATAATATTTTTTTAATCTGTGAAACTAAGGATAATAATATCATTTACTATATCATTCTTCTCAAATGGCTCTCCCTAAAATCAGGTTTCTTAGTTTAATGAAGAAAGATGATCACAGTTAATTTGCAAAAAATTAAATTTAAATTCTAGTGTAAGTTTATTTTAATTTTTGTAATAACATTTTCGTACACAATAACAAGTTTTTAGTAGTTTTTATTATAGACTATTGCACTAATTAAAATAAAACAAAATAAATACTAACTTTGAGGATTTTAAATTTCACAAATTAATTAGGAAAAATTGTAATTATGTAATTAAGCACACCTAGAGGAGGGTGAATAGGTGTAAAAACCTAAAAGTGAACTACAATAGTCAATTTTTAAAGTTTACTAAGGCAGATTATAATCGAACAGGTTAACCCTATCAGTATTATTATATGTTCTTCGTCTGTTATAATCGAACAGCTAATACCTGTCTGTATTAGTATATATTTTTTGTCTGTTATATTCGGACAACTAATATCTGTCTGTTTTAGTATAATTTTGAGCACCAACTAAACCAGAATATGGAGAATACTAAAGCATATAACAGAAAAAAATAACCTCTACTCTAGCGGCCTAATTATCCACGTCCAATACCAAATGGTATTGGAGACTCGCTTTATTAAAATAATATTCAGCAATTACACATAAAATAAAACTCCATGTTACAACGATGATCGATTGGACACATCTGTTCTCCTTTGCACTTCCGCAACATCTCTCACCTCTGAGACCTTGATACCTTTGTTGAACATACTGAATATAACAAACCCCCAAGCCAACCTAGACTTGTACTTTGTTTACAATAGATATTAGGAGATGGATTACAAAAATTCTGCTATTAATCTGAGAACTAAATAACTGACACAATGACTTGAATATGACTCAGATATGATTTAGGAAGAATGCTCTATAAATTTCTAATTTGCATTCTTGTACCCTTTAGCCGTGCAAACTGCATGTATATATATAGGATAGTATGGCAACAACTAGTTCCACTCAATGAGATAACATATATATGTTAGCTTGACTATCAGATAGATAATACTCGGCATGATATAGATAAACATATAATATTTGCTGAAATAAAGATGTCAAATAAATCAAATAATATCTCCTTTTAAAACTGAAACTTTGCAACTCAGATTCGAATTATATCAGATTAATTCCTTAAGATTACTAACTCCTTGATAATCTCCAAATCAATTTTGAATTGGTAACCATATATACATATAATATATATATATATAGAAAAAATATATGTACACAACTGTGTATTACACAGTCGGCTATAGCGACAGATTTTTGGGCCATAGCAACGGTTTCACCCGTCGCCATAGCTATCCTGGGCTATAGCGACAGGTGAACCATCGCGATAACCCAAAAAATTCGTCACCATAGCTCTACTGTGTAATACACAGCTGTGTATATACATATAATCCATATATATATACATATAATATATATTTATATACATATTAAAAAGATATATCCCATCAAACAATATATATTCGAAAAATATATTCCAGACATATATATTAAAAGATAATCAAGCTAATATTAAGGACATAGAATATTAATGATAAGTTTTAGAAACCAACCTGTTACTTTTTACTTTGAATTTAAATACCAATTTCAATCTCCTTAAAATACTCCAATTCAAATTTGAATTGGTCTTCACAGCAAAACATAATTAGATATAGCAGAAAAACAGATATAGAAAGATATTTCCTAACTATATTAATTTTCATACAATTACTATAATACGTGGCAAATTAAATTAACATGTATTAACGCATATTAGAATAATATGTAATACTTCAACCTACATTCTTTTGGGCTAATAAAAATGGTATAGCACACTTCCAAGTAATCTCAATTAAATCAATTAAAATGGGCCATCATTACACATCAACCACTTATATCCCATGATGAAATAGCCCATAATATAACTCATTCAATCCATGCATAAACATATTTGACCCATATGACCCAAACAAATTATAAACTAATATAATAGGGTGATTTACATATTCTATTACATTTTTTAAAATAATTACATCAATAGTGCACTCATATAATATTTACATAACTAATACACTTTTTATATTTATTTACATGTTCTGGTGTAGTTAGGATTCCTTAATTTAGGAAATTATAATTCAATTAGAATTCCTTAATTTAGGGATTAGTTATAGTTTCTTCTCTCTCCTCATCAATAACAACTGCATTAGTTAGTTTCCCTTCTTCTTCTCCTCCCTTCCTCCTCCTCCTCCTCCTGTCCAACCCCTCCCCACCCTCCGCCTCCCCCTCCTCCCGCCCCATCCCCCTCCCCCTCCCCCTCCCCCTCCCCCTCCTCTTCCTACCTCCTCCCGCCACCCCCTCCCTCCCTCTCTCTCCCTCTCCCTCTCCTTCCGCCCCTTTCTCCGCCTCTCCTCCTCCCGCCCCCTCCTCCTCCCTCCCCCTCCCCCTCCTCCCGCCTCCCCCATCCCCTCCTCCCTCCTCCCGCCACTCCCTCCCTCCCCCCTCCCCCCTCCCTCTCCTCCACCCTCCTCTCCCCCCACACCCCACGCCCCACCCCCTCCTCCTCCCGTCCCTCCCTCTCCTCAATCCCTCCGCCTCCCACCGCCACCGGTCCATTTTTTATTTTCACCGGTAACGAAATCTTCCGATAAGGTAACAAATTCAGTTTAATTAGGTTACTAATTTATTTTGAATGTGATGCAGTTGGTAATCAAAATTCATGTAGTTGGTTACCAAATCATTTGATAAGGTAACCAATTCAGTTTTATTAGCTTACTAATATATTTTGAATGTGATTCAGTTGGTAACCAAAATTTATGCAGTTGGTTACTAAACCTTTCGATAAGGTAACCAATTTAGTTTTATTAGGTTACTAATTTATTTTGGATGTGATGCAGTTGGTAACCAAATTTCAAATAGTTGATTACCAAACCATTTGATAAGGTAACCAATTCAGTTTTATTTGATTACCAATTTTATTTTAAATGTGATGCAGTTAGTAGTCAAAATTCGTATAAAGGTAACCATTTCAATTTTTGTGGGTAACCAAATCGTCAAAAGAAATTCAGAATAGCAACTCTGGTGGCGTCGGCGGCGGCGGTGGCAGCTAGAGAGGAGTATGATGAACATTAGCTCCTTCATAATTTATTATTTTTAATTTTCTCATTTTGATTTGATTTTTGAAATATGGATTTGAATTTGTTGTTAGAGACAAGATTTGAATTTGAATTTGAATTATTAGTTATCCTTGATTTTAGGTTTCCTTATTAATGTGAATTGTACTATTTTTGTAATAATTACATTCTTTTTGTAATTATTTAGTTGATGCACTTTTCTTGTAATTACTTTCATTTTGTTGTATACTTATGTAAAGGACCCAATATAATATCAATTCAGCCCATATATTCATTGTCATCATTAAAACCACAAAGTATATAGGATGAATTACATATTCTATTATATTTTTAAAAATAATTACAACAATAGTGCACTCATAAAATCTTTACACAACTAATACACTTCCATATTTATTTACAATACTAGTGCAATTAGGATTCCTTAATTTAGGAAATTAGTATTCAAATAGAATTCCTTAATTTAAAGATTAGTTATACCCATGGCTTCTTCTCTCTCACCTCATCTATAACAATATATATATATATATATATATATATATATATATATATATATGGGAGCCCTTCCATAGCAACCGGTTGCTGTGAGTACTGTGCAACACCCTCTTTTACCGTTGATAAACTTATTGGAAGGCTGAGATGAAACATAAATATATCCTACCCGGCACAACTTGTACCGGCTTTTATTTTAATATGAGGACCCCACCATAGTCAACATGTTGTCAGTTTATGCCAATAAATTGAATTTTTAATATTAAATAATATCCAACCGGGACAAGCTCATACGGCTGTAAAAAAAAAAACCAAGGACAAAATAAAATAGCAACAAACATATAAAATAAACAAAAACAAGCCGGATGAGCTTGTCTCGGTTTGTATTTTTTTTTTTTACAGCCGTATGAGCCTGTACCGGCCGGTAGAATTTTTTTTTTTCTAACAGCCGTAAGAGTTTGAAGTGGTACATTTTTTTTTTAATTTTTCCGGCCGGATGAGCTTGTCCCGGTTTGTATATATTTTTTTTTAACAGCCGTAATAAAGTTTGAAGTGGTACATTTTTTTTTTAATTTTTTCCGACCGGTACAGGCTCATACGGCTGGTACCTTTTTTTTAAATTTTTTTTTTCTTTCCCGGCCGGTACAGGCTCATACGGCTGGTATTAAAAAATTAAAAAAAAAAATCCGGCCGGTATAGCTTGTCACGGCTTGTTAAAAAAAATTATGTTATTCAAGCAACTCGCTGCTAAACAGACTCGAACTCGCAACCTCAAACTCCAAACACACGTCATATGACCACCCGAGCACCACGGGCCTAGCTGTTAATATCAGCCAAGGATTTGTCTTTACATTAAAACTTCACCATCCCCCAAAAATCTAAATTGTTGCATTATTATTATTATAGTACGATTTATTATTATTAACAAGTCTATATAATACATATGGGGGTTTGATATTTAGAAATAAGTTAATATCTATATTTATTAAGCAATGATTATTAGAAATGATTTTATATATTAAGCAATGATTTTATTATTAAGAAATGATTTTATACAATAATAAAACTAGTGAAGTATAATAATAATGTCACACTATCGAATTTATAAAAGTAGTGAAGTATTATTATAATAATAATAATAATGTGATTATCAATATTATAAGTACAGATTATACCAATACTAGTACTGCATAAATATATCAAAAGAAATAGTACATATTACATGTTCATTTTCATAAAAAAAAACATAGAATGATTAATACAACCGACGCCTATTTTTTTGGCTCAGGAATCCCTAGCACTCGATAGTGGTTTCGCTTATCGTGGTCGGTTTCAAAGCCACAAATTGCACATTTTCGATGAGTTTTAGATGGAATGATTTTCTCGAGTGCACTCTTGAATCTAGATTGTTTTTTGCGGCCCTTTGTTTGAGAAATATTAGGCGGCAAAAACTCTTCTTCTTCTTCCACCTCTACATCTTCATCGTCATTATCGTATCCCATATCATGATTTGGATCTCCAACTGTGCAATCAATGTCGTCATCTGCCAGTTCAGTAATATTCTCATCCGGATCATACTGGTCAACCAACTCTTTTCCTCGTGCATTCAGTTTAAGAACAGTTTTGTAACCTCGGACTGAGCAAGCCGCTTTGCTCGCTAACTCCTGGTAATCAGCCATCAAATGATTGTAGCGCATTGCTTGATTTTGTTCGAAGTCAGCAGGTGTGGAGTTAAAGAGTAAGTCTTCACCATTGCTTTTGTTCGCGTCTCTTGTCCACCGATGAAGGATCATGTCGGTCGGTATTTGTGAAATACTCTTTGCTATGAAATATCTCAAGATGTGCCTGCATAATTCACCAGAGTGAGAAAACATTTGACAGTTACATGTTACCGATCCAAGTTGTCGATTGTTGACAACTTCTTTATATCTTCCACCACTTTCAGTTGCATCTGCATTATACACTGCATAAACCTTAGTATCAGTGTCACACATCTCACTAAGTTTATGAACATTGTATTTCATGGAATCGACGAATTGACGTTGGAAACGTCTAAACATCTCTTTTGTGTACACTTGTGCAGCATGAACTTCTAAAGATGAACCGAGTACCATAATCCTTTTACGATGTTTTGTTATGTAGTCGGCCTTCCTCTCCCTGATAAACTGTCTTTCTACAGCCTTTTGACTCTGCAATACAAAACATAGCATACCTGTTGATGCATTAACATACTCATCAAAAAAGGCATTCATGCTCTCGCTTCTTCCAGTGGTAGTCATTCTTGCGGCAAAATATCTCTTTGTATATGCTGGAATCCATTTCTGTCGTACATCATACAAACTTCCAAGCCATTCATTAGTATATAATTCATAGGAACTTATCAGAATATGCCAACGCTCTTCAAATTCCTCGATGGACAATGAGTTATACACACAGTTGTTAAAATCATTTTTGAACGATGGGTGCGCATAATAAACATGATGCAATTTTTCAGGAAATTTATTGCTAATATGCCAAGAACACAATAAATGATGACTAGTTGGAAGTACCGTAGCAATAGCATTACTCATGGCTCTGTCTTGATCAGTGATGATGGTTGTAAGTGCCTTGTAGTCCATGGCTTCAAGCCATGTCTGTAAAACCCAAACGAAAGTATCCTCTGTTTCGTCTCGTAACAGTGCAAATCCAAACAATATAGACTGATAATGGTGGTTGACCCCGACAAATGGAACAAACGGTATGCCATACTTATTTGTCCGGTATGTACTATCAAATGTCACAACGTCTCCGAACTGTTGATACATAAACATTGATCGGGCGTCAACCCACAAAATACAAGCTATGCGGTTGTTTTCACCAGATTTCACTCGAAAAAAAAATCTGCTGGCACATCCGGATGCAAGTTTGTTCAAATGATTGACAGCAGCTTGTGCATCATTTTCATCTGCAAAATCACGCCTTAAATCTCGCACCACATTCTCAACATTAGCAGTAGAAAAAGGAACATTTTGCAACCCACCTCCCATTGTGCTCAAAACATTCATCATCTTACTAGGACCAATACCGGACTTATTTAAAGCGTCAATTAAATTTCTTGCAACAGGAGTAATATTTCTGTGAGTCTCGATCAAATCTACTTTAGTGGGGGTCACTAAGTGATGATTGTGCTCTAATTCTACAGTAGATATACGCCAATTGTCTTCTTTCTTATTGTGGACAACATATATTCTAGCTTTACACATTGTTCCTCCTATAGAGTCTCTTTGTCTAGTTATTTTATTACTACTATCTTCATCATCAGGTAAACTCTTCCCAACAATTGGTGTACCGGCTTTCTTACATACATACTGCCTAGATCTGATATCATTCGTATTAGCATGTTTATGACTAGTTGCAATTCTAATCTCGAATCCATTTTTGCGAGCATATGATCTATAAAAATATTCAACCTCTTCCAACGTACAAAATAATTGACCAACGTATGGAACAATATCAGATTTATTACTTTCAACTTCACTAACAAATTCAGATGTATTATATGACATTTTTAAAAACTTACTTGTGAATAATAGTGATGAATTTTGCTCGATCAGAACTTCAACTTGATTTTCTGAAGTGAAAGTGGGCAACTAGATGAAACAAATTATGAGTAGAGGAGAAAAGAGAAAATAATATCAGAGAAAAAATTCTATGGAAGGATAAGAAGACTTCCTAGACAATATTTAAAGGTAAAAAGACCAGCCGGTACATCTTGTCGCGGTTAATGCTCAAGAAGTCAACCTAATGTACTATTCCCAACAAATCAATGTCAGCTTTTTTCTATTCTCATAGTGTTGTATTATTATGTTTGACTACTCATTCACCAGACAGTGTTTATAATAATAATAATAATAATAATAATAATGATAATAAAATAATTAAAAGTACATAAGCCGATAGAATATGGAACGGCTTTATACTCAATTCGTAATAATAATAGAATAATAATAATAATCGAATAATAATAATAAAATATTGAGAAATTTAATTTGGGGGGAGATGGAATGTTTTAAGATATATCCAAATCCAAGGTAAGATATGACAGCTAGGCCCGTGGTGCTCGGGTGGTCATATGACGAATGTTTGGAGCTTGAGGTCGCGTGTTCGAGTCTAGCTAGCAGCAAAAATATATATTTATTCCTAGCCGGTACAGCCTCTACCGGTCGAACGATTTTTATTAATAATATATATATTTTTTATTTTTCTAGCCGTTATAGCCACTACCGGCCGAACGAATTTTGAGAGGAATATATATATATATTATTTTTATATCCAGCCGGTCAAGCCTGTACCGGCCAAACACTGCCACATCGCCTCGGGAAATGCACTGCCATATTTTTTTGACCACTTTTCTGCCACATCGCCTCGGGAAAGAATACCTGCAAGCTCGGTAAACTAAAAAGTTGAGACATTTCTTTGAATTTGGTCCTAAATTAATTCATGTACCGGACATTTGCATGAGCTTATTTAAACGTCTATTGAGAACACATGTTGTTAAACTAAAGTTCACTTGCCAAGCTAGATAAAATAAAAATAACAGAGAGTAGAAAGGGAGTATTTCGGAAGAGAGGCGCAAAAAACTTCAACAAGTAAGTTTTTATTTATTGTTATTTGTTCAGCTTTTTATAGTTTCTGTTGTTATTTTTTATCACTGCATGTTATTACTGAATTAAAGGGGATATAATACCATGCATGTATTTATTTCGTATAATAACAACAAAATAATGCAAGATTTATACTGATCACTTTATATTTTATTAAAAAGTAATTTTATTTTTAATATATTAATTAGACTAATTGGACATATTTTTACAAAAATAAGAATATATTTTTATATATTATAATATTATGTATGTGCACGAACAAATTGGGGTTTAAAATTGTTGATATGATGAGTTATCAATTTGATCTATATTTGCTTATGTGAATCAATAAAAATCAAGGGGCTTTCAAATATTATTATACTAGTTAAAGATTCATTTGAAGTTTACTTGATATGCATTTAAACATGTGCATGGATTTCTCAGAAGTATTGTATTGGCACAATTAAGACACGTAAAATCATCACATAAAAGTAAAAGAAATAAATCTAACAATCTAACTGTCACTGACAACCACTGTCATATCCAATTTCGAATAACTTGCCAGTCTTTTTATTTTTAATAGTTTTTGTTTTTACTAGTTTTTAATGCATGTTAATATTATCCCATTTTTTAATGCATGTTAATATTATTACATGCATGTTGTTCAGTTTTTAATGCATGTTAGTGTGTATTGTTATTACTGTCATTTTGCAGCATGTTACTTTCAACTTGATTTTGTCATGCATCTTAATACTATTTTGGAATTGATGTATTTTTTAGGTAAAAGATGGATAGTTGGGAATATGGGCCAATTGATCCAAGTGTTTTGCATGATCAACAAGATCATGTATCAGATGACATATATCATGGGAGAGATAGGGGAAAACTAAGCTCCAGTCAATATACTGATCAGAAATATAATCAGTGCACCAGTACAAAGTACCTAATAGATAACACTTAATAGACAACGTTTTTTATAAAAACGTTGTGGTATTTTTTTTACAACGTTTTTTTAAAAAACGTTGTAGATATATATGCAAAAACGTTATCTATTTAAAAGAGTATTTTTTTTGTTTTAATTAGATAACGTTTTTTTTTAAAAACGTTATCTATGAAGAAAAACACGGAGCTGAAAAAAAAAACACGGAACAAAAAACTGAAAACACGGAGAGCATACTTAAGTCTTTCTCTTGCTGTCTTTCGCTCAGAAAACCAAAACCCTAGTTTTTCTCTCTGCGCATTGACGAAAATGGTGGTGCAATCGTTTCGGTTCATTCTCCGTCTCCTTCGTCTCTCTACATCCTCTTCTCCGGCTATTCCTTGTTTTTGACAGTACAAAATTACAAATCTGACAGTACAAAATTACAAATCTCAAAAACTGGAAGCGGCTGACGGGGAACACTTTATTAGTGATCGGCGAGTTGTTGACCGGAATGGCTTCGACCACCGCTTCGAGAGTGACGGCGACACAGGAAGAGCAATGGATGGTTGAGGGTCAGATTATGAATATCTACCATCAATTCTGCAACCTTAGTCCTGCCGCCCAAACCGTCTGGTATGCCATCAGCAAATTACCGGTCCAACTAATCTAGGGTTCCGTTTGTGTATGTATATGTATGTATGTGTGTGTATATATATGTATTAATTCATGGAGTTCAGAGTTTTTGTTATTTATTAATTCTTTAATCTATGAACATGCTTGAAGGCTAGAGCTTCGACGTGATGAACACATCAAGTTTCTCACCAAAAGTCTCAGACAACTCGGTCCATCCTTCTCCGTCTTGGATGCAAAGTACCCCCCTCTCTCTCTCTCACTCGAAGTGAAGTTATAATAAGTCTATTAATGTATATGGAATGATTTTTACAACCTGATTCTAGAAACACAATTACAGGTGCTGGTCCTGCTGGAAAGAATACAATTTCAATAACATTTGTTTGATGTGTATGTGGCTATATTGTTTATGGTAGGACTATTATACATGACTGAAAATCCAGTTTTTGAGAAAAATATTGGTTCAACATGTTGAGGAGCAGAGTTTACTACTTTATTTTGACATGCGAAGATGCAAATTAGCTCAAGTAGAAGTTGGCAAAAGTGGGTATTACACATGCCATCTAACTTTTTCTGATAAACCAGAGCTTCAAGTTTTTAAGATCAATTTCTTTCCTGAGGCCACACAAAAAGTGATACACAAATAATTGAAACTCTGTACTTACGACGAGCTGGGTTAAGCAAGTAAGAGTTAAAGGAATACCCAAATTTGGGGTTATTAAGGAAGAAGAGCTGGAATAAAAAAAACTGAAGCCAATGACACAGAGATACAGAAAATTAAAGGTAATTTCTCTATATAGTAGAGTAAAGTTGCATGTATACGAAAGAAGTGTGTAATTGATGATTAGTTTTGGTTGATGAGAGTCTATATGATATATATATATATATCTGTGATGTTGGGTTAAATGGTTGAATATATTTAACTGGTAAAACAATTGGTAAGTTTAACTTTTATAACAACAGACCATGCGTGGGTTATTAAAACTCACTGTTTGTTAATATCAAACTTTTAAATTAGAGGAAGGCTAGTATATTATTTTGCTTATGGTAAATATGTTTGGCTAAACTGTGAAACAAACTGCTTATGGTTGGAATTTTGATTAATGGAGATAGGTTGACTGTGAGAAGCGATAAGTTGAGGAATATGAGGCTAGAATGCAAATCAATGGCCATGAAAAGAGAATTTTAAAACTATGCACTCCAAGTGCTTGACAAAAGTCTTTAATGAACTGTTTTTGTCTAAAACCAAAAATTTGATAGAATTAAAGCTTGGGCCTGATTTAGTTAACACATGTGATGTTAGTTAAAGTGTTTTAGCATGTTAAACTTAACCAAAGTGCACTTTCTAGACAAAAGCTAATAGTTGATATTTTAACATGTTAAGGTAACAGTGAGTGCTGTTAAGAGCAGCCTATAGAAACCAAAATATAAATCTAATCCTTTAATAAAATGGGTTGAAATATTATCTGCATTATCTATATAATTTGGGCACAAATGAGATTGTGTATAACTTATCAAACAAGAAGCCATAATAGCATGGACTAGGCGGTCGAGCTGCTGTCCACGACAGTAGCAGTGGGCATGAATGAGTGAAGGTTAATGTTTACTTTCTTGCACTCTTGTTGAGCTTGGTTAGACTATTAAGATTGCCCAGCTGTTGGGCTTAGATAACAAATGAGTGTATCACTGATATGTATACAAGACTTGAAATAAAATTCCTGATATTGTGCAATGAGCAAGGCTGCTGCCTAGGTAGCAGCAGTAGACCAGATGTGCAATGACTGAGAGTTTCGAATTGGCTTTAAGGCAGTAGTTTGTGTTGTTGCCTTATCTATAGCACACTAAAAACTCGTAGTAACTAAACTAGTGAGCTAGGATGTGAAGTGGCTTGAAGCAAAGAGCAAGGGGAGAAGGGGCTGCTGCTAGTAATTGTAAAAATGGTTCTAATGCACTGCACCAGGTAGCTGCGAGCTACTACTATAGCAGTTTGGGCAGCCTATTTTGACGAATTAATATAATTTTATAAAGCTAGCTATCAAGCATGGTTTAAGTTAGTTTTATAATATGGTTGAAAGTTCAAACTGTTACGAAGTTGAGCAGAATGTTTCTTCTTCTATTGTTGTTAAATCTTATGCTAAAGATACTCAATCAGAGCCAGAGACCCCAATGTTGAGTGGACAACCCCCAGTGGAATCTGTAAGTATTAAATGGTGTGCAGATGAAAATGCAGATGAAAATGTTGAGAGGTTTTTATGATCTGCCACAGCCTCCTGATTCAAAAATCTTCTCCCCGTTACACTCACAGTTGATGAATGAGCTTGGATCTTCCTACTTTTCTCAGTTGCATTCCGAATATGGGTCTTGGCGAGCAGGATGAATTTTATGCATCTCATATAGTATACGTAATCATGCAATGTGCATCTATGGTTCCTGCTTTGCAGCAAGGGCTGGAGAAGAAGAGTGATCCATTATCTTCCATTTATATGGAGGACGAGGAGGTATTATTTAATCCCAATCAATTTAAGTTTAAATCGTTTTACTTTGGTGTTTGTTTATACAGAGATAATATTTACTTATTAGCGTTTGTGGTTTGCATACTTTGATACAGACTTTGATATTTTGATATTCAGAGAAAATCTCTCTGCCCTATGCACTCCAGATTGATAGTTTGCACTACCTGTACTTTGTCTTGGATAAAAGCTGTGTATCACTCAATATAAGTGTTATTTTAGATTTTTTAATGGACACGAATTACTTGTCTTTTGCCAGATAAATTGTTTCTCATATTCAAATGGCAGTTCTGATAATGAATTAAGAAGCCACCTCAAGGTTTTACATGCATTTGCCTTAGCCTAGAATGTACTTAAAACTATTCTTTTTCCATCATTCTTCTGTTACTATTGGTCTCTTAAATTAGTGGAAATGATGAAGAACACTGAATATATACCCTTTTCTATTCTTATGTTTATGGTTTAATCAATGCAAGATTAGTTATGGTAGGCTTCTATAAATTTCTTGTTTTTTGATTCTTTTCTTTGACTGATTGCAGTTGAGTAGGGAAACTAAGGGCGGAGATGTAGCTGAGAAGGTGGTTGCTGTTGCTGATTGGCTGCTGCTTCTGCTATGCTCAACAGCTGCTGGTCTTGCCAAAGTAAATTACTTGTTTTTTTGTGTAGGATTTCTAGGTTGTATAGTCAGTATCCAAGAATTATATTTTTTGGGCAGTACTTGTTTGGTTGAGTGATTATATGGATAGTTTGGTATATATTTTGTGGATGTAGTAATTTAAAATTATAAACGAATGGTATTATTGGGATGTATTTTGAAATGTTGATACATTTTGGCTATATATCATGGTATTAGCATATTGAAGGTGCATTAGTAATATAGGTGAACCACATTTTTTTTTCTTTTTTCTTTTTTATCTACAACATTTAAAAAACGTTGTCTGATATACTAAACAACAACATTTTTTTTTATTCTATAACATTTAAAAAACGTTGTCTTATATACTAAACAACAACGTTTTTAACCAAAAAACGTTGTGGAATCATACATTCTACAACGTTTTTAAGCATCTGCTAATTTTTTG
The DNA here is from genome assembly GCA_020205505.1 of Panax japonicus. Lineage (NCBI taxonomy): Eukaryota > Viridiplantae > Streptophyta > Magnoliopsida > Apiales > Araliaceae > Panax > Panax japonicus. The sequence goes on from CM035099.1 coordinate 4,919,119, forward strand.
AAAACAAAACTACAACGTTTTTTTCTAAAAAACGTTGTGTATTGTGCTTAACTACAACGTTTTAAAAATGTTGTGTAAGAGTGTCAAATAGACAACACCCTTAACCACTACGTTTTTCTGACAAAAACCACAACGGTTTTTCCGCGTTGTCTATTTACTGTTTTGTAGTAGTGGTGGGCTTTGACAAAAGAACAAAAAATCCTGTTAGATAAATGTGGTTTTGGAGTATTTAGTTATCAAGGTGTTGTACACCAAACTGATCTTGGTCTGATATCTGCCTTAGTCGAGAGATGGCGCCCGGAGACCAATACTTTTCATTTAAACTGTGGAGAAATAACAATCACGTTAGAGGATGTTCACTTTATTTTTGGGTTACCGGTGGTGGGAAAGCCCTTAACGGGTCCCCTTGTTGTCACCAATTTGAATTATTTTAGGGATTGTTTTGGAGATAAATTAGCTGGTGAATATTTTAGTTCAAAAAAACGCAGTGCAATTTCATTGGTGTGGTTGCACGAACATTTTAATAATTGTCCCGAGAATGCAAGTAAAGATGTTGTAGGGCGACACACAAAGGCATACATGTTGTGGTTGTGCGGGGCAATATTATTCCCTAATAGGAATAGAAATAGTGTGCACCCACGATATATGTCTTTTATTGCCAACGCTGAAGATTGTGTAACTTACTCTTGGGGCGCGGCAGTGTTAGCATATTTGTACAGATCTTTATATACTGCTACTAGAAAAGGAGTTAAATACATTAATGGTTGTGTTACGTTGTTACAAATTTGGGCTTATGAGCGTGTAAGTATTGGAAAGCCAAACCCTTGGCCACAATCATCCTTATGGTTACCTAGGGCTTTAGCATGGTCCTATTTTGGAACCCACAGTTACCCTGGTAGACGTGAGAATCCCCAGCACCATTTGTCATTTTACCGAGGGGAGTTAGATATTAAGTCTATGTGGGATGTGGTTTGGCGGCCTTACATAGTGTGGGATGATGATATCAGTGGATTTAATTTTGAAGGCAGGTTGTTGGGATCTGGTGGGGTCCCCTTGATCCACTTTGATATTGTGGAATTTCAGATGCCGGATCGTGTGACGAGACAGTTCGGGTTCATGCAAGGCATACCATCACCAGCCAAAAACCAAGGTGACCTTAGGAAGGAGAAAAAGTTTAAATTTATTGATGTCGAGGATTGCATGGCCTTGAGAGGGGAATATATTTCGATGTGGGAGGCATACATGGATCATCTCGAAGGACAAAAAACTGAAGTTGCTGATTATGTCCCAATAGATGATTACATGGTCTGGTATAGGAAAATTACACGTTGGAAAATCCACCGACCTCGACAGACAAGCGACCACGACAGTTGTTATCAGCCTCGGGCCATTTACAACCAACAACACCTTATTCAAATGGTATAAAATTATATTCTTCTTTAATAAATCATGTATTGGAGTAAATACTTAATATTACATTTATTCATATTTATTGTTAATAATATTTGTTTGTGTTTATCTTACATGACAGGTTGAGAGTGCAAAGTCGTTACTTGATAAATTTTCAGCACTTACTCAGCTGCCTCCCGAGTTGGTTCTACAAAAAAATAATTGGGATTTCCAATACGCTCTATACGACTTTGAAGCAAGAGGTAAACAAATACCTCGACAAGGGGTCCCACAAATTTTGGACCACAGTCGCAATACACACAACTCAGTGAAGGGCTTGGGAAACAAACTGATTATGTTGTACAAGAGAGCTACATACCCACCCCACAAGTAATCGAGGAGAGCTCTATTCCCACCACCCAAGCCTACGAGGAGTGTTACATTCCAACCTTCCAAGCCTACGAGGAGGTATATATAGTTATGTTAATAGTGATGGTTTTAACTATTATTGCTATATAATAATAATGTACATTTGGGTCTCAATCAAGTACAAGATGCGGGAGACGACATCTCTTATGGACCAAAAGGGTCCCTATCCAAAAGACTTAGAGATTGGAAGGAGACATTTGTAAATAAACATATTTTTGGAAACGTCGTGGCACCAGAAGGGGATTTATATCCTTTATCACATCCGCGCCAGTTATATGAATTAGAACACAATGCAGTGCAATCCTTAGGGCCTGGGAGTTGGATATTCGAGCATGTCATAGACGCGTATATGTTGTTGCTACGAGATAGAGAGGAATACTACAGGCCGCGGGGAATACAAAGGTGGTCCCAATTTGGTTTCATGAATTCATTCTTCATGCATCTTGGGCAGGGCTATGTGCCATGCACTAACGTGAATACTGCATAGAGTTTTTGCGATCCGTATGTTAACCAAGATGTTGGTCCACCTTTACACGAATGCAAATACATATTCATGCCGGTGTGTAGTACCAATCAACACCATTTTGTCTTGTTCCTATTCTCAGTTGAAGATTGGATGGTTACCATAATTGACCCGCACTACAATGACACTAAGTATATTAAGTTACATGAAATGTACTCAGAATTCGTTAAAGTTGCGGTATGTTTAGTTTTAAAATATTTTAATTTTATAATGTCCTATTATATTAAAAAATTATTAACCAACTACTTTGTACATGCAGGTACATTTGATACCATTTTGTTTGCGAAATTGTAATCCGATGCGTGAGTGGCCCAGCAGTAATCCTACTGTGCAGACATTAAAGATTCGACCGAAACAACACAACAACGCAGACTGTGGCATTTTTGTCTGCAAATATGTTGACTGTTTCGTTAGGGCCAACGGTAATATTTCTGAAGAGAAGTGGTCCTTGGAAGATGTCACAGTCTTTCGTTACCGCGTCGCATGGGAGCTCTACAAGAAATCCGCAAGATTACTTCCGGCCTCTGAGATATAGGCGTCGGTTGTATTAATCATTCTATGTTTTTTTTTATGAAAATGAACATGTAATATGTACTATTTCTTTTGATATATTTATGCAGTACTAGTATTGGTATAATCTGTACTTATAATATTGATAATCACATTATTATTATTATAATAATACTTCACTACTTTTATAAATTCAATAGTGTGACATTGTTATTATACTTCACTAGTTTTATTATTGTATAAAATCATTTCTTAATAATAAAATCATTGCTTAATATATAAAATCATTTCTAATAATCATTGCTTAATAAATATAGATATTAACTTATTTCTAAATATCAAACCCCCATATGTATTATATAGACTTGTTAATAATAATAAATCGTACTATAATAATAATAATGCAACAATTTAGATTTTTGGGGGATGGTGAAGTTTTAATGTAAAGACAAATCCTTGGCTGATATTAACAGCTAGGCCCGTGGTGCTCGGGTGGTCATATGACGTGTGTTTGGAGTTTGAGGTTGCGAGTTCGAGTCTGTTTAGCAGTGAGTTGCTTGAATAACATAATTTTTTTTAACAAGCCGAGACAAGCTATACCGGCCGGATTTTTTTTTTAATTTTTTAATACCAGCCGTATGAGCCTGTACCGGCCGGGAAAGAAAAAAAAATTTAAAAAAAAGGTACCAGCCGTATGAGCCTGTACCGGCCGGAAAAAATTAAAAAAAATGTACCACTTCAAACTTTATTACGACTGTTAAAAAAAAATATATACAAACCGGGACAAGCTCATCCGACCGGAAAAATTAAAAAAAAAATGTACCACTTCAAACTCTTACGGCTGTTAGAAAAAAAAAATTTCTACCGGCCGGTACAGGCTCATACGGCTGTAAAAAAAAAAATACAAACCGCGACAAGCTCATCCGGCCGGAAAAATTAAAAAAAAAATGTACCACTTCAAACTCTTACGGCTGTTAGAAAATAAAAAAAAAATTCTACCGGCCGGTACAGGCTCATACGACTGTAAAAAAAAAAAAATACAAACCGGGACAAGCTCATCCGGCTTGTTTTTGTTTATTTTATATGTTTGTTGCTATTTTATTTTGTCCTTGGTTTTTTTTTTTACAGCCGTATGAGCTTGTCCCGGTTGGATATTATTTAATATTAAAAATTCAATTTATTGGCATAAACTGACAACATGTTGACTATGGTGGGGTCCTCATATTAAAATAAAAGTCGGTACAAGTTGTGCCGGGTGGGATATATTTATGTTTCATCTCAGTCTTCCAATAAGTTTATCAACGGTATAAAAAGAGGGTGTTGCACAGTACTCACAGCAACCGGTTGCTATGGAAGGGCTCCCTATATATATATATATATATATATATATATATATATATATATATATATATATATATAAGCCGCTCGGTTATGTTTATTCCTCAAGGCCATTTTCACAATCAACAAATGTCATGTTCTGCCACCCGCAATATACTATAAAGGAAAAGAAAGGAAAAAAAATACCATCTTGCTTCTTTTGTCAGTCGCCTGGAAGGGCCTTTAGCATGCACTGGGCCTTGCAACAGTGTAATTTTTCAACCTATCCAGCACCAGATGGATGCCTGAGATGCAGGTAGAACGGAAGATTGATTAAATGAACCTAGCACTAATTTTCAGTTATGATTTTTTTTTTCAGATTTTAAGTCGACCTATATATATATATATATACAGGCCTCTCGTTGCGGCTTTAGCTTTTCATCAAATCTTTGAAGGCATGGGTGGACGCTGGGTCTAATTTGGCGATGGAGCACAAAAAAGTGGATTGAGGAGGTGGTGGGAATGGACGTATTTTGTTTGATGAGACGTGTTCAATGTGTTCCTTCAAATACTGGATGATGGTAGCCAAACTTTCATATCAAGGTAACCAAACTGTCATATCAAAGTAACCAATCAACCTCTACACTTTTTATTTTTTTTTAGTATAGTTGGTAACCAAATCTTCAGATGATGATAAGCAAACCTTCATACCAAGGTAACAAAACTTTCATACCAAGGTAACCAATTTACATCCACACATGCGGTTTTTTCATAGTGCAGTTGGTAGCCGAATCTTCATACCAAGGTAACCAATTCAGTTTTATTACGTTACCAATTTTGTTTGAATGTAATGCAGTTGGTAGCCAACCATTCATACAAAGGTACCCATTTTATTATTTATGAGTAACAAAATAGTTATAAAAAAAATTCAAAACAGTAAAAGTTACATCTATTTATTTTTAAACTTTTTGTAGGGTGAATCTTCTTCTTATTCTCATTGGCATTTTGGACAACGGAGATTCTCAGCGGTGTAGCGGCGGAGTATGTGAGGTGTAGCGGCGGACTATTATTTCAAAGTGTATGTGAGGGAGATGAAGATTTGAATTTGAATTTGTTTTTTTTGTTAGATCCAAATATTTGAATTTGAATTATTAATTATGGCAGTTATTTGTCCTTGATTTTAGGTTTCCTTATTAATGTGAATTGTACTATTTTTGTAATATGGATCCTAATTACATTCTTTTTATAATTATCTGGTTGATGCACTTTTTTTGTAATTACTTTCTTTTTATTGTATACTTATGTAAAGAACCCTATATATATACTAACAAAAATTAAGTTATATTTTAAAAAATGAAAGTATATATACTAACAAAAATAAAAGATATTTTAAAAAATGAAAGATATCTCACACATTTTGAATTAAAAACATACATTCCAATAAAGTTTTTCTTTTTTATATTAATGTCTCAGCTTCTTTTTTATCTTTTTTCAGAAACTTTCTTAGTAAATAAATAGTAGTAATAACAATTAAATGATCTCTTAGACCTCAAAGATTTTGTTCTAATTAAAGGCTTTAGAGTTTATGATTTCTTAGCAACGGAAGTCACGAAATGCCTAAAATAATTTAAAATTATTGTCCAATTTGTTGTGTAACAAAAACGATAAAAAGCCATTTACAAAAGAACTAGTGAAACAAAAAAAAAATTAGTTCCTAAATTTTATTTTTCATCAATTAAATTCTTAAAGTGATTTTTTTTAACGTTTCCAATATTCAGTTTGTTAACATTTATAAATATATTTAGTTATTTTGTGGACGTCATTTAGTTGTTCTTCTTTTGCTTAAGTCACCACTACAAAACAGTAAATAGACAACGCGGAAAAAACGTTGTGGTTTCTGTTAGAAAAACGTAGTGGTTAAGGGTGTTGTGTATTTGACACTCTTACACAACGTTTTTAAAACGTTGTAGTTAATCACAATACACAACGTTTTTTCGGAAAAAACGTTGTAGTTTTGTTTTCAAAAAATTAGTAGATGCTTAAAAACGTTGTAGAATGTATAATTCCACAACGTTTTTTGGGTAAAAACGTTGTTGTTTAGTATATAAGACAACGTTTTTTAAATGTTGTAGATTAAAAAAAAAGAAAAAAAAATTATGATTCACCTATATTACCAATGCACCTTCAATATGCTAATACCAATAATATATAGCCGAAATGTATCAACCATTCAAAATACATCACAATAATACAATTCGTTTATAATTTCAAATTACTACATCCACAAAAAATAATCCAAACTATCCATATATACATCTCAAATTCACATCACACAGAAGAATCACTCAACCAAACGAGTACTGCCCATAGGTGTGAACTTCGCAACAATGTAATAGCCAACAGCTCCTAAAGGTATTCGAAATGCCTACACAAAGTTGAAGCTCAATTCAGGTTATGTCTCAAAAAATACAAGATAGAAGATGTCATATTTGCCAAATTTAAGCATCAGTTACTACCTTCGCAATTTTTGACGTGCTAACAGCTTCAAGACCATTCTCGCCCTCAAATATTGAACAACTTGTTTTAAACCACTGCACTCTGCTAGATCCTTCAGTACCTCCACTGACATTACAAGTCACGGTAACCTTACTTCCCTCCCTAAAGTCACCAATTATCTTCAAATTTGTTGCTTTTGGGGGAGCTGGCAACAAAAGGATTTAAGTGACCATTGCAACATAATGGAACTGCTTTACCCTTAATTACAGCTAAAAGATAATTTATGGCAAAACCATAAATTAAACCATCAAACAGAAAACATCTAAGAGAACAACATTAAAGGATAAATATAGCACTGTACAGATATGTATATATCTTTTCATTTGTAAGTATATACAATTTCCAAAATAAAGAGCCAAAGAAAACTAAAAGACAAACTGAACTTCTTGCAACATTTTGGACATGAACCACCTGAACAGACAACAAAGAAAACTAAAAGACAAACTGAACTTGCAAACTCCTTTCTTCCCGCACAAATTTCATTCAGAGTAGTGGTAACCACAAAAAGTTTTATATTCACTGATTGCATATAAGAGCACAAGTGTGTACATATAATAATATACTTGACCAGAATGGTGATAGGCTTGAACGCATACCTATTTCATGATATCAGTTCCACTGAGCCAAAATGAGATTCTAGTCTTTTATCCTACTAGAGTAAATAACTTAAAACTATTTGCATTGATGGGGTACTTCAAAAAGCAAGAGTCTCCAGTCAAAAGAGATCATCATTCGTTAGGATTCTGGAGCTGTTGCATAACTTTCCTCTGAGCATTCCAAGCGTCATTGTTTACAGCATGACAATGCCCACTCAGCCCAGTCCAGTTTTTGCAAGGAGCGGCTATATCGCAAACAAAACAGTAGCACTGCAACCAACCAATCATAAAAGAAACATACCCTCAAACAAAACATTTAAAACAAACAATTAAGAAGCACTATTAATTAGATTTACAAGACAGAAATTTGATACCAGTTCACAATAGCTTTCATGGGTGGTCTTCTCAAACGGATATTTTGCGCAGCTATGCCTAGAATGGGGAAAATCTCTACAAGCAACCTATGTAGACACGATCACCAAACATAAATATTATTTTAACAAAAAGCATACTCCTTTTTATTATTTTATTTTTTTACCAATGACTGAAATCAGAGAATACCACAAAATCATAAATTGAAAATAAAATTAAAGGAAACCCATTTCCCAATTGTAAAGATCATTTATTTCCTAACATACAGAATTTCAGTACTAAATACATTGACATACCTGGCCTTTTTCAGCAACAACAGATATATCAGGGGAATCAGCATTATTAGAACCCTCAGAAACAGAAAGATTGGACAGATCAAGCGTATCATTTGGATCAAAATCAAGAATAAAACAGAACCCTTTGCAATGTTGTTCAAGTACACCATAGGTGTCTTCCCTATAAGCTGTCAAATGCAATAAACAGAAATATATAAATAGACTAAAACGATAAAATAAAAAAATAAGAGACTTGACTGATGAACAAAGTTCAAATTTCTGATTCACATGTCACCAGTTATAGTCCCCTTTACTGATAATAGTAATAGAATATCAAAATGGCTTAAATGTATATGATTGACAGAAATAGTTTAACATATTGATAATCTACAGTTCCACAGAAGAAATCGTGCATAACTTACACCTCTCCAATCTCTTAAAGAAAATTTTCAGTTCCTACACAATAATATAATTGAACTAATAAAAGAAAATAACAAAATTAGAACTATAAGGGTCAGTTTACTAACAGTTATGCAGAACCGCATTAACTGACTGTAAAAGCCCAGGTGTCGCAGCAGCCCTACCACTGACCGGAGATCGGCAGTCAACACCTTAAAAGCCCTAGATTTATCAGAGAAAAAGGCATCATTAGCAGCAGTTTGAGATCCAACAGAGACGCTCATAAAAGCCCTAGATTTATCCAAATTTCTCAAACCAAAATCGTAAATTCCATGCTTGAAACCGTGAAACAAACCGAATTAAAGCTCCTTAATGATTCAGAAGCTTCAAAAATGGCGAGATTTTGAGGAGAAACCGAAGTTGTGAGCAACAATAGCAACTCCCGATTCTCTAAAAACATCGCCAGCGACGGCGGCATCGACACACCAGACATCGATGAACTGGGCAAGTCGATGTTTCCTCCTTTCAGAATCGCAGTCATCAAATCGAACGGAGACACAGCCGATGAGGCGTTCGTTCGCACAGAAACTACCTCCATCATAGAGAAAAAGTACAAAGATATGATAGGAGAGAGAAGAAACACTCAGTGAGAAATGCGAAAGAGAGCGGATTTGGTTTTAAGTTTTCATTTCGCCTTTTTTTTAGCTCCGTGTTTTTCTTCATAGACAACGTTTTTTAAAAAAAACGTTATCTAATTAAAACCAAAAATATGCTCTTCTAAATAGATAACGTTTTTGCAAATAAATCTACAACGTTTTTTTTAAAAACGTTGTAAAAAAAAATACCACAACGTTTTTATAAAAAACGTTGTCTATTAAGTGTTGTCTATTTAGTATTTTGTAGTATTTTGTTTGAATGTAATGAAGTTGGTAGCCAACCATTCATACAAAGGTACCCATTTTATTATTTATGAGTAACAAAATAGTTATAAAAAAATTTCAAAACAGTAAAAGTTACATCTATTTATTTTTAAACTTTTTGTAGGGTGAATCTTCTTCTTATTCTCATTGGCGTTTTGGACAACGGAGATTCTCAGCGGTGTAGCGGCGGAGTATGTGAGGTGTAGCGGCGGACTATTATTTCAAAGTGTATGTGAGGGAGATGAAGATTTGAATTTGAATTTGTTTTTGTTGTTAGATCCAAATATTTGAATTTGAATTATTAATTATGGCAGTTATTTGTCCTTGATTTTAGGTTTCCTTATTAATGTGAATTGTACTATTTTTGTAATATGGATCCTAATTACATTCTTTTTATAATTATCTGGTTGATGCACTTTTTTTGTAATTACTTTCTTTTTATTGTATACTTATGTAAAGAACCCTATATATATACTAACAAAAATTAAGTTATATTTTAAAAAATGAAAGTATATATACTAACAAAAATAAAAGATATTTTAAAAAATGAAAGATATCTCACACATTTTGAATTAAAAACATACATTCCAATAAAGTTTTTCTTTTTTATATTAATGTCTCAGCTTCTTTTTTATCTTTTTTCAGAAACTTTCTTAGTAAATAAATAGTAGTAATAACAATTAAATGATCTCTTAGACCTCAAAGATTTTGTTCTAATTAAAGGCTTTAGAGTTTATGATTTCTTAGCAACGGAAGTCACGAAATGCCTAAAATAATTTAAAATTATTGTCCAATTTGTTGTGTAACAAAAACGATAAAAAGCCATTTACAAAAGAACTAGTGAAACTTAAAAATAAATTAGCTCCCTTCAAATTGTCATATGTCACTCATTTTTAATGTCGTTCCTAAATTTTATTTTTTATCAATTAAATTCTTAAAGTGATTTTTTTTAACGTTTCCAATATTCAGTTTGTCAACATTTATAAATATATTTAGTTATTTTGTGGACGTCATTTAGTTGTTCTTCCTTTGCTTAAGCTTTTATTCTTTTTTCTTACAAAGTAAATAGTTAATTTTTGATTGGTCATGAGTAGACTTGTACCATAAATATAATTTTAGTTATTTGTTAAAAGAAAACTCTAAAAATATTATCCAAAGATTAAGTATAAAATGTTTATTAACATTTTGAGTGAATCATACCATAAATAATTTTTTAAAGGAAAACTTTAAAACTATTATCCAAGGATTTAAGTGCTAAATGTTTATCTCCCAAAATATAATAAAAGTTTCATCATTTATAGGATATATCATACTTATCGTCTTGAATAATCATATTATATCCTCCAACAAGATTTATTTTATTCTTTTTTTTAAGTGCAGATATACCTATTCTCTAAATTTTTAAAGCGCATAATAAAAATACATATGAATCAAAATACAAATTTTACACATCAAGAAAAATAAAAGTAGAGAAGAAATTAAATAAAATTCAGAAATTTTCTTTTATGGTCCAACAAGATTCATAAATAAAGTGATGAGTAGTTTTATTTTATTTATACCAATAGACTATACAATAGAATATATTTACCCTATTTATTTTATTATTATGAAAGTAGCAATAATTCTACAATTAGTGTCTTTTTGAGGACGAAAATAGTATTTCTTTAACTTAAGCGCATGATTATTTGCAGCTTAAATATTTAAATTTAACAATGAAAATGATAAAAGCATTTTAGGAGATCCAAGTGATATGATAGAGATGTGGGACAACTTTATGCTTATGTTGTTCATATTCTATGTTTTTGTTGCAAAATATGTCAACATTTTTCTACTAAAAAAACATATATATTGACATGTTAGTGCTCTTAACTTTATGCTTATGTTGTTCATATTCTATGTTGTGCTCCTACAGACATGCATGAAATGTTAACTTTATGCTTATGTTGTTCATATTCTATGTTGTGCTCTTAACATTTCATAGCCACTATGAAATGTTAAAATAATATTTTCCTTGATCTTTTACTAACAAATATAAATATATTAACTTACATAATAATAATAAAAATTATCTAAAAATCTTTGAAAACTGAAAACTAGTCATAATTAAAGACTTTTTGTCTTTAAATAGAAAAAAAGATATCTTAGGCTCAAATTTCACTATGTTAGTGTCTTTAAAGACTTTTGATGGTTAACACCGAGATTATGTTGTTAAAGATGTCAGGTTCAAATTTCATTTTACCAATTTATTTCTTTCATATATAATTTTCATTACATTTTCATTATGAGGTTGTTTATAGTCATATTCGTAGAGATGGTAATAGAGTTGTTTATACTTTTTGGATGGATCCTATTTATTGTAATATTATGCCACTCGTTGTTTCTGATGGTTTGAATTAATAAAATTCTCAGTCTGTTGATTGTTTTCTCAAGAAGAAAATAAAATGAAAGTTTATTATATTTATATTTGTTAGGATATCACAAGTGAATTGAAATCCCACATCCAATAAATAATGAAAGAGTGAAGAATTAATATTCATGAATGGGCACAATACCTAATGATTTAAGTTTTTGGGTCAAGTTGAGTTCCAAACATGCGTGTTAATGTTTTATTATGTACGTGCATGTAACGCGCCGCCTCCTTGGTTCTTGTGAAAGCCTGAAATCTGAGTCTATCTTTAAAATCGAATTTCAGCACCCCACGATACTAGCCATACAACATAAGATTAAGACATTAATGTAATTACTACATTATTACAACATATCACTTCTAATCTCAAGTTCTATTACCTTTACATCTTCATATCATAATATTAACGAATATTACATTATCAAATATTAGAACTAAAACTTATAGTATATTACAACATGTAACGTTATACATTTAAATCTATTAAATAACGAAATCCTTTTATTGAACACCATCTGGCTACTCAAGTCCATCTGCTATAAGCTGCAAAAGGTTTAGAGTTTTGCAAGAATGAGCATTTAATTGCATAGCAAGTTAAAGCAGTTGAATAAACAACAAAATCAAGAATCAAATCAATATTCTTTGAAAAACGTCATCAACAGAACAACAGTTGAGAAGTAGCTCGAATAAACAGGAATGACGTAAATCCCTATTGTTCTCAATCTATATCATTACCTATATAATACACCTCGACACCAACTTGTCTCTGTTCTCCTCAAATACTCAGCACATGTCCAATGAAAATAATTAGCATGAACTTAATCATATCATAGTTCATGAGTAAATCAGAACTTTAATAATCTGAACGGTTCAATAATAGAACAATACTTTCACAAAAGTACATAAATACAAATATTGACAAACAACACAATTCATAGCTAAACATTTTGGGCAATTATAATAAAATTTCACAAAGACATGCGACTTGCATTCGATTCAACTATTTGAATGAAATTAGAAAACTTGCTCAATAAAATCTGTGAAGGTTCAAGAAACTTTCCTGAAGCGTTCTTTAATTTACTAGTTGGTAGCCCGTGCAATGCACAGGCTAGTTTGAACAACGAATTGCACCTTTATCCAAAATTAAGACACTATAATGACGGCTAAATATACAAATTGTCTGCACTATAACTCACATACATACAAACACACGCATGGTCATTCAACATGTAAACACATATATCAATTTTAATCGAAATTATATATCGGGTACCCATTTTTAGTGAAATATTGTCAAATCAGTAAATCAGTAAATTAAAGTAGGATTAAAGGGAGATTCTACAAATTTAATAACTTGTATTCATTCAAATTAAACAATATATGACCATCCAACATGTATACATATATACACATATATTGTAGTTTTGAGAACAACCAAACACTTTTTGAAGAAAACCATATTTGGTCATCAATTAAGCTGAATGGAGAGTGAGGATGGAAATGTATTTCTTTTTAGCGCATGGCCTACGGGTGAACATATAGTAAGGGTATTTAGTATAAGATTAATAAAAAATAAAAGTGACAATATCAGGAAAAAAAATAGTACATTCAGTCCTCTGCTCTATCTTGGGTATTAAGAATGATAAATGAACTAAAATCAACAGTAAACTCAGAGCCAACCTTATATAAGAACATGGAAAAGATTTAGATATGAATAGTTAATCCACTGAAATAGAATCAGAAGGAAGGGTGCCAAGTGATTGTATACCAATTTCATTTGAAGTCGAGCACTGCTCTTCCCTCTAGAAATGACAGCAGCCCTGCATACCAACAATTCAAAGAAAACAATTAATCAAACCAATTATTGTAGTATTTACCCACATTTTAAAGCAATCACACCTTTAAACAAAAGATTATATTACATAACCTTATTAAACGTATCCACATTTAATGAACAATTAGAATAAACTCTATTAGCCCCTTAGCTCTTGAGCTCTTATTGAGTTTCACAGATTGAAATTTAGTTTTCAATTCATGCTAAACTCTCAGGCTTAGTTAAAATCAACCATTAGTTTTTTTTGCTTTTTTTTAAAAAAAGGAAGAGGGTGTGGGGGAACTTATGCTCCTATTTCCCTACCAGTAAGATAGCTAAAAACAGTACACATACTTAACTTAAATCTAATTTTTATCACACTCACACATTGATATTCCTATTGTAAGAACCTCTAAAATTGAATTAAATGGGTGTCTAAACCTCAGCATATATATATATATATATATATATAAGCTTCAAGCTACTAACCTCTAAAATTAAAAATCATCATCAATTCAAAACTGAACCGGATCCAATTATCATAACTTATTTAGTATAATTCTAGTAGGCAAACAATAGAAAAAATAGGTTCATTAACCACTACAAATAGACTAATGAAGAAATTTGGGGTAATGAAGTAAAAAGAAGTGAGAAATTAAAAATAAATAATAATGTTCTTACCTTTTTGTAGCATTTCAACAAACAGGTCATGTGTGTCTTCCCACACAGCTTCAAGTATCCAAAAACCATAAAAATTATGAATTCACATTCATCATCTAATATGATGAATGTGAATTCAGATTCATCTTCTTATTTCTATTCGTTAATGAGAACTTGTTTGTCTATATTAATTTTGATTAACTTTTTATTAGTTTATATGATGGGGTGAGAATGGATGGATAGGAGAATAGCTTATATAATTCGTTGTGTGCCGATTCAAAATTTTCATGCACCTAAAACACATGTATATATAAACAATGGTAAAACTTTAAATCAGTCTCATGTGAAAATTTACATCATGAATATAGAAGAGAATAACATGTATAAAGCATGATTTCAATATATAAAGCTTATACATAGAGTTGTCTCCAAGAGATGGAATTAGAGTAAAACTTTCTTATATATAAAAATTCATACCATTACCATTACCATTACCATTCCGCACGTACGTTTTTTTGCCAAATAACATACAAAACTAAACAAACGTTCTAGTTTTTATGAGATTGAAGATTGAAAGCATGCATACCATATATAGCAGACACGTAGTCTTCTTATCATGCCAGTCATCCTCCCATGTAATTATTCACGCTGGGGCATATTGTTGTTTCTGCTGTCGCCGCTGTTGTTGGATCAGTCTGGTACCTGCAAATTCAGCTAGCAATTCACTTAATACGAAATCAACTTTACGCTTTTGTTCTCATTTTCTCTTATAATTCCCTCTCCAATATTACCATCTGAACAACTAATGTGTATAGACTAAAGGAATTAAGAAATATTGTTGGATGTTGTCTACATAAACAAACCTAATTAAAATAAAATGATTTCAAATTTTTATTAGCAAGCCTGTTTTCATATTAATGTGCAACATACTTAACATCAACTCATTTTAGTATTCTAGTTTCACTTGGAAAAATATTCCATTTGCTTACTTGGATCATCTACATATTCGATGCTCATACATGTAAGACCCCAACTTTTAGGAATAAAAATAAATTTTCTATAAATATCATTTTTGAATATTATGGAGTGAATTTGATATAATGTTATAGTTGTGGGTAATATTTATAAATTTTGCAAAGTACGCAAGTAGTTATATTATATTCGATTGGTCGGGGAATATTCGTTTTAACAGGGAATATTCGTATGACGACACAATCATTGGTGGACCCCACAATGAATTATTGTCGGATTGAGAAAACGACAAAAATATTTTTATGAAAATAACGGCAGAAGTTTTACAGTTAACTGTTAAAACACCCGGTGTTAAAAGTACAGTAATACGCGTGGTTGCATAGTAGCACACGGTATTGATTATTGATGCTTACGTGAGAAGTCACTCAGTTTTGTTCAATTATTGCCGCAGTAATTGTTGCATAGTATCTCACGTTATTTGATTCAATTATTGTCGATATTTTACATATTATTAAATCAATAATTGAGATAAAAAAATTATTATTATTATTATTTGCAATATTAACGATGTCTAGAAGTTCTGTCAAGGAGAGGTTTAGTCACCTAATTGCGCGTCGATAGGGAAAAATCCTTATTAGGAAAGCCCCTCTTTCATGGGAACAACTTGGTCGATTAATAGTGAATTATAATAATGATGATGAAGTTCGATTATTATAAATGTAATAAAACAGAATACTTTTTATAAAATTTTTGTTTTATTTGATTATAAATAGAATATAATAAATTTTATTATGCATAGTGCCTGCATAGTATTTGCATAGTAAAATCTTTTTATATAAAACAGAATACTTTTATAAAGTTATTTATTTTATTAGATTATAAATAGAATATATTATATTTTATTATGCATAGTGCCTGTATAGTATTTGCATAGTAAAATCTTTTTATATAAAACAGAATACTTTTATAAAGTTACTTGTTTTAATAGATTTTAAATAATATATATATATATATATATATATATATATATATATATATATTATAAATAGAATATATTATATTTTATTGCATAGTATCATTTCCATTCTCCTATAAATAGGATGCTTAGTTAGAATTGAAAACACACCAGAAATTTAGAGAATTTTTCTTCTATAATCTTGAGCGTATTTCTTTAGAGTTTTAAGAAGTTTTTAGCGTAGAAAACAGTATAAGTTTTCTTCAAAAATATCCTCGCCCTACCAGTCGGAATACTCTTCTTTCTAAGGTAAGGGGTATTATTTCTTTCGTATTCATGAAGAGAATTATTTTCTTTCAAATACTCGTAAGAGCTGTTATTCCATTCTTTATTATTATGTTGGAATAACCTGTCCATGCGAAGTACCGCATACATGGTGAAATTTTTTTGTTATTCCATTCTTTATTATTCTGTTGGAATAACATGTTTGTGCGGTCTATCGCATGTCTGGTGAATTATGTTGTTATTCCATTCTTTATTATTCTGTCGAAATATCCTATCTATGTGGATTACGCATGACCTGGTTCCATTCTTTATTATTCTGTCGGAATATCCTGTCTGTGCGGATTACGCGTGACCTGGTTCCATTCTTTATTATTCTGTTAGAATATCCTGTCTGTGCGGATTACGCATGACCTGTTTCTATTCTTTATTATTTTGTTGGAATAACCTGTCTATGTGTATTACCGCATGCATTGTGAATGATCTTTTATATTCATTCCTTATTAAATTGTGAAAATGATCTGTCTACGTGGATTACTGCATGGCGGGCGAAAATCCATTTGCAGTTTCATATATTCTATTATACTCAGTTGGTTAAAGTTTTGGCTTCTATACTCCATGAAATTAGTAGAATATCCTGGATATTTGCGCTTCATCCAGTATCTTTTCATGTAAATATTTTTCTGAGCATTCTTGAATTTTACTCCACAAAACAGTATCATGTTGACAATTTAGACATTATTGAGTTCAGGATAAATTAACTTATAAATCTTTAAAATTTATTCTCGAACTTGTTTTATCAAATATTATGTTGAAAGTCATTTGTAGCCTGTAGTGCATAGATGGACTTGGTATGATTATGACCAGGGATTATTCGGTATAATCATGACTGTAATGTTATAAATGATGTGATAAAAGTCCTCATTGGCCCGTAGTGCATTGATGGACAGTTGTTGGCATGATCATGACCATTGATGAAAACACGAATATCCTTGGCCCGTAGTGCATGGATAAATTATGGTCGTGATACTAATGAATATCCTTGGCCGTGGTGCATGGATGATGTGGATTATTTATTAAGCTGAGTCTCAGCGATGAAAGTGATGAAAAACCTTTTTAAATCATAGAAGATAGTAAAGTTTATTCTCTACTTGACTCATCTAATGGATTGCTTGTTCCGCTGCAGTTAAACTTGATGTTTGTTATATTTTATCAGTTTAACACTGTTGAAGACTAATGATAAATTATTTTGCATTATCTTAGTCATAATATTTTTTTACTGGGCTAGTTGAGCTCACTCTTTCGCTTTCATTTTTCTCTTCAGGAAATGAGAACGTAGCAAGGACTAATCAGGGAACAGAGTGACGATCCAGATGATAGCATCAGTAGTCCTCACTATTCTATGAAATAGTGTGATAATAAATGTATTGAGGACTTATTTTGAGTTTGAATACTGTCTAGAAGACAATATTTGTATTAAAACTCACAGCTCATGTTGTATATTTAAGGTTGTATTTGTATTCTGTTCCATGTATTTGGCGACTCAGAATAGGTGATGTATACCTATTTTGGGGGCGTCACAGTTGGTATCAAAGCTTAGAGATATGATCTCTGGCTGAGATGTGAGACAAGAACTAAGAGGGGAGAGACGGAGAATTCCTTCGCTAGTATGACCTACCTAAGTTTATTTGGTATTTAATTGGTCGGTCAGAGTATAGGGATAATATGTGATATGTTAATTAACCCTTGTTTTGTGGCAGTATTTGAAAATGACAGAGGAAGTTATATTCATGGAGCAGCCTAAGGGGTTTAAGCAGCTAGAGACTGAGCACATGGTTTACAGGTTGAAGAAATCACTATATGGACTGAAAAAATCTCCAAGACAATGGTATAAGAAGTTTGATTCCTTCATGATCCGAATCGGGTTCACTCGGTGTGGGTATGATTGTTGTGTATATGTTAAGAGTCTTGAGGATGGGTCATATATTTTTCTGTTACTGTATGTGGATATATGCTTATTGTTGCGAATAGTATGGTTGAAGTTAACAGGTTAAAGACCTTATTGGGAAAAGAGTTTGACATGAAGGATTTAGGTGTTGCTAGGAAAATACTTGGGATGGAGATTCGCAAGGATAGGACAGCTGGAAAGCTGTGGGTGTCACAGAAAGATTATGTGGAGAAAGTGCTTGAGAGGTTTAGTATAGCTAATGCTAAACAGGTCAGCACTTCATTGGCGAGTCACTTCAGGTTATCTAAAGCACAGTGTCCGAAGTCAACCAAAGAGATTCAAGATATGTTGAACGTGCCTTATGCGAGCACAGTTGGTTGTTTGATATATGTATGCGATGGTATGTACAAGACCCTATTTGGCACATACAGTCAGCACAGTGAGCAAATACATGGTAAATCCAGGCAGAGAGCACTGAAAAACAGCTAAGTGGGTATTCAGATACTTAAGAGGGACTGCAAATCATAGGATTATGTTTACGAAGCAACAAGATAAGATATCAGTTGTGGGGTATGTAGATGTAGATTATGCTGGAAGGTTGGATGACTTGAAGTCTACAATAGAATATTTGTTTACACTGGCAGATGGACTGATTTGTTGAAGATCAATGGTACAATCTTTAGTGGCTCTATCAACTACTGAATCTAAGTATATGACATTGGCTGAGGTTGGGAAAGAAGCAATGTGGTTAAAGGGTTTTATGAAGGAGTTGGGCATAAATCAAGGTGGGGTGCAGCTGTATTATGATAGTCAAAGTGCCATTTACTTGGCAAAGCATCAGATGTATCATGCAAGGACCAAGCATATTAACGTAAAGTTTCACAAAGTGAGAGAGTTGATTGCTATATATGGGTGATGTGATATTGGAAAAGGTGCACACTTCTGAAAATGTAGCTGATATGTTGATAAAGACTGTGACCGCGGACTAGTTCAAGCATTGCTTGGACTTGGTTAATGTCTCCGAATGCTAGTAAGAAAGATTCCCCCCGATTTTGGTTGGAACAATTGACTTATCTTCAGAATGGGCGAGGTTATTCATCAAGGTGGAGTTTGTTGGGACTTGTGACTCATACCTTAGAAGCTACTGAAAAAGAC
This sequence comes from Panax japonicus, assembly GCA_020205505.1. Taxonomy (NCBI): domain Eukaryota; kingdom Viridiplantae; phylum Streptophyta; class Magnoliopsida; order Apiales; family Araliaceae; genus Panax; species Panax japonicus. The sequence continues at coordinate 4,938,597 of CM035099.1, forward strand.
TAGTGCGTCACTTCGTTACGCTTCGCTCCACTCGGGAGCGAACGGTACCGAATTTCTGCCGCAGTAGCGCAGGGCGCGCTTGGAGAAGCGTGGGGCGCGTTACGCGAGATGCAGGTTCTGGAGTACTGGTGCGGGGCGCGCCAGCGAAAGCCAGGAAGCGACGAGAGGCGCACCGGTCGGCGTACTGAGTTTTAATGGGTCATTTTTTGAAAGGACATTATGGGTATTTGAGCTATAATGTGAAGTAGGGTTGAAATAAAATTAGTAGTTATAAATACTCTCTATTGTAAAACTCTATGTAACTGAAATCATCAATAAAACAACAAGCCGCCTATGGAGTACCCAAATTGGGTAACCACGTAAATCTCTGTGTTAATTCTCTACTGTTGTGTGTGTGATCCTAATTCTAACAATAATTAATTTGTTTTGCCACTAACTACTTGCTTCAGGGATCTTTCTTTTAGAAATATTCAAGGATCACTTCCTCACAGTATCACAAAGCTGGCCAACCTAAGGAAACAGTATGATTCATAATGATAATTTTGATTAGGTCATTCTTGTGGATGGGATTACTATTTAATTTCTTCAAACTATAAACTTTTGTTGCTTACTATTTTTTTACTAGGAACATGAGCGACAATGACTTCACTAGAGATATTCCCGCGTTTACATTTTCCTCCATGTTGACCACAATGTACTGAACTCTCTCTAACAATTAATGTGTTATGATGCCATTTTTTTTATCCTCGATCACTCACCTTCAATCTTGAATTAACTACTTTAGTATAACTGCTCAAGCCATGATTTCTGCTATAACACAACCTCTTTGATCAATATGTTAATAGATTTAATAACTTGTATTAGGATCTGAGCCACAACAATCTCATGGGAAATATTCCAGAGGGTCAAAATGCCTGTTCAGAACAGTTTTCTAGTTAACCCAATTAGATCAAAATTCTCTAAAACTCATTTAGCATTTGATTTGATACATATAAACTACTTAAATTATCTCATAATTCGTGTATATATATCATCTTTTCTCAAAACGTTAGCCAATTTTCAAGTTTTAGCATACTAGTCTCATTTAAGCCTTTTATCGAACAAGTAGTATGCATATATAGTAACAAAAGTCAGATTTTACATAGTATCTTAACATGCAATCATGTCATCTCCTTATGAGTCATGAATCCACCTGATTCCACAATTCAAACAATCTCCCACAACCAAAGATGGCATCAACAATGTATAATTAACAAATTTTCATGCATTACTTAGAGAAATATATAATACCTTCCAATGAAGCTTAATCAATGCAAAAAGCTTAGCTTCTTCTTACTGAAATTGTTTTCCTCTTGCTACAATTGGTTCTTAATTCCCCCTCCTTCCAATTCAATTATTAACTTTAATATTTTCTAATATACTTGGAATTGGTTTTGGGACGGGGGAGATGATAGAGCCGATAATTGATTATTGCTTTATTTTCTTTCTTTTTGGAACAGATGGGAATGGTCAGGGCTGAAATCTTACTTTCTTGCTTTTGAAACGAAATGGAAAATGGAATGGTCAGGGAAGTCTTTTGAGTCGAAAAGGAGCAGGGCATATATAAGATAGTAATAAGCTCCTCCTTTGTTTTTCTTAGTATCCTGAGATTTGCTTATCAAGTAACATCTCATGCTTAATGCTAATGACTCGGCTTGTTTGTTTGTTTTGTTTGTTTTGTTTTAAACCTCAGCTTCATACATAGTATGAGGAAGGATTTGAAGCATACATCGATCTTAACAGAGGCAGAACTAGGGGGGTCGGGGGCATCTTCTCCCGGTAGCAGCGGCAGGTCCACACATAACTAGGGGCGCGGGGGCGGTTGGGCGGCCAGCCAGCCACTGCTGCGCAAATCCACCAAGCCTGAGCTCAAGCTATGGGGCAGTACATGTGGAAGAGCTTGGAGGCCTTAAGTCATACGTTGTTGGCTCCTCTGATTCTCAGATTGCTGTTCTTCTTGTCTCTGGCGTTTTTGGTACGTTTTACTCCAATTTTATAATTTATGTTGTTCAAATTTTGATTTGGGTAACTGGGTGTTACTCTTTTCTGTTTGATTTTGATGGGTATTTTTTATCCTTTTATTTTATGTGTATAGGAATTAGCATTTGAGTAACTAATGCTTCTCTGTTGGATTGCAAAAAAATCTGTTAATTAATTATTTAAAATCTCTATTTTGTATATCTTGAGCTTGGTGATTCTAATTTATAATTGCAATTTTTTGTGATCGTGTAGCTTGTTTTTTTATTTTGTTTTGGTTTTTGGGGGAAATTCTTGTTCTCCGTGTTGTTAAATTATGGAGATGGAGTAAAAGAAAAGAAATTATGGAGATGGAGTAAAATAAAAGAAAATTAGAAAAAGTAAGTTTACAAAAAAGCAAGGCGTTTCAAGGAAACTTTCTTTAGGATAGTAATTTTCCCACTTCAGATGGATACTTGGAAATTCTAACCCACAGGATACAATGCCTATATATAAAATAATATTGGCTGCAATCCAATAATTATTTACAACCAATAATAAGTTTATAGAAATTGGATGGAATATATTTGTTATTGATGTGAAATTGGTTGTGGGAGTTTTGATTATAGAACCATGAAGGGTTCAGATGATATTTGGATGGAATATTGTATGGAGGTTATATGTTTATATGTTTGGATTTCATGAAACTGGGATTTTTAAAGCTTGCATATCATGTGTTTGTATAAATGCCATAAAAGGTTAATTTGGTTAAAACATGAAAATTAACGGGTTCTCTCTGTAAATTGATGTACATACATGAGTTATAAGTTAACTCAAGTTGTTTGCAAGTATCGTCGTTGTCGTGATTTTGCAAGTATATTTTGACCCCCCCTCTCAAAAGTTTCTGGTTCCGATACTGCATCTTAAATAGCATATCTCTATTAAATAACATACATTTATTAAAACTATGTCATTTTGATGATACTTTTAAAAAAATAAAATAATATTAAAAGAGAATGGTCCAACTTACTTTTCTTTTATTTACAAAAATGTCACCCGCGGCCTCACTTATTTTTAAAAGAACCATCAAAATAACGTAGTTTTAATAAAAATATTCTATTTAAGAGATGTATGTTATATATACACACATATATTACATATATACATATACACTAACTATTATATGCATAATATCAATACATGTAATTAAATAATTTAATACATGTATTAAATTATATTCATACCAATAAAAGTATACATTTATAATATGTATAAATTCACACCACTAATTATGGGATTAATCCATAATAAAGTTAAGATTTTTAGTGTAACGAATTAACTATTTAAATAATTAACATTTACTCCATTGCCTAATTTAAATAACATATTTAAATTATATAATTTATATTGTATAATTTAATTTAATTTCCTCATTCTCTCCATAAATTATTTTCAAACAATTTACTTATTTAATATTTTCAATCAATTAACTGTAGTGAACATAATAATTAATATATTTACTACATTAAAAGCATACATATATTACACCAATATATAGTGTATTACATAGTTTCTTCAATAAGAATGGAGGTGATACATTAAATATATTTAATGCCACCAATTTACGACATTAAAATAATTTAATATTATAAATTATTTCAATTTACAAATTTAATGTATACAATTATGTTAGTATACTTAAATTTATTTTCTTATCTTCCATAAATTGTTTTAAACACTTTATTTACTTATTCACATATTGCATAGCACGTATTCACCAATGAAATACAATATCACATAACATCTCACTTAATAAGAATTTTATTTATTTAATTCTTATTTTAATATTACCTGAAAAGTCGGGTTGCTACAACTTGCCTCTAGCGTCTTCAATACTTTGACGTTAATCACCCTTTGAAAGTCTTACACATTTAGTGCACATAGACATCCCAATTAGCCAATTACAAACGTCACACATGGTTTTTTTAACCCTATTCCATATTTTATATTGTTCGTTTCATTAAACTTGAAACACTATTTAAGCTCATATACACATACCAATTAGACATATATTGATGCTAATTATGACTTACATTAACTTTAGATTCTTAGTTCTTAGTACTGTTCCCTTTTGATGATTTAATCAATGTGCCTAACTTTAATTTTTCATTTTTCGTTATAGGTATAAAGCTGACAGCTTATAACCTGTCTGTTTTAGCTGTAAACTCCCTCGTTGTCAATCCAGACAGGTTACTAGCGTCGCGGAGTGTCTGCTTTAGCTTTAAACTCCATGTCTATCAATCTCGACAGCTTAACCTATCTGTTTTAGCCCTTCTACATTAGTTCAAAAGTCTCTGGATGAAAATGAAACAAGTGGTTTTTTCTCCTTATTGACGTACCCACTTTGCAACGTCATAACTTGACCCTCCGTTGTAGGAATGAGTTCGTTCTCACATCATTTTCTTCCTTGTTACATCTAATACAAATTCTCCCGGGTGGAAATTTTTTCCAAGTTCATTCTCAGGCCAAAACAACGGCACAAAAGTCCCTACCTGAAACAGTTTTCCAGTTTTAGCAATTTTAACTAGTCTCCTTCCGAAGGGCATATCTCCCACCTCTAGACTCGGAATGAGGTCATTCTTACGTCCGTGGACTCGTTACTTAACTTACTACATAACCCCTAAAACGAAAAAAATTCTAGCAAACCATTTGAAATAGAAAACTGCTCAAGGGTCAGGGGTTACATTAATTTTGTTTTTAACTAGTTTTACTAATTAACAATTCGGCATGGCTTCGCTACAAAAGCTTTTACTTTTGTTCCAATTGGGTGATGTTCATGACTTATAAGAGTATAACATGTCACCCTAGAACTTAATTTTTATATTTCATAAACTACTTTAAAAGGCCATAAAATTTTATCAGTTCACTATTAGTCCGTTCTTGTATTTCATTAGTTCGTATTTTCATTTTTGATTCCACTTTTCATGTAATTTAACAAGTAATTTAAGATGTTTAAACCACACATATCCTTATTTCTCCAAGATCCTTCATGATCTTCCATAAAAATATCAACAACCACCAACAACTAAGCATAATAAAAAACTTTAAATGATGAACTAGAAGTTAGTTTTCATGGCTTACCTTTGTACTTCTCTTCTAGGTGATTAAAGATGATGACCTTGATCCTCTTTCCCTTCCTTCTTTTGCATGTGCTCTCTCTCTTTCTTTTCTCTCTTGCTTTCTCTCTCTTCCATACTTTGCTCATAAGTTGAAATGAACAAATGAATTAACCAAATGTTGGATTAATTAAATCCCCCACCAACTAACTCAACCATGCTATCAAGGCCAGGTTAACCACTCATGATCAATTAAATTAAGCTATACAAAATAATAACATTAAGGCCGTGTTTGGCTTAAAACAATTGGTTGGAGGGAATAAACATTAAATGACTTGCTTTTTTAGACCAAAACCTACTAAATATGGAAAGTTTCCATCCAACTCATCTCTTCTCCTCTCTTCATTAGCCCACTTCCTCTCTTCCTTACCTTTTCCAAATTCAATTAACGCCATGTCAATTACCTAGCAAGTGACACATGACTCTCCTAGCTCGATGACTCACCTTTTAGTTTTTTAATTTTTCTTATCCCATGTGCTAAATTATCTAGAAAATGACACATGGTTATTAACTTATTTAATCAAGTGACACATGCAATTGCAAAATTTTGGCTCCAAGTTTGGCTCAAGTCTTCAAGCCATTTTAAATTCCTAGCCAAACCTCTTTCATTTCCTTAGCCTATTTTAATTCCAAGTCGATCCATTTTAATTCTTTAGCCAAGCTATTTTATTTCCATGCCAAGCCATTTTAAATTATTAGGCTTCAATTGGCTTGATTATTTCTTAACTTATTATTATTATTATTATTATTATTATTATTATTATTATTATTATTATTTTCTAATTTCTTTCTAGTTAACTAATTTCTTTCTTGTTAAGTCATACAGTAAATAGACAACGCGGAAAAAACGTTGTGGTTTCAGTCAGAAAAACGTCGTGGTTAAGGGTGTTATCTATTTGACACTCTTAGACAACGTTTTTAAAACATTGTAGTTAAGCACATTTTACAACGTTTTTTTAGAAAAAACGTTGTAGATTTATTTTTCATAAATTAGCAGATGCTTAAAAACGTTGTAGAATGTATGATTCCACAACATTTTTTGGATAAAAATGTTGTAGTTTAATATATCAGACAACGTTTAGGCATATTTACACAATGTTTTTAAAATGTTGTAGATTAAAAAAAGAAAAAAAAATTGTGGTTCACCTACATTACCGATGCACCTGCAATATGTTAATGCCTGAAAGATTAAAAGAGTTGTAACTTCAATCATTTATAAAAGATTCCAAATAATCCAACCACACAATTAATTTAGCATTTGCAAGGATACATATTTAGCTACTATAGTCTATACTATTCAGTCAATTATTTTGACATTGATGCACCAGAAGTATAACAATTATTGTAAAGGTTCCTAGTTTAGACACTGATGACATCACCGAGTGCTGAAAGTGATTTATTGATGCTCTGAGTTTCCTTTAGCTGACTACCAGTAGACCCCGACTTCTTCACTTTTTCAGAACCAGCAATGTCTACAAAACTTAGCTGCACAGAACATTTTAGACATATATATAGGTAATTGGATAATAAAAGGCACTTATCCAGTCTCAAATATATGAAACAACATTCTAGTACCTGAAACATATTCTGGAACATATTCTAGTACTTATGAACATGAACATTCTAGTACCTGAAACTCATAGTCACTAGGCATGGATAATCTTAGCAAGTTTGAGCTTCAATGAACAGAAAAACTTGCATTAGATAAAATGATCCATTCAATTTAGGCACCAAGAGAGCAATAAAAGCAGCTACTTACAGAGATTTTGCAAATAACACTGAGCATGATCCAACAGCTCCTGAAACATGCAATAGCATAGGAAAAAGGAAGGAGCATATGCCAATAGGACTTGAGGTCATTCCTAGGAACAGAAATCAGTGATTCTCCTTTCCTGTATTCACTCAACTAGGAATATGCAAATCAAAACTAAACCATATCAATTTTTCAATGAACTTTAGAAGCACCACAAATTTACACCAGAAATATCTCCTCCAAACATAATCAAAAGAGAAACATAGTGTATTTGCTATCCTTAGTAAAATACATCTCCCATTGGTTTCCTTCGGTTGTTTGGATCAGTGAGGACTATATTTTGTCTAATAAAATTCTTTTGTATAAATGCATATGGCATGAGGACTATATTTTTTTATCCAAGTATTATGCAGAAGTATTAAGATATACAAAGACAATGTAAAACCTGTTCTCTGAGTTCTTTAACATCTGAACTGTCTTTGTTTACTCGTGCAGCACCAAGTTCTACTGTTGCTACTTGCTCCGTAAATTTAAGAGTACTAATTGTTTCTCTAACAGCATCCGGCTCAGGGCTTATATGAACAAACATCAGTGTCTTGCCTTGCCCACCTAAAAAAATTAAAGCCAGGAATTGTAATAAGAAGTTGGGAAGAATAGAAAAAGCTATGTGCTTGAAATTTTCTGCGTCCTTTTTAACAATGAATTTTCTTACCCAGTGAGTCTTGGAGCAATTGGGTTAGTTTGCTGTTCCTATATGGCACGTGTGAATTCTTTTGAGCAAGCGAAGATATCACGTCACCCACGGCAGATAGAGATTTGTTAATATGTTGTGCCTCTTTTAGTCTGTCTCCGGTCACTTCAGATTTGTCCACCCTCTCACTTCCAGCCAGATCAACCAAATGCATACATCCACAAAGAATAGTTCCAGACGTCAAGTCTCTTCCTTGGATATGGACAGTCAATTAACTGCATAATGATAAATAAAATGAAAACATAAGCAGAAGATATTGCTTAGTGAACATACATATTGGAAGACCATCATACCTATGAGAGCGACCGCTGCGGTCATTGAGGGCAGTTGCACCAACTACCCTATTTCTTTGTCCCAAGTTCATTAGATCAATAACATCAGATGTTGATGTCACACGAACCAGGCTTGCATCTGGGACATTTAAGTCTAGTCTGAGAGCTATTGCAAATTTCTAATGTGTTAATCAGTTAAGGAAAAACACACAGTAATCATTAACCAACTTGATTTAAAGCTTTATAAGTTTCAGAAAACTAAATTTTGCTTGAATGGGGAACTATGATAATTTATATGATAAAATACTTCTCAAAAAAATGTAATGCCTGCTTAAATTGAATACTTTATAGGTGAAGGATATCTTTTATTAAGGCCATCCATAACTAGGAGGTCTCTAACTTGTTCATTATAGATCTCAATCATTTGAACAGAAACATCATATCGGAATGTGTCCCTTATTTGCTCAGCAAGAAGAAACAAATCTCCCAATTGGAAAGATAGGAGTGCTGCCAAATAGAAAGGAAAGTTAAAATAGGGCTCCAAGAAAATAACTACAACAAATAGAGATGAAATGCAATTACCAACCTTATTAGTACATCAGAAGATAATTTCTCATTCTCATAAGTTGTGGGATCCCATCTATGATGTGCAACTCTGAGTCGTAGCAGGTAGTCCTTGTAATAAAGAACCTCATATCAGTAAAACTATAGGAAAAGAAAACGTTTTTTTATCAAAAGCAATAGTGAATAACCAAGAGATACATTATAGGCAAAAGGCAGTAAAAAAAACTAGACTATATAAACATATTCCACTTGAAAGTGCAGTTTAATTCTTCACCAGGACAAATAATTTTGAGAAACCAGTAACATCAGCGGTTAGTAAAAAATGTGGAAAATTTGTTCACCTAAAATTATAGGGAGGGGGTTTGGGTGGGAGCATATTGTGTGTCCTTATTAAGCTCCACAAAATTTCATCAAACAAATCTACAACTACAATTCAAAACAAATCTACAATTCTAGATTAGTGCAGAACGAAAGCTCCATACTTCAAATTCAAAACATATCTACAATTCAAAATTTTATTCTACAAACAATATCCAGCCAATACAATCACAGAATTAAGGCATCTTAAATTCTACAACTCTGTATTAATTTTTGATAATCTCCCAGAGCTCAACAAAGAACCACATATCAAAAAAGATACCCCTAACACTAGCAATTGTTCCTCTTATCATTCAAAAATATTGTCGACAGTCAATTAACTCCTTAAAAAGACACATAATTTTGCTAATTAAAATACACAGTGATCACATATTAATCCCACATACATGCACAAATACACATACACTTGTATATATAAATTGAATAGCTTGAAATAACAATGTGCGCATCAGAAGTTTGGAACCAATTAAAATCCAGCAAACCTTGTGTAAATCTTCCAGGGCAGCGACTACAGAGGCAGCACAGAAGTTTGCAGAAGGTTCGTCAAGTGGGCTGTGAAGTATGGAAGCAATAGGGCAAGCAATGCATGCATGTATTTAGAAGCATGGCAGCATATGTTTGATCAGCACAAGTGCATAGAAGTTGTGGCACACAAGCCGAAGCGCTCAAAATTTTCATGAGATCCTTCTCCTTCATAACCTGAGCTTCTTTTGCAAGGTTTTTGATCTTCTGCTTTGAAAACCTTTTCAAGCTAAGCAAGTTCTCTGGTTCAAAGAGAGATACGTATCAGTGCATTTAAAGTAATTTAGTAATGTACTTTTTTAGTTTTGTTCTCATATCCCTATAAACATGGGATATCCTTGAGCCTTTTCCATGCCATTACTTTAATCAGCTGACCAATGTAAGCCACCAGAACAGTAGCTTCACTTGCAAAATCCATTCTCTGATGACATAAAGAAATAAGAATATAAAGTTCTACCGTATAAAACAAAAAAAAACCCGAGTCTCTCAAAAGTACGAGCCCAATCTCACTGCAGTCAGTGGAATATAAGCATGTCCTCCACTCCTATAGAATTTGCCAGTAAATAACATTCAGATGTGGCCGCCAATGAAACATACAAGCAGGAAAAAGTACCACTTACCAAATCTGAAAGCTTAACTTTGGAAAGGACTGAAGGATCAATACTTCCAATGGAATCCTTAGGAAACCTAGTTGAATTGTCCCTAGACCTAATTTACTCAGCACAATCAGGCATAATCCAATTGACAAATGGAATCAAAAAAAAAAAATTACAAAAAGGAGATATTGACACAAATTATCTCATCCCCTTAACTCTCTCCACTCAAGCTATTGTATTGGATAAGGACTGACTCTATTGTAACATATCTAAGGCTGTAACTAATATTTGAATTAGAAAGATTAGGATTGGTTTGAGTTTTGAATTTGATGTCATGTAAATCATGTAACAGATTTCTATATATAACAGAGGCGAGAGGCCAACAATAGGAATAGATGAAATTAATGAGAATCTGATTTCCATCATCTTATACTTCTCAATTTGGTATCAGAGCTCTAAATCGACATTATGTCATCTTCTTCCTCCTTGAATGTCTCAAGCTCAAATCAGCGGCAACTAATGGTTGCAAACACTCTAACCTCACCACTGAATCTCTCAAACCCAACACAGATGTTGGTGATGAAACTCAATCCCGAAATTATTTATCTTGGAAGGCTCAATTAATGCCACTGCTTCGTGGTAATAATCTCATTCGTTTCATTGATGGAACCGAAACAGCACCTCCAGCCAAGCTGACTGCACCCATTGCGAACACACCCCCGGTTGATAACCCTGATTATCTCATCTGGTACCAACAGGACCAGAACTTACTGAGTCTTCTTATCTCCTCTCTTCGTGAGGATATTATTTCACTTATTATTGATGCCAAAACATCTAGAGAGCAGTGGGTCATGCTCGAGACAGCCTATGCCTTGCCCTCCACCACAAGAATGTTGAACCTCCTTTTAAGTTTACAGGATCTGAAACAAAATGATGTCTCCATAACTGATTATTTATACAAAGCTAAAACAATCAGTGATCAACTTGCTGCTGCGGGACGACTAGTATCTGCTGGTGACTTCAACTGTATCATTTTTAAGGGACTAAGACATGAATTCCATACTATCATTCGAACACTTGATGCTAACAAAACTCCAATTTAATTCATGGATCTTCTCAGCGCTTTATTGAATCATGAAATGCTGGTACACAATTTCTCTGATTCTTCTATACCCAAAGTAGAAGTTTATGTTCTTAGAAATCCCACAGCGTCTGCAAATCTTGCACAAAAAGGGCAGAGCTCTCGCACATATTCTGGGTATTCAACAGGCTCAAATTATAATAATAGAAACAACTCTAGGCCATCCAACACTCGACAACGGTACAATTCTAGGCCACGTCGAAACAATTATAACAATAACAACAACCGATCATCTCCAAATCAGTCTGTTCAGTGCCAGATCTGTCATTGATTTAATCACACTGCAGACAGTTGTCGTCAACGTTATTATCATGCCCATCCACCCAGTGCAAATACAGCTTCATTTTACCAGAATAATTTCTCGGATGCTTGGTTCCCAGATACTGGTGCGACGCACAATGCTACTCCAGACCTTCAATCCCTTGATCACTCTACTCCTTACACTAGATCAGACACCCTAAGGGTTGGCAATGGTAAAGGCTTAAAAATTAGTCACATTGGTTCGGCTATTTTTTGTTCCAATAAATCCTCTTTCCGGTTAAATAATATTCTCCATGTTCCTGCTCTCACAAAGTCATTATTATCTGTGAGTAAATTTACTTCTGATAATTATGTTTATTTTGAGTTTCACCCAACTTATTTTCTGTGAAGGATCGCATAAGGAAGAAATTGTTGCTAACCGGACTGAGTGATCAGGGCCTCTATTCTCTTTCCAGTCTTCTTTTCCAGCAAATAAAGGACCTGTTGCTTGTGTTGCCACCAAAGTCTCCTCCGCCTGTTGGCATAATAGATTAGGACATCCTCATTTAAAAATTCTTCATAAAATTATTTTCAGTAATGAATTGCTTGTATCTCCCAATGATTTCTCTTTTTGTCATGCTTGTCAATTAGGTAAATCTTCACGACTTCATTTGCCTATTACTAATCACCACGTCTCTTCTGTACTTGATTTAATATACAGTGATGTGTGGGGTCCACCTCCCTCTCTTTCCTGTGATGGCCATAAGTACTTTGTTATTTTTGTTGATGCTTTTTCTAAATACATCTGGTTTTATCCTATGCAAGCCAAGTCTGAGGTGTATGCTATATTTCTTAAATTTCAATTATTTGTTGAAAGACAATTTAATTCAAAAATAACAGCAGTTTAGACTGATTGGGGTGGTGAATATCGCTCACTAAATAATTTTTTTTTTGCATCCATTGGTATTAATCACCACATTGCATGTCCTCACACTCATGAACAAAATGGTATGGTTGAAAGGCGCAATTGTCACATTGTTAAAACTGGTCTAACTTTGTTAGCCAACTCTCACACTCCATTTCGTTATTGGCATTTTGCATTTGAAACAGCTGTCTACCTCATTAATCGTATGCCATCATCCTTTTCTAAAAATAAAACCCCCTATGACTGTATTTTTCTTCATCCTCCAGACTATTCATTTTTACGTACTTTTGGGTGTATATGTTATCCTTTTCTTCGGCCATATAATTCCCATAAAATGGATTATAGATCCGTTCCATGCGTTTTTCTAGGCTATAGTTCTAATCATTTGGGATATCTCTGTTTGAATCTCCATCATCAGAAATTTTATATAGCCCGTCATGTGCGCTTTAATGAAATTGTTTTCCATTTTCTCAACAGGCCAACACGTCAGTTTCCTCGTTCCAATCCAACCTTCCATGGGCCACCACCTCAATTGTTCCCCACTTCTCAAATGTATCCCTTGAATCCACTCCTTCCATGCCATTATCTCAGCACTCTTCATTGTTCCCTGTGTCGCCACCATCACACCTTCATTCCACAGATATGAGCTCCACTCCTCCACCAAAATTTTGATCTATACAGTCTTTATATAATCCGTCTACCTCATCCTCTTTGGCTGTTCCAGAACTTCATGCATCTTCATCTCCTGTGTTTTCTAGGGATTCTTCTTCATCGCCACCTCCACAAATCCTGTCCCCAGTCTTCTATCCATAATTGGTTCTGATTCCTCCGGTCTAGCGACAACTTCTTCTGTGATCCCCACAATACTACCTCCATCCGGTGTCATGACTAGAGCCATGCTTCGAAAATACAATCAGCTTCATGCCCAAGCTCTTGTGGCCCTTTCTACACCCAGTGCTGAACCTACATGTTATAATTAGGCTGTTCGATTCAAGGAGTGGAGTGATGCAATGGATTCTGAAATCAATGCCCTCATTTCTCAAGGTACATGGGAATTAGTTCCAAAATTGCCTCATATGAATGTGGTAGGATGTAAATGGGTCTTTCGCATTAAGCGAAAAACAGATGGCTCTACTTAACGTTACAAGGCGCGATTGGTTGCCAAGGGTTTCAATCAAGAAGAAGGGGTAGATTACTGTGAGACTTTTAGTCCGGTAGTAAAATTGGTCACAGTTCGTACTATTTTATCCATAGCTGTTGCCCAATCTTGGCATATTCATCAATTAGATGTGAATAATGCCTTCTTAAATGGTAATCTTGATGAAACTATTTTTATGTCCCAACCGTCTGGCTTTGAGGATAAGGCTCATCCGCACCATGTTTGTCTTCTAAGGAAATCTTTGTATGGCCTCAAACAGGCTCCTCGGGCATGGTATCAACGTTTATCGGATTTTCTTCAGTAATTGGGGTTCACTATTTCTCAATCTGACACATCCTTATTTTTGCTTACTGCGTGCTGGTCATATTTGATTATTTATATTGGTTTATGTTGATGATATCATTATCATAGGAAATTCTTCTACAGCTATAGCGAACTTAATAATCGCACTTGGTCGAGAGTTTGCTCTAAAAGATCTTGGACCACTTCATTTTTTTTCTTGGGATTGAAGTTATTCAGTGTTCTACTGGGCTTGTGCTTTCACAAAGAAAATTCATATGTGACATTATCCGACGTGCGAATATGGTGGACTGCAAACCAGTCTGCACTCCTTCCGCCACTGTTCGACCTATTACTGCCTCTAATCCTTGTTTTCAGATCCATCCCTTTTTGGACAAATAGTGGGTGCTTTGCAATACACTACCTTAACACGCCCAGATCTTTCGTTTGCTGTTAACAAGGTGTGCCATGTTAATGTATAATCCTACAGAATCTAATTAGGTTGCAGTTAAACGCATTGTTCGTTATTTACAAGTCACATCTGCTTATGGTTTGTCTCTTGTTCGCTGCACCGATCCATTTAAGATACAAGCCTTCTATGACTCTGACTGGGAAGGTTCTCCTCTGGACAGAAAATCAACTGCTGGTTATGCTATTTATATGGGATGCAATTTAATTTCGTGGTACTCACGCAAACAAAAGACTGTGGCAAGATCTTCCACAGGGGCTGAGTATAAATCTCTGGCAGATACATCTGCAGAATTGACTTGGATCCAATTAATCTTTACTTTGTGAATTGGGTGTTTTTCTGAAGCAACCTCCCATACTTTGGTGTGACAACATAGGGGCAACTTACTTGGCTGCGAATCCAGTGTTCCATGCTCGTACTAAACACATTGAAATTGACTTTCACTTTGTGCTCGAAAAGGTGGCTCGAAAAGATTTGCTTGTTCGTTACATCTCCACAAATGATCAAATTGCCGACATTTTCACTAAGTACTTAGGTACTTGCAAAGTTCGAGTTTTTCCGTAATAAGCTGACAGTGCTTCCACCCCCATCAGCTTGGCGGGGGGTATTGACACAGATTATCTCATCCCCTTAACTCTCTCCACTCAAGCTATTTTATTGGATAAGGACTGACTCTATTGTAACATATCTAAGGCTGTAACTAATATTTGAATTAGAAAGATTAGGATTGGTTTGAGTTTTGAATTTGATGTCATGTAAATCATGTAACAGATTTCTATATATAACAGAGGCGAGAGGCCAACAATAGGAATAGATGAAATTAATGAGAATCTGATTTCCATCATCTTATACTTCTCAATTTGGTATCAGAGCTCTAAATCGACATTATGTCGTCTTCTTCTTCCTTGAATGTCTCAAGCTCAAATCAGCAGGCAAATAATGGTTGCAAACACTCTAACCTCACTACTGAATCTATCAAACCCAACACAGATGTTGGCGATGAAACTCAATCCCGGAAATTATTTATCTTGGAAGGCTCAATTAATGCCACTGCTTCGTGGTAATAATCTCATTCGTTTAGTTGATGGAGCAGAAACAGCACCTCCAGCCAAGCTGACTGCACCCACTGCGAACATGTACACCCCCGGTTGATAACCCTGATTATCTCATATGGTACCAACAGGACCAGAACTGACTGAGTCTTCTTATCTCCTCTCTTCGTGAGGATATTATTTCACTTATTAATGAGAATCTGATTTCCATCATCTTATATTTCTCAATTGGATAAAAATATAGGACCAGCATTTAATGAACAGAACACCTAGATTTTTTTACAAAATTTTAATAAATATTTAAGCTTATGTATTCGGAAAAACAAATATATTACAGAAATGATCACAACATACTTGAGATAATCATCCTGTGAAAGCTTTGCTAGAGGACCAATGACTGACTCATTAACTGATTTCTCAATAAAAAATTAGGGCAAATAATTTTTGAAGAAAAACAAAATCTAGCTCCCAATTTATATAACAAAAGAAATTATTCAATAGAAAACTACTTAAACCAGGGTCTGGTTGGCACTTTCGATTTAGTCGAGGACGCCGCTCGCGCCTATGACGCCGCCGCACGATCCCTCAGCGGTCCCAAGGCTAAAACCAATTTTTCGTGATCTGTGACGAATTGCTTGCGCTCCGATGGGGAGAGGTTGAGCCCTAGCTTTTCCGACGCCATTTTTCGGACCTTGTACTCGATTGTTTCGTCCATGTTGGAGTTTTTTAAGATCTCTACCACTGTTTCTTCGATTTTCTGCTGTAGTTTTGGTGAATCAGCCATGGTTTTCTTTACTTTCTTCTTTCTCTCTCGGAAAATTTATTGTAAGCTCGGAAATGAAAATACGATGTCTATCCTTGTCGCTTCACCTCCAGAAAGGAAAATACGATGTCTGTCCTTTTCGCTTCATCTCCTTCAAAGAAGCACCCCAAATTAGATGCAAGCTTAGAGAGGCAAACCATAGCTTTTGTTACTAAACAGAGAGATGAGAGACGAAACTCGATGACAAATGCGAAAGAGAGCCTTTAAACGCCTTTTTTTTAGCTCCGTGTTTTTTTCATACACAACGTTTTAAAAAAAATGTTATCTAGTTAAAACCAAAAAAAAATGTCATTTTAAATAGATAACGTTTTTGCATATATATCTACAACGTTTTTTTTAAAAACGTTGTAAAAATAAATACCACAACGTTTTTATAAAAAACGTTATGGTTTAAGTGTTGTCTATTTAGTATTTTGTAGTAGTAACAACAGCAACAACAAATATTATTTTCGTTCCATTTTTTGAATGCATGCATAATTTTGTTCATGAGTTTTGCTTAATGTTATGACATCTGAAAGGGCTAGTGTTAGGAATATTAGAAAAAAAATTTTATGCTATTTAACATGCATAGTATTAATTGTACGTATTTGTTACGAATTTTCGATTCTCTATACAAAAATATAGAAGCAGAAATAGAAGAATTTAGAAAAAAAAAATTAATTTTGATATTCCATACTGAGTTTCACTACATAGCTTCCATTATATAGACTTTATTTAACCGGTCCACTTCCTATGCTGGGTGGTCCGCATGCGGCACTACCTTTAGCGACGAACAAAACTGTCGCTAAATCCATCATCATAGGGTTTGAGCCGGGCTATAGCAACGGTTCTGGGCTATCGCAACGGTTCAGACCCTATGGCGACGAGTTTAACGATGATTTTGTCTGTTGTTAAAGGTGGTTCACATGGGAACCTATCTGTCATTTAACAATCAATCCTAGTCATCCATTTTAATCTAATCTTAGCCCTACATTTATTTATATATACATGAGGCTATATTTGTTATATATTACCAACTCCTCAAAACTAACCCCGTCCTCAAGGTGGAAATGCAACCACAAAATTGAGAACACCATATCACCAACTAGTTCAAATATAGCTTCAATCCCAGCACAGAAAGTAAACAAATGCATATTTTGAATTAGCATCTTTATATAGTACTGCAGTACTCTTTAGAACTTCTCTGAGCTTGTTGACCACAAGAGTAGAGGTTCATGCTCAATGTCTTCTGCAATTATCAATATTGGATGTCCGCCCTTAATAGCATCTTCTAATATGTTTATTTGATCCCTTGCATTTGTTTTCTGTTTGTCAATCAAAAACATCTTCCAATTTTCAAGCACAGACTTGCAGTTGTAATATATTTTGACTCCCATCTTCATTTCCTGTTTGTTTCCTGCATGTGATCCACCCATTATGGCATTGAAAGCAAGAACTGACAAAACCCACTGTTTGTTACCAACCAAGTTGGCAATATGGTTGGCAACCGTACCCACCATACAAAGATTTGAATTGGCTTTAATGACCTGAGTTTTGATTTGAAAGGATGGGAAGAAAAGTTAAAAAAAACAAATAATTTCCCTCCAAATTAAAACTTACCAACGCATGCTAAATGATTTTATAGGAATGAAACATGCATAAACATGTGGGTCTGTCCGAAGAAGATAAAACATAAATCCTTCAGTGGAAGGTAGAGACAACATCTGTTAATCCATGCATGAACCCTTTTAGTTAGCATTTTTAGAAAAGCATGTAGTAGGGTTGGCATGTGGGTCTGTCCGAAGAAGATAAAACATAAATTTATCCTTCATCATCTGTTAATTCATGCATGAACCATCTTAGTTAGCATTTTTAGAAAAGCATGTAGTAGGGTTGGCTAGGTCTCTTAGATTAAGGAAAGAGACGTGCCCGGGCTCCAATATTGTACACCTTGTAATTATGAACTCTATAACTACCCTGTGCAATATAATAGAAGTTTTAAAAAAAAAACATTACAAAAATGTAAAAGGAAAATGATAAGTAGGTTTTTCACCTACGATTTAACCTTGTTTAACTTGAATATTATTAGTTTTTGAGATTTTTCATGTTGCTTTTGATGGATTTTTGTTATGTGTGCAGGAGAATAGGTTGATGATGGTTAAGAGTTCAAATGGGAAGAAATAAGTGATTGGGGTGCGCTGCATGGAGAGAACCTACTGCTACACTAGTGCGGGCAGTGCCGCATTAACAAAGGAACCGGCGCGGGGCGCGCCGGTCAGGCGTGACAAATCTGAGATGTTTTATTTTGCATGCTATTGAGTTGTGTTGGGAGCTATGACTTCTTTATGTAATAGGGTCAAGTTAGGAGTGTGACAAGGTAGTTATTTCATAGCAATTGGGATATTTTGAGTTAAAAACTCGTTGGCTACAAATAGAAGTTTGATTTTTATTAGAATGCCTATGGAATGACATTGATATGGACTGGGATTGGATTTGGTTCAACTGAATTAACTTATGCCAATGAGTAGTGTGCTGAACTTATCCATCAATTGAATTACACTTGGGTGAGCCAGAATTGAAGGAAGATCATGGAGGAACAAAGGAAGAGAAGATTTTCACGAAAATTGCAGACTTGAAGGCTAAGAAGGGTGGTGTAGTACTATTATTCTTTTTAATTTTAGTCTTGTAATTGGAATGATGATTTCTTTCATTTATTCAGTTTTTAATTCATTAATTATGCACTAAATTACTTTTTAGGCTTGCAATGGATCTTTAATGTTGAATGACAATTATCATGCCTTGATTTGGGTTTAATAAATTATTAATTCAATTTATCTATTGTGATTTGTATTTAATTTATGAATTGCTTGTTCACCAATTTTACGTGGATTTGTATGGGATTCGAGAGATGATGTATGAATTTAGATTTAATCACAATAGCATGTGTTCTTGAATTATGTGATTTAATGGAATCTTGATTTATGTTAGGATAGAGATATACCTAGCACCGCATGTAATCGGATAAAGAACTTAGAATTT
The DNA here is from genome assembly GCA_020205505.1 of Panax japonicus. Lineage (NCBI taxonomy): Eukaryota > Viridiplantae > Streptophyta > Magnoliopsida > Apiales > Araliaceae > Panax > Panax japonicus. The sequence goes on from CM035099.1 coordinate 4,957,710, forward strand.
AAATTATTTTTAATTTTAATTCACATAGAGATACAGTGAATTAGCTAGTTAGTTAGGGTGTTTGGCTTAATTCTATCTACTTTGTGGATTTAACTTAATATGGTATTAGTGCATTGAGAAATGGCTAATCCTACATAAGTGTTTTTGATTAATAAACTGAGATAGTGAATTAAACTGGAATAAGGTGTGATAATTGGAGTGAGACTTAAAGTGAAGTTGTAAGCCTAATTCTCCATTATTTGCTTGAAATTACAGTTCTTAGTTGTGTTGATTGATTGGTATTTTTAATTTTTAGTTTTTATTAATTATAATTATTGATTTCGATTAGTTTAATAAAATTGGGTTAATATAAAACTGGTAATTGTTAGGATTAATTTCTTATTATTCTATGTGAGAACGATTCTTTTCTTATCGTTATATTACTTGTTGACCACATATACTTGTGTGTTGTGCGTAATTAGAATTCGACCAACAGAAAACAATACTGTAACGTATTAGGGAGCAAACTGTGATGGCCCCAAAATAGGTATACATCACTCATTCTGAGTCGCCAAATACCACACTACAGAAATCAATTATAAACTTCATTTATACAACTGTCGTGCAAAGTAGGACGACATATATACTATGAGTTTCAATACAAATATTGTAACGTATATAATACGATAATATTCATACTCAAATTATTACATGCCATATAAAGTACAACAGAAAATATTTCAAGTCTCCAAAGGGACACGAGAAGATTTTTATTCTCTTCATTTTAATGCGGTACACTTTTGACGCTTTCAAGGTCGGGTTCTCATCACCCCATTGTTGTTCACCAAAATCAATTATTAAGTGACGTATAAAATACGACACACACTTCTTAGGTCCTCAATGCAATTATATATTGCATGTCATGTTGTTTTATAATGTATTGAGAAACTTCAACAGTCTCGGACCATCTCGCTATTTCCCTGTTATCCCCGCTCGACCCAGCTACACTCTTATTACCTGAAAGGAATTGTGAAGCAAAAAGGGTGAGCACATGTAAGACCCCGAAAATTTTTAAATAAAAAGGAATTTCCTTTATTTATTTTTTTGAAATAGTAAGGGTGAATTTGATTAATGTGGTTAGTTATGGGTAAACTGCGCAAATATTTTAAGTAAGCAGGTGGTTATAAAATATTCATTGTTGTCGGGGAATATTCATTTGGTCGTAGAATATTCTTGCTGTCGGGGAATATTCGTACGACGGTGCAGTCTTTTGTGGGCCCCATAACGGAAAGCGGTTGGATGAAGAAAACGACAAATATAAGTTGTTTATAAATAACGGCGTAGTTGTTACCGTTAATACTGTTGGAATACCCCATGGTTAAAACACAGTAATACGCGTTGTTGCACAGTGGCACACGGTATTGCACCAATTATTGATTCTTAAGTAAGAAGGCACTACTCAATAATTGTTACAGTAATTACTGTTCAGTATTTTATGTTATTGATTCAATAATTGCTGCATTGATATTTTATATTACTGTTGTTTCAATAATTGTCACTACACAATATTTTTTATTATCGAAGTAATAATTCATATTATCTGAATAATATTATTAGATAACATTATTGGCAATATTTAGAAAGTTCTGTCTAAGGATAGGTTTGGTCACCTAATTGCGCGCCAGTAAGGAGAAATTCTTATTGGAAAGCCCCCTCTTTCCTAGGAACTGCCTGGTTGTCAATATTGTGATTCTGTAATATTATTTGTGAATAATTAATTATTGATTCATATGATGAGGAAAATATTGAATTTATGTGGATATAGATGGAGAAAATTTTTAATATGACAATTGTTGAAAATTAATATTTTATCTTTTTCTGATAAAATAATTCATTTAAATATATTATTATATTTTAATAATATAATAATGATGATATTTTTACGATGAATGTGGGGTATATGAGTATATGTGGTGGATGAGTATTTTTGTTACCAAAAATATTTAAAACATGTTCTTCATGTTGGTGGACCCCATTTATTGACTGAAATTTGATTATAGCCTGTAAAATCGTCCGTTTGTGGATTTCGGTCAATTTCTATTTGGAATTTGGAAAAACTTCCTTCTGTAAAGTTGTAGATAATGGAATTTCCTATAAAAACACGCGAGATTCGAATTTTCTGAGAAAAGGGCTATTTATTATGAATTATTGAAGTTCTGGAGTTCCGAAATAATTGATTTTTGGAAGTTTTAAATATTTATATTAACAAAAACTGTTTTTTTACATTTGTAAGCCTCATTAATCACATGTTAAGTTGCTGAAATCAGAAGTCTAAGTGGGCGTATGAAAATTTTAATATATATTAATATTATATTAAATTTTCTGCTTTGGTGTTCTAAGCATTTTCCTATAAATAGGGTGCTTAGGTTAGAATTGAAAATCACACTAGAAACTGAAGTTTTCTCTCTCTATATTATCGAGCGTATTCTTGTGAGTATTTTGAGTATACTTTGAGTATTGCTATACGGTGAAAGTTCAAGTCATAGCCTATATCCGGTGTTTCAACTAGAAGTACTGTCTTTCGAGATAAGGGATATTATTATTATTTTTTCGTAATGATATTATTTATTCAATATCATTATGCTGAAATATTGATCTTAAGTTTTTATCAAATTTGGAACTTTTGGTGTCAGAATTACTATTCACGTATACGGCACTATTCACGTATACAATACTATTCACGATTACGGCACTATTCATCGAAAAATAAAAATTTTCCCTTTTCGTCTAAAATATCTATTGTGGATACTAGCTTTTATTGTATCCATGTTTTGATCATTCTTGAATTTTACTTCAGTATGATTATTTATGAAGTATTTTTGAACTCGGATTGTTTAGAGTACGAATCATTAATACTTGTTATTTTGTTTCACTGGATTCGTTTCTTTTAAAATATTTTTCATCATCCTCAGTCCTAAATGATGGTGTTATTGAATATCTTTGGCCTGTAGTGCAAAGATGGTTGATTTTATTATGAATATCTTTGGCTCGTAGTGCAAAGATGTACAGGTGTTGAGATGAACATGAATAATTGATGAATATCTTTGGCCCGTAGTGCAAAGATGAACAGGTGTTTAGATGAACATGATCAACTGATGAATATCTTTGGCCTGTAGTGCAAAGATGAATATTTGATTTGATTTGAGATATATATTGATTGATGTTACAGGGATAAAATATTGATGATGGACTTTTAAATTCATAGATGTTAGTACATTTTATTCTCTACTTAACTCTTCTAATGAATTGTTGTTTCCGCTGCAGTTGTTGATCTAAAACTTGTTGTCTATTGTATTCTATCAGATTTTTCCCTGTTAAAGACTAAGGATAATTTGTTGTACATTATCTTAGTCATAATATTCTTTACTGGGCTAGTTGAGCTCACCCTTTTTCTTGTTGTTCTATTTTTTCTTCTCAGGAGACGAGAATGTAGCGAGTACGAGTCGGGGGATGTAATGATGGTTCTAGAGAGAGTTGTTTAGTAGTCCTCACCATTTTTGTAAAATAATGTATCAATAATTATGATGGGGATTTATTTGTATGTGGATATTGTCTAGACGGCAATAGTTTATATGTTGTAATAATAAAGTTGTAGTTATTTCTGTACCATGTATTTGGCGACTCAGAATGGGTTGGATGGAATGGACCTATTTTGGGGGCGTCACAGTTGGTATCAGAGCTTAGGGATATGATCTCTAGCGGAGATCGGGGAATAGAACTAGGAGGGGAGAGACGAGTAAATCCTTCGCTAGTGTGTCCTACCTAAGCTTATTTGTTAGTTGGTCACTATATAGGGATATTATGTGATATATTGATTTCCTTAATTAACCCTTGTTTTATGGCAGTATTTGAGAATGTCGACTGAGAATATTAACAGTGGAGTAAATGAGACCGTGGAGATGCCTGTACTTACCAACGAGGAGAACGTGCAACAGGCTGGCAATGTTCCTTTTGTGAACAACGCCACTGAGCAGATGATGAACGACGGGATGTTTAGGAGCTTTTTGCAGTTTATGCAAAACCAGACGAGTGAGACTCGTGTTCAAAATACAGGAGGAAATGATAGCAATTCACGGGTGGTCACAGCCAAGCAGTTCAAAGAGTTGGGACCACCAGAATTTAAGGGAAAGCCCGATCCGATCATGGCGGAAACATGGGTCAAGCAAATTACCAAGATATTCGATGTCTTGGGATGCACGGAGGAACAGAAGGTTCCATTCGCCACCTTTATGTTCCGTGGCGAGGCAGACTACTGGTGGGAGTCTGTGAAGCGTACACATCCAGCCGCACTCAGCATGTCATGGGAAACGTTTCAGAAATTTTTCAATGAAAAATACTTTCCTGAAATTATTCGCAATATGAAGGAGGTAGAGTTTATTAGACTAGAACAGAACAACATGACGGTATCCGAGTACGAGGCAAAGTTCGCGGAGTTATCCAGGTTTGCACCTCATTTGGAGGAGAATGAGGAACGTATGACGCGGATGTTTCTGAGAGGTTTGAAACCCGGCATACGTCAGTATCTCATTTCACATAAATTTTTTATCTATTCAGATGTTGTCAATAGGGCTCAGTTGTTAGAGCGAGATAACGAGTACGTTCAACCGAGGGACCATAACCAGGATCATACCGAAGATAGCAGTCATCAGAATAACGATAACCACCGGAGAAAGAAGAATATGGACAAAGGCGGTAACCACTCTGGTGGTAATCGTGGCCATAAAAATAGAAGAAGCGAGTCGGGAGGAGATTTTAAAAAGAGGAGATTTAACAACGACCATGTGAAGACGACAGTGCCAGCAGCAACTGGTTCCAAGGGAGAAGAAAGACCACCGGTCGTATGTTACAAATGCGGGAAAGAGGGACATATCAGCCCAAACTGCCCACAACAGTTCAAGGTATGCTATAATTGTGGAAAGGAAGGACATATCGCTCGAGAGTGTACGGTAGCGAAACCAATTCCAGCGGGGATGGTGATTCAAAAGGCTGTCCCAGAAAAGTCAAAGTCAACGGTTCTTGGAAGAGCGTTTGTCGTGACCAGTCAAAATATGAGGAACCCGAACGAAGTTAGCACGGGTTAGTTAATTATAAATTCTTGCGAATTTTATACCTTACTAGGTACCGGTTCTACCCATTCTTTTATCTCTCTTGCTTGCGCTCAACGTTTGAACTTGACTACGAAGAAATTAGACTTTGACCTATTTATAGAGACTCCGTTAGGAGAAACTTTCATTACGTCAGTTGTTTAGAAATCTTGCTTGATTCAGGTTGGCACTATCACATTACCTGTTAACCTTATTTCTATAGAGATATTTGCTTTTGATGTGATTTTAAGGTTAACTACTCATCATGCCGAAATTGATTACTTTCGTAAGGTTTTTAGTTTTCATATTCATAAGCAACTTGTTATTCAAATTCAAGCAATCAAACCATTATAGTCAAACATTTTCATATCAAGTCATAAAGTCATTCGTTTATTACGGATGTCAAGTTTTCTTAGTCCATGTTATGGATTTGAATAAAGACACATCAGATTTGAATAATATTCTTGTTGTTATTGATTTTTCCTGACGTATTTTCTGAAGAATTTCTTGGCTTACTCCCAGAGCGTGATATTAAATTTTGTATCGACTTTGAATCCGGTGCAAAACCCATTTCTAAAATCTCATATCGAATGGCTCCTATTGAACTTCAGGAGTTAAAAATTTAATTGTAGAATTTGGTACCCGAGCCTTTATCTTGTGACTTCCTTTGTGGAATGCACCGAAGCCAGACTCTTCGTAGGGAACACAATATTCGTACGATAGTAAACTGATAGGTGTCATTGTAACGTGCTATCCAAGGTTGGGATATGAGTCACAGTTGAGAACAACCTAAGTCGGTAATCAAAATACGTAGCTTTCTAGGCTTAGTTGATTATTATCGGAGATTCGTTGAAGGATATTCTCGAATCGCTATTCCATTAACACAGCTGACTCGAAGAGATACAAAATTCAAATGGAGCAAGGAATGTGGGAAGAGCTTCGAAGAACTCAAGATGAGACTCATTTCGGCACATGTTCTGACCATACCGTCTTAGAAAAGCAAACGTGGTAGCTGACGTGTTGAGTAGAAGATCGTATACGAGTATGAGTACGATATTGTCAAAGACTCATTTCGTATAATTTACAAATAATAGAGATGGAGATGAAAACTCTAGGTATCCACGTGATGATATACGAGTATAATCGACTTTAATCGATAAAGTTAAAGTTGTTCAAGCTACACACCGGAGCTGATGAATTTGAAAAAGGAGGTGCAAGAAGTTGTTATTTCAAATGCAAGAATCGGTGAGGTGAGGAAAGCTCAAACCTTCGATTTATTAATCCATTTAAAATTCTCGATCAAATAGGAACTGTGGCCTATAGACTCGTTTTATCGCCAAGTATGTCGCGTGTTTATAACGTTTTTTTATGTACCGATGTGGACGACTCGAACCATGTTATTGAGTTAGAACCGGACGAAATAGCTGAAGACTTAACGTACGAGGAGGTACCTGTCAAGATGTTGGATGGGAAGGAGCATGTCCTACGCACGAAGGTCATACCACAAGTTAAAGTTTTGTGGAGGAATCATGCTATAGAGGAAATGACCTTGGAGTTGGTAACGGATATGAAAACGAAGTATCTTTACCTTTTCGAAACACCAGTTACGTACGTCAATTTCGAGGACGAAATTTCATAAGGAGGGGAGGTTGTAAGACCCCGAAAATTTTTAAATAAAAAGGAATTTCCTTTATTTATTTTTTTGAAATAGTAAGGGTGAATTTGATTAATGTGGTTAGTTATGGGTAAACCGCGCAAATATTTTAAGTAAGCAGGTGGTTATAAAATATTCATTGTTGTCGAGGAATATTCATTTGGTCGTGGAATATTCTTGCTGTCGGAGAATATTCGTACGACGGCGCAGTCTTTTGTGGGCCCCATAACTAAAAGCGATTGGATGAAGAAAACGACAAATATAAGTTGTTTATAAATAACGGCGTAGTTGTTACCGTTAATACTGTTGGAATACCCCTTGGTTAAAACACAGTAATACGCGTTGTTGCACAGTGGCACACGGTATTGCACCAATTATTGATTCTTAAGTAAGAAGGCACTACTCAATAATTGTTACAGTAATTACTGTTCAGTATTTTATGTTATTGATTCAATAATTGCTGCATTGATATTTTATATTACTGTTGTTTCAATAATTGTCACTACACAGTATTTTTTATTATCGAAGCAATAATTCATATTATCTGAATAATATTATTAGATAACATTATTAACAATGTCTAGAAAGTTCTGTCTAAGGAGAGGTTTGGTCACCTAATTGTGCGCCAATAAGGAGAAATTCTTATTGGAAAGCTCCCTCTTTCCTGGGAACTGCCTGGTTGTCAATATTGTGATTCTGTAATATTATTTGTGAATAATTAATTATTGATTCATATGATGAGGAAAATATTGAATTTATGTGGATATAGATGGAGAAAATTTTTAATGTGACAATTGTTGAAAATTAATATTTTATCTTTTTCTGATAAAATAATTCATTTAAATATATTATTATATTTTAATAATATAATAATGATGATATTTTTACGATGAATGTGGGGTATATGAGTATATGTGTAGGAGGAGTATTTTTGTTACCAAAAATATTTAAAACATGTTTTTCATGTTGGTGGACCCCATTTATTGACTGAAATTTGATTATAGCCTGTAAAATCGTCCGTTTGTGGATTTCGGTCAATTTCTATTTGGAATTTGGAAAAACTTCCTTCTGTAAAGTTGTAGATAATGGAATTTCCTATAAAAACACGCGAGATTCGAATTTTCTGAGAAAAGGGCTATTTATTATGAATTATTGAAGTTCTGGAGTTCCGAAATAATTGATTTTTGGAAGTTTTAAATATTTATATTAACAAAAACATTTTTTTACATTTGTAAGCCTCATTAATCACATGTTAAGTTGCTGTAATCAGAAGTCTAAGTGGGCGTATGAAAATTTTAATATATATTAATATTATATTAAATTTTCTGCTTTGGTGTTCTAAGCATTTTCCTATAAATAGGGTGCTTAGGTTAGAATTGAAAATCACACTAGAAACTGAAGTTTTCTCTCTCTATATTATCGAGCGTATTCTTGTGAGTATTTTGAGTATACTTTGAGTATTGCTATACGGTGAAAGTTCAAGTCATAGCCTATATCCGGTGTTTCAACTAGAAGTACTGTCTTTCGAGATAAGGGATATTATTATTATTTTTCCGTAATGATATTATTTATTCAATATCATTATGCTGAAATATTGATCTTAAGTTTTTATCAAATTTGGAACTTTTGGTGTCAAAATTACTATTCACGTATACGGCACTATTCACGTATACAATACTATTCACGATAACGGCACTATTCATCGAAAAATAAAAATTTTCCCTTTTCGTCTAAAATATCTATTGTGGATACTAGCTTTTATTGTATCCATGTTTTGATCATTCTTGAATTTTACTTCAGTATGATTATTTATGAAGTATTTTTGAACTCGGATTGTTTAGAGTACGAATCCTTAATACTTGTTATTTTGTTTCACTGGATTCGTTTCTTTTAAAATATTTTTCATCATCCTCAGTCCTAAATGATGGTGTTATTGAATATCTTTGGCTTGTAGTGCAAAGATGGTTGATTTTATTATGAATATCTTTGGCTCGTAGTACAAAGATGTACAGGTGTTGAGATGAACATGAATAATTGATGAATATCTTTGGCCCGTAGTGCAAAGATGAACAGGTGTTTAGATGAACATGATCAACTGATGAATATCTTTGGCCTGTAGTGCAAAGATGAATATTTGATTTGATTTGAGATATATATTGATTGATGTTACAGGGATAAAATATTGATGATGGACTTTTAAATTCATAGATGTTAGTAGATTTTATTCTCTACTTAACTCTTCTAATGAATTGTTGTTTCCGCTGCAGTTGTTGATCTAAAACTTGTTGTCTATTGTATTCTATCAGATTTTTCCCTGTTGAAGACTAAGGATAATTTGTTGTACATTATCTTAGTCATAATATTCTTTACTGGGCTAGTTGAGCTCACCCTTTTTCTTGTTGTTCTATTTTTTCTTCTCAGGAGACGAGAATGTAGCGAGTACGAGTCGGGGGATGTAATGATGGTTCTAGAGAGAATTGTTTAGTAGTCCTCACCATTTTTGTAAAATAATGTATCAATAATTATGATGGAGATTTATTTGTATGTGGATATTGTCTAGACGGCAATTGTTTATATGTTGTAATAATAAAATTGTAGTTATTTCTGTACCATGTATTTGGCGACTCAGAATGGGTTGGATGGAATGGACCTATTTTGGGGGCGTCACAGCACAACTAGCCCAGTAAAGAATATCATGACTAAAGATAATTAAATTATCAATAGCCTTCATCAGTAATAAAACAGAGATTTAAAACATATGGTAAATGATAAAACTTTTCAATCATAGTTGCAGCGGAACGAGCAATCCATTAGAAGAGTCAAATAGACCATCAGGTCTATTATATTCTCCATGTGAATATTGTGAGACCCGTGGCCCGGGTCGGGACCATCAATTAAAATTCTAATAATATTATAAATTATTTTCAAAGTATATAATCAAATTTAATTTTTTTAAAATTAATATAATTTATTTAACTTTTAAAAATATCTAGGATTATTACATATCTACAGATACAAGGATTGTTACAAAATAATTCTATTTGGTACGGATTGTGACTTTTTTGAAGGTGTATTCAACACAAGACACATAATTTACATTATATAACTATATAAAATTCACTATATATTAGAACTAGTTTGTTTATATAACTATATAAAATTCATTTTAATATCTTTTTGTTAAAGATTAATTACTATCTTGAGAGCAGTTTTGCCCCTGCCCTGACCACATATTAAGTTCAATTGTCGTATTTTTATTGTAAATGCATATTTATTAAATATCATTAATTATGTACAATAAATTATACAATTAAATGAGAATTTAAAAATGGATAAATTTTTTTATTTTTTTTATTTTTAATATACATAAAAAGTCAACTAAATTTTTTATCATATTACGGAGGGAATAATAAATATAATATTAAAACTCATAATCAAAAATCAAAATAGGACTTTTGTGTTTTCTTAAGTTGTTAGCATCTATGATATAGAGATGTGTAATATAAACAACTTTTTAATTAAGTATGCCTTATTTTGCAGTTAAACCGTGAATCAAATATTTATTTTCTTCAGTTAATACAAAATATTTTAAATTTTACAGTTAAACCATGAATCAAATATGAACTGAGAGGATTGAAGGGTTTTTTCTTCCTTTTTTTTGTGACTAAGAGTCTATTTTGATTCTCCATATTAATTTATTGATTTATTTTATATTATATTTTATAATTATTTTTTTATTTTTTTATACACATACACAATTTTTTTAAAAATTTGGGCCCTCCTCAACTTTGGGCCCTGGGCGGTCGCCCTGGTAGACCTGCCCCAGGGCCGGCTCTGGTTATAAATAATTTGGCGCAGGTTCGGGGATGCAATTTCCAAGCTAATTTTTTTTAGATAATTTTGTGTTTTTTAGTCAGTTACATACGTAAAACATGTATTTTGTTACAATATTGTTAATATAACAAATAATAACATTATATATGACCCCTAATACGCATTTCTAATCACAAATTTGTTAATAAATATTAAATCTATTATATTATAAAAATAATATAAATTAGATTATTATTTATTTTAAAAATATTAGAGGAAGATGCATACATCAAGGAGTAGAAATAATATGTTATTGAGAAAGTTATAAAAAATTCAATGACGCTGTATATTAAAAAATTTATAAAATTTTAGTAGTCAATTTATTCATTACTTAAATTCTTTTTAAATTTATCGTATATTATAAAATAATTTTTTTTTCAATAGGATTAATTTACGCCACACCCTCCCACTTAGCTTCGCCCATGACTGCAACTGACTTACTCCTACTCCAGTAATAGGTATGAACGGTTATGAAGAGTAGTTATTTCAGGACACCAGTAGAGTTTTAATAGGTATATAATGTGTCTTACCAAATGATTAAAGAAAATATATAAAAACTACACGGTACATAAATCCCACATATTTGGACTGAGCAACAGTGGATGGTCATATAGGAATAAGATAATATATATATATATATATAAACGACTTTCTTAATTCATGCAAAAATTTTAAACCATAATTTTTTAGGAACGGAAGTATTAATATATAACTCTCCGAGTTTAAAATTTAACACATATATATAATCATTAATTGCTATTTTCAAGAACTGTATTGAACTCTTAAATAATTCACGAATTATAAAATATAATTCTTGAAAAATGCAATGATTCAGACTTCTCATTTACGATAGTACTAGTATTCTAATAATATATCATTCCCCAAATTTAAAATTTCACACACACACACGCAGATATATATATATATATATATATATATATATATATATATATATACAACACGGGTCCTGTCCGGACCCAAAATCCGGACCAAAATTTTTTTTTTTTTTTTTTTTGTAGAACAACTAAAAAAAAAAAAATTTATGGAACTGAAATTTTTCAATAATATAGTGTTTTGGGTGTGTTTTTAACACCCACACCAACCAATGTATGTACAGTCTGCCCAGACTGTACAGACATGTTTCGTTATAGGCATCCAAATCACACCCAAAACACTGTATAATGTAAAAATTTCAGTTCTATAAATTTTTTTTTTTTTTTAGTTGTTTCAAAAAAAAAAAGCAAAAAAAAAAAAAAAAAGGTCCGGATTTTGTTAAAATCCGGACTCCCGGACCTGATCCGGTCCCTATATATATATATATATATATATATATATATATATATATATATATATATATAGCAAGGATCAAGTGCATACCCCTTATCTTACTCACCCGTGTTTACCCCCCTTTAGGCGACGGTTTCGGTCATACAACCGTCGTCTATACTTTTAGCGACGCTATATGTTTGTCCGTCGCTAAAAGTATAGACGACGGTTGTATGACCGAAACCGTCGCCTAAAGGGGGGTAAGCACGGGTGAGTAAGATAAGAGGTATGTACTTGATCCGGACCGTATATATATACACACACACGGTCCGGATCTTAAGCTCATCCCTTATCCAATTCACCTGAGCTCACCTTCCTTTAGCGATGGACCCGACGACAGTTCGGTCATACAACCGTCGTCTATACTTTTAACGACGGACAACATATAGCGTCGTTAAAAGTATAGACAACGGTTTTATGACCGAACCGTCGCTAGGTTCGTCGCTAAAGGGAGGTGAACACGGGTGAGTTGAATAAAGGGTGAGCTTAAGAACCGGACTATATATATATATATATATATATATATATATAATCATTACTCTATTCAAGAACTATATTGAATTCTCTTAAATAATACATTAAAAAAAACTAATTAATTAAGTGAAGTATGAAGCAATAAGACCGTGTGATAGTATCATTTTTAAGCAATAACCTTCTAATGCATTGGGAGAGAAACTTCAAGGAAATTATAGAAATATATGGAAGTACAGGATGCATTATTTAAATAGAAAATTATGTTTTTTGTCTTCCACATGCTCTAGGTATATATAAACTAAAATCCAGTTTGTGCCACACCAACCAAACACTCATAAATATTATATTTATTTTATTAATACTTCCTCTATTCTAATTAAATATAATGATCAAATTTAAAAGAAATAAAAGAATTATAATTTTTTTAACCTATTATGAATTCATTTACTTTTAAATTATAATTATAAATTACTTAAAAAGATAGATAATTATAAAATTTATTATTTTTAAAATATAAATGAGTCACATCTAATTTCTCGTCTCCCAAACACTATCAGTGTATCAATGGAATTGTTTAAGATAAACCACAAGATTTGTAAAACACTCACACACCATAATAGGTGATGTTATCTTATAATATTTATATAAGGATGATTACATTGATATTGTTACGGCCTGTTATAACAAGTGAGGGATTGTTATATATTACATTTTATTTTATAATTTTGAGATTATTATTTTTCATATTTAAATTTAATAAAATTCATTTGTGGATATAATTTAAGTAAGTATAAAAGATGTAACTTAATATTCTATATGTGGAGAATGAGAGTAATTCATTTGATTCAAATTGAAATCATATAACTTGTGTTTATCAATGACTTAAGTGAAACATTTGATAAGTTGCAAGTTGTTTATAAAAATTAGCTTGTCTTATTTTCATTATGATTAATAAAAGATTACTAGTTGCTTTATAAGCATAAAAGGTGTAATCTTATTTAATTATGTGAAACAAAAAAAAAGAAGTCCAATATATTTTGGATTTGACAACTAGTTAATCTTTGATTGTGACTCTCTATTTTTCTATTTAAATTACATTATTATTAATAATTTGTAACTTACACATCATCATTGAAAGTAGTATGCACACAAGCCAATCATGTTTGATGATAAAACATATACTTTATCACAATTATCCATTTATTAATAAAAAAGTATTAATTTATTAAAGCCTTTCAATTATCTACATAATATTGTTTTATAATATGTGATAAACTCATAGTTTTAAACAATACTTTTAGAATAATAATGATGATCATTCTAATGAGATCTAAATTCTTAGAAAGCTTAAAACTAAAATAGTTCTCAATCGTTGGATTACTAAATTGTAGATTAGTGAATCCGGATAGATTGGTACATACGTTACTTGCTCATTGGATAAGAATGATTGATTTCATGATTATTTGTGTGGAGACAATAAAGTAAGTATGTAGGTGCTTATAAGAGAATAAGTTCACTGAACGTGGCTCGCTAAGGAATACCTTGTGATGCCCCCAAAATAAGTCCAATCCATCCAACCTATCCTTAGTCGTCAAATACATGGTACAAAAAACAATTACAACTTTATTACTACAATTGTTGTGCAAAATACAATAACACATATGTTGTGAGTTTGATACAAATATATACCAACTGTGACTCTGGACACCAACTTGAATAGCATGTCACAATGACACCTTACATAAAGGTACAGTCAATAACTGTTAGAAATTAAAATCTTTGAGAAATACTTAAGAAAACCTTTAATTATAAAAAAATCATTATATATATAGGTGATGAAAACTTACTGATTTAAGGTCTGATACAGAGTCTTGTATGTTGATATCAAAATTTTCATACTCAACATTAGTGCTCCAAAGTTGAGCAAAGCTCATCCAGCTCTTCTTCTCACTGCAATCGCTTGCCTTTTTTGCCCCTACATCTTCATTCGAATTACCACACTTCAGTGGCATAAATTCTTCCTTCCTTCCATGGTCTAGCCTTGGCATCCGTACAGTTTATTTTCTCCTCCTTAATCTCTCAATAGCTAAAAATAAAAAATAAATTTCTTTTTTTTAAAAGAATCATTTCTTAATATACCCAAAATACACACATACCATCGTTTAACAGTATCATACAAAAGGGAAGGATCTTCCTCGGTTCATCTTCTAATTCATGAATATACTTGTTCACCTTCGTTGTTTTCTCAAAAACATCATTGATCATATAAAGATCTTCGAGAAAATCAGAAATGTTAATGGGTATAAAACTAGAATTCAAATCAAAATCCGATTCGGCGATTTTACACCCATCTTTCCTTGTATCATAATTCTCGTTTACATTCACATTACTCAAATAAACATATCGAAACCGAGACGGTGCACATAGATATGTATGTATACTATGTGTGAACTATAACCGACATAAGCAAAGATCAAGGTATAATTGTCAGAGTGAATATTTTAATTATGCCCGCTAGTAATTCTAGCGAACGGCGAGATCTGTTTTTTAATCATAGCCGTTTATAATTTTAATGGAAAGTAAAGATGGTATTTGTCAATTTTTGATCCATAGCAAATACATGTTATTGGATCATTACCCATATATATATAACACGTATATACTTATTCAACTTGACACATCTCATAATAAGAATTTTATATAATAAAATTTTATTTTAATTAAAAATAATTTCTGAAATAATTCGAGTTGTCACAGTTTCCTAAACTTTTCATTGTCTCTTGTGAATTAATATACTATTTGGGATGAGTAAATCTACACACACATCTAATGTGACCTCTATCCTTTCTATCCCACATCTCACACTCCTCCTACTCTTCCTCTGTTAATTGCCCTCTATCCCAATTTATCTCCCTTCTTCCAGCAAATCCAATCATGGTTTTCATCTGATGAAGAAATCCCTTCAAATCCTCAACAGAAGAAGATCACTAAGATTAAAACCCTGTTGGATCTGTTTGTTGTAGTTGTTGCATAGTCAACTCTGTTTGTATAATCCCTATTGTTTAGGGTAGTTTATGTTTAAATATTTCCTTAGCTATCTCCACGTTTTTTAGTTAATGATATACGTGGTTGTTATCTATATATTTCCATTCCCTTGTAAGGCTTATAAAGCCATCAATCAATTCTAGAATTTAATAAGAGAAAGCATTCTCCGAAATATATTGTACTGTGCACAGAGTTGTGAATTAACAATTTTGGTATTAGAGCTTCTGACAAGGGCTTGAATTTTTTAATTTTTTTTGAATTTTCAGGTTTTGCAGAAGTAAAAAAGAGAGGTAGAGTGTGAGAGAAACACTCAGGATTATTGATATAGCAACCAATGGCGGCAGAGAACAACAATTTCTCCCAACCTGCTAGTTATACCTAGATTTGATGGTCACTATGACAATTGGTCTATGTTGATGGAAAATCTATTGCGATCAAAGGGGTATTAGGGTTTAGTTGAGGAAGGAATTCCCATTGTAGTTGATGGAACTCAACCTACAGAAGCACAGTGCAAGGGTATCGAAGAGTCAAGGCTGAAAGATCTCAAGGTGAAAAACTACCTCTTCCAAGCTATTGATAGAATCATTATGAAGACGATTCTCAATCAAAACACAGCCAAAGACATATGGGACTCGATGAGACAGAAGTATCAAGGGTCCATGAAGGTGAAAAAGGCTTAGCTGTAAGCTCTTAGGAGAGAGTTCGAAGTACTTGGGATGAAAGAGGGAAAGACAGTAGATACTTACTTCTCTCGAACCTTGACCATTGCCAACAAAATGAAGGCGCGTAGAGAACAAATTGATCAGCTGATGATTGTGGAGAAAATACTATGGTCCTGTGACAAGAAAATTTGATTATGTTACGGATGCAATTGAGGAATCCAATAACCTCAACACTATGATAATTGATGAACTTCAGAGCAACCTTCTTGTTCATGAGCAGAGAATGCGAAATCACACAGGAGTAGAAGAGCAAGTATTGAAGGTAACATTCGGTGAGAAAGCTTGTGAAAGAAATGATAACAGATATGGTGCAAGAGGCCGAGGGTCGAGGAGGTTTTAGAGGCAGAGGAAGGGGTTGAGGAAGAGGATCGTTCAATAAAGCACTGGTGGAATGTTATAAGTGTCATAAATCTGGGCACTTCCAAAATAAGTGCACTGATTGGGAAAAGAATGAAAGAATGCAAACTACGCAGAGCTAGACGAGACCGAAGAGCTATTGCTGATGGCACATGTTGAGATAAACGATGCCAAAAGAGAGCATGTTTGGTTCATGGATTTCGGATGTAGTTACTATATGAGCAGAGACAAGCAATGGTTCAGTGATCTACATGAGGAGTATAGGCAGTATATGAAGCTCGGCAACAACTCCAAGATGGCTGTGATGGGGAAAGGTAACAGTCATGATACGAATAAATGGAGTTACACATGTGATCAGCGATGTGTATTTCATTCCAGAGTGGAAGAATAACCTGCTCAGCATTGGACAACTACAAGATAGAGGAGTGACAATATTAATTCATAATGGAACATGCTGAGTCTATCATCCTCGAAAAGGTTTGATCATACAAACAACTATGAGTGCTAATAGAATGTTTGTGCTCATTGCAAATGTGTTGCCTAGAGTTCTTGTGTGTTTTAAGACTGCCACTGAAGATACTACTCAGCTATATATGGCATTACCGATATGGACATCTTGGCTTTAAGGGATTAAGATCATTGAAATTTGGGAAGATGGTAAAAGGGTTGCCAGAAATCAAGACACCAAGCAAATAGTTCCGAGACTGTGTGACCGAAAAACAACGCAGAGAATCCATACCTAAGAGAAGCATGTGGCGGGCATCTCATTAGCTCCAATTCATTCATTCAGACATATGTGGTCCTATTACACCAAAGTCAAGCAACATAAAAAGGTAAATCATTAGTTTCATAGATGATTTTAGTCAAAGTGTTGGGTTTATTTCTTAACCGAGAAGTTACAAGCCTTTGCTACATTCAAGAGTTTTAAAACCCTAGTTGAAAAAGAGATTGGTTCATATATTCAATGCTTACGAACTGATAGGGGTGGTGAGTATAATTCTCAAGAGTTCAAAGATTTTTTTAGTACTAATGGCATTCAAAGGCAATTGACCGAAACTTACAACCCACAACAAAATGGGATGGCGGAAAGAAAGAACCAGACCGACCATCATGAACATGGTTCGGAGTATGTTAACAGGAAAAGAGATTCCTAAGGTTTTCTGGCCAGAAGCAGTCAACTGGGCAGTCCACATCCTCAATCGAAGTCCAACATTGGCCGTAAAAGATGTTACCCCCGAAGAGGCATGGAGTGGAGTGAAACCGGCAGTGCACCACTTAAGGGTTTTTAGTTGTGTTGCACACGCACATAACCCTGAAGTAAAGAGAAAGAAACTTAAGGCTTATAAAGCCACCATTAGTTCTTGAATTTAATAAGAGAAAGCATTCTCCAGAATATATTGTGTGCACGGAGTTGTAAATTAACAAACCCTAGTACACCTCCCACAATCAAAAGAAGACCTCTTCGTCCTCGGCCAAACTATCGGCCGCCAACTCCACAGCGTCGTCTACTTCTTCGCTCCACCGCCTCCCTCTTCTGTCTCCCTCCTCCGTCCCTCCCTGCTTCAAAACGAGTCTCTCCCTGCTTTCCTATATATAATAATGCAGTGACATAGATTTCTAGGTTTGCCACGAATTTGTTACAGTTTGGAGGCGAAGAAGAAGAGGACGAAGAATATAATGGAGGAAGTTGGGGAATTTGTTCTCAAGATTTCCAAGCGGCCGGATTTATGTACTGATTTTCTTTAACAATAAAGTTCTAATTTGCTCATGTTGCTTCAATTACATGCATTTACTGGTGCATAATATTTATATTGTATTTCTATACTTTCAATCCAATCAGACCCACTTGGACTAATAGGGAATTATAGCGAAAATATGATGATTTTTGATTAATTTTTGAGTTTTCAAGTTTTTCATCGGCTTAAAAACCCATGATTAGATTTGAGAGAAATTGGGATAGAGGACAGACAGTTAACGGACGAGGAGTGTGAAAAGAAATAAGCATGTTGTGCGACTTTTCTCCATTTATTGTTATGTGAAAAGAAATAAGCACGTTGTGTGACTAATCGACATATATGAAATCGATTAGATTCTTGTTTCACTTTTATTTTCTTTTCGACTTATATGTATTATACAATCCTACCAATATATGTATTTACCAAGATTAATAAATAATGAAGATTTATCTGTTTAATTATTAAAATACTCCCTCTATCCTTTAATATATGTAGTTTTAGAGTTGTGTACAAGAATTAAAAAAATTACGATTGTATAATATTAAATATAATATCAATTATCTATAATACTCTTAAATTCTCATAATAACCATACTTATCTCATACTCTTTTCATCCGTAACATTCATTTTCTCATGAGAGGTAATTTTAAAAGATTGTAATTAATTCTCCTAAATTATATAAAACGACAAATAATTAAAAAATAAATAAAATTATCTAAAACGATATATATTAAGGGAGAGATGAAGTAATAAATTGAATATCGATTAGATTTATTGAATTAGGACTTCGAGAGAATAATCATTAAGTTCTTTGATTTTTAAGCCACCAATAGAGTTTTAATAGTTATACTTCCTGCGAAATTAACAAACAAAAAAATATTTCTTACCAAATAATTAAAGTAAATATATAAAAACAACTCAGTACATAAAATTATATATATGGATGGGAAGAACAGTGGATGGTAAATTAAATTATTATTAGTATTATTATTATTATTCCAAATTTTAAACGTGGGGAATGGTATATTAAAATAATACTACCATCGTATATGGGATATGGGAAGTCTGAATAATTGCTCTTTTCAAGAAGAGTATTGAAGTCTCTTAAATAATTCACGAATAGAAACAAAAATATAAATTAATTAATTAAAGTATGAAACAATAACACCGTGTGACAGTATCATTTTCGAGTATATATATATATATATATATATATATATATATATATATATATATATATATATGCAAGTACAGGATGCCATATTTAAATGGAAAATAATGTTTCCTCCACATTCTCTATATAAGTCAAAATCCAATTGTAAAAGATGTGCAAGATAGAGAGAGAGATTAATAATGAAGAGTAATGAGGAAAGGAAATGAAAAGGATGATATTAAAAGGTTAGGAGTAAATCTCAATAATATTAAAAAAATTGATATAATTGTTCGGATAAAGTTGAATTACTGTTACCGTAAATATATATATATATATATAATATAAAACAGAGCGGAGAGAGAAAATAGACAAATGTCACATCAAGTTTACGTCAGCTGCTCTCTCTCTCTCTCATTCCAATTTATTCAAATTTCAAATCCTCTATCTATTCTATCACACACAGAGCTCTCTCTCTCATTCCCTTTACATACAAATATGTGTTCTCATTATGTTTCAGATTTACAATTGTTTAATTTTGACTCACATATTTCGATAATTTTAAAATTTCAAATATTTTCAGGTATATATTGAAGGATACATGGTGTAAGCTGTACAGTAAAGGGTCTTATACTCAACATGTTGTTTCTCTATTTTCTGTATGTATGTATTCATTGTGTTTCGTCTTTTGTAAAGTTAGCTAATTATACATGGTTATGATGATTTTGGGTATGGAATGATGGTTTTTATGGTGGTTTAGATATGTATGGATGATTGTAGTTTTGTAAACATGTTTAAATTTTTTTGGATATCTATTTTTAAAGGAAACTCTGCCGAAATTTCTAGAAATTAGTAGCGACTAGCTTGATATTTTGGTGGTTGGATGTGTTGATGATTGAGTATGTATTAATTTCTTCATATATATATTTTTTTGTGTTCCGTATTTTGTAAATTTAACTAATTATGCATGGTTATGATTATTTTGGGTATGGAATGATGATTTTTTTGGTGATTTGGATATGTGTGGATGATTGTAAGTTTTATAGACATGTTTATATTTGTCTGGATATCTATTTTTAAAGGAAATTCTGTCGAATTTTTTGAAATTAGTAGCGACTAGCTTGATATTTTGGTGGTTAGATATGTGTTGATGATTGTGTGTTCCGTATTTTGTAAAGTTAACTAATTATACATGGTTATGATGATTTTGGGTATGAAATGATAATTTTTTTTTGTGGTTTGGATATGTAATGATGATTGTAAGTTTTGTAGACAGGTTTAGAATTTTCTGGATATTTATTTTTAAAAGAAATTTTGCCGAAATTTCTTGATGTTAACTAGCTCGATGTTTTGGTGGTTGAATATGTATTGATGATTGAGTATGTATTAATTATTGTGGTGATATGTGTCTTTAGATAATATAATATTTTTCAAATTTTAATTTAATTTTTCGTTACACCGTGCCTTCAGGCACGGGTTATAGCTAGTATATATATATATATATATGAAAAGATATAATAAATTAAAGTATGATATTTTTTTAATTTATATATATATATAATTATAATTTGATTGTAAATTTTCACATTATAATATTATAGTAACTAATGAATAATTACAGAAAAAAATATAAAATAATGTGTAAACTTGTAGTTGATTACAATTATTAAATTCACTTATATGCGCATATTATTTTATAAAGTATTATTATAAGAATTCTTTATAAATATAACAATACTCATTTATTACCCATCCCAATATATATTCATACAATTATAATTAAGTTAAAAACTTTTACAATGACTCTTTAAGAAATTAAGATTTGTACTTTGAAAAAGAAACAAAGGAAAAAAGGAGAAAAGGTATATATATATATATATATTAATTCATTCCCTCTAAGCAATGAGGTTACATGTGAAGTGATGACCAAAGTATATCCATTATTTCTCGTAAAAATTATTACTTTTGAATTTTATTTTTATCTCATAATTAATTTTCTAGAAAATAACTAGAAATGTTCATATCTTTCTCTCACAACATTGATACTAATATTTTTTTTAAGAGAAAATTAATTACCGTATTTCAATTTCAAGTCACTTTTTATTTTGTTTTAAGACAAAAATAAAATTTAAAAGTGACTCTTTGCTAGACATCGTGAGTTCGTGAGTATATCCTTTTGTGAGACAATTTATGAAATTATAATTTTTTTATTTGCTTACAAATCATACATTGCAAAATGAGAACACAAAAATTAAACTCTATTTTTTGTTTGCACGTAAAAATCATATTGTAAATTTTGTTCTCTTGTTGGATAATGTGGGTTTTGTGGCAGGAATTAAACATGAGTCCTTTTGCAACATAATAGAGAGGATACGACCAGTTGTGAGTATGAAGACATTGGTGTTACTATTAGTTTATTTATCTTTAAGACGTTGGTATTAGTATCGTTGTTATTGTCGTCTTCGGTTGCCACCATTGTAGCTTGTATCAGCCGACGTCATGATTTTATAAGTATATTTTGACTCACCCTCTCAAAAGTTTCTGGTTCGGCCACTGCCTTAGCTACAAAGTCTTTTTACTTCTTATGATGCGTCTTGTAGCCTTTGAATTCCTTCTTTGAATAAGACTTCTTCTTATCTTTCTTGAGCTCTTCTCGCAGAGGTTTGGTGCACTCCGCGATATAATGATCAGGCTTGCAGTTGATGCATAAAGGCTTGTAGTTGAGCATAAATCCTTATCTTGATCTCTGCTACTACTGCCTTTGTTGTTGTTGAAGTTCTTTCTTAGTCTCCTGCTACTGCTCTTCCTCGTGAACTTGTTCAGACTTCTAGTGAGGAGTGCTTTGGGTATCTGTATTTATTTCCTTAACGTAGACTTATTCAGCCGTGCTTCTACTTCCCATAGAAGCATTGTCTTTAAATTATGTATATAAAATTTTATCTATGCTTTTTTTTTTATGTTACATTAATATTTTTTTAGTGCTTTTAAAAATAAATATACAAATTTTGCCCCACCCACTCAAATTTCTTGTTAAACTCAATTCCAAAATATGTTTTAATTAAAGCTCAACGTTTGGATATATAATTCTGACCAAACTTAATTAACATTGAGTTCCCAAAATTAATTAATATATTTAAATGCAAATTAGGAAAAGCATATAACAATAGGGAGGTGATAAATATTGCATTCCCCTTTTCACAATTTGTGTTAAATTTTGTTCTATAAGGAATTCAACTAACAAAATTTCAATTGCCATTATCATTAATCATCCAAAACCACTAGGAATTAATTACAATAGTCAAAACTCTCAACTTCAGCCCTCATCTTCCTACAAACTTGCTCTGATTTGGGTTCAAAAATACACCATTTTTACAAAGAGTCGAGTAGAAACTGTTCCTCGTATATATGTCGATAATGTGAACCCCCATTGGATCGAATTTGGAGTACTATCATTACTAATTATATATACCTTTTCTCCTCCTTTTTGATAAGCCATTTTCCGATGAAGATGGAGATGATGACGATGGCGAGGAAGGCTCCGGTGACCGCCGCTTGGCCGTGACACTAAATGGCTCCAATATCTCAGAGCCAATCAAATTCGGAAAATTAACCTTAGCCCGCGAGCCACGAAGCTTGAAAGCGGCTCTATCATAAGCCAATGCTGCACCCTCAGGCGTATCATACGTCCCAAGCCATATTCTTGCACCTTTCTTACCCGGGTTTCTTATCTCCGCCGCAAACTTCCCCCAAGGACGCCGCCTCACACCTCTGTATCTCTTCCACTCTGGCGGAGCGTTACTTCCACGCGCCTCCTCTACCTCCTTTATTTCCTCATACCCCAAACTTTCAACCGTCTCCGAGGTGTAATCTCCATTAAACAATGGCACTTGGGCGATATTTTCTGCCAAAAAGAGATCGCCAAAGCTCGTATCCCAACCAAAAATCGGCTCATGGCAAGAACTTGTAGTCGGGAAAAAATCCGATATGTCAGGATCGTCAAGAAGATGCTGTCGTATCGATTCGAGAACTGCAAGATCTGAATCTGATAAATTTTGGGAGAACATGTTGTGGGTTTGTGCTAGTTTTTTTTTTTGGTCAGTGATTGAGTTTTGATTATGAATAAAAATGTCTATAAATATATATAGGGAGATGGGCGCAGAACATCAGCATGTGACAACCTTACTGTCAGGTGAGGTGTAACTATTTGTTTAATGCATTATCACCACGTTTCCTTGAAAATTCTTTGAAGTTTCATTTAGCCATGCATGCAATATAGAATTGCTTTTAATCACATGTGGTATGTGTTTAATAATGATATTTCTTCTTTATTTGGTATCTTTTGTTGTTCAAGATTGTTTTAATATTCATTTTGAAGTAAGTGAAAATTTTCTATTAAATATATCGTAAAAATATTATCATATATAATATATATCATATTCTATACTTCATTGCATAGTATTAATATGCTGATAAGGATAATTAGTTAGAGAGAATGTTAAATAATATTTGAAAATATCTAATAAGAGTGTTAAAATATCATTAGTTAGAGATATATTAAGTTATCAATATCCCATGCATATATATATATATATATATATATGTATGTATTATCTATAAATATGAACTTCTATACAATGTAATCTTTTAAAGAAAGCAATGTAATGAATAAATTAAACCCTTTTTCTTTTTATCAAATAAATTGTCATTACTTAATTATTTTTATATGTTATCAGGGCTTTTGGTGTGCATATATGGTCTTGAGTTAATTATTTTTATATGTTACCATACGTCCTTTATATACAAGTGGATGGTCAAGGTTTAAATCTTCCAACCCCACGTGCTGCAGAGTTGGCCTCTATATTGATATTTAATTATCCATATGCATACAAGTTGACGCGTGTAATATAGAAGGTGGTCACTTATGAATCTGGTTACATGAAATTAATTTTATAATAATTTAATCAATTAATTAATACAATATTAATTAATTGACCAAAGTTAATTTTATGTTAACCACTCCCTAACTTAATATTATTGCGAAATAGGAGGTGCAAAATGTAAGACCCCAACTTTTATGAATAAAGATGAATTTTCTATAAATATCATTTTTAAAATATTAAGAAATGAATTTGATATAATATTATAGTTGTGGGTAATATTTATAAATTTTGCAAAGTACGCAAATTGTTATATAATATTTAATTGGTCGGGGAATATTCGTTTTAACAGGGAATATTCGTACGACGGCACAATCATTGGTGGACCCCACAACGAAATTATTGTCAGATTGAGAAAACGACAAAAATATTTTATGAAAATAACGGCGGAAGTTTTATCGTTAACTGTTGAAACACCCGGTGTTAAAAGTACAGGAATACGCGTGGTTGCATAGTAACACACGGTATTGATTATTTATTCTTACGTGAGAAGTCACTCAGTTTTGTTCAATTATTGCTTCAGTAATTGTTGTATAGTATCTCACGTTAATTGATTCAATTATTATCGATATTTTATATATTATTAAATCAATAATTGAGATGACAAAGTTATTAATATTATTATTTACAATATTAATGATGTCTAGAAGTTCTGCCAATGAGAGGTTTGGTCACCTAATTGCGCGCCGATAGGGAGAAATCCTTATTGGAAAGCCCCCTCTTTCCTGGGAACGACCTGATCGATTAATATTGTGAATTATAATAATGATGATATATGTTGTTAAAAATATTAAGGGGATTCTTATGAAGTATTTTATGTAAATTTTGCTTATTTTTGGACCCCCACTTACCCATTTTTAAAATAATCAGTAGGAAGTTATTCAGTCTATATGTATATATTGTTAGAGTTTATGCCCTAGAGGCCAATTATTTTATATAATTGCTTAACATTTTGATATTATGTTTGATTGAATAAATGAATGATTTTATTATGGTTTTATTTACTGCGTTATATAAATATTAACATAATAAAATTCCTTAGAATAGTGATACAAATTATATAGTTTCAAGTATGTGACTTGAGCATGCGATTATATAATTATAATTAGTATCATTGTTCTTAAGTGTCCCTAGTCGAGTATTATTGTTGATGGGACAACAGTGGTGCATTGAGACTAGTATGTGGATTAACTGATGACCAAATCTCATTGGTCATAAATATATGAGATATTAAGTCAATGCATAGGTACATGTTAGAGAATGATGTACTAGACAGACCCACCATGAGAATTCTATATGGATTATGCAAAATGTCATTAGCAATTCTCATAGTGACAATGATGTAATGATCCTCCGACCTAAAATTACTATATTACTACACGGGAATTCATGTACTTTGATATCATCAAATGTAACCTTTAATAGGGTGGACTATAAAGGTGATTATTGGGTACATCATGAATCGTGTGAGGAATATGAGTGATCTAGATGAAATTTAACCATCCTATATATTAGGGGTGATATCCATAGGCCTCTTGATTGAGTAGGACTATGAAATGCATGACTATGCTCAAATAGTGATTTATTTCATATAGTCTACTCATTGATCAAGAAAACTTAGATTAAATTATGAAGAGTATGACACATTCCATGACTCGAGTTTAATCTAGGATATTAAGGTTAAAATGATTAAATTACTTTAAAACATTGGTCACGAAAAGGTTGCATCGAATCATCGATCTTATTATTACTTGGGTAACAGTGATGCATTACTAGATGTCGCTCATTGTTTATAATTTTATAATATGATTTTAAAATTATTGTCAACGTAATAATAACATATAGGGTCACACACATAGAACGTAATTAAAAGGGTATTAATTTAAATTGTAAATATTTAAATATATCAATATGATTGATAGTATTTAAATTACAAATTTAAATTAATAGGATAATTTATATATAGGTATATTAATTAAGTATGACTTAATTATGATATATAAATTCGAATTTTATTAAATTAGGTTTTGAATAATATTTTTAAATGGCTATATATATATATATATATATGATATGTTGCAGTCATTTTAGGTATTATTCATAAATTGAAAACCCTAGCCGCTCTTAGAGAGAGATTAGAGAGAAACAAATTCTGAAAATCCTCATCCTTGATGGCTAGTACCACGGTTCCTTCTTCTGCAGATCGTAGGACGATTCTCGGAACGTTCGTGTGGATACCGTAGAGGCGCGATTCATTTGGATTGCGTTGGAGATTCGAGCGCATCAATTTCAGTATCAAAATTGGTATAATTTCTAACCACTGAGTTAATTGTTTTCGCATGGATCCTGTTTTGGGTTTCGAAATTGCTTTAAATTGGTTTATTTCCGCTGCATTTCTGTGTCGAAACCCTACATATATAATAATAAGTGGGGGCCCACCTATGGGGCCCATAGTTGATGGCTGAATTTTTATCACGGGTGGTTGAATGTGATTTATATATATATATATATATATATATATATATATATATATATATATATATATATATATTGGTTAATAGGAAAGTGGGGGGGGGAACTTGATTGCAGTAAGGGGTATAATAATTAGTATTATATATAATATATATTTGGTAGTGGAGTGGGTATTCACGGGATTCATCCCCCGTGAATTCAAGTGTTATATTATATATATATATATATATATATATAATATATTATAATTTTATTTAAAAGTTTTATTTTATTAGAATATTTTATTAAATCAATCTGGATCGTTCATAAATTAGTTACTATGCAGTCTATTCGTCTATAAATGAAGCTCATTCCTTCATTATTTCTTACGAATTCACTGAAACTCTAAAGAGAAAAACAGTAGAGAGAAAGAAGAAAAGTGTTCTGCTACTTCATTACTCCTATATCCAGTACTCCTCTTTCTAAGGTAAGGGGTATTATTTTTTTAATATTCATGAAGAGAACTTCTGTTATTCCATTCTTTATTATTCTGTTGGAATAACTTGTATACGCGGTCTACCCTATACTTGGTGATTTCTGTTGTTATTCCATTCATTATTATTCTTTTGGAACATCCTATCTGTGCATTTTAAGCCACACCTGGTTCCATTTTTTATTATTCTATTGGAATATCCTGTCTGTGCGTTTTACGCCAGACCTGGTTCCGTCTTTATTATTCTGTTGGAATATTCTGTCTGTGCGTTTTACGCCGGACCTAGTTCTATTATTTATTATTCTGTTGGAATAACATGTATATGCGAAGTACCGCATGCATGGTGATTTCTGTTGTTGTTCCATTCTTTATTATTCTGTTGGAATATCATGTCGGTGCGTATTACGCCTGACCTGGTTCCGTTATTTATTATTCTGTTGGAATAACCTGTCTATGCAAAGTACCGCATGCATGGTAATTTCTTTTGTTATTATATTCTTATTATACTCAGTTGGTTAAAGTTTTGACTTCTATACTCCATGAAATTAGTGGAATATCCTTGATATTTGTGCTTCATCCAATATTTTTTCATTAAAATATTCTTCTGAGCATTCTTGAATTTTACTCCATGGTAATTTCTTTATATTTTTTTTAAAAGTCATCTGTGGCCTGTAGTGCATAGATGGACTTGGTATGATTATGACCAGGGATTATTCAGTGTAATCATGACCATAATGTTACAAATGATGTAGTGAAAGTCCTCATTGGCCCGTAGTGCATTGATGGACAGTTGTTGGCATGATCATGACCATTGATGAATACACGAATATCCTTGGCCCGTAGTGCATGGATAATTTGTGGTTGTGATACTAATGAATATCCTTGGCCGTAGTGCAGGGATGATGTGGATTATTTATTAATTTGAGTCCCAGCGATAAAAGTGATGGAAAACCTTTTAAATCATAAAAGATAATAGATTTTATTCTCTACTTGACTCTTTTAATGGATTGCATGTTCCGCTGCAGTTAAACTTGATGTCTATTGTATTTTATAAGTTTAATAATGTTGAAGACTAATGATATTTTATTCTGCATTATCTTAGTCATAATATTTCTTACTAGGCTAGTTGAGTTCACCCTTTCTTTCACTGTTCTCTTCAGGAAATCAAAACGTAGCCGGGACTAGTTGGGGACGGAGTGACGGACCAGATGATAGTATTAGTAGTCCTCACTATTCTGTTAAATAGTGTGACAATAAATGTAATGAGGACTTATTCTGAGAGTGGATATTGTCTAGAAGACAATATTTATATTAAAACTCACAACTTTCTTGTTGTATATTAAAGATTTTATTTGTATTCTGTACCATGTATTTGGCGACTCAGAATAGGTGATGTATACCTATTTTGGGGGCGTCACAGTTGGTATCAAAGCTTAGGGAAATGATCCCTGACTGAGATGTGAGACAAGAACTAGGAGGGGAGAGACCGGGAATTCCTTCGCTAGTATGACCTACCTAAGTTTATTTGATATTTAATTGGTTGGTCAGAGTATAGGGATTATATGTGATATGTTAATTAACCCTTGTTTTGGGGCAGTATTTGAAAATGGCATCCGAGAATGTTGAGAACATCAATGGAGCACATGAGACCGTTGAGTCTCCACATATCAATAATCAGGATAATGTGCATCAAGAAGGTGACAATCCTAATACAAACAACAACACTGACCAAATGATGAACGATGGAATGTTTCAAGGCTTCATGCAATTCATACAACATCAGGCGAGAGCGGCTCCTGTCCAAAATGCAGGTGGAAACACTGGCAACTCTCGGACGGTCACCGCCAAACAGTTCAAAGAGCTGTGACCACTGGAGTTTTTTGGAGAGCCAAAACCACTTAAGGCGGAGACGTGGATAAAGCAGATCAACAAGATATTTGATGTCTTGGGATGCTCCGAGGAGCAAAAGGTTCCCTTTGCAACCTTCTTGTTGCGGGCAGAGGCAGATTACTGGTGGAAATCTGTAAAGCGTACTCAACCTACCGCACTGAAGATGTCTTGGGAGAAGTTCCAAGAACTGTTCAATGACAAGTACTTTCCCGAAAGTATTCATCACATGAAAGAGGTAGAGTTCATTAAACTGGAACAAAACAACATGACTGTGTCGCAGTACGAAGCCAAGTTTGTCGAGCAGTCCCGGTTTGCGTCCCATTTGGTTGATAATGAGGAGAGAATGACGCGAATGTTTCTAAGAGGTTTGAAACCTGAGATACGTCAATATCTTTATCTCTCATAAACTGTGTTTATATTTAGATATTGTTAATAGGGCTCAGTTATTGGAGCGCGATAATGAGTCAACCCAACCAAAAGAGAGCAGCCGACAAAATGATAATACCAGTGATAACAGTCATCGAAGCGGTGACAATAAGCGGGTAGGGAATCAACATGCCAGAAATGGTAACCACTTCGGTGGTAATCATGGCCAAAGCAATAAGAATGGACATTTCAAGAAGAGGAGATTTAACAATGATGAAAAGACGTCAGCATCAGCACCTGTTGTTAAGGAAGGAGAATGACCACCTATCATATGTTTCAAATGCGGAGGGGAGGGACACATCAGTCCAAACTGTGCGATGCCGTCCAAAGTATGTTATAATTATGGAAGAGAATGTCATCTAGCCCAATTTTATAGTTCACTGAAGACAAGTTCAGCTAGGATGGAGGCACCAAAGGACGCCCCAGAAAAGTCAAAGCTAGTAGTACAAGGGAGAGAGTTTGTCGTGACCTCCCAGAAAGTAAGGAACCCGAATGAGGTCATCACGGGTAAGCTTATCATAAACTCTAGCGAAGTCTATACCTTATTTGATACTGGTTCTACCCATTCTTTTATTTCTCCTACTTACGCTCAACATTTAAATTTGACTCCGGAGAAATTAGACTTTGACTTATCTATTGAAACTCCGTTGGGAGAAACCTTCATTACATCCACTGTTTATAAGTCTTGTTTGGTTCAAATTGGTGCCCTCACATTACCTGTCGATCTTATTTCATTGAAAATACTTGCATTTGACGTATTTCTAGGGATTGATTGGTTAACTACTCATCATGCAAAAATTGATTGTTTTCGTAAGGTTGTTAGCTTTCATATTCCTAACCAAACTATTATGCGAATTTAAGCAACCAAACCATTAAAATCAATCACTGTCATCTCAAGCCATAAAGCTATTCATTTATTGAAAAACGGATGTCAAGCTTTCTTAGCTTATGTCACGGATCTAAACAAAATACGTAAGTTTTGAATTATATTTCTATTGTTAATGAATTTCCTGACGTATTCCCTGAAGAACTTCCTGGCCTACCCCCAGAACGTGAAATTGAATTTTGTATCGACCTTGAACCTGGTACAAAACCTATTTCCAAAGCCCCATATCGAATGGCTCCTATTGAACTTCAGGAGTTAAAGACCCAACTGCAGGAATTGTTAGACATCGGTTTCATTCGTCCTAGTACTTCTCCTTGGGGTGCTCCTGTTCTATTCGTAAAAAAAGATGGGAATATGCGACTTTGTATTGATTATCGGGAGTTGAATCATGTCACCATCAAAAATAGGTACCCATTACCACGTATTAATGACCTGTTTGACCAGTTGCAAGGCGCCAAATTCTTTTCAAAAATTGATCTTCGTTCTGGATATCACTAATTGAAGATTAGAACCGATGACATTCCAAAGACGGCTTTCAGAACTCGGTACGGGCATTATGAATTCCTAGTCATGTCTTTTGGATTGACTAATGCTCATGCTGCCTTCATGGATATGATGAACCAAGTATTCAAGGAATATTTGGATCACTTTATGGTCGTCTTTATTAATGACATCCATATTTATTCCAAAAGCCATGAAGATCATGAACAACACTTGAGGCTGATACTCCAAAATCTTCATGAATATAAACTTTATACCAAGTTGAAGAAATGCGAGTTCTGGCTTGAGGAAGTAGCATTCCTTGGGCACGTAGTATCAAGTTATGGAATATCTATTGACCCGGCAAAGATTAAAGCTATTCAAAGATGGGAGCAACCTAAATCAGTGACCGAAGTACGTAGCTTTTTCGGTTTAGCTGGTTTTATCGGAGATTTGTGGAAGAATTTTCTTGAATCGCTACTCCATTAACTCAGCTGACTCGGAAAGATACAAAATTCAGTTGGAGTGAGGAATGCGAGAAGAGTTTTTAAGAACTCAAGAGGAGACTCATTTCAGCACCTGTTCTGACAATACCATCTGGCTCGGAGGGTTTTGTTATCTACAGTGATACTTCGGGCAAAGGGTTGGGATGTGTTCTCATGCAACATAGGAAAGTCATAGCCTATGCCTCGCGACAACTCAAAGAATATGAGAGAAATTATCCTACTCATGATCTAGAGTTGGCAGTTGTTGTCTTCGCACTTAAAATTTGGAGGCATTACTTGTGTGGGGAGAAAGTGGAGATCTTTATAGATCATAAAAGCCTCAAATATTTCTTCACTCAAAAGGAACTCAACATGCGACAACGACGTTGGCTTGAACTGTTGAAAGATTATGATCAACCATCCTGGAAAAGTGAACGTAGTAGTTGACGCATTGAGTTGAAGATCATATGCGGGTACGAGTGCGATATTGTCAACGAAAAGGCCCATTTTGTATGACTTGAAAAGGATGGAGATAGAGATAAAGACTCCAGGGACCCAAGTGATGATGGTGAATATACGAGTGGAACCGACTTTAATCGATAAAGTTAAAGCTGCTCAAGCTACAGAACTGGAGCTGATGCATATGAGGAAGAAAGTTCAAGAAGGTGCTATGCCAGAAGTAAGAATTGATGAAGAAGAAATACTTCGAGTCAACTCCAAACTTTGTGTTCCTAACGACCTTGATTTAAAGTATAAAATCATGATGGAGGCGCACAACACACCATTTACAATCCATCCTGGGAGTACCAAAATGTATCATGATCTTCGACATACATTTTGGTGGGGCAATATGAAGAGAGAGATAACGTTGTTTATCTCAAGGTGTCTAACTTTTCAACGAGTCAAGGCGGAGCATCAAGTACCAAAAGGTCCATTGCAACCACTTGAAATTCCAGAATAGAAGTGGGAGCACATTACCATGAATTTCGTTACTGGTCTTCCCAAGGTTTCTCAAGGCATAGATGCAATTTAGGTCATTGTTGATAGATTGACCAAGTCTGCTCATTTCTTACCAATACGAGAAACTTATACACTTGAACGTCTTGCTCGTATGTACATAAACGAGATTTTAAGACTGAATGGTATGTCAGTATCCATAGTTTCTGATCGAGACCCATGATTCACTTCATGATTTTGGGTTAGTTTGCAAAAAGCTATAGGCACGGATTTACGATTTACTTCAGCATATCATCCTCAGACGGACGGACAATCAGAGAGAACTATTCAAACTCTTGAAGATTTTTTAAGACTCTGTGTCCTTGACTTCAAGGGAAGTTGGGACAAGTTCTTACCGTTGGTGGAGTTTTCATACAACAACAGTTATCAAGCAAGTATTGGCATGGCTCCATTCGAAGTGTTGTATGAAAGAAAGTGTCGTTCTCTAGTATGCTGGGATGAGGTGGGTGAAGGAACGTTATTGGGACCAGAGTTGGTACGTATGACTACAGAAAAGATTCAAATGATCCGACAACGTATAAAAATCTCACAAGACCAATAAAAGAGTTATGCTGATCTTCATCGAAAGGACGTGGAATTCAATATTGGAGATCATGTGTTGTTACTTGTTGCTCCATGGAAAGGAGTTATGAGATTTGGAAAGAGAGGAAAGCTCAATCCTCGATTCATTGGCCCATTTTTAATCCTCGATCGAGTAGGAACTGTGGCCTATAGACTCGCTTTACCGCCAAGTATGTCTTGTGTTCATAACGTTTTTTACATATCCATGTTACGTAAATATATGGAAGACCCGAACCACATTATTGAGTTAGAACCGGACGAAATAGCGAAAGATTTAACGCATGAAAAGGTTCCTTTTCAAATCTATGATAAGAATGAACATATTCTATGCTCCAAGGTTATACCTCAGGTCAAAGTTTTGTGAAAAAACCACGATGTTGAGGAAATGACCTGGGAGTTAGAATCTGAAATGAAATCAAGATATCCTTACCTCTTCGACATACTAGGTACGTACCCTAATTTCAAGGGCGAAATTTCTTAAGAAGGGGAGGTTGTAAGACCCCAACTTTTATGAATAAAGATGAATTTTCTATAAATATCATTTTTTAAAATATTAAGGAATGAATTTGATATAATGTTATAGTTGTGGGTAATATTTATAAATTTTACAAAGTACGCAAGTTGTTATATAATATTCGAATGGTCGGAGAATATTCATTTTAACAGGAAATATTCATACGACGGAACAATCATTGGTGGATCCCACAACGAAATTATTATCGGATTGAGAAAACGACAAAAATATTTTATGAGAATAACGGCGGAAGTTTTATCGTTAACTGTTGAAACACCCGGTGTTAAAAGTACAGGAATACGTGTGGTTGCATAGTAACACACGGTATTGATTATTGATGCTTATGTGAGAAGTCACTCAGTTTTGTTCAATTATTGCTTCAATAATTATTGTATAGTATCTCACGTTAATTGATTCAATTATTGTCGATATTTTATATATTATTAAATCAATAATTAAGATGACGGAGTTATTAATATTATTATTTATAATATTAACGATGCCTAGAAGTTCTGTCAAGGAGAGGTTTGGTGACCTAATTGCGCGCCAATAGGGAGAAATCCTTATTGGAAAGCCCTCTCTTTCCTGGGAACGACCTGATCGATTAATATTGTGAATTATAATAATGATGATGTATGATGTTAAAAATATTGAGGGGATTTTTATGAAGTATTTTATGTAAATTTTGTTTATTTTTGGACCCCCCACTTACCCATTTTTCAAAATAATCAGTAAGAAGTTATTCAGTATATATGTATATATAATAATAGGTGGGGGCACACCTATGGGGCCCATAGTTGATGGCTGAATTTTTATCACGGATGGTTGCATGTGATATATATATATATATATATATATATATATATATATATATATATATATATATATATATATTGGTTAACAAGAAAGTGGGGTGGGGTGGGGTGGGGTGGGGGTGGGGAGGGGAGGGGAGGGGTGGGGTGGGGTGGGGTGGAGTGGGGGGAACTTGATTGCAGTAAGGGGTATAATAATTAGTATTATATAATATATATTTGGTGGTGGAGTAGGTATTCACAGGATTCATCCCCCGTGAATTCAAGTGTTATATATATATATATATATATATATATATATATATATATATATATATATATATAATATGTATATATATATATATAATATGTATATATATATATATAATATGTATATAATATATATTATATGTATATAATATATATTATAATTTTATTTAAAAGTTTTATTTTATTAGAATATTTTATTAAATCAATATGGACCGTCCGATTAAAAGTAAATCAATCTGGACTGTTAATGAATTAGTTACTATGCAGTCTATTCGTCTATAAATAGAAGCTCATTCCTACATTATTTCTTACGAATTCACTGAAACTCTAGAGAGAAAAACTGTAGAGAGAAAGAAGAAAAATGTTCTGCTACTTCACTACTCCTATATCCAGTACTCTTCTTTCTAAGGTAAGGAGTATTATTTTTTTCATATTCATGAAGAGAACTTCTGTTATTCCATTCTTTATTATTCTGTTTGAATAACCTGTATACGCGGTCTACCCTATACTTGGTGATTTCTGTTGTTATTCCATTTGTTATTATTCTGTTGGAACATCCTGTCTGTGCGTTTTACGCCAGACCTGGTTCCATTCTTTATTATTCTGTTGGAATATCCTGTATATGCCTTTTACGCCGGACCTGGTTCTGTCTTTATTATTCTGTTGGAATATCTTGTCTGTGCGTTTTACGCCGGACCTGATTCCGTTATTTATTATTCTGTTGGAATAACCTGTCTATGCGAAGTACCGCATGCATGGTGATTTTTGTTGTTGTTCCATTCTTTATTATTCTGTTAGAATATCCTGTCGGTGCGTATTACGCCTGACCTGGTTCCGTTATTTATTATTCTGTTGGAATAACCTGTCTATGCGAAGTACATCATGCATGGTATTTTTTTGTTATTTCATTCTTTATTATACTCAGTTGGTTAAAGTTTTGACTTCTATACTCCATAAAATTAGTGGAATATCCTTGATATTTGCGCTTCATCCAGTATCTTGTCATGAAAATATTCTTCTGAGCATTCTTGAATTTTACTCTATAAAGAAGTATCATGTTAAAAATTTAGACGTTATTAGTTCCTGAATAAATTAATTCTTGAACTTGTTTTATTGAATTCTTATATCATTGTCATCGTCCTTATGTTTATATTTTTTGAAAGTCATCTGTGGCCTGTAGTGCATTGATGGACTTAGTATGATTATGACCAGGGATTATTCGGCGTAATCATGACCGTAATGTTACAAATAATGTGGTAAAAGTCCTCATTGGCCCGTAGTGCATTGATGGACAGTTGTTGGCATGATCATGACCATTAATGAATACACGAATATCCTTGGCCCATAGTGCATGGATAATTTGTGGTTGTGATACTAATGAATATCCTTGGCCATAGTGCAGGGATGATGTGGATTATTTATTAAGCTGAATCCCAGCGATAAAAGTGATGAAAAACCTTTTAAATCATAAAAGATAGTATATTTTATTTTCTACTTGACTCTTTTAAGGGATTGCATGTTCCGCTGCAGTTAAACTTGATGTCTATTGTATTTTATCGGTTTAACATTGTTGAAGACTAATGATAATTTATTCTGCATTATCTTAGTCATAATATTTCTTACCAGACTAGTTGAGCTCACCCTTTCTTTCACTGTTCTCTTCAAAAAATGAGAACGTAGCCGGGACTAGTCGGGGAACGGAGTGACGGTCCAAATGATAATATTAGTAGTACTCACTATTCTGTTAAATAGTGTGACAATAAATGTAATGAGGACTTATTCTGAGAGTGAATATTGTCTAGAAGACAATATTTGTATTAAAACTCACAGCTTTCTTGTTGTATATTAAAGATTGTATTTGTATTTTGTACCATGTATTTAACGACTCATAATAGGTGATGTATACCTATTTTGGGGGCGTCACACAAAATGTCATTTATTCTTTAGTTTATAACAATAAAATGATGTGTTATTTTTACATTACCATTATTTTTTAATATCCATTTAATATATATAGCATTAGAATATCATAATTCACGATTACATTTTTAACTAATATTAAGATTAACACACTTTAAAACATAATATTTTTCTTAAAAATTGTCGTTTTAAAAATGCATCTATATTAGGTATGGGGGAAGTATATATATATGTTAACACAAACTTGTTCAAGTTAATTGCTTTTTTCTTTAATAAAATTTTTATTACCATTATTTTTGTTGTGTTGTTAATTGCCAGCCTTATGATCAGAGGTTTCACAACATGTATAAAAGTCAATATCCATATCTTTTGGATTTGGCACATATGAATCTCTTGTGTATTATTAAGCTCTTAGTTATTTGTTTTTAATTTTATTTTTTCGATCCAATGCCCAAGGCAAAAAATCTATTAATCATTAGAAATTGGGTCCAATAAAGGAGAAATACAAGTAAAGATTTTCTTCAACCAATAAACTGAATAATTAAAACTCAAAAGTGTTAGAATATCTAAGACCCCAATTTTCATAAATAAAGATTAATTTTCTTGAAATATATTTTTGAATATTATGGTGTAGATTTGATATAATATTATAATTGTTGGTAATATTTATAAATTTTGCAAAGTATGCAAGTTGTTATAAAATATTCGATTGGTCTGGGAATATTCGTTTTAACAGGAAATATTCGTACGACGACACAATCATTGGTGGACCCCACAACAGAATTATTGTCAGAGTTAAAAATGACAGAAATATCTTTTTATAAAAATAACGGCAAAAGTTTTACCGTTAACTGTTGGATTACCCGATGGTAAAAGTACAGTAATAGGCGTGGTTGCATAGTAGCACACGGTATTAATTATTGATACTTACGTGAGAAGTCACTCAGTTTTATTCAATTATTGCTACAGTAATTGCTGCATAGTATCTCACATTATTTGATTCATTATTGTTATAATATTTTATATTATTAAATCAATAATTAAGATGACAAGTTATTTATATTATTATTTGCATAATTAACAATGTCTAGAAAGTTATGTCGAGGAAAGGAGTCTGGTCAACTAATTGCGCGCCAATAGGGAGAAATCTTTATCGAAAAGCCCCCTCTTCCCTGAGAACAATATTGCGAGTTATAATAATGATGAATAAATATTGTTAAAAATATTGAGAGAATTTTTATGAAGTATTTATTATAAATTTGCTTATTATTTGGACCCCCATTTATTAATTTTTTAAAATAATCAGTAGAAAGTTATTCAGTATATAAGTATTATATATATAATAAGTGGTGGGGCTCATGTGTGAATGATTTTTTTGGGAAATAGGGGGGATGTTGCCGGGAATGGAAGGTAATTATATATATATATATATATATATATATATATATATATATATATATATTATAATAAGTTTTATTTTTTTATGAAAAAAATAGAATATATTATATTTTATTATGCATAGTGTTTACATAGTAAAATCAAAAAAAAAATCGTTGAATTGCGCTGAACGTCGTCCGTGATTTTCTTTTCCATTGTGCGGTCCGTGATTTTATTTTCTAAATAGTATCCTTCCATTCTCCTATAAATAGGATGCTTAGTTTAGAATTGAAAATCACACTAAAATCAGATAATTCTTCTTCTATAATATTGAGTGTATTTCTTTCAAGTTTTAAGAAGCTTTGAGCGTAGAAAACAGTATAAATTTTCTTCAGAAATATTCTCGCAATACCAGTCGGAATACTCTCCTTTTTAAGGTAAGAAATATTATTTTTGTTCAATATATACTCGTATGAAATAATATTTTCTTCCATACTCTGTAGTATGTAAGTAATATTATTTCGTTTCAAATTCAAAATTCTACACTCATTTTGTTAAATTTTTGGCTTCTATACTCCATGAAATTAGTAGAATTTCTTTAAAATTTATGCTTCATCCAGTATCTTTTCATGGAAATATTATTTTGAATATTCTTGATAAGTTTTAACCTTTTCATGTCGGAGTACTATTCACGAGGTACTATTCCCGAATTACTATTCACAGGGTACTATTCATCGGGGGTATTATTTATGACAAAAATTAATTTCTTTTCGGTCCAAATCATTTTTGATACAATATAAATCTTGAATTTTACTCCACAAAGCAGTATCATGTTAACAATTTAGACATTATTGAATTCTGGATAAATTAAATTATAAATCTTTAAAATTTATCCTTTGTTTTCTTTTGATTGAATTCTTATATAATTGTCAACATCCTCAGTGCTTATATTGTGATGAAAGTCATATGTGACTTACGTGCATAGATGGACTGTTGATTGGTATGATTATGACCAGGGATTATTCGGTATAATCATGACCGTAATGTTACAAATGATGTGGTAAAAGTCCTCATTGACCCGTAGTACATTGATGGACAGTGGTTAGCATGATCATAACCATTGGTGAAAACACGAATATCATTGGCCCGCAGTGCATTGATAATTCGTGGTTGTGATACTGATGAATATATTTGGCTCGTAGTGCAGGGATGATTCGGTGATGTGGATTATTTATTAAGCTGAGTTTCAACGATAAAATTGATGATAAATTTTTTAAAACATAGAAGATAGTAGATATCATGCTCTACTAATTAACTCTTCTAATGAATTGCTTGTTTCGCTGCTGTTAAACTTGATGTCTATTGTATTTTATCAGTTTAACACTGTTTAAGGCTAACGATAAATTATTCTGCATTATCTTAGTTGTAATATTTGTGATAACCCAAATTTTTGGGGTAATATTAAAATAAGAATTAAATAAATAAAATTCTTATTAGATAATATGTTGTATGATATTATATTGCATAAGTGGATATGAATTATTCAATATGTGATGTTTATGCTTAATAAATATATTGGTATTATATATTTATTATATGTAAATAAATTGTAGGGGCAATTTATTAAATGAAATGAGATGTGTAGAATTAAAATAATTTATAATATTAAATTATTTTAATGTGGTAAATTGGTGGCATAAAAAAATACTTAGTGTATAACCACCATTTTTTTTAAGAAATCATATATTACATTATGGAGTGTAATGTATGCAGATTTTTAATGTAGTGAATATATTATTATATTTATTACAGTTAAATTATTGAAAACAATTTATATAAAGGAAAAGTAAATAATTACGATATACAAAATGTTTGTATTCGTAAAATGGAGTGTATCAACATAGTTTATGGAAATAAATTATTTTAAAATAATTATTTATTACATTAGATAAATTGTTTCTATTTAATGTATAGTTTCCATCTTATGGGAAATATTTTGGTGCAATGCATTATATTAATTGGTGAAATAATTCCATATATGTTGTAATTGTATAATTACCAATTTTGGTTAATAATGAGATTACATGTTATTATAAGTTATAAGGTAAAATGTGGGATAATATAATACATGTGATATTATATATATATATATATATATATATATATATATATATATATATATATATATATATATATAGGATCAGGTCCGGACCTCCCGGATGGGAGAAAATCCGGACCCATTTTTTTTTTTTTTTTTGTAGAACAACTAAAAAAAAAAAATTATGGAACAGAAATTTTTCAATAATACAGTGTTTTGGGTGTGTTTTTAATACCTACACTACACCAACCAATGTATGTACAGTCTGCCCGGACTGTACAGACATATTTTGTTATAGGCATCCAAATCACACCAAAAATACTGTATAATGTAAAAATTTCAATTCCATAATTTTTTTTTTAGTTGTTTCAAAAAAAAAAAAAAGTCCGGATTTTAACAAAATCCGGGAGTCCGGACCTGATCCGAACTCTCTCTCTCTCTCTCTCTCTCTATATATATATATATATATATATATATATATATATATAGTCCGGATCCAGTCCGGGATCCCGGACTCTATAAAATTCGGACCATTTTTTTATTTTTTTTTGAAACA
This sequence comes from Panax japonicus, assembly GCA_020205505.1. Lineage (NCBI taxonomy): Eukaryota > Viridiplantae > Streptophyta > Magnoliopsida > Apiales > Araliaceae > Panax > Panax japonicus. The sequence continues at coordinate 4,998,323 of CM035099.1, forward strand.
ACTTTAAAAAATTATGTAATTAGAATTTTTACATAATACAGTATTTTTGGTGTGATTTGGATGCATATACCAAAATATTTCTGTACAGTCTGGGCAGACTGTACATACATTGGTTGGTATAGGTATTAAAAATACATCCAAAACACTGTATTATGTAAAAATTCTAATTCCATAATTTTTTATATTTTTTAGTTGTTTCAAAAAAAACAAAAAAAAATGGTCCGAATTTTAGGACCAGTCCGGAATCCCGGACTGAATCCTGTGTGTATATATATATATATATGTAAAACAAAGCATTATATGTGTCAAATGTGTGTGCTAAGAACTAAATATGCTGAGACATTTTGCCAAGTAGGGGGTGCCTAAGGGGCTGTTAAGGAGTCCCTTAAGGGTCAATTTCTAGGGGCTATGGTTGATAGGTTGCGGCTGATAATTGAGGAGAGAGAGAGGTCAGGGAAAAAATATGGTAGAGCATGAATCAATCCTAAATCTCTTTACTAGTTCAGCCCATCCATTCCCTCAATCCTTTCTCTTACTCCTTCATAGTAATTGTACCTCAAAGTTTATCCAACTTTTTCTCCCTTTCGGCTAAAATTACAGAATTAAGTGTGAAATTGAAGTGGGGCGCTGTTTCGAATGAACTGAGCATAAAAGGGGGCTGATCAAGGTGATTTTAAGAGGATATAATTCTAGCTAATTCAAAGCAAACAAAAGGTTAGTACTTTGCTTATAAATATTTCATATGAAGTTTACAAAGTTAGTTCTAGAAAGTTTATAATAATTACTTGATGTGATATGAGATGTGGCTTAAATGATTGTGAATTAGAAGCAAAGAAGTTTAGGTTGGGTTGTGAGGAGTAATAAGGTGGAAAATGAGGCTAAAACTCAAACCAAACCTTAAGAAATCTGAACTTTGAAAGAAGTCACACATAGTGTTCGACAAAAGGCCTATATGAACTGTTTTGGTTAAAATCCAAGTATTAGGCAAACTAAAGCTTGGGTTAGATATATATAACATATACGATAATAATTAAAGAGCTTGAGCATATCAAGTTAAAACGAAAAGCAGTTTTAAACCAAAACGAAGAGTTGGAAATAAGTGTGTTAAGCCATTATTGACCACTGTTTTGAGCAGCTTAAAGATTCTGAAATGGGAAGTTTATAACTTTTAAATACAGTCTCATATACTATATATAACATATTTAAAATTTGTTCTATTTGGTATATGAGCTAGAAGTAATAAGGTCGCAAAATAAACATGTTAGAAACTGAAAAAAATTGTGAACTGCTGACCCTAAGGACAAATTCGGGGCTAGCTAGAGTTTCCAAAAAATTCTGGGCTTTTGGGGTATTATAGTACATTGAATAAGTTTTCCATAGACTCCGGAACGGACTAATTCCGACTTCGGAGCAATGAGTTATGACAGTTCAAAGTAGTCGCGTCGAATCTGCCAAAAATCTGGAAAACGGATTCGAAGCGGCCCTTTACACGAATTTTCTTGAATTATGGGTGCAGAATTTGGAAAAGTCTATTGAATAGGAGTTGTAGTCCTGGAAGTTAGCTTCGCGTGAGCTCAAGAATCGCTTAAAAATGTTTTGAAACGAAGAAGTTATGACCGTTTTAGCGAGAGAGGGTAAAGCTGGAAAAAAGTTAAAAACTGTTATGATTGGACATTTTTAAGGCCTGTTTTGGACTGCCTAAGATGTCCAAAATGGGTGGCTTATATTTTCTAAATATATTATCTTATGGTATCTACAATATATCAAGAATTGAGGTGAGTATTCAACCCATTTCAAATACAAAACAAAGAGTATTTTACTTATTTCTTAAAAAAAATGTATAGAATTTAAATGAAGAATGGTTGTTATTTTGTGTATAATTGTGGGAGATTTTTGTGTGGGGAATAATGAAGGATTCCTGAGTATAAAGATGGAAGTGAAGTGTAGAGATGGGATTTCTATGCTTCAAATCATGGATAACACGAGTTTTATAAACAGGCATTTAAGGTATTTGTAAAAATGCCTAAAGGAAAATAATTAGTTAAAACATGAGAATTAGTTGATATTAATTGTATGTTTGTGAAATTTTCTTTTGGGTTGTTGATTATGTGGCTGAAACTGATTGAATTTAGCTGAACCCAGTTGGGATAGGAAGTGAGAATCATATCATATATGTGAGCCCGTCACTTTTATTTTATTTTGTCGGGGTAACTGTTGTTGAGATGAGCTTTGCAAACCTGCCCAACATATTCTCCTAATTCTTCCATCCAAGAAGCTTTGTAAAAAAATCAAATGGTTTCCCCATATATTATTCATATGTCCGGTTCATTTGCAAAACGAGAAGCTAAGTAGAAAGAGGGAGCTAGCAGAGGAGGTGGCGTTTCTAATAAAGGGAGCTAAGAGTTTATCCATATTTCTTTAACTCCCATCCGTTCCACTCCACTTCCCCTCCTAAATTGTTATGCCTTCATTCCATAAATAAAGAAGCCATTTAAACTCTCTAGAAATTGAAGATAGTAACTGAGTTTGGAAGGAAGTTTAAGCAATATATTGACAAAAGGAGGATTGAATTCAGTCATAGCAAGCTCTAGACAGGAATTGAAGCAAGCTTAGAGCAAGAATTAAGTTATGATATCAATTAAGTAAGGTAGATTATACTTCCTCATCAAATTTATAGAAATTGAAATAAAGAAAGAATTGAATTGCTTTATTGGTTGAGAAATTGATTTGGTTAATGCTATTGTATGAGTTCTGAAGTGACAAGGGAGGATTTCATGGAAAAATCATTGGCTAGACTATGTCTAAAAGCTTGTGAATTCTGGGGTTTTAAACCATGCATTCATGGTGTTTGTTAAAATATCCCAATGAGACAAATATGTTAAAACATGAGAATTGGTTAGTGTTATGAGTAAGATAGCCTGCATATCTATATTAGAAGATAACCAAACTTATTTGTATGTCTGGAATATAGCCCAAAGTGAAGTTCATAAGTTTTTGTTAAACTTGAATTTGGATGAAAAATGTGGTGACAATGCAGTTTTGAGCCTCTATAAGTACGCCTTAAAGAATGTGTTTGGGCCATGTTATATTTTTATAAAATACTATGTAGTAACATCTCAAACATATCCAAAATTGAAATCATTCAGATGTATAGGATGCATGATAGAAAATCACAAAGTAGCTACGAAAATAACCAAAATCTGGAAATCTGTAGAAGCAGAAAATTGGCCAAGTCTGAAACAGCTGCGCGTGAGCTGTTTTGGGCCACTGTTTCGAAGCCTTGCCAAACTTTTTCCATGTTATATTTTTTAAAAAATAATACATAGTATGAGGTAGAACATATCTAAAAACGGATTCAATTTGATGTATATCGAGTGAGATAAAAATTCGTAAAACTAGCCCGAAGACCACAAAATTCAAAATTTCCAAATTTTGTTTCTGCAGAATCTGGGCAGTGGGCAGGTTGTCTGGGTTGTTTCAGCATGCTGAACCATTTTGGTTCGCCGAGAAAATTTTTGGACGTAACGTAAATTTTTGATATGTTGCTTAGTTTTTCGTGTAGAATCCAAATATGTAATTGTTTCATAGCATTTTTCGGACAACCCAGAGTGTAAAATTAAAATGAGAAAGAAATTTCCTTTATTTTGTTAAATATGATGTAAGTTTATGATATAATTAGATTTTGTAGTCCTATGAATGTACTTGTTAACCTACGTTAGATGTAATATCTCAGGCGTAGAATGAAGAAACGATTTCTAAGTTAAATATTATTAAGTCTCAGATGAATTGAAGTCCCGAATGGGATTGATGAGCATATTATAACCGACTTGTAATGAATAGGTCGTGCGGCGATGGATAGAAGTTAAATCATGAACGTTCGATGGACGTATAGTGACAAATGCAAACCGAGGCAAGTTTCTCAGTTTATTTATGTGGACTTATAATTGCTATAGATAATTGTTAGCATGATTTATGGTTATAAGTATGTAATACCTATTAACTGCATTATTTGCTTTGTGAATGATGAATGTCAAATTATGACATTATTGAATTGAGTCGGGGAACTCAATATATATGTGCAATGAATGACATGTACAGGACATGTGTAGTATGCTATGGTACGTATGTTGCTACCAGCATGACATAAATGTGATAATGCATTTGTAATATGCTTGAACACCAAGAATATAAATGTATGAACTGAATGTGAAACCTATGTGCTACGTGATGCTTAATTTGCAGGTTAAAGCTATGATGCGATCTACGTGATTAGGAGCGCATGAAAAGAAGACTAGTAATTTAATTGAGATTGTGTTGAATCATTTGATGGTATTTTCATGTGTAAATCACAGATGTATAAATTTTTGAATTATTCGATAGATGAAGATTATTTGTTTTAAAAAGGGGATATGCTTGAAAGAATGAATTGTGTGTGTGTATGTATATATATATATATATATATATGTATATATATATATATATATCTACTCAGGCTAAATAAGTCATATAATAAATATGATTCTAGTATAAAGAAAATTTGAAAAGGTTGCGATTCTGGGAATGAATGGAAAGAAACAAAAAAAAATTATTTTGCATTTTTAGCTATTTTAACATTAAATAATATTTTAAAGCTAGAATATGATAATATTAATGCATAAGATCAGGAAGGAAAATAGTTTCGATTTTGGGGCGTTATAATATTTCTTACTAGGCTAGTTGAGCTCACCATTTTGCTTTCATTGTTCTCTTCAGAAAATGAGAACGTAGCCAGGACTAGTCGGGGAACAGAGTGATGGTCCGAGTTGGTGACTATAGTAGTCCTTGTTATTTTATGAATTAGTGTGAAAATAATTGTAATGACAATTGTATAATTCGTGTTAAAACTTTCAGCTTATGTTTTGTCGTATTTTACACGACAATTGTATAATTAAGTTGTATTTGAATTTTATATCATGTATTTGACGATTCAAAATGAATGATATATATCTATTTTGGGCGTTACAATAAGTGAATTGAAGTTGGACGTTGGATTGAAAAAATAATTAAAACGTGAATAATTAATATATATGAATGCCAATATCTAAATCAATCACGTTATATACTGATCAGCAGCATTCCTAGCTAATAGCAAAATTACAAACCCCAACATAATCATCATTATATCGAACCATACCCCATCACAGTACTTTATCTTTGACAAAATCATGATCATGTGGTTTATTCCAACCTAACCAAGTAGAAGAATGAGTAATAATTTGATCCAAGTTAGTAGCCTTAATTCCCAAGTACTACTACACATGAGATTTCTAATTATATAAGGAATTAAACTTTAATTTTCAAATGGTTAGAATTTGAGCAAAAATTGAAGTTTTATATATTAATCATTTGAAATGAATAATGAATAAAATTAAGTATTTAAAAGCTCAAATCCATGGAATAATGAATAAAAAATTAACTCTCAAATGATAATAAATATCTAAGTCTCACATCCGTAAAGAACTAAATATTAAATGGATTTATATACAATGCGATCACAAAAAGTAATATAATCTTAATTTCATAAGATGGCATGCATAATACTTTCCAAATATCATAACTTATTTATTTTCAAATGACGCCTGACCTTTTTATAACGTGTTCAATATAATTATGATATAAAAATACAAACTCCGATCCACATAAATTTTCTCATTATGTGTATCATGTTATGATATCTCCTACAATGCATTTATAGAATTATTACCTAGCTATACGAAAATAATATATCCTAACACTAAATTTTTATTTAAAATTTAAATGGATCAAGACATTTTCAAAAGTTGCAATTAAGCAATTGAAAGTATAGGGGAAAGTCAATGGAAACACGAATAATCAACCAAAGTGATTCCTTCCTTGTTAAGGTCAAGGTCGTTTGAAGACTTATATTTAGGAACAAAAACATTTTTTTAAAACGACCTATGTTAAGGAACACAGTACGCCAACCAAGATCTTAATGGCAAGCAAAAAATAGATTGAAACATCATTTGCAGTAATATCCATAATCAAACTGAAATAACATCCTGCGAGTATCTCCATAAAAATATTTGGCCTCATCCCTATAGATGGATTCTCTCTTGGGCATAAAAATGGAGTTTTACCTAAAGCTAACACCACAAATATTTGAATGCCAATGTCATCTAACAGGTCTAATTTCAAGGGGTGAAACTGTCTTGAAAAGCAGCAATGGGTTGTTGAAAAGCCACGAGCGAAAAACTTGGCTAATTGTCTTGGAACTCACTTTATGATCAGTCTATCGCTTCACGCTAATGGATGCCGCCTCCTGCAAATATTTCCAAGTTACTAATCATCAAACATCAAATACCTGCACTAAATATTTCCAAGTTACTAATCATCAAGTTACCTCTTTGGTCGACTTCGGTCTTCATCATACTCCATCACTCCACCAGATTCAGCAAACATTTCCTCGTGTCCTCGGAAGTCAAAGTTGGCCTGCTCACAGGTTGCAACTTCTGCCATAACGTAAGTAAGACACATCGACAAACATATTCCATGTACTTCAAACACGCTCAGTTTTTATATTTATGTTCTCATAATATAACTATGAAATATATGCTCTACTACTAGAAGTTACCAACTACCAAGCCGACCTCACCGCTTAAAACTCTGCTTAGACAAATAGTTAACGAGGGTCCAACCTGAGAAATATGCACAAGTGACGAGATTCAAATATTACATGGATATGAAATCGGCCACTGAACTCGATGTATAGGACTCAAATGGAAATTGAAAGGGAGGAGCCATGGAAACAGTAGGCACTCTATAATTATTCTTATTTTACAGTAATGCTTGCTTCAACTTAAGTTAATTCATCCGAGAAAGGTTAATCTCATCTTACTCTACATTTCCTAATATGTGAGACACCAAACAAATCAAGTTTTAGAATGATAAGATTAAGATTTCCTACACAGCATTTTAGTTCAGCCTCATAGTACTACACCTATATTCACACAGTTTCATCATTACAAACAGTTGTATTGCCAATTGGGTTGCGGCTTGTATCCCTTTCGTTGTCAGTCCAACTAAGGTAACAAAAGTACCTCGGAATTTGATACAAAATATAAGTGTAACAAGTTCATTCCCGTAAAATGTCTAAACAGTCGTATGAAAAATGTAAATCGTAACTAACTCAAATTATCGATAGAGAAAAGGGCCAAAAGGCAAACACATACAATGATGTAAGAGAGAATTGTATTGTACTGACCTTGAGGGAAACAGACTTCTTTACTTCATCCATCCTTTCTTCAACCTCCTTCCTGTGTTTCTTGTCCAACTCACTCATGGTATCAGCCCATTTTATCTTCTCTTGGATTGAAATCAGAAGATTGTCTGATGTAGTCAACCTGTGTTGTTGTTCAGACGAACATATGTTGTTGGATTCAAATATAATAAAGTGAAAATACACAGAGAAAGTCAATGTTCTAAAAATCACAGGAGAACCTACGTGGTGGATGGGGCCCCTAGCACCTAGAGTTTTCTTAGGAAGCCTCATTTATATATAATATATCTTTTGATAGTATATTATATACTATATAAAGCTTATATTTGCATATACTACATAAAATATAGAGTATATGTAAACATTCTAAACTTTATATGAAAAATTACCCCTCGAAAAAAATCTCAGACCTTAAAAATTCATTTCAAAAATTGTAGAGCTTCAAATTAAATCGATGCGGTAGAGGACCGATTCCACCTAGATCGGGGCCTAGGTGCCAAGAAAATCATGGCAATAGAGGACCCGCCTAGTGCCTACACAGGGATTTTTGAACACTGGAAAAAGTAAATTCATTTTCTTCTTCAAGTTGTGTTGTTTATCTTTGATTTGATCTTTATGCAGAGAGTTGTGAACCTAGATATTAGTATGCCCCAGTTGTTATTTATCAATCAGCTGGAACATATTATCATAGGTCTTTTAAGGCACTTTTAGAGGTAGAAGTTGAATGAAATTGCTAATAACAAAATCACTAAAACAAAGTGCACTCTTTACATGGCTTGAACAGTTGTCAAACTGTGTTTTCTACCAGGATTTTGTTGTAGCGTCACATTAAATGTAGGCTTCCTAGCAGCGTACAGGACTGATCATGGCAGTTTACAAAAGATTTTATGAGAAGAAAGACGGGAACAATTATGAGCAACATATGCACGAGCAAGTATTTATGATCTTCGGCAACATTTCAAAAATCCAGAATCTGGTAAGAATGTTGTACCATCAAATCCCCATACCCCTTATCCCGAAAGAGAAAAATAAGACCTTTTTTTGTTATAAAAGCAATACAAGATGCTTTTGTAGTAAAATCACTTCCTGATAAATAAATAAATAAATATACATATATAATAAAAATTAAAAAATTAAAAGGAATAAATTAATTAAGGTGCCCAATCAATCTAATGCAAAGACATTAAAACTAGGAAGCAAGGGCTAAAACATGAACATTCAACAAGACTGGGTATGCTTATATCAAAAAACACAAGGGGGCTTCATCTTAGAAAGTGGCACACACTTTTAGAAACTGTCTGACTAACAAGACTTGTTGAATATTGAGGTAGGAGTTTCTTGAAGTATGCAAAAAAGTGCAACTGTTACAAGTAAGAGTTGTGGTTGGACTATATGAAGTGGTAGTACTAAAGAAGAGATTACGATAATCACGTGTATGTGTGTATATATGCATGTCTACATATAATTTAATATCAATCTACCAAAATGTCCATGAATACAATACTCCTTGTTACATCATATAATATTACTATTTAATGAAATTCACATTCAGTCGTACAGAAAAGTTTTATTGTAATTAAATAAGTGGTCTACCAGCTTGATAATGCCTGTATCATGCTCCCAAGCTGTTCAGGCCTGAGATCCCTTCCTGCTGCAAATTGCACCTGCAAAATCAAAAATGGAATTTATCATTTACCAAATGAGGGGCCAGAACATACATTAGCAGGTCACCAGAAAGAACATGGAGAGACTAAGAAGGGTATATACAGTGAATTCAAACCTCAAAACATCTTCGTAGCTGATCCAGCTTTCCTCTAACTATGCCCTACTCAAGAAAAAGCAGAAGTTATAGCACAGCTCTGTTATCCTTTTCTATCATTTATAGTCATGATCAGAAGTGGTGGTATACATATGTATAGGCCATAGCTACGGAATACAAAATTATAGCAAAACAAATGCTATGTAAAATTCATCAAAACAGTATCTCCTAAGGAAAACGAGTGAAAACCTTCTCCAGAAAATCAGAGGTTTGAGAAAATCCCCAACAAATGAACCAATACTGCATCCAAACTCCAACAAAGAATTTTACTTCTGCTGGTATTAGAGTATATCTCATAATATCATGTGGTTATCTACCTGTCAAAAAAATTATATTTATATCTTATCTGTAGTAAGTTTTATGAACACAGAATACATACCACATACATGCACTCATTGATTAGGAAATCTTCAAGTTCACGCACATTTGTAACATCTAACTCCTGCATCAGTACATCATAGGGGAGTACCTGGGAAAGAACTAATAATTAGAAACTCATAAAATAATGTATATATCCAAAGAAGTACCTAACATGGGAAAAACCTACAAGTCAAACTTGATATCATTCCAAGAAATTGAACATGAAGAAGAAGCAACCAATTGAGATTTTAATCTATTTGAATTCTTAGCCATGAAAACTAAACCCGTTACCATGTCCCTTCCCTTAGTGTCGTGCCAAAATGTCACAAGTGTTGCATTGTCTTTGTAATGCTTGGAACTTCAAAAGTATTCATGTAAAGTTATATATCACAAATGCCGAAATGCTATGATTTAGTAATATCTTTGTTCAACCAGTACAGAGTCCTAATTCTTTACAGTGACTGAAATCAACGATTTCACGAGTTATTCAGATATCAGCATTGACTGCCACTTTGGTGTGGCAGGTTCCTCCCATATAAAACTTACATTTACCTAAGCACAAGAATGGTTTTAAGAATTTCCAAATAAAAGGGTTGGATTAATTATCAGGATAATCCAAATAAACTAAGCCTTATAAATCATGACCATCATTTGCAAAGTGCAAAAAAAGTATGTAGCTCTTTTGACCAGTTGTGACTCAAATTTACAAATACAGGCAAGTTGCAAGTTCTAACACCTGTCTGTTCTAGTAATGATGTTGATTACTTCAAATATGCAACTCAATTCAGAAAAGAAAAAGGTTGAGACAGCTACAAATATTACTTTCATTAGCTCTATTTAACAAGCTGAAAAACTGACAACCACTTCAAAGAGAAACCATCTTACTGAGTAAACAAGCTGACAAACTGACAACAACTAAAAAGAGAAACCAGGTGACAAACTGACAACCACTCAAATTGAGTGGGTAAATTAATTTGAAGGATAAACAATACTGTTTCAAGATGAAGAGTTGGAATTAAGAGCAAGTTTGTGTACCTTGTTCGTCTCAGCTAGTGTGAGCACAGAAAGTTGCTTTAGCTTAAGGATTTGATCAGGTACCAACTGTGGGAGATGACCTGCATTACCTACAAAAAATCAAGATTGCAATACAAATATTGCATGCAAGTATGTCAAGCATTTCTAGTTTTGCATATGATTTTCACAGTAAAATTGTTGTCTCATGAAACATGTTTAGAGTTATTATTCAAAAAGGTAAAAGGTAGTAACAATAGGATCTCAGTATTAGCAATTATACAACATGATGTTCAGAATGCTTACTCTTGTATTCACTCCATGTACCATGTGCAAACAGACGAAGCAGATCAAGGTATACAGAGTTCTCAGTCCCTTGAAGCTGCAAATTGTTTTGTTGACGAAAAGATAATGCAAGGAGAGATCTTAAAACGGAATTTTTTTTGCACATAATATTTCCAATAAAAAGAGCTAAAATTATCAATTAAACAAAAGGGTCTAGCTATTGCTAAAGCAGAACTTGCTCCTGACAAGACTGTACTTCAGCGGAATACATTCCACTTCCAGCACTTGTACCTCAAGTTCCAAGAGAATTACTTGTTTTAGCAAAGAACCAACATGATAAGACGAACTAAATGATGAAGGTAGAAAAATAAATTAGGTTGATTAATACACAATCAGAGATTCATAAATCATAACTATATAGGAGAAGAGTTTTATACTCAGAAAAACAAAAAAAACATATAATTACAAAGACGACTTCACACACAGAAAAAAAAAGTGAGTAAGCAAATGGGTAAAAGAAAGTGGGGGAGGGGCAAGAGGGAGAAAAGAAGGTGGGGGAGGGGCAAGAGGGAGAAAAGAAGGTGGGGGAGGGAGAGAAGTATCTGGACGTAAATGGCCAAACCTAATCAGATATTATGCTGTTCAAGCCTGTTCCGTAATTTTTTTTGAGCTCTGAATGAAGTTTATTGAGAGCCATATATCTGATGAGACAATATCAAGCCTGTCAAACTCAAGTGATTTGGTGGTTATAAATATTAAATAGTGTTCAAACTTTGGGCCATTACCGATAGTGAAAAGGGAGTTCAACCCACCAAAGGTGGGTTTTGTGGGTGTCTATATACAACAAACTTGCTTTTCTGCCGGGAGAAGCAGATGTTAGCCTGCTCCAAAATAAGGCAGTGCTTGATGTGTTGAATTTTAAAAAATTTATAGAAGTCGGATAACTTTTTATAAATAATTGATTTAAATTTCTTTTTGGGATTGATTCAAATATTGGTATTTTTGTATTAAATTAGTATTTATTACAATTACTTCCATTTTTTTTGATGAAATAAAATCAAAGTTTGCAAGGAAGAGAATATTGTGCAACAAGGTATAGAGGCGGTGTCAATGCGTTGCACCACCTAGACATTTTGACTACTATGGTACCACGTGTGATGTACAGGTTCGTCAGTGACTGTCATCTGATCCTACTTAACATGTTCATGATCCACTTTAGAATGTTTCATTTCAATTCACATCCCAAACAATGCCCAGACCTTACAATAAATCATGGATGTTGAAAAGCACCTTCTACTAATAAGAAGTTTATATTTTCTCATTTTAATGTTTTGATAAGAAGTATACTAGTTAGAAGAACCAAAAACAGAAGTACATTGAATAAACCAAATAAGATCATAAACAACTTAATTAAAAAAATTATGCATAAAATGAGAGTGATCATCACAGGCATTGTGCTTTTATGTGTTTGTGTCACTATTACCCCTGTATCTACACTTACTTTCTTAGTGTGTAATTGTATTTAATCGCAATAAAAGTTGCTTTTTGTTGAAGGACTCAAACAAAAAACACAAACACAAAGTAAACCAAAATTAAGCATCCAACACAATGAATACATAATAGAGAGAAAAAGGGATAAGTTAAAACCTCGAGAACGTTGGATAGGGCAAGAATTTCGGAGAAGGCGAAGAGAAAAGGATGAGAAGTGGCTTCAACGACGACGTTTGCGAGGGAGGAGCCTTTTAGTGTGGAGGCTTGCTGAACGAAGTGCTCAACATGCTCTGCTTGCTTCTGTTCAATATCCATGATTTTTCAGTGGATTGAACTGATAAATTTGGGTCACAAATCAAGTATTGTAAGAGTTCTAGACAACTAAGTACTGTTAGGGTTTCCAGTTTGATTTCTAGAGAGAGAAATCGAGGAATTTGAAGTGTTAGGAATTGGATTGCAATTTGCAAAGGAAGTATTTAGGGTTTAGGATTTGTCCAGGACTGAACAGACGGACCCGTTCAATAATGTGAGCGAGGATGCCGATCCTCTTTCTTTGGGTCTGTCATAAATATATAAAGTTATTGGTCACGTCATAAATATATAAATATATATTATTAATAATTAATAAAATTTTAAAAAATAGTATTTTATAAATTAAAACATAAAAAATTTGAGTTACAATTTTCTAAAAGTGATTAATTTTAATAATAAAATAATTTTAGTACAAAACAAATATTAAAAAATTATTCACAATATCAACTTAACCGGTTTTACTGATATCAGTTGAACCGCCGATTCGATCGGTGGTCAACCGATTCAATCCGTATTTTGACCAAAATTAAGTAATTAGTTTAATGCGGACCGGAGTGCTGGCGGGTTCCGATTGTAACCGGTTCAACTATCGGTTCGATTCAAGTTTCACAAATTTGTTTACAAAGTACTAGTAAAAAATTATTTATGACTGAATACATTTGAATAGCTGAATACATTTGAATAGCTGAATTGCTGAATCGGTCAGTCATTAAGTGCGTTTATTTTGGAAAAAATTACCTGAATGGCTGAATCGGTCAAATGATTAAGCTGAATGGCTAAGTCAGATTTTTTTGACTAAATGGCTGAATGAACAACTGAATAAAGTAAAAAAAATTAAAAATTTAAAAATTTAAAAACATATTAACTATTATATTAAGTAATATTAAATAAATTTACAACAATTTTAAATTTTTTTAGAGGGGTAAAATAATAAAATTTTGTTATTTAGATATTTTAAATATGTTAATTATCAAATAACTTTTTTCATTTAGATTCATTCAATTTTTATCAAACACTTCTATGTCAACTTAACCGATTTGACCGATATCAGTTGGATCAGCGGTCAACCGATTCAATTTGAATTTTGACCAAAATTAAGTAATTGGTTTAATGCGGATCAAATTGCTGGCGGTTCTATTGAAACCGGTTTAACTGTCGGTTCGATCCAAGTTTCACAACTTTGGTTACAAAGACTAGTATCATACAGGCATTGCGTGTAATTTTTATCAAATTTAAAGAATATAATTACAAAAAAAATAAAAAATAAAAAAAGACGAAAGTGTAATAATACAATTTTTCATAAAAAAAAAATTCGATACTTCTGTGTCACATGGCCTCGCCCTTTAGAGAATAGATTTAATATTGATTATTCCTTCAATTCCATAAATGAGGTTATTCTCTGCAGATCACGCAATCGGTACATAAGATGTTTCTCCCGAATGGATTGTTTAAATTCAAGAAGTAATAATATTGTAATCATATAAATATTATAAGAAAGACAAAAAAAAGTAAGAATGCACAAAATACTCAGATTTATTAATTTGGATAGTTTTGTTTGTCTAATGTATTTATAAGATATCTCAACACACACTAAACAATATTTTTATAATAATTAGAAAACCTAACTGCTATAACATGAATTCAAACACTTGAGGCTCAATACATTAGTAAAATTCAAGACCGGACTGCTAATAAATTCTCAAGTTCAATTGCACGTTGCAATTGGCTTCCAATGGGCGCTGCCCTCTTGCAACCCCCGCCAACTCACCTGCGAGCTGGGCAGCCGCTCGCCACAGAAACTATATCAAGTGTGGCATTTTTAATGTGACGCCCCCAAAATAGGTATACATCACTCATTCTGAGTCGTCAAATACATGGTACAAATTTCAAATTCAACTTAATTATACAATTGTCGTGTACAATACGACCAAACATAAGCTGAAAGTTTTAACATGAATATTGTCTTCTAGACAATATTCACACTCAATGGAGCCCTCATTACAATTATTATCACACTATTTCATAGAATGCTGAGGACTACTATAGCCACTTATCCTGTACCATCACTCCATTCTCCGACTCGTCTCAACTATATTCTCATTTCCTGAAAAGAACAATTAAAGAAAAGGGTGAGCTCAACTAGCCCGGTAAGAAATATTATGACTAAGATAACGCAGAATAAATTATCATTAGCCTTCAACAGTGTTAAACTGATAAAATACAATAAATATCAAGTTTAACTGTAGCGGAACAAGCAATCCATTAGAAGAGTCAAATAGAGTATAATATCTACTATCTTCTATGATTTAAATTTTTTTTATCCACTTTATCGTTGAGACTCAACTTAATAAATAAACCACATCATCGAATCATCTCTGCACTACGGGTCAAGGATATTCATTTAATCATCAATGGTCATAATTATATCGAATAATCCCTGATCATAATCATACCAACAACTGTCCATCAATACACTACGAGCCAATGAGGACTTTTACCACATCATTTGTAATATTACGGGTCATGATTATACCGAATGATCCCTCATCATAATCATACCAATCAACAGTCCATCTATGCACATAAATCAAAGATGACTTTTATCACAATATAATCATGAGGATGATGACAATGATATAAGCATCAAGCAAACAAAATCAAGGATAAATATTAAAGACTTTAAATTTATTCAAAGTTTAAAAATATCCAATTTCTCAAGATGATACTACTTTGTGGAGTAAAATTCAAGAATAATATTCATGAATCAAAAATAATTTGGACAAAAAAAATTCAGGTGAATAGTGCCCTGTGAATAGTACGTCGAGAATAGTATCTCATGAATAGTACACCTACATGAAAAGTGCCCCAAATACCCGAGTGAATAATATTCGAGTAAATAGTAACCGGTAAATAGTAACCCGTAAATAGTAACTCGTGAATAGTATTTCGGCATGAAAAGATTAATAATTATCAAGAAAGATCATAATAATATTTTCATGAAAAGATACTAGATGAATCGCAAATATGAAGGATATTCTACTAATTTCACGGAGTATAGAAATAATACTTTAACAGAATGAGGGTATAATCAGGAATATGAGACGAAATAATATTACTCACATACTACAGATTATGGAAGAAAATATTATTCCTTGTGAATACTGAACAAAAATAATATCCCTTACGAATACGAAAGAAATAATACCCCTTACTTTAGAAGAAGACTGGATACTGGAATAGTGAAGTAGCAGACTTCTCTTCTTCTTTCTCCTTATAGTTTCTCTCTCTATAACTTTTCTCTCTATAATTGCTCTTGTGAGTCTTAGTAAATTGGTGAGAATGAAAAAAGAATGAGCTTCTATTTATAGAAAAATATAGTTTCGATAATTGTACGTTTTGGGTCTTGAAATATTACAGTATAATACCTTCATCTTTTCCTCCATTTTTAATTTAGTCCTACAAGTATTATCAAACTTGTACCAACTCCTCTAATAGTACATCATGTAAATCAATAGTTCAGTCATATGAATCAATAGTTTTATACATGTGAAAAAAATAGTTACAATATAGTACATTCATCTATACCTCTATTTTTAATTTAGTCAAGCAAGTATTATCAATCTTGTATCGCCTCCCCTAATAGTACATGCATGTGAATCAATAGTACATACATGTGAACAAATAGTTATAAGAATGTGAATTAATAGCAATTAATTTCTCATTTATCCGATTAATTACCCGATTGGTCAATATAACCTTATCGAAATAAATGTCGATTTTCACTAACACTAATAATCCTAACATAATAGAAATATCAATTTCAACTTTAATCAACACGAACTTATTCATCATTAATATTATAACTCATAATATTTAACAACCAAATCATTCACAGGAAAGAAGGGGCTTTTCGATAAGGATTTCTCATTATTGGCGCGCTATTAGGTGACCAAACCTCTCCTCGACAGAACTTTCTAGACATCGTTAATATTAAAAATAATAATATGAATAACTTTGTCGTCTCAATTATTGATTTAATAATATTATGCAGATGATACTGTGACAATAATTGAATCAATAATATGAGAGATATTATGCAGTAATTACTGTAGCAATAATTGAGTATAACTGAGTGACTTCTCACGTAAGCATCAATAATCAATACCGTGTGCTACTATGCAATCACGCTTATTACTGTACTTTTACCACTTGGTAGTTCAACAGTTTAACGGTAAAACTTTCTCCGTTATTTTTATAGAAAGATATTTTCTGTCGTTTTCTAACTACGATAAAACTTCTGTTGTGGGGTCCACCAATGATTGTGCCGTCGTACGAATATTCCCGGTTAAAACGAATATTTTCCAACCAATCGAATATTTTATAACAACTTGCTTACTTTGCAAAATTTATAAATATTACCCACAACTATAACATTATATCAAATTCACACCATAATATTCAAAAATATATTTCGAGAAAAATTAATCTTTATCCATAAAAGTTGGGGTCTTACAACCTCCCCTTCTTATAAAATTTTGTCCTCGAAATTAGGGTACGTACCTAGTATTTCGAAGATGTGATGCTCCCAAAACAGGTATACATCACCCATCTTGAGTCGCCAGATACATGGTACAAAACTCAACTACAAACTTAATTATACAACTGTCGTGCAAAATAATACAAAATATAGTTGAGAGTTTAAACACGGATATTACCTTCTAGACAATATCCATACTCAATGGAGTCCTCATTACAATTATTATCACACTATTTTATAAAAATAGTGAGGACTATTATAGCCACCATCTCGTACCATCACTCCGTTCTTCGACTAGTCCCAAATATATTCTCATTTCTTGAAAAGAACTGTGAAAGAAAGGGTGAGCTCAACTAGCCCAGTAAGAAATATTATGACTAAGATAATGAAGAATAAATTATCATTAGCCTTCAACAGTATAACAACTAATAGAATACAATATACAATAAGTTTTAGATCAACAACTGCAGCGGAATAAGCAATCCATTAAAAGAGTCAAGTATAGAATAAAATCTACTATCTTCTATGATTTAAAAAAAATTTCATCAACTTTACCGCTGAGACTCAGCTTAATAAATAAAATTGAATCATCTCTGCACCACGACCAAAGATATTCATGTAATCATCAATGGTCATTATTATACCGAATAATCCCTGGTCATAATCATACCAACAACTGTCCATCAATGAACTACAGTCCAATGAGGACTTTTACCACATCATTCATTACATTACGGTCATGATTGTACCGAATAATCTCTGGTCATAATCATACCAAATCCATCTATGCACGTAGGCCAAAGATGACTTTCTTCACAATATAAGCATGAGGATAATGACAATGATATAAGCAATAATCAAACGAAATCAAATCCAATGAAATCAAGGATAAATATTAAAGACTTTAAATTTATCCAGAGTTTAAAAATATCCAAATTGTCAACATGATACTGCTTTGTAGAGTAAAATCCAAGAATAATATTCATGTACCAAAAATAATTTGGACAGAAAAGAAATATATTTTTTGGGTAAATAGTACCCCGTGAATAATACCCCGTGAATAGTATCCCGACATGAAAAGTACCCTAATTAAATACCCGAATGAATGATACTGGAGTGAATAGTAATCAGGTGAATAGTAACCTGTGAATAGTAACTCGTGAATAGTACTCTGGCACAAAAAGTGCCCCAAATATCCGAGTGAATAATACTAGAGTGAATAGTAGTCGGGTGAATAGTAACCCGTGAATAACTCGTAACAGAAAAATACCAAAGAGAACGATATTTCATGACGAGTACAAAAGAAATTATATCCCAGATGAATATAATAGAATATACGAAACTGCAAATGGATTTTCACCCGCCATGCGGTAATCCACGTAGACAGATCATTTTAACAATTTAATAAAAAATGAATACAAAGGATCATTCACCATGCATGCGATAATCCACATAGACAGATTATTCCAATAGAATAATAAAGAATAGAATAACAGAAGAATTCACCATGCATGCGATAGACCGCACAGACAGGTTATTCTCAACAGAATAATAAAGAATGGAATCAGGTCATGCGTAATCCGCACAGACATGATATTCTAACAGAATAATAAAGAATGGAACCAGGTCATGCGTAATCCGCACAGAGAGGATATTCCAACAGAATAATAAAGAATGGAATAACAACAGAATCCACCAGGCATGCGATAGACCGCACAGACAGGTTATTCCAACAGAATAATAAAGAATGGAATAACAGAAGAATTTCACCATGTATGCGGTAATTCGTATAGACAGGTTATTCCAACATAATAATAAAGAATGGAATAACAACCCTTACGAGTATTGAAAGAAAATAACTCTCTTCATGAATACGAAAGAATAATACCCCTTACCTCAAAAGAAGACCGGATACTGGAATAGTGAGGTAGCAGACTTCTCTTCTTCTTTCTCTCTATAATTTCTCTCTATAATAATTGCTCTATAGCTTTAGTGAATTAGTAAAAAATAATGAAGGAATGAGCTTCTATTTATAGGAAAATATAGTTTCGATAATTGCACGTTTTGGGGCTCGAAATATTATAGTATATTTTCTTCCTCTATTTCTTCATTTTTAATTTAGTCCTGCAAGTATTATCAAATTTGCACCATCTCCCCTAATAGTAAATCATGTGAATCAATAGTAAATCATGTGACGCAATAGTTTTAATCATGTGAAAAAAATAATTACAGTATAGTACCTTCAACTATACCTCCATTTCTAATTTAGTCATGCAAGTATTATCAATCTTGCACCACCTCCCCTAACAGTGCAAGAATGTGAATCAATAGTATACACATGTGAACAAATAGTTATAATCATGTGAATTAATAGCAATTAATTACTCATTTATCCGATTAAATACCTGATTGGTCAATATAACATCCTGACATCAATTATGAAATAAATGTTGATTTTCACTAACACTAATAATTCCAACACAATGGAACTATCAATTTTATCTTTAATCAACACGAACTTATTTATCATTAATATTATAAATCACAATATTTAATAACAAGGTCGTTCTCAGGAAAGAGGGGGTTTCCGATAATGATTTCTCCCTACTGGCGCGTAATTAGATTATCTAACCTCTCCTTAATAGAACTTCTAGACATTGTCAATATTAAAAATAATAATATGAATAACTTTGTCATCTCAATTATTGATTTAATAATATGTCATATTATGCAGATGATACTCTGACAATAATTGAATCATTAATATGAGAAATATGATGCAGCAATTACTGTAGCAATAATTGAGTATAACTGAGTGACTTTTCACGTAAGCATCAATAATCAATATCATGTGCTACTATGCAACCACGCGTATTACTGTACTTTTATCACCGATTATTTTATGACAACTTGTTTACTTTGAAAAATTTTCACATATCACCCTTAACTTTAACCTTTTATCAATTTAACCATTTACTAAATAGAATAATAATTATAAGAAAAATTGAATACTTTCATTTCATAATTTTGGGATCTCACAGAAGAGGTGAGGATACCTTGACTTCATTTCATATTCTAACTCCTAGGTCATTTCCTCAACATCATGGGTTCTCCACAAAAAATTGACTTAAGGTATAACCTTGGAGCGTAAAATATGATCCTTCTTATCCAAGATTTTAACAGGTACCTCTTCATATGTTAAATCTTCATCTATCTCGTCCGGTTCTAATTCAATAATGTGGTTCGGGTCTTTCACATATTTATGTAACATAGATATGTAAAAAACGTTATGAACACGAGACATACTTGGCGGTAAGGCGAGTCTATAAGCCATAGTTCCTACTCGATCGAGGATTTCGAATGGCCCAATGAATCGAGTATTGAGCTTTCCTCTCTTTCCAAATCTTGTAACTCCTTTCCATGGAGCAACACGTAGCAACACATGCTCTCCAACATTGAATTCCACGTCTCTTTGATGAAGATCAACATAACTCTTTTGTCGATCTTGTGAGGTCTTTATACGTTGCCTGATTTTAATAGGTACCTCTTCATACGTTAAATCTTCAGCTATCTCGTCCGGTTTTAATTCAATAATGTGGTTCGGGTCTTTCATATATTTATGTAACATAGATATATAAAAAACGTTATGAACACGAGACATACTTGGCGGTAAGGCGAGTCTATAAGCCATAGTTCCTACTTGATCGAGGATTTCGAATGGCCCAATGAATCGAGTATTGAGCTTTCCTCTCTTTCCAAATCTTGTAAATCCTTTCCATGGAGCAACACGTAGCAACACATGCTCTCCAACATTGAATTCCACGTCTCTTTGATAAAGATCAACAGAACTCTTTTGTCGATCTTGTGAGGTCTTTATACGTTGCCTGATCATTTGAATCTTTTCCGTTGTTATGTGTACCAATTCTGGTCCCAACAACGTTACTTCAACCACCTCATCCCAGCATACTGTAGAACGACATTTGCGTCCATACAACGCCTCGAATGGAGACATGCCAATACTTGCTTGATAACTATTATTGTAGGAAAACTCCACCAATGGCAAGAACTTGTCCCAAATTCCTTTAAAGTCAAGGATAGAGAGTCTTAATATATCTTCAAGAGTTTAAATAGTCCTCTCCGACTGCCCGTCCGTTTGAGGATGATATGCCGAATTAAATCGTAAATTCGTGTTCATAGCTTTTTGTAAACTAACCCAAAATAGTGAAATGAATCTTGGGTCTCGATCAAAAACTATGGATACTAGCATACCATGCAGTCTTACAATCTCATTTATGTATAAACGAGCAAGACGTTCAAGTGAATAAGTTTCTCGTATAGGTAAGAAATGAGCAGACTTGGTCAATCTATCAAAAATGACCCAAATAGCATCTATACCTTGAGAAACCTTGGGAAGACCAGTAACGAAATCTATGGTAATGTGATCCCACTTCCACTCTGGAATTTCAAGTGGTTGCAATGGACCTTTTGGCACTTGATGCTCCGCCTTGACACGTTGACAAGTTAAACACCTTGAGATAAACTTCGCGATTTCTCTTTTCATATTCCTCCACCAAAATGTATGTCGAAGATCACGATACATTTTGGTACTCCCAGGATGGATTGTAAACGGTGTGTTGTGCACCTCCATCATGATTTTATACTTCAAGTCAAAGTCGTTAGGAACACAAAATCTAGAGTTGACTCAAATTATTCCTTCTTCATCGATTCTTGCTTCCGGAATAGCACTTTCTTGTACTTTCTTCCTCATACGCATCAACTCTAGGTCTGTACTTGAGCAGTTTTAACTTTATCGATTAAAGTCGATTATAATCGTATATTCACTATCTTCACGTAGGTTTTTGAAGTCTTTAACTCTATCTCCAAATTTTGTAAATCGTACGAAATGGGTCTTTGTGTTAACAACGTCACACTCATAACCGTATACGATCTTCTACTCAACTCGTCAGCTACCACGTTCGCTCTTCCACGCCGATATTGAATGGTATGGTCGTAATCTTCAATAGCTCGAACTAACTTCTTCGGCACGAGTTACGTTAGTTTTGGGTGAAGAAATATTTGAGGGTTTTAGAAATTAGTTTTGTACTGGGGTCAATACAAAATTCGATTTCACGCTCTACGGTAGGCCAGAAATTTCTTCGGGGTATACGTTAGGAAATTTATTAACGATAGAAATATCATTCAAAATTGTGACTCTCATCCAAGATTGGATAAAATAGTTCATACATGTGAAAAAAAAATAGTTACAATATAGTACCTTCATCTATACCTCAATTTTTAATTTAGTCATGCAAGTATTATCAATCTTGCACCACATCCCCTAATAGTACATGCATGTGAATCAATAGTACATACATGTGAACAAATAGTTATAAGCATGTGAATTAATAGTAATTAATTGTTCATTTATCTGATTAATTACCCGATTGGTCAATATAACCTTATCGAAATAAATATCGATTTCTACTAACACTAATAATCCCAACACAATAGAAATATCAATTTTATCTTTAACCAACACGAACTTATTCATCATTATTATTATAACTCACAATATTTAACAACCAAATCATTTCCAGGAAAGATGGTGCTTTCCGATAAAGATTTTTTTCTATTGGCGCGCAATTAGGTGACCAAACCTCTCATCGATAGAACTTTTTACACATCGTTAATATTACAAATAATAATATGAATAACTTTGTCGTCTTAATTATTGATTAAATAATATTATGCAGATGATACTATGACAATAATTGAATCAATAATATGAGAGATATTATGCAGCAATTACTGTAGCAATAATTGAGTATAACTAAGTGACTTCTCACGTAAGCATCAATAATCAATACCGTGTGCTACTATGCTACCACGCGTATTACTGTACTTTTACCACCGGGTAGTTCAACATTTTAACGGTAAAACTTTCACCGTTATTTTTATAAAAAGATATTTCTGTCGTTTTCTAACTACGACAAAACTTTCGTTGTGGGGTCCACCATTGATTGTACTGTCATACGAATATTTCCTGTTAAAACGAATATTTCCCGACCAATCGATATTTTATAACAACTTGCTTACTTTGTAAAATTTATAAATACTACCCACTATAACATTATATCAAATCCACACCATAGTATTCAAAAATATATTTCGAGAAAAATTAATCTTTATTCATAAAAGTTGAGGTCTTACATTTAACACGTCACAAATGCAGATAATGAGTAATGCTTAAGAACTTGCATCAATTTATCACAAATACAACGCACATCTATGTAGACTAACCCAATAAGCATTTTGAATCACCTCTTTACCTAAAAGATTAACCTATTAACTTGAGGGTACATAATACTTATTAACTCATCTACACTTTTGAATTTATCTGATATGGGATTCTTGTGAAATATCCCAACAACTAGTACTACTTGAAATAGTGCTTAACTGCTGGAGTTTTATGTGATTATTTTTTTTTATCAAAATTCTTACTTTAGTTTCTTTATAATTTTGGTCATCAGAAAAATATTACTCATTCTATTTCAAAATTGGATATACAAATTGAGTTCTGAGGTCAAACGACGATATATGAAACTTCAAATTGATGTAAATTTATTTAATTTTAGTTGATATAATTATTATAATTGTATAGTATATTACAAAAGCTATTAATCACAAAATTTATTTTATTTAAACTTTTATGAGTCATACCAATTTTAAAATTTAATATATTATCATTTGATCTCAAAAATTAAATTACATCTAGACCTGGCAAAAGGGCGGGTCGGTTCAGGCCAAAATAGGTCGAGTTTTGATGGGTTGATATTGTGAGGCCCGTGGTTCGGGTTGGGCCAGGCCGCGGGCTTCTTCCTTCCTTTATTTTTTTTTTGCAAAATCTTGCTACACCAGTTCAATGATGCTTTGTAAATCGAAGTCTGGTACTTGAATACTTGAATACTTGAGATTTATAAACAAATGTATATGGTTAGATTCACAAGAATTCATACTTCAGTAGTCGATGGGAAATAATTCAGTGAAGAAGTTGGTATCTTCAACAGTTCAATTAACTTGCCCCATGTGTATATATATACACACACACACACAACCAATTTAACACTGATCAACAAAAAGAAATAGTAATAATAATAAATATTAAAAATAATAAAATAATTAATAATAAACAATAATACAAACAGACACGATTAATTAATTAATTTGCAGGAGAATCATGTCTATATATTCTATACAAAGTTGCAGATTTAATTTTGAGATTAAGAAATTAGAAACATGATTAGATGATACTCCATGTCATCTAGATATCAGTTCTTTTTAAAAAATAAATATATATACTTTTAAGAGTCAATTCTTCTTACCTCCATTAACTACATATCTCAATCAATTAAATTTTTTTGAAAAATGGTAATGCTCATAAATATTATAAATTAGGCACGATTTAGGTTTTTCTATTTAAGAATAGTAAAATTTGAACAAAAGTAAAGAAACAATAAATTGAAGATTGTATTAAAAACAATCAGTTGTAGCTTAGTTGGTTTTAACTTTTATTTATTTACTTACAAGTCTTGTGTTCAAGCCTCATAACCCACAAAGTAGCAACATTTTGTTTTTTTTAAAAAATAAGCCGCGGGCCACAGGCCGGGTTGGGCCACCCGTGGGCTGAAAAATTACGGCCCATGACCCATGTTTCAACAGGCGGGCCGGTCTGGTCCGCGAGCTTGGGCCTAAATTACCAGGTCTAATTACATCTTTAATTTTGGAACAGATGGAGTATATTTTTGATGCTATTTCTTGTCCTAAAATACTGGTTTTTAGAAGCACGAGTACATGGCTTATTATACTTCAGGGCTTATTCAGGGTTTTGGTTTCCCTAAAGATCAGCTCTTAACTAGGCCCCCATGAAAGTATGAGCTCATAATAGATCAAAATTCTTGCCCAAAAGATTGGTTGTGTGATCTTGTATTGCATGAGCACGATACTGGCATGTGGACACATACCCTAGAGGATCTCAGGTACAAAAGGGTCTCTCCACTTGTAACAATCAGAAACAGTCTTTTCATGTTTATCTATAAATTTACAAATTTGAAGTTAAAAGATATATTTTTATTCCATATTTATATATAAATGTGATCAATGTTTAGTAAACGACTTTTAATTAATTTTTTGTTGAAGTTAAATAATTTTTTTTTGAAATAATCATAATAATGTTTACAAATTACAATGTTATCCTCCTAGATCTGAGAACTTGAAAATATTATAAAATAGCTTCACTATCAATAGTTTCAAATATATCATTTTAATATAAGAAACCAAACAATTACTCAACCATTTATCTTCCATTTGATTTAGGAAAGTGGTTTTAATAATATTCATCACTGAAAATATTCTCTCCATTGTGGCAGTAGCAACCGTTAAAGTCAAAGACAATTTCAACAACATATAAACCCAAGGATACAAATCAGCCTTATTCTTCTTAACCAATTAGAGCAAGATCATCAATCCCTTTCACATTAAAAAATTCAAAATCATTTTTCACATCTGCAATGTAAGTTTCAAGTTCATCATCAATCCCCCAAAGATCTCTATCTTGAAATTTCAATAGGTAAAACTTTTCAAATTGAATCAACCGTTCCTTGTGAAATGTTGAGAAATAGTTATTTGGATCAAGACACGCCATAAATGAGAGCAACTTTGTATTAATATTGTCAAATCGATCATTTAATTCTTGAAGTTGACTATCTATCACTGTATAGAGTAACTCAACCTGAAAGTGATGAAGATTTGTGACTTTTTAACCCCGACGTGATCCTTGAACCAAAAAGATATCTTCCATGGTTTGAACAACAATCCCATGCACATTACAAAAGTTAGTAGTTTCTGCCAACAAACTCTCCCAACCCGAATCTATCATGATTTGTAATAGTTGTTTTGAGATAGTAACTAAAGTCATTGCATTTACGAGATTTTGGTCTTTCTTTTGTGATGCTTGTGACAAGGTATTCACGATTTCCAAAACTTTTTTCATTAAATGCAACATGAATACAAACTCAAAATTTCGTATGAAATGCAACAAAGTACATGCTTATGTATTTTTATATATCACCCGATGCATCATCTTCTACTATCTCAAGCACTTCAATTGTTTCAGAAAATAAATTAATAACATTAAGAATTGTGTCATAATGTGAGCACCACCGTGTGTCTCTAAATCGCTTCAAACTATCAAACAAAAAATAACCCTAATTAGTTCATCACATCTAGAAATAACTTGTCGAAGCTCATCATGGAGATTTAAAGCCTCAAAAACATTATCTCATTATCATTTGTGCTCTCTGCAATTCTCTGAACTACAGGGAGAGAATGCTTGCACTTCTCGAACATGCACATTGTCAGATCTTTCTGCAATTACACATTAATTTGTATTAATTGTCATTATATTATTTATAATCCATGAACATATCTGTTAACTCAATTGTAAATTAATAAAGGATAGACTTTCAAGACAAGAACCAAAAACAAACCAACCCACAACAAATTAAAATGCATAACAACATATTCATTTAAGTTTTAACTTCAACCCACAACAAATTTAAATAAATATAAACTTTAAACTATCAAAAAAAAGAGCCCTAATTAGCTACCTCTTAAGTCCAATACAATAAATACATCAAATAAATAGAATTGGGTTTTAACCCCAAATCCCCAACCAACAACAAATTCAAACAAACTATAAATTTTAAATTATCAAATAAAAAAGTCATAATTTTGTTACCTTTTAAATCTCATATGCGAAAGGAGCGAGGGGAATGAAAAGAGGAGATGAGGTCGCGACTAAGAAGAGGAGATGAGGTCGCGACTAAGAAAAGGAGAAGTTGCTGACTTGCGGAGGTCGCGGTGCTTGGCCAAACAGTGAAGCTGAATTGAACTGCAGAAGAATAGTTTTTTTAATTTCAACTTTTCAAGTCTCTCAGCTCTCGCACCAGTCTAACTCTCAGTATGCCGTAAACATACTTTGAAGAATTAAATTATTTAAAAAAAAATTCATTTGTCCACCAAATTTTTTTTTTTTTATTAATTTGTCCTCACTAACTTATAAATTATTTCCTCTTGAATTTACCTATATAAAAAAGTGAGCATTACTTCATCCGTCCCTGATGATATGGTATAATGTATGATATTATACCATACAATATATCATACATGTATGATATAATATTAAAATACACGTATTTATAATAAAATAACAAAATCACCACATATCTAAACTGTGTGGATATTATCATTACTAATTAAATTATATTACAACATAATATTATACCATTTATAATTATATTATAACATAATATTATATAGTTTAAACCATTTAAAATAAAATTAAAATATCAAATAATATCAATCATAACTTACTATGTTGATTTTATAATCCCCTAAATCGCTACTTTTTCAATCTAAAAGGTTTTTATATTATCGTTACTTAATTATTATCTCCTCAAATCACTACTTTTTAATTCCACAATAATATTTTAATTTTATAATCTCATAAATCGCTACAAATCTAAACTGTTCTGATAATGTTAACTGTTCTAATATTATCATTACTAATTTAATTATTATATCCTAAAATCGATAACTTTTTAATCCCAAATTAATATTTTGAATTTATAATCCCCTAAATCACTACAAATCTAAACTATTTTGGTAATGTCAACGTACTGTTCTGATATTTTCCTTTTTAATTTAATTATTATCTCCTAAAATAACTACTTTATGATATTTTCAGTACGACTGAATGACACTTATGTCCCTTCAAGTTTCCATCTATTTTTAAAGTCGTTCCTAAAGTTTCCTTATCTCTATCCCTACTCTGTAGTGCTATTGGGTCATTCTATAGGATAGGGATTCAATTTTTTCACTATGTACCCAACATGTTCCTTATATTGATTCCTTAAATATTAAATTTTGAAATTTAAAATTTAAAATTTAAAAGTTAAAATTTGAAAGTTTCAACAATCAAATCATGTTTTGAACGTTGTAACAATTTTTTATTTAAAAGTAATTGTTGTTTGAATTTAAAAATTACAATTATTTTAATTTAAAAATAAATATTGCTAGAAATCAAAATGTGCAACGATCATTATGTGTTTATGAGAACTAAAACAACATTATTTTAATTATAAAATAATAAAATTTATAACTAGTAGTAATATTTTTTACAAAAATGATCAAAATCAAAATTTGACTAATTTTTAATTTTTTATAGTTCTCTTTCTTCTCTAAATCTTCTGTTTAAAAAATAAAAATGAGTGAATTTGATAGGCATGCATACCCAAATCAGCAATTAAGTGAAATAAAGATCCTTTGACCAACATAAAATCGCAATAAATAGGGTGTAAAATGTCATTTTACATAAATAGGGAACGCTCTTTTGATTCTCCCACCTTGAGGAGTCAAATCATATATAGGGATTAAAATAGAGAATTATATAAGGATAAGGAAACTGTTGGATATTGATTTATTGATATATTTTTCAAATGTGGGGATAAAGAGTCTATTAGAGAATCTGTTGTGAATGCTCAAGTGGCATTTTGTTGGCGTTTCAGTTCCCTCAACCCAATTTAACCTCAACCTCACTCATTTTGACCAATTTTGACCCAACCCAAAATTTTAATATTTTAAAATATAAAATTATTTTTAAAATAAGTTTAAAACAATAATTATATTTAATTTTCTTATGTAATTTTTTTGAACCTATAATTTATGAAATTTTACTCATTGTTTTGAAAAAATAAAAGTTTCTAATACTTTTTCCTTATAATAATAATTATTATCTTTATAACCTTTTTAAAATAATATTTTATTTTATATATAAAAAATAAATATTATTTTAAAATATTAAATATAATAATTATTATTTTTAAATTATTTTAAAAAAAATAATTTATTTTAAAATATTAAATATATATTTTTTAAATGTTAAAATTGGGTCAAAATTGGTCAAAATAGGTCGAGTTGAAATCAAAATTGGTAAAAATGAGTTGAGTGGAGGTCAAATTGGGCTGAAGGAACGAAAACGCCAATAAAATGTCACTTTAAGGACCTAACTGACGAAAATTAAACTTTAGGGACGACTTTAAAAGTGGGTGACAACTTGAAGGGGTAGTAGTGTCATTTAGTCGAAATTAAGTTATTATCATCACTCTCCGTTATTTAACCTAATTTTTTCCTATAAATGCATACCAACAATTACGCAACAACTCATGCTACAAATAATTCTAAATATTGTTGAGAGTGCAAATGAGTTATATGGAGACATTCAGATTATGGTGAAAATGCATTCAATGGGAGGGGCTATGGCTTCATTTTGTGGACTATATGTCACGGTGTTTATATTTATGGTTTCTTCATCTATTGCATTCTATTATCTGAATTATGGCTTTGCATAATTTGTTAAGTACTAGCATCCGGTAAATCATTTTTATCATCATTAATAGTTTTTTTTGGCATTACGGTAATACTGTGAGTGCTTGCCAAAAATGGATAAAAAAACTAATGAGGCAATGTATTTATTTTTTAATTATAACATTGTGTTATGTATGACACGGTGCTATACTGCTATATTTTTGGACATGGTGTTTGTTTGACATAAAGATCCAACATAATTATTAATTCTCGTGCTTTTCAGTTTCTGCATGTAACATATAATTTTCCTTAAGGTTTGAGGACCGAAACTGGGACATTCTTCATTTGTTTCCCCTTTCGTTTGGTTGTTTGAATTTTGGTGCAAGCTGTAAGAGTATATGAGACATGGACTCTTTAAAATGCATCAAGTACCTGTTTCATATATTTGAGGCTTGGTGAGGTTTGTGTAATGTGTAACAAACTTCAAATATGTCACTAACAATCATATCAATATAACAACTCGATGACATTGTGCATTACACTTTCTAAATATTTGTTAGTGCTTTAGAATGAAAGAGGTGTCCATTTTTAACCATATTGGTTACAGTATAAACATTTTTATCAAGAAATTAATATATATATACACACACACAATTGTTATATAATGTCCTGGATTTTAGTGATCAAATGAATTATATACTTGGATATGTATTTGCGCACAAAACTTTTATACAACTCTATGTAACATATGCTACCAAAATTTGATCATCTCACAATAATCTACCATCTTCTTATTATATTTTAATTTATTAATTGTACGTATAAATTTATTATTAACAAAATAAATAATTCCACCGCAACACGGGTTTATATCTAGTATAATCTAAATTGGATTTGGATTAGACGAAATTGTCACTCTCTTAACCACTATGAAGTTTATAACTTTGGAAACTGATATTTTCATACGTAAAAATGATATTTTCACACGAGTCTCATACATGGAGGTGGGACCCACTCACTATTCATGTGAGAAGAATCACGTGAAAATATCAATTTTATATAAAAATATCAGTTTTCTATAACCTTTTGTTATATTTATTAAAATACAGCCTTTGATGGTAATTATAGCACTCTTTTTGTGGACTAATTTTGAATAATATATTAATAAATCATTATCCAACAGTTTTTTTTTATCTTTATTTAACTTTCTATTTTAATCTCTATATAGTATTTTACTCCTCACGACGAGGGAGTCAAAAATCGTTCTCTATGTATTTAAAATGACATTTCACACCCTCATTTAAGTGGACAACTCATAAATTATTATCCAACTCATCTTCATTTTCAAATTATAAAATTAATTTTGACTTATTTTTTAAAAATTAATTTCAAACGTATTCAAATTTAAAATTGATATAAATTTATTTAATTCATGTCAATATAATTATAAATATTATAAAACTACTATTAATTATAAAATTTATTATTTTCAAAATTTAAAAAAATCATATTAATTTTAAATTTAAAAATATCACAAATTAACTTTTTAAAAGTTAATATTGATCTTATGTACATTTGCATCTACAATCCATTCAATACTCAATCCATAAATTACTTAAAATTTAAAATAAAATAAAAGTTATTTTACAATGGAATACAATTGATAAATTATACTCTCTTTTAAAAATTATAAGATTATTATTAATTTTTATAAGTAAATTTGATGCATTTTAATACATAATAATTTTGCTAAGAATTGTAAAAGTAATAAATTTTATAAGTAGTAGTATTTTTTTAAAATAAATTACAATATGTATTGATTAAATTTATATTAATTTTAAATTTAAAATTATCACATACTTACTTCAAAAAAGATTAATAAATTAATAGCGATTTTATAATTAAAAACAAGATGTTGTAGTATATTACATCTATCATAAGCTCTAACTCATGAAGCTAATACAAAGGTCAAATAGTTACAATCATCAAAACATGCTTTGATTGTTGGAACTTTTAAATTTTAACTTTTAACTTTTTAATTTTATTATTTAAGAAATAAATATAAGGAACCTGTTGGGTACATATTGAAATAATTGAATTTCTATTCTGCAAAATGACTCAATAGCACTACAGAGTAGAGATAGAGATACGGAAACTATTGTGAATGGTGTTAAATGCTCATAAAATCCCTATGTTTAGGGAATTTAATAGAATTTGTCAGCTTTAGTTATCCTTGTTAAATCTCAGGAAAGTCTGATGCTTCTTAACCAGAGGCGGAACTAGGGGGGGGGGCGAGGGGGGGCAGTTGACCCCGGTAGCCTGGGGGTCCAGGCGGAGATGGGGGAGGGGGAGGGGGAGGGGGCGGGGGCGGGGGGCCAATCGGCAACCGAAAGTCCGCAACCAGGCGCCGGCGAACTCCGACAATCCGACTGCAAGTCTGCAACTCAGCAACAGATTTGTTTTATATGATTGCCTGATGCTTCCTAGTTCCGGCCTGCCATCTCAGCCCTGTGATTGTTGATGAGTTACAGCAGTTGGGTTTAATTAGTTGAGTTTTATATTTGTATCTTCTCAATTGGAAGTCGTCTATGGTCGCTGTTACCCGATGTTGCACAGCTCTGTACTGTGTAAGAGAGAAAGATGGGAGAGAAATGTCTTACAAAGCCACACATATTTAAAAGTTGAAATATATTTGGGATTCTAGTCCAAATTTAATTGGATTTAACAAGATCTATTCATTACTCTTTGGGTTGGGCTTAATTGTTCTCTGGGTCCAAAATTGGTCATGTTTTTATATGGAATAGCCCTCAATTTTTAATCCACATTCCACATCTTTTATTGATACTAGTAACCGATGGCTTACACCTTAGTTAATTTTTATATATATAAAATTTGAACGACTAAATAAATAAAACAAAATAAAATTATCTTAAAAGTTGAAGGGCGCTTTTGGAAGCCAAAAAGGCTTCAGTTTTTACTATTTTACCTCTCTAAATTATGTTAAACAAATATATAATTTTGTCTGTCCATGTTAAAAAAGCAAAAATAAATACAATATTCATTAGCAGGAGTAGAATGAATCAAAATTAACAAAAAAAAATGAATTACATATATAATTAATCTTAACGAACAAATTTTGAGACGTTTTCAAACTATGCACACTAGCAGTATACAGTTGCATCATCTCAGTCGCACAACCGAAAGAAACACTTTAAGCGTCAATAAATAAATATATTTTACTGATGTATTTTGACCCCCCTTTAAGAACGTTCTGGTTCCGCCACTGTTCTTAACAGTTATGGAGTCGCAATATTTTGAATAATAGAAGACTAGTATATGTTTTGTACTAGATAACTTTAGTGGTTAAATAACACATTTTGCTAGCTATCTAAACCGCCTGTTCGGGAATAACTTATTTTAAAAGGGCTTATAAGTTAAAATATAAGTTCTTTAAGTTTTATAAGTAAAAGCGTTCGTTATCAATTTGACTTATAAGTCAGAAACTAAGTTAAAATAAGTAATGAAGTTGTTCAGCTCATAATGACTTATAAGTTAAAATCAAATGGAGAAATTACTAAAAAGGACATTAATAAAAAGAAGGGCAAAATAGACATTACATTTGGTCAAACAAATACTATTTTAGGTAGGTGGGACAAACATCTCCAGTAAATGATAGGGGATTTATCAACAAAGTGGTCTGTAAGGAAACAGATTGACAATGCTATTTGTTGTCTTTTAATGCTGGTTTTCAGGAGCACTAGCCGTGGCTTATGCAATCACGGTCGGACGCACGCTATGATATGTTGTTCATTGACAAATTTGTCACTACTAATTTGCCTCTTCACACTCTAACATTGACAAATTATCACTCTGTTTTTCAACTCAATCCCTTCTTGGCCTATTCCTGGATTTCGGTTTCCCTCCTTGTTTGTGAGTTTAAAAAACAAAGGAAAAGATACCAAAAATCCCTTCTTTGTAAAAAAAATAAATTTAGTTAAGAAAGAAGATTGATTTGTGATAGACTCCACGGCACGCTTGCGTGAGGTGGTCGTCGCCCGGACCGTTTCTAGCACAGTTGTTCGGTGAATTGCTTGCAACACCTTAACCCCTCGTTTATACTTTAGACGGTAATCTTGGTACAATTGCTCGCGTTCGGAATTCTGCGTTGAATGGACACCAACGACATCTTGACCCCTCGCTTATATTGAAGCGGTAATCTCGGTACAATCGACGATTGATGCGGTAGAAGACGCCACACACAACTATGAATTGTTGTATGATAAGTCAAATTGAATCTCAAAGAAATAACTAAGAAAAATACTTAGGAATTCTTCAAAGAACCAAAAGTAGAGAATAAACTCACAAATATATTGAATAATAATAATGTATAAATGTCTTTGATTACATAACTTGGACCTCTATTTATACTACTCAAAACAATCCAAATCCTAATAGGAATAAACTATAACCCTAATAGAAGTCAATTTGGAAAAAAATTCTAATTAAAAAGAAATCCTAATTATAATAGAATTTGATAAGTAGTTGGAAAATAAATCCCTAAAAATTAGGCTAATAGAAGATGCCTAATATTTTAGGAAACAAAATCTTTTTCCTAAAATCCCAAAATCCTTGCCACGTTAGAATCTTTTGCCACGTGAAACTTGCTTCTTTTCTTTGTATGTAATCTGATTATGTGAAGTTATAAAGACCCATATAATACTAGCTACATGTGAATAACTTGCTGATCAGGTGGCAAAAGATCCTAACGTGGCAAGGATTTTGGGATTTTAGGAAAAAGATTTTGTTTCCTAAAATATTAGGCATCTTCTATTAGCCTAATTTTTAGAGATTTATTTTCCAACTACTTATCAAATTCTATTATAATTAGGATTTCTTTTTAATTAGAATTTCTTTTCCAAATTGACTTCTATTAGGGTTATAGTTTATTCCTATTAGGATTTGGATTGTTTTGAGTAGTATAAATAGAGGTCCAAGTTATGTAATCAAAGACATTTATACATTATTATTATTCAATATATTTGTGAGTTTATTCTCTACTTTTGGTTCTTTGAAGAATTTCTAAGTATTTTTCTTAGTTATTTCTTTGAGATTCAATTTGACTTATCATACAACAATTCATAGTTGTGTGTGGCGTCTTCTACCGCATCAATCGTCGATTGTACCGAGATTACCGCTTCAATATAAGCGAGGGGTCAAGGTGTCGTTGGTGTCCATTCAACGCAGAATTCTGAACGCGAGCAATTGTACCAAGATTACCGTCTAAAGTATAGACGAGGGGTTAAGGTGTTGCAAGCAATTCACCCAACAACTGTGCTAGAAACGGTCCGGGCGACGACCACCTCACGCAAGCGTGCCGTGGAGTCTATCATTTGGTATCAAAGCTAAGCCTTTCTAGCAAGTTACTTATCTTTAATTTTCTGTCGAAATATATATTGTAAAAAAAAAAGCAAAAAAAAAAAAAAAGCAAAAAAAAAAAAAGAAAAAAAAGAGAGAAGAAGAATAGAAAAAAAAAGGGAAAAGAAAAAAAATTCATATTTTCATTGTGCTAACCAAACTTGTAGCACACCATCAAATTCCAACGAAGAATTCATACCGTTCCATCATCATCAATTCTGAAACGGAGCTACAATTTACAAATCTGACGCATACAAAAGGAGAGTACAAGGCAATCAATCGGTGATTTTGTGGTATTTTGATAGTCACACCATCTATAAGTTTGTTTAGTGATAAGTAATTTTGAATTGATTAGTAAAACCAAGAATTTTGTTAGGGAATTCAATAAGAACCTATTATAGAGAATATTAGAGGTAAAAGGCAAGAGTGTAAGATTATTAGAGGGTAAAAGCCAAATTTGAGCGATACACGAGTGATTCATTATTATTTGAGCGAAACACGTAAGGGAGTGTGTGAGAAAATTATTTTTATCTACTAACCCTTGTTTTGCAGTAAATATGTTGGGCTATGAAGAGCCATTAAAAAGAAGACCCATAGTTCATATGAAGTCTGGTGTGGATGAGTGGTGGAGATCATGGGAGGAGGATTATGACAGGCATCATAACTATCATGGACGTACGGAGCAGCCTCATAAACCTATGAAGCATAGGAGGGATCATTTATTGTCTAGGGAAATAAAAGTTGAAGAAGATCATGCGATTCTTGGAGAGTCATGGGAGACTAGAAAAGCTACAAGTGTGCAAGCTAACGAGGAAGAAACAATGCAACAAAAGAATATGTTTTATACTAGGTTTCTAGTACAAGAAAAGGTATGCATTGTTAAAATTGATTGTGATATTGGTACTAACATTGCTAGCACTACAATGGTGGAGAAACTAGGGTTGTCAACAGTTGCACATCCTCGACCTTACAAGATGCAAGGGATCGTCGATTGTGAGGAGGTAATGGTGACTAAACGAGTGTCAATTTCTTTTCGCATTGGCAGATACGAAGATGAAATATTATGCGATGTAGTTCCAATCCATACTTGTCATTTGTTACTTGGGAGGCCATGGCGACACAACAGGCGCGCAAAGCATAACAGTTGTACTAATAAGTATTCATTAGTACACAATCGAATAAGAGTCAACCTTTGTCCTATGACGTCCGAGCAAGTTCGTGATGATTTAATGTATTTACAAAAAGATCGTGATCAAATGCAGGAAGAAATTATAGAATATGCAGTCCAAGGAGAGTTATTGAGTTCAAGTGTTCAAGATGAAATCCATGATCAAAAGCAAGATGGTGAACATCCGAAAGAAAGTAATCAAGAAGAAGAGTTCGTACAAGGAAATACATGTGGAAAAGGTCGACAAAAAGAAATTGTTCGAAAGGTTGATAATGTAAAAGGAAAAAGTGAAAAGAGTGAGAATGAAAAGAAAAGAGAGATTGAGAAAAAAGAAAATGAAAAGAAAAGAGAGATTGAGAAAAAAGAGAATGAAAAGAGTGACCTTGAAAATAAACGAGAGAAAAATAAACGAGAGAGTGAGCATAAAGAAGAGAGAGAAGAAATATGTGACTATGAAAAAGATAGTGAGTTGAAAAGTGAGTTATATTTTGAAAAGCCAATGACTGTACATTCGTACAAGACGGCGCTTTTGAATACTAACACTAATGATTCTTCTTTGTCTAGTTTTGTTTTGTCTCTTGTACAGGTTGTTGATGAAATACCCCGTACTATCATTCCGTACTGATCAGCTGATAGTATTCCCGAGGAGACGATGGAGTTACCAAGGCGGGTTGGAGAGTTGGTGAAAGTGGGTATCGTGAGAGAAGACATGAGTTCAAGTGTTGATTATGAGATTATAATATCTAAGGAGGATGGGACAACGAGTTTGTTCGTCGATTTTGAATTGGTAAACAAGTATCGTTATTTTTTTTCTTATATGGATAATATGCTTGATAAATTGCTTAGTACTTGTGTTTTATCTACATGTGATAATGATCATATGATGACAATGCCTAATCAATTTAGCACGAGAGATTGTGATAAATGGAAAATTATTTTAGCATGTGAGTTATATAGGTGGTTAGTTATTTCTGTTAGATTAACTAATGCATCTAGTGTTTTCATGAGTTATTTAAAACATGTTTTGCATGCTTCCATTGGAAAATTTGTTGTTAGCTATTTTGATGGTAGAATCATTTTTATCATAAACTATGGAGGATATTTGATTTATGTTGAGTTAGTTTATGATCATGATATATATTCTCGTTGTCGATGTGTTTACTTGCATGAAATTAATTCTAGGTTTTGTTATCCAAATATTGACTTAGGGTTTCATGCTAGTCAATCTTTACATGAATTCTCGTTAGTTGACAATGGTAGTAATCATGTTGTTTCGTTAGAGCAATCTTCATTGCATGATATGCTATCATATGGTTTTGATTCAAGAAGTGTTTATCATCAAGATGGTTCGAGAGATGAGTTATTTGCATGTTTAGTTAGTTCACTTAGATTAGCTAAGACATTGCATACTTCCATGGAATTGTTGAATTATATTTTGCATTCTTTCATGGAAAAATTTGTTATTCTCTATTTTGATGATATTCTGATTTTTGTCAATACTTTAAGAAATTCTTTAGCATGTGTTGAGTTTGTTTGTGATCATCGTCGATATGTTATTGAATTTTCAACTTATGATTGTGATCTTTTTATTCCGTTGGTGCTATTATGTGATTTTGACTGTGTTAATGTCAATGGAAGGAGAAAGGTTGGTTGTGTTTTGCAGATTCTTGATAAGATCATATTCATCAAGGAAATCATGGATCGTACGATTCAATTCGATCAATGCATTGAGAGTCTACAGGGAAGTGTTTTGAATATTGTTCTAGTAGACTATGCATGTGATTTTGATTTATTTGATTTCTTGGTGATTAGACAAAAGGGAGTTGTTGATTTGTTTTATTTTGTGTTTAATCCAGGAATTCAAGAGAGTTTGCGTGAGAAATATGACAAATTTCAAGTATTGATATTTGATCCAGGTGCATTGACGAATGTGTTTCTGCGAAGGATTGAGATCATTATATTGAATTTTGATCCAGGAATTCGTCATTAGGAGAATCTACCACATGAAGAGTTTTGCGTGACGATTTTTGATCCAGGAGGATATAAGACTTTTCATATTCTTTCTTACTTTGTATTCATGATTATTTTAGTAGATAGTAGATTAGTTTATATATATAATTAGTGTTCTGCGAGTAACTGGTCTACAAATTGTCAATTCGGGAGAGAAGTCGGGCATTGTTATGTTCTTAGCGGGAGTTGGAGTTTTTGTTGCTTATATATGTCATTTGCGAGTTGAGTTTTGACATTATGATTGGTTTGATGCTACTAACTTAGTTTGTTTTTATGTAGGAACAATTTTGTGGTTGAATCATTTTTGAGAAGACGATGGGCTAGATTTGAGGACAAATCCTTTTGAAGAGGAGGGGAATGATACAATCCTGATTAGCAAGTTATTCACATGTATCTAGTATTATATGGGTCTTTATAACTTCACATAATCAGATTACATACAAAGAAAAGAAACAAGTTTCACGTGGCAAAAGATCCTAACGTGGCAAGGATTTTGGGATTTTAGGAAAAAGATTTTGTTTCCTAAAATATTAGGCATCTTCTATTAGCCTAATTTTTAGGGATTTATTTTCCAACTACTTATCAAATTCTATTATAATTAGGATTTCTTTTTAATTAGAATTTCTTTTCCAAATTGACTTCTATTAGGGTTATAGTTTATTCCTATTAGGATTTGGATTATTTTGAGTAGTATAAATAGAGGTCCAAGTTATGTAATCAAAGACATTTATACATTATTATTATTCAATATATTTGTGAGTTTATTCTCTACTTTTGGTTCTTTGAAGAATTCCTAAGTATTTTTCTTAGTTATTTCTTTGAGATTCAATTTGACTTATCATACAACAATTCATAGTTGTGTGTGGCGTCTTCTACCGCATCAATCGTCGATTGTACCGAGATTACCGCTTCAATATAAGCGAGGGGTCAAGGTGTCGTTGGTGTCCATTCAACGCAGAATTCTGAACGCGAGCAATTGTACCAAGATTACCGTCTAAAGTATAGACGAGGGGTTAAGGTGTTGCAAGCAATTCACCCAACAACTGTTCTAGAAACGGTCCGGGCGACGACCACCTCACGCAAGCGTGCCGTAGAGTCTATCAATTTGGGTGGTGGTGGTGGTGGTGGTGGGGGAGAAAGAAGAAGAAGGTTTGGATTAGAAGAATATTGATTCGGTTATCATAAAGTTAACTTTATGGTAAGTTACTCAATTTACCAATACAGTGTTGGCACGCAGAGAGATCACCTCCCGCCTACGTGTTGATACTGTATTGGTAAATTGACAAAAATTAATCATTTCCGAATAATGTAATCTAATGCTAAAAAATGAGATTGATTTGGAGTTGGGGGCATAGGCAAGGGACCTCCTTTATTGATCAAATTTTTTAGGAAAAAAAAAATCTGTGGATTATACTTTATAGGATTATACTTTATATATAGACTATCCTCTGTTGTTTTTCTACTTTATAGGATGCTCATAAAAATCTCTATGTTCAGGGAATTTAATAGAATATGTCAGTTTTTAGTTAAATATTCTTGTTAAACCTCTCAATATTTTGAATAGAGCTTTTTTAAGTGAGCATAAAAATTGAGCATTTGAATTTCACCTATTTATATTTTTACCCATCATTGGGGGTCAAAATACAAATAATTAAGTAAAATTCAAATACTGGTGGATAAAAATACAAATAAATAAAATTCAAATACACTTATATCCACAAATAATTTTTGTTTTGAATAATATTTTTTTGGTGAGTTCACAAAACTACGTCGTTTTATTGTGTGCACGATTTCACTTTAATAGTTAGAATCTTTTCTTCTTGGACATATCTTAATTTAGCTTTACCACCCTTACTTCAAGCTCATAAACACAGTATTAAAATCTACATTTGAGCTGGACAAAATGAACTGTTCTTTACCTTTCATTTTTATGATCTAGAAGAAGAAAAAAAAGTCAAAAGGTGTTTGCTTCATTTTGTCTGTTGTGTTGACTATTTGGGCTAAAAAATTGTTTTTCCCGACACTAGAAAAGAAAACAGTAAAAAGTTAACTGTAAAAAATTAGTATGAGTGATCCCTTGGTCTTGTATAGGAGTATAAAATCAGTTAGATTGTTGAGATCTATTTTGGTTTGCACATGGATTATATATATATATATATATATATATACCGCTTTTCTAGCAAATTGAAAGGAACGAATTAAGAACAAACCGGTTATATCGACAGTTTTTTCCGTCGCTATAGCATAGAAAGCCGGTTTTTTATACTATAGCGACAAAAAAATCCGTCGTTATAGCCAGTTCGCTCTTAGTTCGCTGAAGAGAGCCGATATATATATATATATATACACACACAAACGCGCGGAAAGAATCCAGCAGATACCCCTTGACAGAGGCGGAACTAGGGGGCGGGGGCGGGGGCGGGGGAAGGGAGGGGGGGAACATCTGACCCTGGTAGCAGAGGCGGAACTAGGGTCTAGGGTAGCCAGTTCGCTCTTAGTTCGCTGGAGAGAGCCGATATATATATATATATATATATATATATATATATATATATATATATATATATATATATATATATAGGGTCCGGATCCTGTCCGGACTCCCGGACAGGTGTAAAATCCGGACCTTTTTTTTTTTTTTTTTTTTTGCTTTTTTTTTTTTGAAACTACTAAAAAAAAAAAAAAAAAATTTATGGAATTGGAATTTTTACATTATACAGTGTTTTGGGCGTGATTTGGATGCCTATAACAAAACATGTCTGTACAGTCTGGGCAGACTGTACATACATTGGTTGGTGTGGGTGTTAAAAACACACCCAAAACACTGTATTATTGAAAAATTTCACTTCCATAAATTTTTTTTTTTTTTTTTAGTTGTTCTACAAAAAAAAAAAAAAAAAAAAAAAATTTCCAGGTCCGGATTTTCTCCCGTCCGGGAGTCCGGACCTGATCTTTATTCTATATATATATATATATATATATATATATATATATATATACACACACAGAAAGAATCCAGCAGATACCCCTTGACAGAAGTAGAACTAGGGGGAGCATCAGACCCTGGTAGCAAAGGCGGAACTAGGGTCTAAGGGGGTCGGGGGTCGGGGCCGGGGCCGGGGCCGGGGTTAGCCACAGAGCCACTGCCTGGCTGGTATTCTGGCGACTCCTTTTTTCCTTCAACGGCTGACTCAGTCTTCTTCTTTCGTTCTTCCTCTGCAAGACTGTAACACATGTTTTTTTTACTAACATGAAACAACATCGTTTCATTAAAAAAAATTCTATCAGATATCAGGACCATCAGATTTCGCCTCTTTTTATCAGATTTCTTCTTCCTAGGCATAATTTTCTTTTCCTTCTTCCGCCGACTACTCCTCCTCAAACGCTCATCCGTGCGGCCCGCACCTCTCCGCCTGCTGGCAGCAATTGCTGCTTGCTTGCCTCTTCCTCGAATCTTTGCTCTAATCCTTCTTGGGCCTTTCTTTGGGCTTTGGTAATTTCTAAATTCTAATTTAGGTTATGTCTTTCAAATTATATTATTTCATGTTAAGAATCAAGATTATCTCTTTAATTTTTCCAATTGTTGTTGTTTTAATTTAATAATTTTTCCGATTGTTGTAATTATATTATTTAAATTTTTCTTTAATTTAGGTTTGTTTTAATTTTTCCAATTATTTCAAATTAATTTTTCCAATTAATTCCATGACTTGATACCACGTGCCCAAGGAATGCTACTTCCTCAAGCCAGAACTCGCATTTCTTCAACTTGGCATAAAGCTTATATTCACGAATCTTTTGGAGTATCAGCCTCAAGTGTTGCTCATGATCTTCACGGGTTTTGGAATATATGAGGATGTCATCAATAAATACGACCACAAAGTGATCCAAATATTCCTTGAATACTCGATTCATCATATCCATGAAGGCAGCAGGTGCATTAGTCAATCCAAAAGATATGACTAGGAATTCATAATGCCCGTACCGAGTTCTGAAAGCCGTCTTTGGAATGTCATTGGTTCTAATCTTCAACTGGTGATATCCGGAACGAAGATCAATCTTTGAAAAGAATTTGGCTCCTTGCAACTGGTCAAATAGGTCATCAATACGTGGCAATGGGTACCTATTTTTGATGGTGACATGATTCAACTCCCGATAATCAATACAAAGTCGCATACTCCCATTTTTCTTCTTCACGAATAGAACAGGAGCACCCCAAGGAGAAGTACTAGGACGAATAAATCCAATGTCTAACAATTCCTGCAGTTGGGTCTTTAACTACTGAAGTTCAATAGGAGTCATTCGATATGGGGCTTTGGAAATGGGTTTTGTACCAAGTTCAAGGTCGATACAAAATTCAATTTCACGCTCTAGGGGTAGGCCAGGAAATTCTTCAGGGAATACGTCAGGAAATTCATTAACAATAGAAATATCATTCAAAACTGACGTATTTTTGTTTAGATCCGTGACATGAGCTAAGAAAGCTTGATATCCGTTTTTCAATAAACGAATAACTTTATGGCTTGAGATGACAGTGATAGATTTTAATGGTTTGGTTGCTTGAATTCGCATAATAGGTTGGTTAGGAATATGAAAGCTAACAACCTTACGAAAACAATCAATTTTTGCATGATGAGTACTTAACCAATCAATCCCTAGAATTACATTAAATGTAAGTATTTTCAATGAAATAAGATCGATAGGTAATGTGAGCATACTGATTTGAACCAGACAAGACTTATAAACTGTGGATGTAATGAAGGTTTCTCCAAACGGAGTTTCAACAGATAGGTCAAAGTCTAATTTTTCCGGAGTCAAATTTAAACGTTGAGCGAAAGTAGGAGAAATGAAAGAGTGGGTAGAACCAGTATCAAATAAAGTATAAACTTCGCTAGAGTTTATGATTAGCTTACTCGTGATGACCTCGTTCGGGTTCCTTGCTTTCTGGGAGGTCACAACAAACGCTCTCCCTTGCACTACCGGCTTTGACTTTTCTGGGACGGCCTTTGGTACCTCCATCCTAGCTGAACTTGTCTTCGGTGAACGACAAAATCAGGCTAGGTGACCTTCTCTTCCACAATTATAACATGCTTTGGACGGCATCGCGCAGTTTGGACTAATATGTCCCTGCCCTCCACATTTGAAGCATATGATAGGTGGTCGTTCTCCTTCTTTAACAACGAGTGCTGGTGCTGACGTCTTTCTATCATTATTGAATCTCCTCTTCTTAAAATGTCTATTCTTATTATTTTGGCCCTGATTACCACCGAAGTGATTACCATTTCTGGCCTGTTGATTTCCTCCTCGCTTGTTGTCACCGCTTCGATGACTGCTTTCACTAGTATTATCATTTTGCTGGTTGCTATCTTTTGGTTGGGATGACTCATTATC
Source organism: Panax japonicus (assembly GCA_020205505.1). Classification (NCBI taxonomy): domain Eukaryota; kingdom Viridiplantae; phylum Streptophyta; class Magnoliopsida; order Apiales; family Araliaceae; genus Panax; species Panax japonicus. The sequence continues at coordinate 5,041,818 of CM035099.1, forward strand.
ACGCTCCAATAACTGAGCCCTATTAACAACATCTGAATACAAACACAGTTTATGAGAGATAGGATATTGACGTATCTCAAGTTTCAAACCTCTTAAAAACATTCGCATCATTCTCTCCTCATTATCAACCAAATGGGACGCAAACCGGGATAACTCGGCAAACTTGGCTTCGTACTGCGATACGGTCATATTGTTTTGTTCCAGCTTGATGAACTCTACCTCTTTCATGTGATGAATACTTTCAGAAAAGTACTTGTCATTGAACAGTTCCTGGAACTTCTCCCAAGACATCTTCAGTGCGGCATATTGAGTCCGCTTTACAGATTCCCACCAGTAATCTGCCTCTGCCCGCAACATGAAGGTGGTAAAGGGAACCTTTTGCTCCTCGGAGCATCCCAAGACATTAAATATCTTGTTAATCTGCTTAATCCACATCTCCCCCTTAAGTGGTTTTGGCTCTCCAAAAAACTCCGGTGGTCCCAGTTCCTTAAACTGCTTGGCGGTGACCGTCCTAGAGTTGCCAGTATTTCCACCTGCATTTTGGACAGGAGCCGCTCTCGCCTGATATTGCATGAATTGCATGAAGCCTCGGAACATTCCATCGTTCATCATTTGGTCAGTGTTGTTATTTACCTGAGGATTGTCGCCTTCCTGAAGCACATTATCCTGACTATTGATCTGTGGAGACTCAACGGTCTCTTGTGCTCCATTGATGTTCTCAACATTCTCGAATGCCATTTTCAACTACTGCCACAAAATAAGAGTTAAATAACATATCACATATTATCCTTATACTCTGACCGACCAATTAAATATCAAATAAACTTAGGTAGGTCATACTAGCGAAAGAATTCTCCGTCTCCCCTCCTAGTTCTTCTCTCACATTTTAGCCAGGAATCATATCCCTAAGCTCTGATACCAACTGTGACGCCCCCAAAATAGGTATACATCACCCATCTTGAGTCTCCAAATACATGGTACATAAATCAAATACAACTTAATTATACAACTGTCGTGTAAAATACGACAAATCATAAACTGAGAGTTTAAACAAGAAAATTGCCTTCTAGACAATATTCATTCTCAATGGAGTCCTCATAGACAGTATACAAACTCAAATTCAATCCTCATTACATTTATTTTCACACTATCTAACAGAATAGTGAGGACTACTAGCTAATACTATCCTCCGGACCATCACTCCGTTCCCCGACTTGTCCCAGCTACGTTCTCATTTCCTGAAGAGAACAGTGAAAGAAAGGGTCAGCTCAACTACCACAGTAAGAAATATTATGACTAAGATAATGCAGAATAAATTATCATTAGTCTTCAACAATGTTAAAGTGATAAAATACAATAGACATCAAGTTTATCTGCAGCGGAATAAATAATCCATTAAAAGAGTCAAGTAGAGAATAAAATCTACTATCTTTTATGATTTAAAAGGTTTTTCATCATTTTTATCGCTGGGACTCAGCTTAATAAATAATCCACATCATCCATACACTACGGCCAAGGATATTCATTAGTATCACGACCACAAATTATCCATGCACTACGGGCCAAAGATATTCGTGTATTCATCAATGGTCGTGATCATGCCAACAACTGTCCATCAATGCACTACGGGCCAATGATGACTTTTACCACATCATTTGTAATATTACGGTCATGATTATACCGAATAATCCCTGATCATAATCATACCAAGTCCATCTATGCACTACATGCCACAGATGACTTTCAATAAAATATAAACATGAGGATGATGACAATGATAAAAGAATTCAATAAAACAAGTTCAAGAATTAATTTATCCAGGAACGAATAACGTCTAAATTGTCAACATGATACTTCTTTGTAGAGTAAAATTCAAGAATGCTCAGAAGAATATTTCATGAAAAGATACTGGATGAAGCGCAAATATCAAGGATATTCCACTAATTTCATGGAGTATAGAAGTCAAAACTTTAACCAACTGAGTATAATAAAGAATGAAATAACAAAAGAAATCACCAGGCATGTGATAGACCGTACAGGCAGGTTATTCCAACAGAATAATAAATAACGGAACCACGTCCGGCGTAAAACGCACAGACAGGATATTCTAACAGAATAATAAAGAATGGAATAACATAAGGATTTCACCAAGTATAGGGGGGTCTGCGTATACAGGTTATTCCAACAGAATAATAAAGACGGAACCAGGTCCGGTGTAAAATACACGGACATGATATTCCAACAGAATAATAAAGACGGAACCAGGTCCGGTGTAAAACACACAGACATGATATTCTAACAGAATAATAAAGACGGAATAATAGAAGAATGTCACCAAGTATAGGGTAGACCGCGTATACAGATTATTCCAACGGAATAATAAAAAATAGAATAACAACAATTCTCTTCATGAATAAGAAAGAATAACACCCCTTACCGTAAAAGAAACTGGATATAAGAGTAGGGAAGTAGCAGAATACTTTTTTATAGTTTCTCTATAATTTCTCTCTCTGGAGTTTCAGTGAATTCGTAAGAAATAATGAAGGAATGAACTTCTATTTATAGGAGAATGGAAGTGCACTGTTCATGAACGAAATTATTTTGCAGAATTATTTTCTTCAATCAACTACAATTAAGTCAATCAACTAACCAATAAAATCACAACAAAAATTAAAATATAATATATATATATATATATATATAAACACATGTTTTCAATTTATATATATCATTATTATATATTCATCACTTGATTTTTCTTCCCCATAACCAACATCAATCCCCCCCCCCCAAATCACTTTCACTCTACCCACCACTTTCCACTCACACACATCACTATCACTCTTTCTTTTTCCCCCACTATTTACCACTCACACATATAATATATATACACACATATACATATACATCAATTTCCTCCCCTATACGTAACTCCCTCTCACCTCCATTTCAAAAATCATTTTTCAACACATATAGGCCCCACATGTGGGCCCCACCTTTAAAAAATTTTCTACCGATTATTTTGAAAATGGGTAAATAGGGGTCCATAAAATAAACAAAATTTTATAAAAATCACCTTAATAATTTTAACAACATTTATCACCTTTATTATAATTCACAATATTAATCGACCAGGTTGTTCCCAGGAAAGAGGAGGCTTTCCAATAAGGATTTCTCCCTATTAGCGCGCAATTAGGTGACCAAACCTCTCCTTGATAGAACTTCTAGACATCGTTAATATAATATAAATAACTTTGTCGTCTCAATTATTGATTTTAACAATATATAAAATATCAACAATAATTGAATCAAATAACATGAGATACTATGCAACAATTACTATAACAATAATTGAAGAAAACTGAATGACTTCTCACGTAAGCATCAATAATCAATACCGTGTGTTACTATGCAACCACGCGTATTACTGTACTTTTACTACCGAGTAGTTCAACAGTATTAACGGTAAAACTTCCGCAGTTATTTTCTTAAAAATATTTTTGTCGTTTTCTTAATCCGACAATAATTCTATTGTGAGGTCCACCAATGATTGAGCTGTTGTACGAATATTCCCTGCTAAACCGAATATTTCCCAACTAATCGAATATAATATAACAACTTGCATACTTTGCAGAATTTATAAATACTACCCACAACTATAACATTATATCAAATTTATTCCATAATATTCAAAAATGATAATTATAGAAAATTTATCTTTATTTATAAAAGTTGGGATCTTACATTTTGATCCCCCTATGAAAACGTTCTGGTTCCGTCACTGCCCCTTGATCCTACATATATTTGCATATCCTCTTTAGCGACGGACCGGACGACAATTCGATCTGTCACTATATGTTGTCCGTCACTAAAAACTAAGGCGACGGTTCTCTAATATTAGCTACTGAAATCAACACCCAAAAAAAGGTCCAATTTGCTTTCTTTCTTTTTTCTTTTTCAAAAAAAGTACTAAATCATATAATATCCTCAAATTTATCGTTACAATTTTATTATCATGTCATCAATACAAAACTAAGCACTCATTAAATTAAGAGTAAAATTAAAAATATAATATTTTCTTGCAGATTATAAATTTTGTAAATGAAAGTCGTTTGTCGAGATGATGGAGTATCAAATTTCCTTGCATAGGTTTAAATGGTTGTTGATGCAATTTTCTCTATTAGGGGAGGTTGAAATTTAGCTCATTCCCAACCCATTTAGCGAAAATAGTTAGCATGAAGTTAATTTTGGTCAATTAACTAATACAGTGTTGACATGCAGATCGGGAGATTATATTCCTCTCTGCATGTCAGCACTGTATTGGTCAATTGACCAACTTACCATGAAGTTAATTTCATGATAACCGGATCTCCATTTGGCATAGCAATATTATGGTAGATTTTTAGTATTTTAATTTAAAAAATTACCTTTAAAAATGCTTTTGAATACAACATTAAAAAACTTGCAAGATATGTTTATATAGCATATATACTTCAATAATTATTAATCTAGCATTAATTAACTTTTACACCAATAACATACTCAACTTTGGTTTGTTTTGTTAGGCTTAATTTGCTTTAGGGTTATGTAGACGCATGCATGGTTACTTTGCTTTAGGGTTTTTGTAGGTGTTTGGTTTGGCTTTAGGGCATTTGTAGGTAGATGTTTGGCTTGGCTTTAAAATTTTTGATAGATGTTGGAACATCTTGCTAATAATATTCCTCCAACAATTTGATGCTCACATTGGTTGGTTTGGCAGACACTTGTGGGGATACAGCAAATTTAAAATAGAAAAACCTCAAAACCCTTTCTCACTGCTGAAACTTGCCTATTTTATTTTACACTAGCTCAAAAGTCTAAAGCAACTTTTATATAAATAAATAAATTTTTTTTAAGGATGGATAAAATGTGCTAAAGTTGTTTATGTGATTGGTTTTTGTTAAGAATAAGGAAGAAAAAGTAGCTTTCACTACTCTCAATTTCTTCCTTTTCTTCATTGCTTTTGCACCAAAGAATTAGCTTACATTTCTTATAGAATTACTTCCTATAAGTCATATATTTAGGAACAAAAGAATTATCCTAAAACGTCAGTTATTAAGGAATGGAGGGAGTAATCAATTACACATAACAGCATCGTTTTCTCATACTAGCTCACACAATTATATGTGGTGTCCCTCAGTCTTTCCTCTCTTTTTGTCATACTTTATTTTGGTGATATATGAGATCACTTGTGACATTAATTATCTTTGTGTTATGGGTTCTACTTATTTGGAAACAAAACCATATTCAAATGACCTAAAACTATACAAGAATTATATGGGAAATTAATTTAAATATACTTGGCTAACTACAAAAAGACATTCCCATTTGTTGACTAGATTAATTCCGGGATGTGTTTCTTTGAGATAGAAAGCTAAAGGTTAAAAAGTAAAACCTAAAATTCACATATTGGTCGTCAATGGTTATAAAAAGAAAAAAGAAAGAGGAATTTATCATCGCTAGATTGGTAGGATTTTAAAAAAAATACCATAAAGTGATAAAAATTTGTAAACTATATAAAAAGTACGATTTATCGTAATATTTATTATTTCATAATTTTAATATGATAAATTATCTCAATTTTAAATTTAAAAATAGCTTAAATTGATTTTAAAAATTAACAACAATTTTATATTTTGAAACAAAGAGTACAAAGAAGACAATTACAATATTTGATTTATCAAGTACGAATTGAGCTCGAATGATTTGATTTGATTTTTTTTTTGGAAAAAGGCAAAAGAATTTTATTTATGAGAAAATAAATTACCCAAAAGGCTTGGATTATAATAAATTACAATCAAATACATCTTCTCCCTCTGATTTGGAATGAATAAAATTCGCTGTCCGAGAAAAACCTCTCTTGCAACGATGAAATTTCATTCTAGAACCCTAACTCTTGATTTTATACCTCAATTTTTATTCGAAATATTTCATTTTAAAGTGTGACAAAGATTAAAATTAGAAAACTGTTATTTTTATATATTATAATAATATTTTTATACGAGTCTCTCATATGAAAGTAGAACCCACTCACTATTTATAATTATACGACAAAAATCATATAAAATATTAATTTTTTATATAAAAATATCACTTACCTAAAATTAAAGAGTATTTTTAACCACAAGAAAGTGTTTCTTACCGAAAACATTTTGAATACATTGACCATTGAATCCACTATACCCACAAAACACATGTTATTAGTGTCATGCAAGATGAAGATACATATATAGCTTCCTTCCAAAAATGAAATTATAATAATTTTAATAATAAATTTAGTCTTTAAATCATAAAAATAAATCATATACAAATGAACTTTTGCCTTTCTTCTATCTTACTTCCCAGCAGTACCAAAACCTAAAAACTGCCTTCCCAACATAAAGAGAGCACATATTTTATTTGTTGATTAATAAAATATACTTAACTTTTCTTAATAATGCAGAACATGTTTTACACTCTCTCTCTCTCTCTGAGTTTTAAAATAGACATAAAAAAAGAAAAGAAAGAGACGAAAAATTTAAGTTTTCTTTTTAATTCCTATGTTTCTGAGTTTTTTAATAAACGAAAAAAAAAAATAGATAAAAAATGTAAGACCCCAATTTTTAGGAATAAAGATGATTTTTTCTCTAAATATCATTTTTGAATACTAAGGTATGAATTTGTTATAATATTATAGTTGTTAGTAATATTTATAAATTTTGCAAAGTATGCAAGTTGTCATAAAATATTCGATTGGTCGGGAATATTCATTTTAACAGGGAATATTCGTACGACGGCACAATCATTGGTGGACCCCACAACGAAATTATTGTCGGAGTTAGAAAACGACAGAAATATCTTTTTATAAAAATAACGGCGAAAGTTTTACCGTTAATGTTGAAATACCCAGTGATAAAAGTACAGAAATACGCGTGGTTGCATAGTAGTACACGGTATTTGATGCTTACGTGAGAAGTCAATCAGCCATACTCAATTATTGCTATAGTAATTGCTGCATAATATTTCACATTATTAATTCTATTATTGTCACAGTATCATCTGTACAATATTTTATATTATTAAATCAATAATTGAAATGAAAAGTTATTCATATTATTATTTGCATTATTGACAATGTCTAGAAAGTTTTGTCGAGTAAAGGAGTTTGGTTACCTAATTGCGCGCCAATAGAGAGAAATCCTTATCGGAAAGCCCTCTCTTTCCTGGAAATGATCTGGTTGTTAATATTGCAAGTTATATTATTGATGAATAAATGTTGTTAAAAATATTGAGGGAATTTTTTATGATGTATTTGTTGTTTGACGTATTATTTGGACCCCCAACTTATCCATTTTTTAAAACTCTCGGTACAAATTATTTCAGTTTTGTTATATATATATATATATATATATATATATATATATATATATATATATATATATATATTGAATGGTTTGATATGGGGGATTACTTAAATGAGAGGGATTATTATTATTATTATTATTATTATAAGTTTTGTTTTTTATGAAAAATAGAATATATTATATTTTATTATGCATAGTGTTTGCATAGTAAAATCGGAAAATTTCACGTGAATTCTTAGAAAAATTTTCGCCCGTGAATTTTTTTCCCACTGTGCGTTCGTGATTATTTTCTAAATAGTATCCTTCCATTTTCTTATAAATAGGATGCTTAGTTTAGAATTGAAAATCACACCAGAATCAAAAAATTCTTCTTCTATAATATTTAGCGTATTTCTTTATAGTTTAAGGAAGTTTTGAGCGTAGAAAACAGTTCAAGTTTTATTCAAGAATATCCCGCTATACCAGTTGGAATACTCTCCTTTTTAAGGTAAGGGATATTATTTTTACTCAATATTCGTAAGAAATAATATTTTTTTTCCATACTATATAGTATGTAAGTAATATTATTTCGTTTCAAATTCTGAATTCTACACTCATGTTATTAAGTTTTGCTTCTATATTCCGTAAAATTAGTATAATATCCTTAAAATTTGCGCTTTATTTAGTATCTTTTCATGAAAATATTATTCTGAACATTCTTAATAATTTTTAATCTTTTTATGCCAGGGTACTATTCATGAAGTACTATTCACGGGGTACTATTCACTCGTGTAATATTCACCCGGGTTACTATTCATGATAAAAATTAATTCTTTTTTGGCCCAAATTAATTTTGATACAATATTATTCTTGAATTTTACTCCACAAAGCAGTATCATGTTGACAATTTGAAAATAATTGAATTCTGGATAAATTAAATTATAAAATTTTTAAAATTTATCCTTGTCTCAATTAATATCATTGTCATCATCTTCATACTTATATTGTGATGAAAGTCATCTTTGGCTCGTAATGCATAGATGAACTGTTGATTAGTATGATTATAACCAGGGATTATTTGGTGTAATCATGACTTGTAATGTTATAAATGATATGGTAAAAGTCTTCATTGGCCCGTAGTGCATTGATGGACAGTTGTTGGCATGATTATGACCATTGGTGATAACACGAATATCCTTAGCCCGTACGTGGTGCATAGATAATTCGTGGATGTGATACTAATGAATATACTTGGCCTGTAGTGCATGGATAATTCAGTGATGGAATATTAGCGCTAAAATTGATGATAACTTCTTTTTTAAATCATAGAAAATAGTAGATATCATGCTCTACTTGACTCTTCTAATGGATTATTTGTTCCGCTGCAGTTAAACTTGATGTTTATTGTATTTTATCAGTTTAACACTGTTGAAGGCTAATGATAATCTATTCTGCATTATCTTAGTCATAATATTTCTTACTGGGCTAGTTAAGCTCACCCTTTTGCTTTTCATTGTTCTCTTCAAGAAATGAGAACGTAGCCGGGACTAGTCAAAAAATAGAGTAACGGTCCGAGATGGTGGTTGTAGTAGTCCTCACTATTTTATAAAATAGTGTGATAATAATTATAATGAGGACTCCATTTAAGTTTGGATATTGTCTAAAAGATAATATTCATGTTAAAACTCTCAGCTATATTTTGTCGTATTTTACACGACAGTTGTGTAAGACCCTAACTTTTAGGAATAAAAATGAATTTTCTATAAATATAATTTTGTTAATATTATGGAGTGAACTTGATATAATATTATAGTTGTGGGTAATATTTATAAATTTTGCAAAGTACGCAAGTTGTTATATAATATTCGATTGGTTGGGAAATATTCGTTTTAACAGGGAATATTCGTACGATGGCACAATCATTGGTGGACCCCAAAATAGAATTATTGTCGGATTGAGAAAAAGACAAAATATTTTTATAAAAATAACGACGGAAGTTTTACCGTTAACTGTTGAAACACCCGGTGTTAAAAGTACAGTAATATGCGTGGTTGCATAGTAGTACATGGTATTGATTATTGATGCTTACGTGAGAAGTCACTCTGTTTTGTTCAATTATTGCTACAGTAATTGTTGCATAGTATATCACGTTTTTGATTCAATTATTGTCGATATTTTATATATTATTAAATCGATAATTGAGATAACAAAGTTATTAGTATTATTATTTGTAATATTAACGATATCTAAAAGTTCTGCTAATGAGAGGTTTGATCACCTAATTGCGCGCTAATAGGGAGAAATCCTTATTGGAAAGCCCCTCTTTCCTGGGAACGACCTGGTCGATTAATATTGTGAATTATAATAAAGGTGATAAGTTTTGTTTTATTATTATTATAAATGTAATAAAATAGAAAACTTTTTATATAAAACGGAAAACTTTTTATAAAGTTTTGTTTTATTTGGTTATAAATAGAATATATTATATTTTATTATGCATAGTGTTTGCATAATAAAATCTTTTGATATAAAACAGAATACTTTTATAAAGTTATTTGTTTTATTAGATTTTAAATAGAATATATTATATTTTATTATGCATAGTATCTGCATAGTATTTGCATAGTAAAATCTTTTTATATAAAACAAAATACTTTTATAAAGTTATTCGTTTTATTAGATTATAAATAGAATATATTATATTTTATTTAAAAGATTTTATTTTATTAGAATATTTTATTAATACTGCATAGTAAATCAATATGGACCGTCCGTTTAAAAGTAAATCAATCTGAACCGTTCATGAATTAGTTACTATTCAATCCATTCTCCTATAAATAGAAGCTCATTCCTTCATTATTTCTTACGAATTCACTGAAACTCTAGAGAGAGAAACTATAGAGAGAAAGAAGAAAAGTATTCTGCTACTTCAATACTCATATATCCAGTTTCTTCTGAGGTAAGGGGTATTATTTCTTTTGTATTCATGAAGAGAACTTCTATTATTCTATTCTTTATTATTTTGTTAGAATAACTTGTATACGCGAAGTACCGCATATATGGTAAAATTCTTCAGTTATTCCATTCTTTATTATTATGTTGGAATAACCTGTCTATGCGAAGTACCGCATACATGGTGAAATTCTTCTGTTATTCCATTCTTTATTATTCTGTTGGAATATTTTGTCTGTGCGTTTACGCATGACCTGGTTCCATTATTTTTTATTCTGTTGGAATATCCTGTCTGTGCGTTTACGCATGATCCTGGTTTCATTATTTATTATTCTGTTGGAATATCCTATCTGTGCGTTTACGCATGACCTGGTTCCGTTAATTATTATTCTGTTGGAATAACTTGTCTGTGCGGTCTATCGCATGCCTGGTGATTTCTTTTGCTATTCCATTCTTTATTATACTCAGTTGGTTAAAGTTTTGGATTTTATACTCCATGAAATTAGTGGAATATCTTTGATATTTACGCTTCATCCAGTATCTTTTCATGAAAATATTCTTCTGAGCATTCTTGAATTTTACTCCACAAAGCAGTATCATGTTGACAATTTGGACGTTATTGGTTCTTAGATAAATTAATTCTTGAACTTATTTTATTGAATTCTTATATCACTGTCATCATTATCATGTTTATATTATGTTGAAAGTCATTTGTGACCTGTAGTGCATAGATGGACTTGGTATGATTATGATCAGGGATTATTCGGTATAATCATGACCGTAATATTACAAATGATGTGGTTAAAGTCATCATTGCCCCGTAGTGCATTGATGGACAGTTATTGGCATGATCATGACCATTGATGAATACATAAATATCTTTGGCCTGTAGTGCATGGATAATTTGTGGTTGTGATACTAATGAATATCATTGGTCATAGTGCAGGGATGATGTGGTTTATTTATTAAGCTGAGTCTCAGCAATAAAAGTGATGAAAAACCTTTTAAATTATAGAAGATAGTAGATTTTATTCTCTATTTAACTCTTTTAATGGATTGTTTATTCCGCTGCAGTTAAACTTAATGTTGTTATATTGTATCAGTTTAACGCTGTTGAAGGCTAGCGATAATTTATTCTGCATTATCTTAGTTATAATATTTCTTACTGGGCTAGTTGAGCTCACCCTTTTGCTTTCATTGTCCTCTTCAGGAAATGAGAACGTAGCAGGGACTAGTCGGGGAACGGAGTGACGGTCCAGATGATAACATTAGTAGTCCTCACTATTCTATGAAATAGTGTGTTAATAAATGTATTGAGAACTTATCTTGAGTTTGAATACTGTCTAGAAGACAATATTTGTATTAAAACTCACAGCTCATGTTATATATTTAAGATTGTATTTGTATTCTGTACCATGTATTTGACGACTCAGAATAGGTGATGTATACCTATTTTGGGGGCGTCACAAGTTGTATAATTAAATTTGTATTTGAATTCTGTATCATATATTTGGTGACCCAAAATGGGTGATGTATACATATTTTGGGGGCATCACAGAAAACTTGGCCACTTTTCTTGCTAAAGTTTTCCGTCTAAAATTGGCTTGATTTGAACGGAAAAGAAATTGAAATAAGTAATATTTTATAATTTTTATATTATCCTCAACTTTCAATATAATAAATTTTAAATTACAAATCATGTCCCCAATTTATTTTTATCTACTAAACCTAAGCTAATAAAGATACCGCAAACGATTCAAGTACACATGGGTAGAACCAAGGGGGGCGAGGGGGGTCATATGACCCCCCACCAAAATTCTGCACATGCTATATATTAATACATATATTAGTAGTCAATAGCATATATATATATATATATATATATATATATATATATATATATATATAATAGTAGTTTATAATAGCACTCTAAAATTTTCTACATGCACTCCATAAATTAAAAAATAGAATACATTTTATTTTACAATGAAATTCAAATGAAAGAACTTAAAACACAATCAAATCTAGGTCGCTACTTGAGACTGAAGAATGATAACACAAACCAAGTTCTTTATTTACCAAATTATTTTCTACAAATATTTTATATTTTTAAGCATCATTAATTTACTTTAGAGACTCTCCCCTTTGTTAATTTCTTTTTGGATTAATTTTCTTTGTTCTATATAGAAAATTGATATTTTCATATAAAAATTAACATTTTTACATGAATCCCTCTCACGTATTTCTACATGAAATAAAAAAAAATATTTCTACATAAATTTTGATATTGACCAAAATTTTGAGACGTTTTCAAACTATGCAGAGTCGCAGGATACAGTTGCTTCCTCTCAGTCGTACAGTCAAAAAAGCACTACAAGTGTCAATAAATAAATTTTTTTATTGATGTATTTTGACCCCCCCTTTAAAAATATTCTGGTTCCGCCACTGCAGGTACATGCATTTGCTTATCTTCTTTACCTTCTCTTGAATATAGGCTTTTTGGTGTAATTTTCTTGTGAAGACTTCATATGGATTATAAGTTATTATTGGTGTAATGATTCCCTTTTTTGAATCGTAAATAGTATATTGCAATTAAACATGATAATATTAGTTACTTGAATGCTTTTTGCAAATATGTTATTTAAATCAAAACAAGACTAGCAGTGTTTGGATTACCATTAGAGAGAAGAATGAATTTCTTGAAGAATTTGATGAATAATCATTAGTATTAAAAATGCAGATTATGTTTGATGATTTTTGGGTATGGTATGACAATGACTTCGTAGAAATAGTTTTTGTTTAACATTTATTTGGATATTTGTATTTGATTATAGAATTTTATCTTTGATTAAATTTATCTTACATATTTTTATTCATAGTTTAATGGTAATAATTAATAGAAGGGTAAATATGTAAAAGTAATATTTTTCTTTTTATTTCATTGAAACTCAAAAACACACAAGAAAAGAAAATTGTTAAATTTTCTATTCTTTTCTATTAAAAACTAAGAAACAACACAAAAGAAATTTTTAAATTTTCTATAATTTTCTTTTTTATTCTAATGTTCTGATTTAAGTTTTCTATTCTTTTCTTTTACGTTTATCACTTAGAAACAAAGTGTTAGACCGACCAAATCCGGAGGATACTTCTCATTTTTATTTTTCAATCATCTTAAAATTATAATTTATAATTAAAAAATCATATTTTTAAATAAGAATTATAATTTAGCTTATAAAATGACGATTGTTTGAGAATATATTTTAAAACAAATCTTTAATATTAATTAAAAACATAAATTGGAGAAAATATTTAATATATTTCAAATATAGATAATGGTATGTTAAAATTTTTATGTTATTTTATAATGAGTAAAATGCAATTTACAATTTGACGAAAAGAAGTGAAAAGGACCGTATATAATTGCATAAACTATTATGCAAAATGATATTCATGTATTTGACGAAATTAAATTGTTACGATGATAAAATAAAATATATTAAAATAAAACTTATTTTAATTACTTCATTCGTCTCATAATAAAAGTTTTTATTACTATTTTGGGTAATTTCATATTAAATATTTACTTTTCTATAATAACCAAACTTTTACATATTTTTTTCTATTATGCCCGTAGCATTAAATATTTTATACTTTTTTTATTTTAATTCTCTCTCCATATTTAATAAGTTTGAAGAGATAATATTTTGAATTGAATAACTAGAAAGTCACTCTCTTATTTATATTAAAAATAATTAATGACATTATTATGAGTAATTTTATCATTTCATTCCTTTATTTAATATACGTGAAAATAATTAATACGAACGGATAATTTTGTAATTTCATTTCGTTCCTATTTTGTGCATAAATCCAATTGTACATAACAATTCACTTAACTACACTGCCGCAATCACCCACACTATTAGCTCAACCGCTAAACACACACTCCTCTTTGTTCTCCCTCTGAAAAACTCGTGCCACCAGTTCTACTTCTACCACCGCTGGTTAGTCTGTTACTTTCCCTGACTAACAATAAATCCTTCCCCCGGCGACATGGGTTGCACGGCGTCGAAGCTAGACAACGAGGACACTGTTCGCCGCTGCAAAGAACGGCGCCGTTTCATGAAAGAAGCCGTCTACGCCCGCCACCACCTGGCCGCCGCTCACTCTGACTACTGCCGTTCCCTCCGCGTAACTGGCACCGCCCTCACCTCCTTCGCCGCCGGTGAACCCCTCTCCGTCTCCGACAATTCCACCAATTCCAACCCTCCACCGCAACAACCTTTCTCCGCCTCTCACCACTACAATCAACACCGCACTAAACCCCCCATAAAACTGCCTCACATTTTATCAGAATCAAGCATTTCCTCATCTCCCAAAAATCAACTAAACCCAAATCAATACACATACAGAAAAGAAAAATCACCAATCAAACTCCATCACATTCTATCAGAATCAAGCATTTCCTCACCTCCCAAGCATAATCCAACAAATAATTTCAACACCTACAAAAAAATGAAACCAAAACTCCCCCACATTTTATCCGATTCCAGCATTTCATCAACTCCAAGAGGCCCAAACAATCACCAGTTCACCGATAATTACACGTACGACGCCAACGCTACTTACTCCAGAACACCTTCTCAAGCTTCCTCTGTTTGGAACTGGGAAAATTTTTACCCTCCTTCCCCTCCTGATTCTGATTTTTTTAATAAGGACTACGAAAACCACCAAAAAGGAGAAATTGATGACAATTCCTCAATTTATTCAAATTCAAAATATCATAAACACAACCCAGAATCAGAAACAGCATCAGTCTTCTCAAACTATGAGAAAAAAGCCAACAATCATCATCCAAATCAACAATCCCATCTTCATCATTTAGAAAGCGATGCTGAAGCTGAGGAGGAAGAAACGGAGATGGAGGAGAGAGAAGAGGTTCACTGTAGTGAATGGGGGGACCACTATAGCACCACCAGCACTTCTGATGACGATATGGCGGAGAGAGAATCCAGATCCGAAGTCGGGACCCGGTCGAATTTCGGATCCTCGGTACACAGCGAGGCGAAGGCTGCGTCGTTTCAGCCGGCGGAAACTCCGATGAGTAAACCGGATAAGTTCGGCGATGATGCCGGATCTTCGGTGAGCTGGAACAACAAAAACAATGTCGGAAGCTATGAGAATGAGATCTCCGATAGGAAGGTTGTGGTGAGGCACCGTGATCTAGCGGAGATTGTGGCGGCGATCAAGGAGTACTTTGATAAAGCTGCTTCCTCCGGCGAGCAAGTGTCGGAGATGCTTGAAATCGGTCGGGCTCAGCTCGATCGGAGTTTCAGTCAATTGAAGAGTGAGTTTTTCAGTAATTTTAGGATGTTAATTTTCGGTTTTTTGAAATAAGGGCGGGTTTGGGAGTAAATTGCAAATATGACACTCTTATTTGCACAATTGTTCTTTATAGAAGCTATAGTCATGCAAAGTATTCCTCTAATATTTCCTAAATTTTTTTTAGCACAACTGTTTCTCATACATACTTTAGTCATGCAAATATGTTCCTTTATTTTCTTTTATCTATTAAAAATTAATTTTATCTCTCCTCTCCTCATTATTTTATTTTTTAAAATGTATACTCTTTTTCTATTTTTTATTTATTTATTTTTATAAATATCTCTAAATTTAAAATTAGTATCAATTAATTAATTTTAAACAATATAATTATCAAAATTATAAATTTTACTATTTTTTATTTTATCTAAATGGTACTAATAATATACGACTTATTTTAAAATTGAATATATCTCAAATTGATTTAAACAAATCAAGCTTGATCATATATTTTGAACAAAAAAATATAAATTTAAAAATATTTTCAAAATTTTCATCATACGACTATTATTAAAAATTGAACTCTGTATTTTTTAAGACAAACAAAGAAATTTTTGAAAATATTGAGTTCAAATTTTAATAATAGTTTTATGATGAAAATTTTGAAAATATTTTCATATTTATATTATTTTTTGTTCCAAATATAAGATCAAGCTTGATTTTTTTAAATCAATTTAAGATATATTCAATTTTAAGATAAATTATAAAGTTATTAGTACCATTTAGATAAAATAAAAAAATAGTAAGGTTTATAATTTTGGTAATTATATTGTCTAAATTAATTAATTTATACTAATTTTGAATTTAAAGATATTTCATATTGAATTCAAAATGTCAATATAAAAATAAATAAATAAAAAAAGAAGAATAGTATACTTTTTACACAAATTTTAAAAATAAAAAATAAAAAAAATGAGGAGAGGAGAGAAAAATCAATTTTTAATAGGTGAAAAAATTGAAAAAATACATTTGTATGACTAACGTATCTATGAGAAACGATTGTGCTAAAAAAAGTTTAGGGAACATTAGACAAACACCAACCAACGCATTTACGAGGAACAATTGTGCTAAAAAAAATTTAGAGAACAGTTTAGCAACAACATGACAAATAGGAGGGGTCAGATTTACAATTTAGTCGTGTGTTTGGTGTGTGGAAATTAAGTTTGATTTTTTTATTATTATTATAATTATAATTATTATTATTATTATTATTATTATTATTATTATTATTATTATTATTTGGTGTTGTAGAAACGGTGTATCATTCCAGTGGAGTGCTGAGTACCCTGAGTTCGAGCTGGACCTCTAAGCCGCCGTTGGCGGTTAAGTACCGGTTTGAACCGGGTTCCATTGATGAACCGGGAGGTTCAAAGAGTTTATGTTCCACTTTGGAGCGGCTCTTGGCTTGGGAAAAGAAACTCTATCAGGAAGTCAAGGTACTAGTATAATACTATTACTAATCCTCAAATCTCCTTTTTCATATGTAATTTTAATTTGGGACAATATAGTATTAGTTTTAATTAAAGATGAAAATGGGTAAATCCTCCTAAATATTAGACAGTGGATAAAAAAAAAGTGGCATTTGTGGGGTTGAATTTTTGTAGGAAATGATAAAAATTTCCCTAAAGATGAACAAGAAGGAACCTACATGGGGAATCCTAAGATTGTGATGGGTGGGCTTGCTTTGAATCACTATTGTGCTATAAAGAGCACCTTTTTCAACAGTGTAATTAGCGCGTTGGCATATAATTACAAAAATACGCTTGATTAGTGTTTGTTCTGACAAGGACAAGCTGCACTGATCTTTGTCTGTGAGGTAGGAACAAGCCAGTGTATTTGCCTAACTAACTAACTAACTTATCATCATATGTTTGGAGTAATATGCCTAACAAGAGTAACTCCTACTTCTTGTCTTGACTCTTGATCCCTTTTTGGTTAATGTATCCAGAAAAACTTAGCTGTCTAATTTGGGATTCCAGGATGATTTACTAGCTCGCTAATGAGCTTCTAATATATCCGCCGAGTCTTATGGTGAGATACTTTGTGATATGACATGAGCAAGGATTTTTGGTTAACGACGTATTAATATTATTTTTGTCAACTGTTCTGATCTGTTAGTTAAATAATTTGACTCAAAAAGGTAATGTTGTGCTTAGAAGAAAGCTAGAAACAATATCATAAATAAAAGGTGGTGTTTATTGGACGCAAATTGTTTCGGCAAGCACTGAAGATATCTTACGTATCATGGTACCTTTGTCTTTTAGTCTCTTGATGTAATTGGAATTTTGTTAAGTATAGTACACATTTAAGACGAAAGAATTTAGTCATTTGTCAAGGAGGAGCCTGCATTAAATTGGAATGAGTTTGTGTTCGTGCATTTCAGTTTTGATTTATGAGTATTAACGTGGGCATTAATTTGATAATGGGTGCAGGCTAGGGAAGGAGTGAAAATTGAGCATGAGAAGAAGTTGTCTGCGCTACAGAGTCAGGAGTACAAAGGAGATGGAGTAAAGTTGGAGAAAACAAAGGCCTCAATAAAGAGGTTGCAGTCCCTAATTTTGGTCACATCTCAAGCTGTATCTACCACCTTTTCAGCTATTAATGGTTTAAGAGATGCAGAACTAGTCCCGCAGCTTGTCGAACTTTGTCATGGGTAAGTAATTTCTCTTCTAATTTATAGCCATGTCTTATCTTTTCTAAGATTATATGCCTATTCAATGAACTAAAAATTTTAGAATCTAATACATTAGTCAATCATCCGCCCATATTTTTTGTGAAGTATTCTGTAAATTGTTTTATGGAAACGAAAATTAGACTTCTTCTGCACTTCGTTTTCTCTTTTGTTTATATCACCGACGCATGAACCTCATAATTCCTACTTTCTTATAATTAATAATTCCCAACACCTGGACTTCCTTGTCTGGGTTTAAAAATTAATAGAAGTTTCAAATTCCAATCAGAACTATAGCTTTTTTTGGTAGGATATTGGTGGTATGGGATGATCAGTAAAAATAAGGGTCATGTGGTCACAAGTTGACTTTATTATAATTCGAATGCTCTATCTTCTTGTTTAAATCATGCATGTTTAAACCACTGGCCTTTTCCTGTGGGTAGTTGAAAATTATGAATTTTGAATCTGCACATTCCGTGCCAACTAGCTTCATACCTCTATAATTAATGGGACCTATTGTCCTGGATTCTGCCAATTGCTAGCAGCTTCTAAAGATCAAGATGTGGCCCCAGTTCTACTTTGATCTATGGTCTTTTTCGGCGAATACTTCCACAGGTTTTGTAATCAGAAATTAGTGGTTGGAAAGTTAGGTGCATCCCTTTAACTGTAATATGACCCACCATTCTGGTGAGTCACTGGTACTGCCAATAGATCAATAGCTATCTTGCAGGGTGGGGTGAACATGTTTCAAAGGAGTATCTGTCATAATTGGGGAATTACTAATCGAGTGTAAGATTTTTCAATTCCACGCACTTCACATGAACCTTCTAATTTCTAGCCTTGTTTCTAATCGCAGAACTATGATTTGCAATGTACTTCTTGTTCTGGATAATTCATGGTGTGAGACTGTAGAATTTGATGGAGTATATAGAAAAGATTCTGAGACTTAGCTTTTCCATTTAAATTAATAAATGGGGCGTACCTGACAACACAAAAATACAATCATAATGTTGAAAGTTGTTCAAAAGCCCAAACCCGATTCTGGTAATAATGTAAATGACTATAGTTTGGTAAACTGGTTTCTCTTTGTTGAAGCTCAATTTCTCGAGTTCATAGACCAAGTTACAAATCACTCGCATAGAGAACTAGCCTTTTAGTTTGACTATCCACGATATTCTCACCCTGTTGGATTCAAATTTATATGATCCTTAAATGGGATTTCACTGCTGGATTGTGTTTTTGCATGCAACATATTTAGATTGGTTAAATCATGAATGCAGGTTCATGTACATGTGGAGATCAATGAACCAGTTCCACGAAGTGCAGAACCACATTGTGCAGCAAGTGCGAGGCCTAATCAACCGATCAGCCAAGGATGAATCGACTTCCGACCTGCACCGGCAGGCAACACGTGATCTTGAGTCGGCTGTGTCTGCCTGGCACTCCAGTTTCTGCCGCCTAATAAAGTTCCAAAGGGACTTTATCTGCTCTCTCCATGGCTGGTTTAAGCTCAGCCTCATTCCCATCAACAATGAACCAACTAATGGCAACATGGAATCTCCTGAGGCATTTTCCTTCTGCGATGAGTGGAAGCTTTCCCTTGATCGTGTGCCTGACACAGTTGCATCTGAAGCCATCAAAAGCTTTATCAATGTTGTGCGTTCTATAGCATTAAAGCAGGGAGAGGAGCTCAAGATTAAGAAGCGAACTGAATCTGCGTCTAAGGAACTCGAGAGAAAAGCTTCATCTCTTAGGAACATAGAGAAGAAGTATTACCACTCGTACTCTATGGTGGGGATCGGGCTCCCTGATACTGTCCCCGATACTGGCCATGTGTTGGATGCAAGGGACCCCCTCTCCGAGAAAAAATCCGAATTGGCAGCTAGTCAAAGGCGGGTTGAAGATGAGATGATGAGGCATTCCAAGGCTGTAGAGGTGACAAGGGCTATGACATTGAACAATATTCAGACAGGCTTACCGGGAGTTTTTCAGGCTATGACCAGTTTTTCTGCCTTAATCATGGAAGCACTTGAGGTGGTGTGCAGACGCTCTTACGCGATTAAATAGATAAAAACATACAGTTCTTAATACTAATAATTATCTCTCTTTTTATGGTTTTTTAGGCAAGTGAAAATAGTAAGGGCTGGGATTTTTTTGATGGTGGCCTATTTTTGCTTTTGTTTTTTCAGATGTTATATCTTTTTTGATATGTATGGGGTAGATTTTGTCATCCTTTTTGTTGGTGGACTGGAAGGAGGGGATGTTCCTGTACGGTAAATTCCTTAAATTGTTGCAACTTGGGTTCAATTTATCAGAAGATAAATAAATTGAATGGCCCTTCTGCTTATTTCTTGTCTAGTAGTATCATTTCTGTTAGTTCCACTTGTCATTATTTGTTAACTTTCAGCTCCTATTCATCTTCTTTTGTCATCTTCAGTGTTGTCCAGGTTCATGGTAAAAGAAAAACGATTAACCTTATGTTTGTCAAACTCAATCCGAGTGTTGGAGTTGGAATTGGAATTGAAAGCATATTTGTATTTCTACATGGGAGGTATGTAAAGTATCTCAACAAATCACACACGATGTGAAGGAACCTCCATAGCAATTATGTCTAGTTTACATTCGTGACTAAGGTCTTAAAAAACAGCTTTGAGATTTCAGGATATATCATCAAAACTGTGGTGATTGGATATTAAAAGGTATAGTAACAGATATTTTTAAAATGTGAGAGAAATAATATTCTCAAGTAATTTTATTATCAATTGAGCCACTCTTAAAGTTTACATATTTTATCTATGTAAAACATGGGATTCAAAAAATCTATTCCGAGTATGATTGTTGCAAGTCATTTTGAAAGTCCATTCAGCAAATTCCATCAAACATTGAGAATTTGAAGGTTATAACTTTCCAATAAAAACCAAATTTTCTCGTCATAGTTCAGTAATATTCATCAACAAAAACACATGGATTGCCTCAATTTTCCATGAGCTTAACTAATGCAATAATACAACACAACCTAAGGATTCTATAGTTTTAAAACTAAAAGAACTCAAAGTCCAGAAATTTACCCCCAGGTTTGATATCTGCCCCTACCATCCTTTTACTGGTATTGCCAAACCCAATTGGATCAACTGCCCCAAACTTTGCAGGTGGCTCAGCCTCCATTGGTCTTGGCACCTCCGGTGGTGTGCTGCAGCGTATCAGAGCCCAATTTACACCTTCGAAAAAGGGATGTTGTTTGATCTCAGTCGCTCCCCTCTTCACCCCAAGCCGGTTCTGTGGCTCCTTTACAAGCAAACCCCGGATCAGATCCCGGCTAGCATAACTAGTCGGGGGCGAGTCTGGGAATTTTAGCTGCTGCCCTACCACATTGAAGAGCGTTGCACGGTTTCCTGATCCCTTGAAAGGGGTCTTGCCGTATAGTAGTTCATGTAAGAAAATGCCAAATGTCCACCAATCAACTGCACTACCATGGCCTTCTCCCTTGATAATCTCTGGGGCTAAGTATTCATGTGTGCCGACAAAGGACATGGACCGAGCTGCAGTAGGCTCTGCAACGAGCTCAGGAAGTCGGCTGCTGTGGAGCCCAAGCACAGATCGAGGTTTTCTGCTGCTTTTTTTGCTCTTGTGAGGGAATAACCGTGGAAGGAAGCACACTGGTTGGATGCATGCTGCTGAGGGCTCCATACAGGCAGGCTGAACGCAAAATGCACCACCAGATCCTCGTCTTGAAGGATCAGAGTCAAATGCAGAGGTTCTTACGAGGGTAGGGGACACCGCACATCTTAGGGAGAGATCAAAGTCTGACAGCATTATATGGCCATCATCGCGTACCAGTACATTTTCAGGTTTTAGGTCCCTGTACACAACTCCCAGCATATGGAGATACTCGAGTGCTAACAGAACCTCAGCAGCATAAAACCTGCTTACGTGAAGGAAATCGTTGATTAGGATTGTTATTAGTCAGAAATATGTAAAAAGAAAAACTTGAAAATATTATTATTTTTTTTATAAATTGTAGAAATTTAAAAGATGTGTCTGTTCCATCAATACCAATTTGCTTACTCGTTAAATACAGTAGCATATGATCAGAAGTCAATGACAACGGCAACGCAATGGCGAGACAACAAGTTCTAGTGTCCAACACATTTATCAGATGGTGTAGGAGGACCAGGCACCTAAATTCCTCTTCTTTAGGTGATAAAATAAAAGGGGAAATAAAATACAACTAGGATTTGTTGTAAAACTAAATACTAGTGTTTTCAAACAGAAAGATCCACTGTTCTAGTGTACAATAGAATTCCAGCAAAAAGAAAGAATGAGATTGCCTGAATAATACAAGCATGAAACTAAATTCTTAATACAGGAATTGATACAAGTTTCAAATTTGTTATATGCTTGAGGCCTGAGCTTCAAGGGTGGTTAATTGTTCCACCTACAAGCTATTTTTTTCCAGCAGAAAACAATCACCTTTAGATATTTCTGACCACAGATGTATTTTTGTAACTAATCAATTATTTTCATGCATTAATTTCAGCCCAAGTATCATTAAATGCATATGCGCTCTGTTTAAGACCAACAAGTATTTTTGGGCAGGAAGATCAAACTTTCAAAATAGACACATACCTGCTTGCATGTGCAAGAAGAATACACTTTCAAAATAGCGTCATTAGAATATTGAAACCCAGCTCCTTTAAGTAAGATTCTGTTTGTGTGGAATCGCATATTTCAAGCTAAAAAGTACATTTAGGTTGTGTTTGTTTGTGTCTGAATGCCTCTTAATTCACTTGTCTCTGATTCGGTCAAAGGCAAATCTTGTTTGGTAAATTTTTTTGCCTCTTAATACCTTTTAATCGTCAAGACAGAAACTCAAATCTTAACGATTAAGAGTTGTCTCTTAATAATTTATTTAAAATTTATGGACAAAAATAGCCTCAATAAATATTGTATTCCTTCAATTTCAAATTTTAAAATCATTCAAATAAATTTTTTAAATAACTCAGTGTTAAAATGATAAAATAGTATCATTTAGATGTTTTACACTTTTTAGTTACCAAACAGTTTTCTAGATTCACATGTTATTTCATTCAGATGATCTAATTTATTAAGATGTATTAATCATTCACATCTTAATTACTCAGTTTTATTCATTCAGATGATCTAATTTATTAAGATGTATTAATCATTCACATCTTAATTACTCAGTTTTATGAAACACCACCTTAGACATCAAAGAAATTACTTAAAGAACCTCAAAATCCATCTCATTCTGATATTTGAAATCATATAAGTCTTATGATCCAACAACATATGAAACAGAGAACTCGTCCGTAACATAGTTTGTCCGGAAAAAAAAGAAGAAAAAACTAGCTGACAAGTTAAAATATTTAACCACAAAAAACATGTCAACAAAATTAAAACATTTTTCGTAATAAGTTTGAAGTATAGAAGATGATGGAGATAACTTCAGAAATCTTCTCATGATGGCCAAAAACCGATAACTAATAATATAAGGAGATAGCCACGAAAAATTATAATTTGTGACATCTCAAGCATATATCACAAAGAGAACTATTTTTAACACAAATAAAATTGCATGTAAATGAAGGATTAGAAAACATGTCTTCATGATATAAGCTACAATAAATTTATCACCCCGAAAAAGTGCTAAGAACATATAAATGCTATGAATAACCAAAACTAGGAAAAACAACATACCGTGCTGCATACTCGGAAAAATGTTTTCCAGGTTGCCGCTGCCTCAGGGTGTGCAGATCACCTCCCGGACAATATTCCATGACCAGACACGTGAACCTATCAGTCTCAAAATGAGTGTACAATGTCGGCAAAAACGGGTGGTCCAACAACTGCAATATCTCTCTCTCCGTCTGAGCTCTGGTGAGCTTCTTCCTGCTTGCAAGGGAAGCCTTGTCCATCACTTTCATTGCAAAGTAACATCGAGTACCACTCAGCTCTGATAGATACACACTACCAATGTCACCACAGCCAAGCCGTTTCAGTAACTTAAAATGACTCATGCCCAAAATTCCATCCCGGCATCGTATGGCAAGAATAGCCTTCCACCTAGGATCATTTCCTTTGTGAGGCTTATTAGCACTCCCTGTAAAGTCACTCCAATTACTATCCTCACTAAGGCCACTGCTAGCACTTGCTCGGCTCATGCTAGTTTTACCACTTTCGAGAGAATCCCCTAGACCACTGCCTTTAGTACTTTCATAGTTCCTGTCAACACTAAGCATTCCATCACTCATAATCCCATCACTTCGATATGTGCTGGTACAGCTATTGACAATACTCATAGCAGTGACAACACCAGTACTATCTATGCTACTGAGGGGACTTACATTGCCACTTGGAGGCAAAGAGGCATCCCACACACATTCCTTCTCCTCCAAATCTCGAGGGAGGAGAGAGTTCTCTGTATTTTGTGATGGACGAGGAACTGAAAATGGAGAGATTACCACCCCCAAGTCATTGGGCTCTTCAACCAAGCTGTCTGCGGGTGAAAGAATAGATAGACTTGGATTGATGCTAGGAATCCGAATTGAAAGATCTTGTAGAAATGGACCTTTCATGGACAAACTTTTCATCAAGCATTTACCCTCAGATTTGTTTTGGCCAATAGGCACATAGACTGGCCTCATCAGATCCGTATCAACAGGCTCCGGGGGATGACTAGCTCCAGAGAAAGAATTAGTGCCGCCTTCATCAAGCGAACTACTGCTGCCCTTTAATGTAACAACATCAAACATAAGTTCATCATGGTCCTGCAAAGAGTTTTTTCCTTTCCATGTTCTTGCAGTTTTTGGAGAGTCTGAATCTAGAGAATCCCAGTCAGCATACTCGTCCAGATCTTCCCTAACCATAGTCAAGTGTGCATTTGAAATCTTAATGGGAAACTGCCCAGGAAGTGATTTTGATTCAGGAACCCTTTGCATTTCTGACGGTTGTATATCATTACAAGGATTCCTTGCAATGAAACAGCTCTACAAAAGGGCAAGAGCTAAGTAAAGAGGTAATCCACCAGATCATTTCTACTTCAGATTCCTCCTAATCAAATTACGTGACATAATAGGCTTTACACACCAGAAATAGTAAAAATCTACAGATTGAACCTAAATTAATCATTTATTTGGTAAGCTTTAGCCTTTCTAATGACGGATGATACAGGCATTCACTATCACCCGTCCTACTGGGAAAAATAAAAATCTAAAAATTAACCCTCAACAAAACAATATCATCCATCAATGGACTAAACAATAATAACTTCATATTTTCCATAACAGTCGGTTGCTTACCTTCAATCTTACGAAAATTTAGACTAGAAAAGAAAGAAGTATTGGAATCAAATATTAGCCAACTTAAACCAAATGTTAAAAAACTCTGATTCCTTCTTTACTCATGCCTGAAATTACAAAAACCCTCGAGTCATAAAACTCTACTCAACAAAATCAACAATAGTTTATCTAGATCAACCAACTAAACAGTAAATAACTCACAAAAATAAAACTTTAAGATACACAATCCACTTGGAACAAATTAAATAAATAACATAACAGTGGAGAAATAAAAAAAGATGCAAAACGCAGAAGGTCCAAAAAGAAAGTGCCAATACCAAGCTTTCTAAATTTTCATCGCATCACATTTTCAACAAATACATAAACATACAGACAAAACACATACATTCTTAAGATTGGTTCAATTCTAGGCGAACCCATTTATAAAAAAAATCAACGCAAATGAGCAAAACCCCAAATCAAAAAACCTCAATATATGAACTATTTTACCAGATTGAATAATATAACTGAATCCCGTACAGTAGAAGAATGTGGATCTAGCTAGGGGCTACGGCTTCTTTATTCCCTTTTCCCCAGAAGAAATTGAGCCAAATGCTGATTACCCAGAACAACAACCGCTCCTCTTTCTCTCTCTATTTTCGCGTAAACAATTTCTTCTCTCAATGGTTTAAAAATGCCCCCATTAATTCAACAGTGAGGCGAGAAACAGAGAGTAACCAATTTCAGTTCCTCTCTCTAGGCTAAGGGGATTTGAGCTATATTTCTTTCTATTTCTCTCTCCTGAAAAAAGTAATGGGGATTGATTGGTACTAGTGAAAGACTGATTACATACTACTACTACTGCTACAGTGCTACTACTTGCTTTTCCTTTTCATCTCCTCTCTCCTCTCTCCTCTCTCCTCTCTCCTCTCTCGTGCTTTTGGCGCACTTTAACCATGTGTGATGAGGAGATAGAAAATGTCTGTGAGTGAGAAAGAGAGAGGCTGTGCATGTCAGCCATTGTGTATATTGGTGGGACCAGACTATGTATACAATTACTATTACTACTACTATTTTTGTAGTGGGCCAGTGGGATTTGAGCCCGTTACTGTTCCTTTTTTGAACTACACGTTTTTTCAAAGGGGAGAGAAATTTAGACTTTTGAGGAATTGATGGATTTATACTTTATACCCACCTTGTATCAATCAATTACCGGTATACTATTAAAAGTTTTTTACCGAATTAAAAATCATTATGAAAAAAAAAATTCACGCATATTAAAAAAATAATAATAATAATAAAATAATCCATAATAATTAATTATATATTTAATTAAATATGAATAAAGAATTAGAATAAAAAATAATAATACTAGTATCAGTCACACAATACTCACATACACACAAGTGCATACTCTGGGCCCCACATATCAGGTTGGGGTCCACAATATATATGTGTGTGTATGTGAGCATTATGTGACCTTTTTTACGTGATAGCAGTATTGTTCGATAAGAAAAATATGAGATATTTAATGTTAAGGGTATAATAGAAAAAATTGTGTAAAAGTTTGGTTATTAAACGAAAGTGAACATTTAACATGGGAATACTTAAAATAGTAATAAGAACTTTTATCCTGAAGAGAGAGGAGGGTATGATATATATATATATATATATATATATATATATGTGTGTGTGTGTGTGTGTGTGTGTGTGTGTGTGTGTGTGTGTGTGTGTGTGTGAAAGAAATATGAATAGACTAATTTATAAATAATTATAAGAGATTCGCTTACCGTGAAGTTAATTTTATGATAAGTTTGTCAATTGATTAATACAGTGCTAACACACAGAGAGATTATCTCCGGACCTGCGTGTCGACACTGTATTAGTCAATTGACTAAAATTAATTTCATACTAATCACTCTTAATTATAAGGTTGGTTCATGTATTTTTAAAATATTATTAACTATAGTTATTTATATAAATCGCAATGAAAAATGTTGATATAAAAAGTCACAAGATATATTATCTTTCTAGCATTAAATGTTTTACATATTTTTATCAGTATGTACTCCTTTCGTTCCAAAAGGATGAGCAAAGTAGTACAATTTGCACACATATTAAGAAAAATTAAAAATAGAGAAAAGAAAGTAAAATAATTCTAAATTTATCCTTGGTGATCCGAAAAAATTATATAAAGTGATAAGTACTTTTATTTTTTTTATACTGATGAACCTCACTAAATGATATATTTACCTTTTATTTTATGTATTTTATTTCACTCTTTTTAAACACACAAAATTTTATACATTTAATCATTATTTTAGGGACTGGGGGAGGGAGTAATATATAAATCACAGTTACATAATCTTTTATACCCCCTTCTCATAATAAACGTCCTAATTTAACTTTTATGATCAAATTGATCATTTTTAGAATTAATAAATCTTAAAAATATTAAAGATACACGTCAAAAGATTATGATCATAATAAAGTACGTAAAATTTACTACTAATGTCAGGTTTCGTGATTTAAGAAATCTATATAAATAATTTTAGTTATTAATTATAAAAATAGTCAATTTAATCATAAAATTTAAATTAAGATGATTATTATGGCACTGAGGGAGTGAGTATATAATTTGAAGATATAGTGGTATTTAAATTTAAATTTATGGCATTAATGTGACGCCCCCAAAATAGGTCCAATCTATCCAACCTATTCTGAGTCGTCAAATACATGGTACAGAAAACAACTACAACTTTATTACTACAATTGTCGTGCAAAATACAACAACACATATGTTGTGAGTTTTGATACAAATATATAACAACTGTGACTCTGGACACCAACTTGGATAGCACGTCACAATGACACCTTACATAAAGGTACAGTCAATAACTATTTTAGAAATTAAAATCTTTGGGAAATGCTTAAGAAAACCTTCGTACACGGGAGGCCATGCGTTTAGGTTATAATAGATATCATATGTCCACAGAATTATCATTGGTTGACCCAATAGACCCCAAAGAAAAATGAGAAGAATACTATCATGTTCTTTCCAATGGTGAATCTTCTCTTGACATATAACTATCTCCACTGTCTGTAATTGAAAATTATATTTCAACCAAACTCCAAGATCATATAGGTAGTGCTCTTAGATATACTCAACAAGTGGATGTGCAAAACTGTGACGCCCCCAAAACAGGTATACATCACCCATCTTGAGTCGCCAGATACATGGTACATAAATTAAAATACAACTTAATTATACAACAGTCGTGTAAAATACGACAAAACATAGCTGAGAGTTTAAACAAAAATATTGTTATCTAGAAAATATTCACACTCAATGGTGCTCTCATTATAATTATTATCACATTATTCCGTAGAATAGTGAGGACTATTAAAATCATTTATCTTGGACCATCACTCCATTCCCGACTCGTCCCAGCTATATTCTCATTTTCTGAAGAGAGAAATGAAAGAAAAAGGTGAGCTCAACTAGCCCAGTAAGAAATATCATGACTAAAGATAATGCAGAATAAATTATCCTTAGCCTTCAACAGTGTTAAACTGATAAAATACAATAAACATCAAGTTTAATTGTAGCGGAACGAATAATCCATTAGAAAAGTCAAGTAGAACATAATGTCTACTATCTCTTCTAGATTAAAAGTCCATCGTTAATATTTCATTCCTGTAATACTCAACAACAATACTTTGTTATACCCAAGACAAAAAGAACTATCATCACCTGTCTTCACCTAAACCACCAAAGATTATAGTTAAATCAACAATTCATATTTATAATCATATAAATCAACAGTTTCTCCTTGCCACAAAGGCTTAAAAGAACGTTTACTCAATATCCTTACCCTAAAAGCTAAAGATATTCAAATGTAATAACAATGATCATACCAATCAGTTGTCTACCTTTGCACTACGGGCCAAAGATATTCAATTATAAAACCAATGGTCATGATCATACCAATCAATTGTCTGTCAGTGCACTACGGCCAAAGGCATCCAACTGTTAACTAATGGTCATGATCCTGCCAATCACATCATCGAATTATCCATGCACTACGTGCCAAGGATATTCGTTATTATCACTAGAGGTTATGATCATGTCATACACATGTCCATCTTTACACATAAGCCAAAGATATATAACTATAAAACCAATAATCAACAGTCCATCTTTGCATGTAAGCCAAAAATATACAACTGTAGAACCAATAATCAACAGTCTATCTATGCACGCAAGCCAAAGATGACTTTCATCACAATATAAGCATGAGGATGATGACAATGATATAAGCATTAATCAAACGAAATCAAGGATAAATATTAAAGACTTTAAATTTATCCAGAGTTTAAAAATATCCAAATTGTCAACATGATACTGCTTTGTAGAGTAAAATTCAATAATAATATTCATGTACCAAAAATAATTTGGACAGAAAAGAAATATATTTTTCGGGTGAATAGTACCTCGTGAATAGTACTTCGGGAATAGTATCCCGTGAATAGTACCCCGACACAAAAAGTGTCCCGAATACACGAGTGAATGATACTAGAGTGAATAGTAATCGGGTGAATAGTAACCCGTGAATAGTACTTCGGCACAAAAAGTGCCCCGAATTCCCGAGTGAATAATACTAGAGTGAATAATAACCGGGTGAATAGTAACCCATGAATAGTAACTCGTAAAAGAAAATACCAAAGAAAATGATATTCCATGACGAGTACAAAAGAAATGATATCTCATACAAGTATAATAGAATATACGAAATTATAAATGGATTTTCCCGCCTTGCGGTAATCCACGTAGACAGATCATTTCCATAATTTAATAAGGAATGAATACGAAGGATCATTCACCATGCATGCGGTAATCCACATAGACAGGTTATTCCAACATAATAATAAAGAATGGAATAACAAAAGAATTCACCAGGCATGCGATAGACCGCACAAACAGATTATTCCCAACCGAATAATAAAGAATGGAACCAGGTCATGCGTAATCCGCACAGACAGGATATTCCAACAGAATAATAAAGAATGGAATAACAACAGAATTCACCAGGCATGCGATAGACCGCACAGACAACTTATTCCAACAGAATAATAAAGAATGGAATAACAAAAGAATTTCACCATATATACGGTACTTCACATAGACAGGTTATTCCAACATAATAATAAAGAATGGAATAACAACCCTTACGAGTATTAAAAGAAAATAACTCTCTTCATGAATACGAAAGAATTATACCCCTTACACAATAATATATCCCTTACCTTAGAAGAAAACTGGATATTAGAATAGTGAGGTAGGAAACTTCTCTTTTTTCTCTCTATAATTTCTCTCTATAATAATTGCTCTATAGCTTTAGTGAATTGGTGAGAAATGAAGGAAGAATGAACTTCTTTATATAGGAAAATATACTTTCAATAATTGCACATTTTGGGGCTCGAAATATTACAGTATAATATCTTCTTTCGTTCCTTCATTTTTAATTTAGTCCTGCAAGTATTATCAAACTTGCACCACCTCCTCTAATAGTAAATCATGTGAATCAATAGTAAATCATATGACTCAATAGTTCTAAACATGTAAAAATACGAATTACAGTATAGTACCTCCATCTATACCTCCATTTTTAACTTAGTCATGCAAGTATTATTAATCTTGCACCAATTTCCCTAATAGTAAATCATGTGACTCAATAGTACACATATGTGAACACATAGTTATAAACATGTGAATTAATAGTAATTAATTGCTCATTTATCCGGTGAATTACCCGATTGACCAATATAACCTCTAGACATTATTATTATCGAAATAAATGTCGATTTTCACTAACACTAATAATTCTAACACAATGGAACTATCAATTTCATCTTTAATCAACACGAACTTATTCATCATTAATATTATAACTCATAATATTTAACAACTAGGTCGTTTCCAGGAAAGAGGGGGCTTTCCGATAAGGATTTCTCCTTATTGGCGCGCAATTAGGTGACCAAACCTCTCCTTGACAGAACTTCTAGACTTTGTCAATATTACAGATAATAATATGAATAAATTTGTCGTCTCAATTATTGATTTAATAATATAACATATTATGCAGATGATACCGTGACAATAATTGAATCAATAATATTAGAGATATGATGCAACAATTACTGTAGCAATAATTAAGTATAACTGAGTGACTTCTTGCGTAAGCATCAATAATCAATACCGTGTGCTACTATGCAACAACGCGTATTACTGTACTTTTACTACCGGGTAGTTCAACGGTTTTAACGGTAAAACTTTCGCCGTTATTTTTATAAAAAGATATTTTAGTCGTTTTCTAATTACGACAATACTTCCGTTGTGGGGTTCATCAATGTTTGTGCCATCGTACGAATATTCCATGTTAAAACGAATATTCCCCGACCAATCGAATATTTTATAACAACTTGCATACTTTGCAAAATTTTCAAATATCACCCTTAAATTTAACCTTTATCAATTTAATAAAATAATAATTATAAAAAAATTGAATACTTTAATTCATAAAATTCGGGATCTCACAACAACCATGTCTTATGAAAGCATGAGGTTGTAGGTCATTAGACATCTTGTATGATAGTGGAAAAACACCCTTCCAAAGTTGGGTTCGCCTCACCCTATTCGATTCACCAAAATTAAATATCAAATGACGTATATAATACAACACACTAATCTAAATTCTCAATAAAAAATTATTTATACTATTTAGGGAGAACCTCAACAGCTATAGATCACCATTCTATTCCCATGTTATCCCCGCTCGACCCAGCTACACTCTTGTTACCTAAAAGAAATTATGAAGCAAAAAGGTGAGCACAACTAGCCCAGTAAAGAATATCATGACTAAGATAAATAATTTATCAATAGCCTTCATTAGTAATGAATCAGAGATTTAAAACATATGGTAGATGATAAAACTTTTCAACCATAGTTGCAGCAGAACGAGCAATCCATTAGAAGAGTCAAATAGACCATAAAGTCTATTATCTTCTTCATGTTAATAGTCCACTAACAATGTTTTATCCCTATAACATCAATCAACAGTTCCTGTCCACAATCATGTGAATAACTCATAATCATAACTGAGGTTCTAAATTCCTCTTCGCATCTAAGACGAAGATAATTTTCATCACCTGTCTTTACTTGAAACATCAAAGATCATGGTTATACCAAATCATAGTTCATGTTCATAATCATACTAATAAATTCATCTTTGCACTACAAGCCAAATATATTTATTAACAGTTCATCTTTGCACTACAGGCCAAAGATATTCTTTGAGACCCCAAATTTTATGTAATGAAAGTATTCAATTTTCTTATAATTATTCTATTTAGTAAATGGTTAAATTGATAAAAGGATAACGTTAAGGGTGATATGTGAAAAATTTTCAAAGTAAGTAAGATTTCACAAAATAATCGATGATAAAATTACAGTAATATGCGTGGTTGCATAGTAGCACACGGTATTGATTATTGATGCTTACGTAAGAAGTCACTCAGTTATACTTAATTATTGCTACAGTAATTGTTGCATCATATCTCTAATATTATTGATTCAATTATTGTCACGGTATCATCTGCATAATATGTTATATTATTAAATCAATAATTGAGACGACAAATTTATTCATATTATTATCTGTAATATTGACAATGTCTAGAAGTTCTGTCAATGAGAGGTTTGGTCACCTAATTGCGCGCCAATAAGGAGAAATCCTTATCGAAAAGCCCCCTCTTTCCTGGGAACGACCTGGTTGTTAAATATTGTGAGTTATAATATTAATGATGAATAAGTTCGTGTTGATTAAAGATAAAATTGATAATTTCATTGTGTTAGAATTATTAGTGTTAGTGAAAATCGACATTTATTTCGATAATAATAATGTCTAGAGGTTATATTGATAAATCGGGTAATTCACCGGATAAATGAGTAATTAATTGCTATTAATTCACATGCTTATAACTATGTGTTCACATGTGTATACTATTGAGTCACATGATTTACTATTAGGGAAATTGGTGCAAGATTAATAATACTTGCATGACTAAGTTAAAAATGGAGGTATAGATGGAGGTACTATACTGTAATTCGTATTTTCACATGTTTAGAACTATTGAGTCACATGATTTACTATTGATTCATATGATTTACTATTAGGAGAGGTGGTGCAAGTTTGATAATACTTGCAGGACTAAATTAAAAATGAAGAAAAAGAGGAAGGTATTATACTGTAATATTTCGAGCCCCAAAATGTGTAATTATTAAAACTATATTTTACTATAAATAGAAGCTCATTATTTCTTCATTTTTCACCAATTCACTAAAGTTATAGAGCAATTATTATAGAGAGAAATTATAGAGAGAAAGAAGAAGAGAAATCTGCTACCTCACTATTCTAGTATCCAGTTTTCTTCTAAGGTAAGGAATATTATTATTATAGTAAGGGGTATTATTCTTTCGTATTCATGAAAAGAGTTATTTTCTTTCAATACTCATAAGGGTTGTTATTCTATTCTTTATTATTATGTTGGAATAACTTGTCTATGTGAAGTACCGCATACATGGTGAATTCTGTTATTATTCCATTCTTTATTATTCTGATGGAATATTCTGTTTGTGCGGATTACGCATGACCTGGTTCCATTCTTTATTATTATGTTGGAATATCCTGTCTGTGCGGATTACGCATGACCTGGTTCAATTCTTTATTATTCTGTTGGGAATAACCTGTCTATGCAGTCTATCACATGCATGGTAAATTCTTCTGTTATTCCATTCTTTATTATTCTATTGGAATAACCTGTCTATGTGGATTACCGCATGCATGGTGAATGATCCTTCGTATTCATTCTTTATTAAATTGTGGAAATGATCTGTCTACGTGGATTACCGCATGGCGGGTGAAAATCCATTTGCAGTTTCGTATATTCTATTATACTCGTCTAAGATATCATTTCTTTTGTACTCGTCGTGGAATATCATTTTCTTTGGTATTTTTTTACGAGTTACTATTCATGGGTTACTATTCACCCAGTTACTATTCACTCGGATATTCGGGGCACTTTTCGTGTCGGAGTACTATTCATGAGTTACTATTCATGGGTTACTATTCACCCAAATTACTATTCACTCGGGTATTTGGGGTACTTTTTATGCGGGGGTACTATTCCCGAGGTACTATTCATAGGGTACTATTGCGGGGTACTATTTATCAGAAAAATATATTTCTTTTCTGTCCAAATTATTTTTGGTACCTGAATACTATTCTTGAATTTTACTCCACAAAGCAGTATCATTTTGACAATTTGGATATTTTTAAACTCTGAATAAATTTAAAGTCTTTAATATTTATCCTTGATTTCGTTTGATTAATGTTTATATCATTGTCATCATCCTCATGCTTATATTGTGATGAAAGTCATCTTTGGCTTACATGCAGAAATGGACTGTTGATTATTGGTTTTACGGTTGTATATCTTTTGCTTACGTGCAAAGATGGACTGTTGATTATTAATTTTACAATTGTATATCTTTGGCTTACGTGCAAAGACGAACTGTTAATTGAAAGCTTTGGCCCGTAGTGCAAAGATGGACAGGTGTATGACATGATCATAACCACTGATGATAATAACAAATATCCTTGGCCCGTAGTGCATGGATAATTCGATGATGTGATTGGCAGGATCATGATCATGACCATTGGTTTTGTAGTTGAATATCTTTGGCCCGTAGTGCAAATGTAAACAACTGGTTGGTATGATCATTGTTATTACATTTGAATATCTTTAGCCTTTGGGGTAAGGATATTGAGTAAACGTTCTATTAAGCCTTTGTGGCAATGAGAAACTGTTGATTTACATGATTATAAAAATGAATTGTGGATTTAATTATAATCTTTTGTGGTTCAGGTGAGGATAGTTATTTTTGTCTTGGGTATAACAAAGAACTATTGATGAGTATTACATGAATGAAATATTAACGATGAACTTTTAATCTAGAGGAGATAATAGACATTATGTTCTACTTGACTCTTCTAATGGATTGCTTATTCCGCTGCAATTAAACTTGTTGTCTATTGTATTCTATCAACTGTTATGTGACGCCCCCAAATAGGTCCAATCCACCCAACCTATTCTGAGTCGCCAAATACATGGTACAGAAATAACTACAACTTCATTATTACAATTGTCGTGCAAAATACGATAACACTTATGCTGTGAGTTTAAATACAAATATTTTCTTCTAGACAATATCCATACTCAAATAAAGTCCTCATTAAAATTATTGATACACTATTTTACATAATAGTGAGGACTACTAAAACAACTATCTTGAACCATCACTCCACACCCCGATTAGTTCCCGCTATATTCTCGCCTCCTGAGAAGAAAAATGGAACAAAAGAGAAAAGGGTGAGCTCAACTAGCCCAGTAAAGAATATTATGACTAAGATAATGTACAACAAATTATCGTTAGTTTTCAACAGGAAAAAATTTGATAGAATACAACAGACAATAAGTTTTAGATCAACAACTGCAGCGGAAACAACAATTCATTAGAAGAGTTAAGTAGAGAATGAAATCTACTATCATCTATGAATTTAAAAATCCATCATCAATATTTTATCCCTGTAACATCAATCAATATTCATATTTGCACTACAGGTCAAAGATATTCATCAGTCGGTCATATGTATCTCAACACCTGTACATCTTTGCACTACAGGCCAAAAAATATTCATCAGTCGGTCATGTTCATCTCAACACCTGTACATCTTTGTACTACGGGCCAAAGATATTCATAATAAAATCAACCATCTTTGCATTACCGGCCAAAGATATTCAACAACATGTCATCATTTAGGACTGAGGATGATGAAAAATGTTTTAAAGAAAATGAATCCAGTGAAACAAAAGAACAATATTAAGGATTCGTACTTTAACCAAACCGAGTTCAAAAATACTTCATAAATAATCATAATGAAGTAAAATTTAAGAATGATCAAAACATAGATACAATCAAAGCTAGTATCCATAATAGATATCTTAGACAAAAAAAAAATTTAATTTTTCTGTGAATAGTACCGTATACGTGAATAGTAACCCCGACACTAAAAGATAAGAATTTCACAAGAAAAATTATCATGCTTCGTGAATAGTACTCATGAATAGTAACTCGTGAATAGTATCTCATAAATAGTAACTCGTGAATAGTAACTCTGACATAAAAAGATCAGAATTTCACAAGAAAAATCTTACCAATATTCCGGTATAATGATATTGAAAGAAATAACATCATTTAAAAAAAATATCCCTTACCTCGAAAAGACAGTACTTCTGACTGGAATACTAGATATAGTGCTGAAGGGAACTTGCACCGTATAGCAACACTCAAGGTATCAAAATACTCACAAGAATACACTCAATATATCGAGAGAGAAATAGAGATAAAACTTCAGTTTCTAGTGTGATTTTTAATTCTAACCTAAACACCCTATTTATAGGAAAACGCTTAGAACACCAAAGCAGAAAATTTAATAAAATAATAATATATTTATATAATTTTCCTTAGCCCACATTGACCATCTGAATTCAGCCATTAACACATGTTTCATGAGGCCCACAAAACAAAAAAAACATTTTTCTAAATAAACATAAATAAAATTTCCAAAAATCAATTATTTCGGAACTTCAAAACTTCAATAATTCACAATAAATAGCCCTTTTATTAGAAAAATTCAAATCACATGTTATTTCCATAGGAAATTTCATTCTCTACAACTTTGCAGAAGAAATGTTTTCCAAATTCCAAAGAGAAATTGACCGAAATCCACAAACGGGCGATTTTACAGGCTATAATTAAATTTCAGTCAAAAAATGGGGTTCACCGACACACAAAACATGTGTTTATCATTTAATGCAATAAAAATACTCTTCCTCCTCATATATCCCACATTTTTTGTAAAAATATCACCATTATAACAATATATTTAAATGAATTATTTTATCAAAAAAAGATAAAATACTAATTTTCAACAATTATCACATTAAAAATTTTCTTCATCTATATCCACATAAAATAAATATTTTCCTTATCATATAAATCAATAATTAATTATTCACAAATAATATTACAGAATCACAATACTGACAACCATGCAGTTCCCAGGAAAGAGGGGGCTTTACAATAACGATTTCTCCTTACTGGCGCGCAATTAGATGACCAAACCTCTCCTTAGACAGAACTTTCTAGACATTGCCAATAATGTTATCTAATAATATTATTCAGATAATATGAATTATTGCTCCGATAATAGAAAATACTGTGTAGTGATAATTATTGAAACAATAGTAATATAAATTATCAACGCAGCAATTATTGAATCAATAAAATAAAATATTGAACAGTAATTACTGTAACAATTATTGAGTAATGCCTTCCTGCATAAGAAGCAATAATTGGTACAATACCGTGTGCTAATGTGTTTTAACCACCGAGTATTTCAACAATGTTAACGGTAATAACTACACCGTTATTTATAAACAACTTATACTTGTCGTTTTCTTCATCCAATCGCTTTTCGTTATGCTTAATTTTTGACTCTATAACCTCTAACACCTTCTTCCAATTGGTGAAAAAATGACAATGCAATACTGGAGTTTTCTCTGAGCGTGTTCAAGTGAAAAGTAACTTTAGAATTTATTAGAGATAATACATACACACATATGATGCGATTTCGGATTTATGTGTGCGGTTTTGGCTAGTAACCAAACCGGAATCGTAAATTTGGTTATTCAACCCACCTAAAATAGCCACATACGCCGGAACCGTTGTTGCGGTTTTAATTGGTGCTGTTCGTGCGATTTTTGGTGCGGTTTCGGTTTTCCAATTTGGTTACTTGCTCAACCCTAGTTAAATGTCTACTTATTTTAAATAATTTATCTTTACAATAATTTTTCTATAATATCTTTAGTATTAAATTTCTTTATTGAAAATAACATGGCATATGTTGTAAAATGTAATATTATTAAATTTGACATTCCCCGACAGTAAGAATATTCCACGACCAAACGAATATTCCCCGATAGCAATGAATATTTTATAACCACTTGTTTATTTAAAATATTTGCGCATTTTACCCATAACTATCTACATTAATCAAATCGACCATTACTATTTCAAAATAATAAATAGAGGAAATTTAATTTTATTTATAATAAGTTGGGGTCTTACATGTTATATTGTTGAAGGCTAAGGATAATTTATTCTGCATTATCTTAGTTATAATATTTTTTACTGGGCTAGTTGAGCTCACCCTTTTCTTTCACTGTTCTCTTCAGGAAATGAGAATATAGTTGGGACGAGTCGGAGAATAGAGTGATGGTCCGAGATGGTGGTTATAGTAGTCCTCACTATTTTTATAAAATAGTGTGATAATAATTGTAATGAGTACTCTATTGAGTGTGGATATTGTCTAGAAGACAATATTCGTGTTTAAACTCTCAGCTATGTTTTGTCGTGTATTTTGCACGACAGTTGTATAATTAAGTTTGTAGTTGATTTATGTACCATGTATCTGGTGACCCAAGATGGGTGACGTATACCTGTTTTGGGGGCGTCACATATTCAAGAACATGTCATCTTTGCACTACAGGCCAAATATATTCTATAACAGGTCATCTTTGCACTACGGGCCAAAGATATTCAACAACAGGTCATCTTTGCACTACGGGCCAAAGATATTCAACAACAGGTCATCTTTGCACTACAGGCCAAAGATATTAATATTTCAAAGAAATATATAAACATTTCATAATTTATATAAACAAGTATTATAACCAAATTGATCAATTCACCTTTGCACTTAAGCTAAAGATAATCGTTTATAAATTCAATGGGCATGATCATATCAGTCAACAATTCATCTTTGCACTACCGGCCAAAGAGAACTCATAGTCACGATCATACCAATAATCTACCCATCTTTACACTTAAGCCAAAGGGAAACTTCATCACCGGGATTATAAAAATGTTATATATGATAATAAAAATAATATGATCAACAACTGCATTTAATTTAAAGAGTAAGATTCATAAATCAATGATTTCATAACACCTTAATCTAAATGATATAAATCACTTAATAATCTCATAATCTAATGTTATTAATATTACCATAATATTTTAATCATTTCTTACATTTATAAATAATTTATTTTAATTGTTTACACTTTACTAATTAATGCATTTAATCATCCTAAAATGCCAAACTCATAAAATTTTATTATCAATAACTAAAACCCTCATCAAATATCTTCATATACCTTATATAGGATTCCCAAGCCATAAAATCCTATTTTCCAATTTTGTTACTTCACATAACATATTTAATTCATTTACTCATAACTAGTCCATTTTTATAAAAAATACCAAATCAGTACAAACAAATTTTTTTTTCTGAGATTTAGCATAATATAGTCCCATATTGAACATATATTTTTCTCGGAATTTTTAAAATTCATTTTCTATTTTTCATATGGTCAAAACTGTCGAATATTTAAATATTTATCATAAACTGTACTTTTGTCCAAAAATTCCAAAATTTACAGAGTATACTGCTATTATATACATGTACTCCCAATAAATATTTTACCAATTTTGGAGTTAACCACAAGGAGTTATAAGGGTTTACTTTTAAAGTAGTCTTTTTCCATAAAATTTATAACTCCTAATCTATACATCCAAAAACCGTCATTTTTTGGACACAATCAAGAAAACTCATCAAATTATCATTTCAAATTTTTCTAGAATTTTTTAAGGTTCAAAAAAATTACGAAACTGAAAAACATAATAACCCTTACAATCCCTTACCATAATAATGACAATATCCATTATCTCAAAAGAGCAGTACTTCTGACTGTAATATCGAATATGATGTTGAATGAAACTTGCACTGATTAGAAACTCTCAAAGTATCAAAATACTCACAAAATATGCTCGATAATATAGAGAGGGAAAGCTTATGTTTCTGGTGTGATTTTCAAT
Organism: Panax japonicus; assembly: GCA_020205505.1. Lineage (NCBI taxonomy): Eukaryota > Viridiplantae > Streptophyta > Magnoliopsida > Apiales > Araliaceae > Panax > Panax japonicus. The sequence continues at coordinate 5,082,606 of CM035099.1, forward strand.
TCTAACCTAAGCACCTTTTTATAGAAAAATGCTAGCACGCCGAAGCAGGCTTGACCTGCTACTTGATGGCTTTACCTGCTACTATTGTCATCCACCACATTTGAAATAAAATTTGAGCACATTTCTCACCAACCAAAAGTGGGGCGCACCAATTCTAGAAGAAAATGTTTTATCATTTAAACAATAATCAAAAACTTTAATAATTCATAATAAATAGCCCTTTTATCTGAAAAATACGAATTATATGTCCATTTCATAGGACATAAAATTCTCTACAACTTTGCAGAAGAAAGTTTTTCCAAATTCCAAACAGAAAATATCCGAAATCTACATACGGATGATTTTTAACCTCTATTCTGACAAAATACTAACAAAACACCTCAGCTTTAATTCCTTCATTTACAACCACATAAAAAATAACCATCATTTATATCCACATAAAATAAATATTTACTTATTATATAAATCAATAATTAATTATTCATAAATAATATTACAGAATCGCAATAATGACAACCAGGTCGTTCTCAGGAAAGAGGGGGATTTCCGATAAGGATTTCTCCTTACTGGCGCGCAATTAGGTGACCAAACCTCTCCTTGACAGAACTTTCTAGACATTGCCAATAATGCTATCTAATAATATTATTCAAATAATATGAATTATTGATCTGATAATGAGAAATATTATGCAATGACAATTATTGAAATAACAATAATATAAGATATCAACGCAGCAATTATTGAATCAACAAAATAAAATATTAAACATTAATTACTGTAATAATTATTGAGTAGTGCCTTCTTACGTAAGAATCAATAATTTAAAAATATTGTGCAATACTGTGTACTACTGTACAACCACACGTATTACTATATTTTAACCACCAAGTATTTCAACAGTGTTAACGGTAATAATTACGCCGTTATTTATAAAAACTCAAACTTGACGTTTTCTTCATCCGACAGTTATTCTGTTATGGGGTCCACAAATGACTGCGCCGTCGAACGAATATTCCCCGACAACAAGAATATTCCACGACCAAACGAATATTCCCCGACAACAATGAATATTTTATAACCACTTGCGTATTTTGTAAACTTTATATATATCACCCTTAACTTTAACTTTTTTATCAATTTAACCATTTACTGAATAATAATTATAAGAAAAATTGAATACTTTTATTTTATAAAATTCGGGGTCTTACAATTAAGCCATTAACTAAAATTTAAGGTACATGACAAATAAGAGTAGACATTGGCCATTGATGATTGCTCCCCTAGATCACCAAATAGGATCATCATCAAGAGTTCACAAGACTTCTTATGTTCTTCATCTTCCTCCAAGGCTATGCTTGTAGTTTTCCTTTTCATTTTTTTTTTTGCTTTTGCACTCCTATAAACTAAAAAAGAAAAGGAAAAATATACTCAACATCTCCTAAAATCACTCCTTTGATCTTGCATATAAATAATAAAGATTTCTTTTTTAAAAAAAATTGTTAACATAATCTCACTTTACATCTAAATTTACGCCGATGGCAATAACAGATTGAAGAATGACATTGGTGGCCAGGGACGGATCCAGAAATTTTTTTTGTAACATGAGCGGATTTTAATTAATTTTTTTATTGAAGTTAAATAAAAAAAAATTGAACTAATCATAATAATTTTTATAATTTGCAATAAATATTCATAAATATTTAGATACAATTTAGAATATTCATAAATATTTTAAAAAAATTTAAATAAAAAAATATTTAGATACAATTTAAAATATAGAAGTACAATGAATCTACCTTTGTTTGTACTATTCCATTAATTTATCATATTAAATTTATTTACTTACATATTTACCCCTACCCTTATACTTACAAAAAAATTCAACAAGAATAACCGTCTATGTTGCTCCCTTAATGAATTCGCCCTTTTTGGTGGCAAAACCTATTGTTTTGGATTTATTATCCTTCATAACATACGAGACTTGGGTCAACAAGTCTACCTTCTGCAACCGTACAAAATTTATTTGATTAGAATATATCTAATAATCTCAGTGTGTCAACCTTAATTATAATATTTTCAAAATTATCTCTCGTGAGAAAATATTATTAATAAAGATGAGAGAGAGAGAGAGAGAGTATGAGAAAAATATACAAGATAAAGAGTATTATAGACAATTAATACTAGAATAATTCTATAAACACAAATTATTATATAAACATTTTACAAACTGCTGATTATGTGACATAATCCATCTCAGCATATTGATCAACAAATTATTTTAATGTAGTCTTCGGCCCCACACAATATGCTGTGATGGAGTATGTCACATTAGCAGTTTATAGAATATTTATAGACTAGGTTGTGTCTGTAGCATTATTTTTAATATTCCCCCAGTCCTAGGATAAAAGTCCTGGTTGATTTTTTGCGCATATTACGAAAGGATAAAATGACAAAATTATCCATATTTAAATTCTCATTTAATTGCATAGTTTTTTGCACATTACTAGTGATGGTCCATAAATATGCATAGAAAATAGAAATATAACAATTAATAATAAGAGTATTATAGTAGGTAAATTGTTGTAAATAATACTAGATCATTTAAGGTAAGTAGATATTTAACTTGAGACTACCTAAAAAATAATAAAAAATTTATACTGAAATGGGGAGAGTAATCTATCTAATAAAATACAAATGATTTTGAATTTTCCGTTCATTCAATAAATTATCTGGGCGTCCAAAGTTTGGAATAAATCTCACCGTTCATACATCTATCTAATAAAATACATCTATCTATCTAATAATAATTTAATAAAATACAAATGACTTTAAATTTCTCGCTCACTCAATAAATTATTTTGGTCGTTCAAAGTTTGAGATAAATCATATTGTTCATACAGTGCCGGAGACACGGGACCCAACTAGTATTATATAGGGAGTAATTATCATGATTGCATGAAATTTAGACCGTTTAGAAAAGGACGTGAAAACGTGCATGCTTAGAAGATCAGTCAATGTCCCTAGTCCAAAGGATAATAAAAAAATATTCCATCAATTCTAAAATAGGATTAATATTAATTTTTTGAAATAAATTTGACATATTTTAAATTTAAAATAAAATTGAATTAATTTAGTTTTCGTATGACATAAATATTAAAAAAATATTTATATAATTATATTACTTACAGGATTTATTATTTCAAAATCTAAATAACTTACCTCAATTTTAAAGATATAAAAATTTTAAATTAATTTAAAACAATTAAATCAGATGCCGGTCGGGTGTTGCAGTGAAATTGGTGGTCCATCATTAAGTAATGTTGCCGTATGAGACAATTTTGGTTGCCTCCCCATGCAACATGCATGCATCTAGACATGGTGCAAGTTATGGAATTGACCAAATTTAAGCTAACAAATTTTTACCCTGTTTTTCCTTCAATTTTACCATCTTAAATATTTTTTCCACAAAAAGATAACTAATTAGTGTGAAATTTTTGAAATTGGTCCGACGTGGTTCAAATTCATTTCATTTAGAAAAATGTTTTTGTTCTTTAATATAAGTCGTTTGAGAATTTCAAGTAAACATTAATTGTTTAGTTTTTAATATTATCCTAAGTGTTAAATGTAACTTTGGTTCTCTCACTATTTTTTGTCCAATAAATAACAAACTCTTCTTTTAATACAAGGGCAATATAGATAATTGATATTATAGTTAATGGTATACAATCATTACTTTAATACTTGTACACAACACTAAAACGACCTATATTAAAGAACGGAGAAAGTATCATCTTATAAACTTGTAACTCGTGCGAGATGGCCTAATTTTTTATATGTTTTTTACACGTGGTGTGAGATATTTTATCCCTTTCTTTTTTTGGCGATTAAAATTAATTTTAACTTAAATTTGTTATTTTTTCGTAGTTATATATTAAGTTTATTATCAATTAAATTAATTCAATTATAGGATTTTTTTTAAGTGGTTATATATGTGACGCCCCCAAAATAGGTATACATCACCTATTTTGAGTCGTCAAATACATGGTACATAATACAAATATAATCTTAAATATACAACATGAGCTATGAGTTTTAATACAAATATTGTCTTCAAGACAGTATTCAAACTCAAAATAAGTCCTTAATACATTTATTAACACACTATTTCATAAAATAATGAGGACTACTAATGCTATCCTCTGGACCGTCACTCCGTTCCCGACTAGTCCCTGCTACGTTCTCATTTCCTGAAGAAAACAATGAAAGTAAAAGGGTGAGCTCAACTAGCTCAGTAAGAAATATTATGACTAAGATAATGCAGAATAAATTATCGTTAGCCTTCAACAGTGTTAAACTGATACAATATAACAAACATCAAGTTTAACTGCAGCGGAACAAACAATCTATTAAAAGAGTCAAGTAGAGATAAAATCTACTATCTTTTATTATTTAAAAGGTTTTTCATCACTTTTATTGCTGAGACTCAGCTTAATAAATAAACTACATCATTCCTGCATTACGGCCAAGGATATTCATTAATATCACAACCACAAATTATCCATGCACTACTGGCCAAGGATATTTGTGTATTCATCAATGGTCATGATCATGCCCACAACTGTCCATCAATGCACTACGGGTCAATGAGGACTTTTACCACATCATTTATAACATTACGGTCATGATTATACCGAATAATCCCTGGTTATAATCATACCAAGTCCATCTATGCACTAAAGGCCACAGATGACTTTCAACATAATATAAACATGAGAATGATGACAATGATATAAGAATTCAATAAAACAAGTTCAAGAATTAATTTATCCAGGAACCAATAACGTCCAAATTGTCAACATGATACTGCTTTGTGGAGTAAAATTCAAGAATGCTCAGAAGAATATTTCCAGGAAAAGATACTAGATGAAGCGTAAATATCAAAGATATTCCACTAATTTCATGAATTTTAAAAGCCAAAACTTTAACCAACTGAGTATAATAAAGAATGGAATAACAAAAAAAATTACAAGGCATGCGATAGACCAACAGAATAATAACTAATGGAACCAGGTCATGCGTAAATGCACAGACAGGATATTCCAACTAAATAAAAAATAATGGAACCAGGTCATGCGTAAACGCACAGACAGGATATTCCAACAGAATAATAAAGAATGGAATAACAGAAGAATTTCACCATGTATGCGGTACTTCGCATAAACAGATTATTCCAACATAATAATAATGAATGGAATAACCGAAGAATTTTACCAAGTATAGGGTAGTCCGCGTATACAAGTTATTCTAACAGAATAATAAAGAATGGAATAATAGAACTTCTCTTCATGAATACGAAAGAAATAATACCCCTTACCTTAGAAGAAACTAGATATAGGAGTAGTGAAGTAGCTTAATACTTTTCTTCTTTCTCTCTCAGGAGTTTTAGTGAATTCGTAAGAAATAATGAATGAATATGAGCTTCTATTTATAGGAGAATAGACTGAATAGTAACTAATTCATTAACGGTCCAGACTGATTTACTTTTAAACGGACGGTCCATATTAATTTATTATGCAGTATTAATAAAATATTCTAATAAAATAAAATCTTTTAAATAAAATATAATATATTATATTTATAATCTATTAAAACGAATAACTTTATAAAAGTATTTTAATTTATATAAGAAGATTTTACTAAGCAGGCGCTATGCAAACACTATGTATAATAGAATATAATATATTATATTTATAATCAAATAAAACAAAACTTTATAAAAAGTTTTCTGTTTTATATAAAATAATTTCTGTTTTATTAAATTTATAATAATAATAAAACAAAACTTATCACCTTTATTATAATTCACAATATTAATCGACCAGGTCGTTCCCAGGAAAGAGGGGGCTTTCCAATAAGAATTTCTCCCTATTGACGCGCAATTAGGTGACCAAACTTCTCTTTGGCAGAACTTCTAGACATCGTTAATATTGCAAATAATAATATTAATAACTTTGTTATCTCAATTATTGATTTAATAATATATAAAATATCGACAATAATTGAATCAAATAATATGAGATACTATGCAGCAATTACTGTAGCAATAATTGAATAAAACTGAGTGACTTCTCACGTAAGTATCAATAATCAATACTGTGTGTTACTATGCAATCACGCGTATTACTGTACTTTTAACACCGGGTGTTTCAACAGTTAACGGTAAAACTTCCGCCGTTATTTTCATAAAATAATTTTGTCGTTTTCTTAATCCGACAATAATTCCATTGTGGGGTCCACCAATGATTGTGCCGTCGTACGAATATTTCTTGTTAAAATAAATATCCCCTGACCAATCGAATATTATATAACAACTTGCATACTTTTCAAAATTTATAAATATTACCCACAACTATAATATTATCTCAAATCCACACTATAATTTTGAAAAAATATATTTCAAGAAATTTAAATCTTTATTCATAAAATTTGGGGTCTCACAATATAAACAAATATTATATATATATATATAGAAAAAATCTCTCCAACGAACTAGAAAAAATGAACCAAAGACGAACTGGCTATAGCGACGATTCTTCCGTTGCTAAATTATAGAAAGACCGATTTTTTGAGTTATAGCAACAGTACGAACCATCGCCATATTGTCGATTTTATCTGCTATAGCGACAGATTAAATCGTCGTTATAGTCGGTTCGTTGACAAATCAATCTGTTGAAGAGGCGAACTGTATGTATATATATAATTAATTATATGTTTTTTATAACGACAGATCGAATCGTCGCTAAATGGGGGTAAGCATGGAATATAAAATAAAGGAGTGATATTTATGTATGTATATAGGTTTCGTTTGATATAGTAATAACATACACCAAGTAGTAGAGTAGATTGTGGGTTAGTCGTCTATGCAAAAAATTTGAACATACAAAATAAATATTGATGACCAACCAAGATAGTTGAATTTAGGAACCTCTCTTAAATTGTTATATACAAGTTTGATAGCACGTGCGAGGCACAATCTAGTTTATATAACTTTTTTCACAAAATTTTGATAAATTTTTATTGACATAATACATATATAATGTTGAAGATCATTTGTATTAAGATTATATTTACAATTGTATAATATATTAAAAAGAAATAGATATGTAAGCAAGTTGACATTAATACTTTATATGATTTTATTTTACTTTATTATGAAATTCATCCATGCATGTAAATATAGAAATGAAATTATAATTATATATTTATTATATTTAAGCATATATTATTATTATTATTGTTATTATTATTATTATGATTATGATTGTATAATTTATATTTAAATATTATAAATGATTACTAACTAAATTAATTTGGATAAGATCTTATGTTGCCTTGTTATAAATAAGTATAGAATTGTAGATTTGTAAATTTATTGATATTAAAAAAGTCTATTTATTTTTTTATCTTTAATAATAATAAGTATTTAATTTATAATAATGATATGATACTGAAATTATGTTCTAAGACCCCAACTTTTAATAAATAAAACTTAAGTTTATTTATAAATATTATTCTAATTAATATATAAGGTGTTAAATTGATATAAAAAAGTTAAAGTTAAGGATGATAAGTGTAAATTATAAGAAAAAAAAATACTCCCTTCGTTCTTTAATATAGGTCATTTTAGAGTTGTGCACAAGTATTAAGGTAATGATTGTATAGCATTAATTATAATATGAATTGTCTATATTGCCCATATATTGGAATAAGAGATTGTTATTTATTGAACAAAAAATAGTGAGAGAACCAAAGTTATATTTAATATTTAGGGTAATATTGGAAACTAAGCAATTAATGCTTACTTGAAATTCTTAAACGACTTATATTAAGGAACAAAAAAATTTCTGTAAAACGACTTATTTTAATAAACGAAGGGAGTAATAAAATATTCAGTAAACAATCAATTATTGGTCGATCCCATAACTAAGTAATTGTTAGATACAGAAAACAACAAGAATAATCTTTTAAAACATTTAAATCATTGTTGGAGTTTTGGTGAAGTACATGAAAATTTAAATCATTGAATTTACTCCCTCTGTTCAGACTGTTCTTAAATAATTGATGTTTAAGGACGTTGCACAAAGATTAAGAACGTATTTAATATTTTAAAATATTCCTAATATACCCTTAATTAATACCCTATTAAATTATTATCTCCACCATTACTTCACAACTTTTCAATTTATTGAAATAATGTTAAATGGAGTATAATTTAATGAATATGGAACATCAACTTTAAACAATAGAAAGAGTGAAAAATAATTAAGGTGAGTATTAATGAAGCTAATAATGACAAGGGTAAAATTGAAAAAAAAGGTAATAAAAACATATTGATTTCTTAAAATATCAAATACTACTCCCTCCATTCCTATATGTAGGTCGTTTTAGACTCTCTTTTTTATTTCCATTTATTTGTCGTTTGTGGTTATCTAGGAGAATTGATTACTATTTTTCCCAAATTGCCCCTTATTACTCCACCTAATTTTTTGATCCATATTTATGAGATAAGTGAGGTGAAGGGTATTATAGACAATTGATACTATAGTTAATGCTTTTCAATCATTTTCTTAATTCTTGTGCAAGACATGTATATTAAAGAACGGAGGGAGTAGTATTTTGGAACAAAATTATTCTTTAAAAACGAAACGAAACGGAACAGAACAGAGGGATTAAATAATATGCATCGATAATGAGAACCATGATTACTACTTGTAGGTTTTACTATTGATTACCATGAACAAATTATCATGTGGGTCACCAATCCCATGGAAGCAATAGTAAGTGATCAAAATGATTGGTTTAAATTTAGGCTTGAAAATTTAGGTTAATAATAGAGTATTGGAATTAACAAAAGGAGATTGGGCACTGAAAGGTTGAGGTGGGTTCTAAATTTCATAATTCCTTTCTCACTTAGTTTTGGTCCACTAAAAACTTTATGACATATGGTTGGCTTTAGTTTACTAAAAGTATGAGCAATGAATCTTGCACCAAATAAGGACAATATACCATTTGGAGCCCTTTAGAAAATGAGTGGGTACTCAACTATTTATAGCAATGAAGACACTACCTTTATATTTGGTTATTTTGACTACTTTATATATATTAAAGTATAATAGTTTTAAATTTAATAATTTCATATATAGACATCTACCTAAAATGTTAATTTATTAAAACATATATATCTTCAACAAGAGTGATTAGTATGAAATTAATTTTGGTCAATTAATCAATAAAGCGTCGACACGCAGGTCGAGAGGTGATATCTCTCCGCGTGTCACTGTTACCGTGAAGTTAATTTCATGGTAACCGGATCTATCTTCAACAATCTCGTGATCTCTCCATTCATATCGATATCAAATTTTCCTTTCAATTTTTAATCACCTTGTATACAGATGTGAAATTTTATTATCACGCGATACATAGAAATTTTGTTACCGCCCCGCATGCGGGTGGTACTTACCAGAAGGGGGTTCTCTCTCTCTATATATATATTTATCAGCATAACGTACATATTAAGCCTCAATTAATTAAGCTATAGGATAAAGGTTGCGAGCTAAACGTGGCTTCGCCCATGCAAGAACTGGGTTGGCAAGAAAGAGATCTGTTTTAGACTCAAGCAGGTTAATTTTTGTCATATTTGGTGGAACACTCCAAGTAAACCCTTGAAGAAGCCTAGCCAATAGCATAGTGGTGATGTTAGTCCCAAGTGTCACCCCGACACAACCACGCATTCCACTGCTAAACGACAACATTTTAAACTCCGAATCCGTGAGGGCCACGTTGGAGCCATCGCTCTTGAGGTGGCGCTCAGGGATGAACTCGAGGGGATCCTCCCAGACCCTAGGATTTCGACCGAGTCCAGGTCGACTCACTAACAAGTGACTTCCCTTGGGAATGGAGTAGCCGGCGACGACCGTATCGACAACCGCCACGTGTGGTATGTTGAATGGTGCAACTGGGTGGAGGCGAAAAGACTCTTTTGCACATGCTTTGACATAGTTGAGTAATGGGAGATCGGATTCGTTCACATGCCTATCCCTCCCAACCACATGCTCCATCTCTTTTGTAGCCCTTTCCAGTAATTCGGGTTTATTGAGCATCTCAGCAAGTGCCCATTCGGTAGCATTTGATGGATTGTCCACGGTTGCTAGCATTAGTTCCTGCATGTGAATTCATTTCAACAATTTAAGTATATATATATAATTATATATATATATATACTATGGATCAAAAATGGTCAAATATTATCTCCACCTTACATTACAATTATCAACGGATGTAATGTAATATCCATACAATTTCTCCAATTCTGTTAATAATTCTAATCTGATTGAGATGCCACGGGATGGATGAATTAAACCAATGGCGGCATGATGAACAGGTGATATAGTGAAGTAATATTTTTTAATCCCCACCGTTGATAATTATAATGTAAGGTGGAGATGTTATTTGACCAATTTTGATCTATAACAAATACATGCTAAAAGTAGGCAAATATATAATCTCTACCTTCCATTAGAATTATAAACGGATGGGATTTAAAAACAAATATCATTGTCCGCTAGAAAGTTTAGCGGATGGTATTAAAATTTTGTCCCCATAACAACGAGCCTTGGAAAATAATTGATTCGTCCGCTAGAATTTTTGCAATATATCTTATTATTAATATGGTATAAGCTCTATATATCTGTATGCTTCTAGGGCTTCAATATTATTATGATCAAAACGATAAAGCTTTTCTGAACTTTAAAAAGAGCAACTATAAATTCATGGGTAAAAGGGAACCATCCAATATCATTGTAGAGTCTTGGTATCTAGCAGAAGAAGATGATGGGGTTTGACAAGATATGGAATTATTTACCATCTGCTACTTTAATTTTAATATTCAACTTCTTCAATGTTAAGGATTTTGTAGACTACGACTGCATATTTTCTTTCTGCTGAGGAAATGAAAAATGGACCTTGTCCTGAATGTTACCTTCTGGAACTAGAAGGTGGTCTGCCTAAATGAGAGCAGATCCTCTGTCCCCAAATTCCTTGTCCCCCTTGTGTCCTGCCACATAAATTTTGACACATGTCCTTTTATTTAATTTTATAATTAATTACGGTTAAATAAGAGATTATGTGTCAAAATTTAAGTGGAGGGACACAAAGGGACAAAAAAATTGGGGACATGGGATCTGCTCTTCTACCTAAATACAGAACAAATGATTATCCGGTCCTTTTTTTTCCTTTTTTTTAAAACACCTAAAAAAAATTATGGAACTTGAATTTTTACATAATACAATGTCTTGGATACATATAACAAAACATGTCTGTACAGAACATGCCGGACCTGATCCGGCATATATATATATATATATATATATATATATATATATATATATATATATATATATATATATACAACACGGATCAGGTCCGGGAGTCCGGACCTGATCCAAAATCCGGACCCTATTTTTTTTTTTGGGTAGAACAACTAAAAAAAAAATTATGGAACTAAAATTTTTCCATAATACATTGTTTTGGGTGTGTCTTTAATACCTACACCAACCAATGTATGTACAGTCTGCCCAGACTGTACAGATATATTTTGTTATACGTATCCAAATCACACCCAAAACACTGTATTATGTAAAAATTCAAGTTCCATAATTTTTTTATTTTTTTTTAGTTGTTTTAAAAAAACAAAAAAAAAAGAGTCCGGATTTTGTTAAAATCCGGAAGTCCGGACCTGATCCGAACTATATATATATATATCTATCTAATAAAATACAAATGATTTTGAATTTTCCGCTCACTCAATAAATCATCTGGGCCGTCCAAAGTTTGAGATAAATCTCACCGTCCATACATCTATCTAATAAATTACATCTATCTATCTAATCTATCTAATAATGATTTTGAATTTCCCGCTCACTTAATAAATCATCTGGGCCGTTCTAAGTTTGAGATAAATCTCACTGTCCATACAGTGCTGGAGGCTCCTTGACCCAGCTAGTATATATATATATATATATATATATATATATATATATATATATATATATATATATATATATCTATAATATAAAACAGAGCGGAGAGAGAAAATAGACAAATGTCACATCAAGTTTACGTCAGCGGCTATCTCTCTCATTTCAGTTTATTCAAATTTCAAACCCTCTATCTATTCTACCACACACACAGAGCTCTCTCTCTCTCTCATTCCCCCTACATACAAATATGTGTTCTCATTATGTTTCAGATTTACAATTGTTTAATTTTGACTCACATATTTCGATAATTTTTAAATTTCAAATATTTTCAGGTATATATTGAAGGATACATGGTGTAAGCTGTAAAGTAAAGGGTCTTATACTCAACATGTTGTTTCTCTATTTTCTGCATGTATGTATTCATTGTGTTTCGTCTTTTGTAAAGTTAGCTAATTATACATGGTTATGATGATTTTGGGTATGGAATGATGGTTTTTATGGTGGTTTGGATATGTATGGATGATTGTAGTTTTGTAAACATGTTTAGATTTTTTTGGATATCTATTTTTAAAGAAAACTCTGCCGAAATTTCTTGAAATTAGTAGCGACTAGCTTGATATTTTGGTGGTTGGATGTGTTGATGATTGAGTATGTATTAATTTCTTCATATATGTATTTTTTGTGTTCCGTATTTTGTAAATTTAACTAATTATGCATGGTTATGATTATTTTGGGTATGGAATGATGATTTTTTTGGTGGTTTGGATATGTGTGGATGATTGTAAGTTTTATAGACATGTTTATATTTGTCTGGATATCTATTTTTAAAGGAAATTCTGTCGAATTTTTTGAAATTAGTAGCGACTAGCTTGATGTTTTGGTGGTTAGATATATGTTGATGATTGTGTGTTCCGTATTTTGTAAAGTTAACTAATTATACATGGTTATGATAATTTTGGGTATGAAATGATAATTTTTTTTGTGGTTTGGATATGTAATGATGATTGTAAGTTTTGTAGACAGGTTTAGAATTTTCTGGATATTTATTTTTAAAAGAAATTTTGCCAAAATTTCTTGATGTTAACTAGCTCGATGTTTTGGTGGTTGGATATGTATTGATGATTGAGTATGTATTAATTGTTGTGGTGATATGTGTCTTTAGATAATGTAATATTTTTCAAATTTTAATTTAATTTTTCGTTACACCGTGCCTTCAGGCACGGGTTATAGCTAGTATATATATATATGATGACATTTTAAAAAGGAATTGAGAGAATCTTACAAGTACTTGAGCTTTGATTTCGTCAGCAGATAATATTGATGCGCCTGTTGAGGAATCCTTGAGACATATCAATACGTCTAACAAGTCCTCTTCTTTTTTTCTCCTACCATCTTTCCATTGTCTAATCCTCTCATCAATTAGAGGATCTTGGTGCTTCTTGGCATTTTGTACAGCCTTCTTTATAACCCTTTCATGACCATCTAAATCATACCCTCTCAAAAATGGAAGGTAATCTGACAAACAAAAAGAGTAAAGATGCCCAAGAATAGTAAAAAGAGAGTCAACATGCTCTATTTCCTCAGCACCGGGCCCACCATCCTCCATTCCTTTCCCAAAAAATCTCTTGTTAAAAATGATCCTTCTAATCACATTTCCACAATAATGTTGGTTTGCAACCCTCAAGTTCACTATACCCCCTTCCATACATTGGTTATAGACGAAGCGGACCAGGTAATCCGCTTCGTCCATTCTTTTGTCATGAAGCCACCGGTGTTTGGCCGGTGTTAACAATTCCGTGGAGAGGATTTTTCTCATCCTCTGCCATTGATTGCTCAATGGACTCTGTGCGACGGTTAAGTAACCGCCGCTTGTGATATCTCCAGACATGCATGCAGGTCTTGAAGCGAAGCTGGCGTCTTCTTTCTTCAGGAACTCGCATGCAAGTTTCGGATCACTGACAACAAAAACATGAACCTTTCCGAAGCGAAAACAAGCCACTTCGGTGTTCATGTCATCCATAACTTTATGGATCCAACGAAAAACCGGCTTGTTTATGAGCATTTGGGGGAGGCATCCCACGAAAGGGAAAGCTGTTGGGCCGGGAGGGAGTGAAAGTTTGGTGTTTTCGCTTATGATTTTCACACGGAACAAGTAAAGAAACAATGTAGCAAGACAAGTGAAGTACAAACACAAGAAAACAGTCTCCATTATATCTGTATCTGAGTATCAATGAATAACAAAGAGCTATTCAAGTTTGTGTAGTTGTTAAATTTGTTGTGGCTGGCCTTTTATATAGAAATTAATTAAATCCAAAAATAACTTGAAATATAGATCACCTCCATTATTATCATGTACCTTTTTATGAATAAGAATCTTGCTTACAGACAAATCAATCTTATCCAGAATTGTACATAACCTCTAAACTTTAATCTTTATTAGCAGTATTTTGTATTGGGTATTAATTTATTGCAGGAATTAATTACATTAAATTCAAAGAAAGATAGACTTTCAATAATTTCATAAAGTACATATGTAAAGATAAATTCCAACAATTTCCATTATAGTTGTTCATTACATAAATTGATTTGACATTTAAAAAGTTCACCTACTTTTTACGGATATTCTAATCATTTTAGGAATTTTCACAATTTAATTATAAGACTGTAAAAAAAATAATACTTTCTTACGATAAATTTAGAAGTATAAAAGCAAATGATATCCCTGACCTTAGTAGGAGATTAAATACTATCTTTTATATAGGAGATTAACTTAAGAAATTATTGCACTATCAGCAACACACATAATATCCTTATACTTAAAAGAAATACTCATAATATTGTAGTAGAAAAATTTTGTGTTTTTGATATTGTGATGGTATATATGTTTCGTTGCTCATTTGAGCAACCTATTTATACTGAAAACTATGGAGACAATTAGCACCCATATTTTGATAAAATAATCAAATGTTGTATATAAAAATATGTTGCTAGTGGAACTTCTTATGGTCCCATATAGAAAATTATGCATGCTTTGTCGAAATAAGAATGTTGGTATACGTAGTGGAATTGGTGTGCCCAACCATTTTGAAAGTTTGTAGGATTTTTAAATTATTATGGGTCCAAGCCATTTTGAAAGGAATGTTTGTGGAAGTTTTGAATTATTGTGGGTCTTATCTATTTTGAAAGTTTACAGAAGTTTTGAATTATTGTAGGTCTCCTAGAAAATAAGTTAAATTTACAATAAACACCTCATGCGAAACTTCTCTATTTATATCAAAAAAATTGAATAATATCTACCACACATCACTTATTAGCACCTTTAATTTTATTCATCAAGTATGTATAATTATTCATAATTATTATAAACTCACAATATTGACAATCATATCGTTCCTAAGAAAAAAGGGATTGACCTTTCGTAGAAACGGCGCGTAATTAAATAACCTCTTACCTTGACAGAACTTCTAGACATTGTCAATAATGCTAACTGGTCTAATAATATCGTACAAATAATATGAGTAACTGTATCGTGACAATTATTGATTTAATAATATGACATATTATGCATATATTATTATAAGAATTATTTAGTTAAAATAATATACAATTGCTACTGTAACATAATTATTGAATCAATAATAAGAAGTATTGTGCAATATCGTCTAATACTGTAGAATGTTGTGTGTCGTTGTAGAATACCGAGTGTTATTATATTTTTATCGCTGGATATTTAAAGAGTTAAAAGTGATAATATCGTTAATAATTTTTTATTAAAAATGTTATTTCTGTCGTTTTCTGCATCCGACACTATCATCATAACGAATATTCCCCGACATACTTTTATAATTTTCACATATCATCATTAACTTTAACTTTTTATCAATTTAACATTTTACTATTTAGAATAATAATCATAAAGAAAATTAAAATTTTATTTTATAAAAGTTGGAATCTTACAACTATAACTTGTGAGATATTCACTATTACAATATTAATAACCAATCAAACTTAAAATAAACAAGTATAGCATATAAAGACGAAACAAACTTTCATATATAAAGAAGAAAATAAACTCACTTATGTAAGACCCCAGTTTTTATAAATAAAGATGAATTTTCATAATTATTATTTTTGAATATTATGGAATAAATTTGATATAATGTTATAGTTGTGGGTAATATTTATAAATTTTGCAAAGTACGCAAGTTGTTATAAAATATTCGTTTGGTCGGGGAATATTCTTTTTGTCGGGGAATATTCGTACGACGGCACAATCATTGGTGGACCCCACAACGGAAGTATTGTCGTAGTTAGAAAACGACAAAATTAGCTTTTTATAAAATAAACGGCGGAGGTGTTACCGTTAAAACTGTTGAACTACTCGGTAGTAAAAGTACAGTAATACGCGTTGTTGCATAGTAGCACACGGTATTGATTATTGATGCTTACGTGAGAAGTCACTCAGCTATACTCAATTATTGCTACAGTAATTGCTGCATCATATTTCTTATATTATTGATTCAATTATTGTCACAGTATCATCTGTATAATATGTTATATTATTTAAACAATAATTGAGACGATAAGTTATAAATGATTAATAATTGTTGAAAGATTAAATATGTGTTGATTAAAAATAAAATGATTTTTGGTAATTTTTATTCAATCCTTGATGTATATAAAGAGTCTATTATTAGACGTTTGTGGTAAGTTTAATTATTTATGGGGGGCCATATGTCATCATCTAAGAGTCTTTTTCATAAATAGTAATTACCTTCGTAAATAGTAATTACCTTTGTAAATAGTAATTACCTTCGTAAATAGTAATTACCTTTGTAAATAGTAATTACCTTCGTAAATAGTAATTACCTTCGTCAATAGTAATTACCTTCGTAAATAGTAATTACCTTCGTAAATAGTAATAAATCTTCTATAAATAGAGGCCTAGTGCTTCATTATTTTTCACGAAGTCGCTCAAGCTATAGAGAGAGAAAGTATAGAGAGAATAAGAGAGAAAGAAGAAGAGTATTCGGTTATTACACTGCTGCAGTATTCAATCTCCTAAATAAAGTAAGGGGTGTTATTCTTTCTTCTTGAAGAGAACTTATGTTATTCCATTCTTTGTTATTCTGTTGGAATAACCTGTAAAAGTGGCATACCCTATACATGACCTGTATACGCGGTATACCTTATACTTGGTGAAATCCTTATGTTATTCCATTCATTATTATTCTGTTGGAATAACCGGTATACGCGGAATACCCTATACTTGGTGACATCCATTTACTATTCTGTCTTTACATTTCTGTCGGAATATCATGTCTGTGCTATACGCCGGACCTGGTTCCATTCTTTATTATTCTGTTGGAATATCCTGTCTGTGTGTTTTACACCGGACCTGATTCCATTCTTTATTATTCTGTTGGAATATCTTGTCTGTGTGTTTTACACCGGACCTGGTTCCATTCTTTATTATTCTATTGGAATATACTGTCTGTGTTTTACACCGGACCTGGTTCCATTCTTTATTATTCTGTTGGAATATCCTGTCTGTGCGTTTTACGCCGGACCTGGTTCCGTTATTTATTAATCTGTTGAAATAACCTGCTTGTGCGGTCTATCGCATGTATGGTGATTTCTTTTGTTATCTCATTCTTTATTATACTCAGTTGGTTAAAACTTTGACTTCTATACTCCATAAAATTAGTGGAATATCCTTGATATTTGCGCTTCATCCAGTATCCTTTCATGGAAATCTTCTTCTGATCATTCTTGAATTTTACACCACAAAACAGTATCGTGTTGACAAATTTGGACGTTAATAATTCCTGGATAAAATAATTCTTGAACTTGTTTTATTGAATTTTTATATCATTGTCATCATCCTCATGTTTATATTTTGTTGAAAGTCATCTGTGGCCTGTAGTGCATAGATGGACTTGGTATGATTATGACCAGGGATTATTCGGTGTAATCATGACCGTAATATTATAAATGATGTAAAAATTAAAAATCCTCATTGGCCCGTAGTGCATTGATGGACAGTTGTTGGCATGATCATGACCATTAATGAATACACAAATATTCTTGGCTGTAGTGCATGAATAATTGTGGTCGTGATACTAAAGAATATCCTTGGCCGTAGTGCGGGGGTGATTCGATGATGTGGAATATTTATTAAGCTGAGTCTCAACTATAACGATGATGAAAAACCTTTTAAATCATAAAAGATAGTAGATTTTATTTTCTACTTGACTCTTTTAATGGATTGCTGGTTCCGCTGTAGTTAAACTTGATGTTTATTGTATTTTATCAGTTTAACACTGTTGAAGGCTAATGATAAATTTATTCTGCATTATCTTAGTCATAATATTTCTTACTGGGCTAGTTGAGCTCACCCTTTCTTTCACTGTTCTCTTCAGGAAATGAGAATATAGCTGGGACGAGTCGGGGAACGGAGTGATGGACCAGAGAATAGTATTAGTAGTCCTCACTATTCTGTTAAATAGTGTGACAATAATTGTATTGAGGACACCTTTTGAGTTTGTATGATCTCTAGTAGACAATAATTGTATTCAAACTCACAGTTATGTTTTGTCGTATTGTACACGACAGCTGTATTAGTAAGTTGTATTTGAATTCTGTACCATGTATCTGGCGACTCAAGATGGGTGATGTATACCTAATTTTGGGGGCGTCACAGTTGGTATCAGAGCTTAGGGATATGATCCCTGGCTAAGATGTGAGAATAGTACTAGGAGGGGAGAGACGGGGAATTCCTTCGCTAGTATGACCTACCTAAGTTTATGTGCTATTTTATTGGTCGGTCAGAATATAGGGATAATATGTCACATGTCAATTAACCTTTTGTTTTGTGGCAGTATCTGAAAATGACATCTGAGAATGTTGAGAATGGCAATGGAGCACAGGCGATCGTTGATTCACCACATATCAATAATCAGGATAATGTGCATCAGGAAGACGAAAATCCTCATGCAAACAACAACACTGACCAAATGACAAATGATCAAATGTTCAGAGGTTTTATGCAATTCATGCAACAGCAGGCGAGAGCAACTCCTGTCCAAAACGTAGATGGAAACACATGAAACTCTCGGGCGGTCACCGCTATACAGTTCAAGGAGCTGGGACCACCGGAGTTTAAGGGATAGCCAAAACCACTTATGGCGGAAACATGGATAAAGCAGATGACCAAGATATTTGATGTCTTGGGATGCTCCGAGGAGCAAAAGGTTCCTTTTGCCGCCTTTATGTTGCGCGGAGAGGCAGATTACTGGTGGGAATCAGTAAAACGTACTCAACCTGTTGTACTGAAGATATCTTGGGAGAAGTTCCAGGAGCTGTTCAATGACAAATACTTTCCCGAAAGTATTCGCCACATGAAGGAGGTGGAGTTTATTAAGTTGGAACAAAATAATATGACCGTGTCGCAATACGAGGCAAAATTTGTAGAGTTATCACGGTTTGCGTCCCACTTGGTGGATAATGAAGAGAGAATGGCACGAATGTTTTTAAGAGGTTTGAAGCCGGAGATACGTCAACATCTTATTTCTCATAAATTGTGTTTATATTCAGATGTTGTAAATAGGGCTCAGTTAGTGGAGCGCGATAACGAGTCAACTCAACTAAAAGAGAGCAGCCGGCAAAATTATAATACCAGCGAGAGTGGTCATCGAAGCGGTGACAACAAGCGTGGAGGGAATCACCAGGCCAGAAGTGGTTACCACTTCGGTGGTAATCAGGGCCAAAACAATAAGAATGGATATTTCAAAAAGAGGAGATTCAACAATGATGGAAAGACGTCAGCACCAGCACCCGTTGTTAAGGAAGGAGAAAGACCACCTATCATATGCTTCAAATGCGGAGGGGAGGGACACATCAGTCCAAATTACGCGATGCCGTCCAAAGCATGTTATAATTGTGGAAGAGAAGGTCACTTGGCCCGATTTTGTCGTTTACCAAAGACAAATTCAGCTAGGGTGGAGGCACCAAAGGCCGTTCCAGAAAGGTCAAAGCATGTAGTGCAAGGGAGAGCGTTTGTTGTGACCTCCTAGAAAGCAAGGAACCCGAATGAGGTCATCACGGGTAAGCTTATCATAAACTTTAACGAAGTCTATACTTTATTTGATACCGGTTCTACCCATTCTTTTATTTCTCCTACTTGCGCTCATCGATTAAATTTGACTCCGGAGAAATTAGACTTTGACTTATCTGTGGAAACTCCGTTGGGAGAAACCTTCATTACATCCACTGTTTATAAGTCTTGTTTGGTTCAAATCGGTACCCTCACATTACCTGTAGATCTTATTTCATTGAAAATACTTGCATTTGACGTGATTCTAGGGATTGATTGGTTAACTACTCATCATGCAAAAATTGATTGTTTCCATAAGGTTGTTAGCTTTCATATTCCTAATCAACCTATTATGCGAATTCAAGCGACCAAACCATTAAAATCAATCACGGTCATCTCAAGCCATAAAGCTATTCGTTTATTGAAAAACGGATGTCAAGCTTTCTTAGCTCATGTCACAGATTTAAACAAAAATACGTCAGTTTTGAACGATATTTCTATTGTTAATGAATTTCCTGATGTATTCCCCAAAGAACTTCCTGGTTTACCCCCAGAGCGTGAGATTGAATTTTGTATCGACCTTGAACCCGGTACAAAACCTATTTCTAAAGCCCCATATCGAATGGCTCCTATTGAACTTCAGGAGTTAAAAACCCAACTGCAGGAATTGTTAGACATTGGCTTTATTCATCCTAGTACTTCTCCTTGGGGTGCTCCTGTTCTATTCGTGAAGAAGAAAGATGGGAGTATGCGACTTTGTATTGATTATCGGGAGTTGAATCATGTCACCATCAAAAATAGGTATCCATTGCCACGAATTGATGATCTATTTGACCAGTTGCAAGGAGCCAAATTCTTTTCAAAGATCGATCTTCGTTCCGGGTATCACCAATTGAAGATTAGAACCAGTGACATTCCAAAGACGGCTTTCAGAACTCAGTACGGGCATTATGAATTCCTAGTCATGTCCTTTGGATTGACTAATGCTCCTGCTGCCTTCATGGATATGATGAACCGAGTATTCAAGGAATATTTGGATCACTTTGTGGTCGTCTTAATTGATGACATCCTTATTTATTCCAAAAGCCGTGAAGATCATGAGCAACACTTGAGGCTGACACTCCAAAAGCTTCGTGAATATAAGCTTTATGCCAAGTTGAAGAAATGCGAGTTCTGGCTTGAGGAAGTAGCATTCCTTGGGCACGTGGTATCAAGTCAGGGAATATCTGTTGACCCAGCAAAGATTGAAGCTATTCAAAGCTGGGAGCAACCTAAATCTGTGACCGAAGTACGTAGCTTTCTCGGTTTAGCTGGTTATTATCGGAGATTCGTGGAAGGATTTTCTCGAATCTCTACTCCATTGACTCAGCTGACTCGAAAAGATACAAAGTTCGGTTGGAGCGAAGAATGTGAGAAGAGTTTTCAAGAACTCAAGAGGAGACTCATTTCAGCACCTGTTCTGACAATACCATCTGGCTCGGAGGGATTTGTCATCTACAGTGATGCTTCGGGCAAAGGGCTGAGATGTGTTCTCATGCAACATGGAAAAGTCATAGCCTATGCCTCGCGACAACTCAAAGAATATGAGAAGAATTATCCTACTCATGATCTAGAGTTGGCAGCTGTTGTCTTTGCACTTAAAATTTGGAGGCATTACTTGTATGGGGAGAAAGTGGAGATCTTTACGGATCATAAAAGCCTCAAATATTTCTTCACTCAAAAGGAACTCAACATGCGACAACGACGTTGACTTGAACTGTTGAAAGATTATGATCATACCATCCAATACAATCCTGGAAAAGCAAACGTGGTAGCTGACGCATTGAGTAGAAGATCACATGCAAGTACGAGTGCGATATTGTCAACGCAAGGACCCATTTTATGTGACTTGCAAAGGATGGGGATAGAGTTAAAGACTGCAGGGACGCATGTGACGATGGCGAATATACGAGTAGAACCGACTTTAATCGATAAAGTTAAAGTTGCTCAAGCTACAGACCTGGAGCTGATGCGTATAAGGAAGAAAGTGCAAGAAGGTGCTATGCCGGAAGCAAGAATCGATGAAGAGGGAATACTTCGAGTCAACTCCAGACTTTGTGTTCCTAACGACCCTGATTTAAAGTATAAAATCATGATGGAGGCGCATAATACACCGTTTGCAATCCATCCTGGGAGTACCAAAATGTATCATGATATTCGTCATACATTTTGGTGGAGCAATATGAAGAGAGAGATAGCGTTGTTTATCTCAAGGTGTCTAACTTGTCAACGAGTTAAAGCGGAGCATCAAGTACCAAAAGGTCCATTGCAACCACTTGAAATTCCAGAATGGAAATGGGAGCACATTACCATGGATTTCGTTACCGGTCTTCCTAAGGTTTCTTAAGGCATAGATGCGATTTGGGTTATTGTTGATAGATTGACCAAGTCTGCTCATTTCTTACCGATACGAGAAACTTATACACTTGAACGTCTTGCTCGTATGTACATAAACGAGATTGTAAGACTGCATGGTATGCCGGTATCCATAGTTTCTGATCGAGACCCAAGATTTATTTCACGATTTTGGGTTAGTTTGCAAAAAGCTATGAGCACAGACTTACGTTTTAGCTCGGCATATCATCCTCAGACGGACAGACAGTCGGAGAGGACTATTCAAACTCTTGAAGATCTATTAAGACTCTGTGTCCTTGATTTCAAGGGAAGTTGGGACAAGTTCTTACCATTGGTGGAGTTTTCCTATAACAACAGTTATCAAGCAAGTATTGGCATGGCTCCATTCGAAGCGTTGTATGGAAGAAAGTGTCGTTCTCCAGTATGCTGGGATGAGGTGGGTGAAGCAACGTTGTTGGGACCGGAGTTGGTACGTATGACTACGGAAAAGATTCAAACGATCCGACAACGTATAAAAACCTCACAAAGTCGACAAAAGAGTTATGTTGATCTTCATCGAAAGGACGTGGAATTCAATATAGGAGATCATGTGTTGTTACGTGTTACTCCATGGAAAGGAGTTACAAGATTTGGAAAGAGAGGAAAACTCAATCCTCGATTCATAGGTCCATTTTTAATCCTCGATCGAGTAGGAACTGTGGCCTATAGACTCGCTTTACCGCCAAGTATGTCTCGTGTTCATAACGTTTTTCACATATCCATGTTACGAAAATATGTGAAAGACCCGAACCACATTATTGAGTTAGAACCGGACGAAATAGCAGAAGATTTGACGTATGAAGAGATTCCTGTTCAAATCTTGGATAAGAAGGAACATATTCTATGCTCCAAGGTTATACCTCAAGTCAAAGTTTTGTGGAGAAATCACGATGTTGAGGAAATGACTTGGGAGTTAGAATCTGAAATGAAATCAAGGTATCCTTACCTCTTTGACATACCAGGTACGTAACCTAATTTCGAGGGCGAAATTTCATAAGAATGGGAGGTTGTAAGACCCCAGTTTTTATAAATAAAGATGAATTTTCATAATTATTATTTTTGAATATTATGGAATAAATTTGATATAATGTTATAGTTGTGGGTAATATTTATAAATTTTGCAAAGTACGCAAGTTGTTATAAAATATTCGTTTGGTCGGGGAATATTCTTTTTGTCGGGGAATATTCGTACGACGGCACAATTATTGGTGGACCCCACAACGGAAGTATTGTCGTAGTTAGAAAACGACAAAATTAGCTTTCTATAAAATAAACGGCGGAGGTGTTACCGTTAAAACTGTTGAACTACTCGGTAGTAAAAGTACAGTAATACGCGTTGTTGCATAGTAGCACACGGTATTGATTATTGATGCTTACGTGAGAAGTCACTCAGCTAAACTCAATTATTGCTACAGTAATTGCTGCATCATATCTCTTATATTATTGATTCAATTATTGTCACAGTATCATCTGTATAATATGTTATATTATTTAAACAATAATTGAGACGACAAGTTATAAATGATTAATAATTGTTGAAAGATTAAATATGTGTTGATTAAAAATAAAATAATTTTTGGTAATTTTTATTCAATCCTTGATGTATATAAAGAGTCTATTATTAGACGTTTGTGGTAAGTTTAATTATTTATGGGGGGCCATATGTCATCATCTAAGAGTCTTTTTTATAAATAGTAATTACCTTCATAAATAGTAATTACCTTTGTAAATAGTAATTACCTTCGTAAATAGTAATTACCTTTGTAAATAGTAATTACCTTCGTAAATAGTAATTACCTTCGTCAATAGTAATTACCTTCGTAAATAGTAATTACCTTCGTAAATAGTAAATACTTTCATAAATAGTAATAAATCTTCTATAAATAGAGGCCTAGGGCTTCATTATTTTTCATGAATTCGCTCAAGCTATAGAGAGAGAAAGTATAGAGAGAATAAGAGAGAAAGAAGAAGAGTATTCGGTTATTACACTGCTGCAGTATTCAATCTCCTAAATAAAGTAAGGGGTGTTATTCTTTCTTCTTGAAGAGAACTTATGTTATTCCATTCTTTGTTATTCTGTTGGAATAACCTGTAAAAGTGGCATACCCTATACATGACTTGTATACGCGGTATACCCTATACTTGGTGAAATCCTTATGTTATTCCATTCATTATTATTCTGTTGGAATAACCGGTATACGCGGAATACCATATACTTGGTGACATCCATTTACTATTCTGTCTTTACATTTCTGTCGGAATATCCTGTCTGTGCTATACGCCGGACCTGGTTCCATTCTTTATTATTCTGTTGGAATATCCTGTCTGTGTGTTTTACACCAGACCTGGTTCCATTCTTTATTATTCTGTTGGAATATCCTGTCTGTGTGTTTTACACCGGACCTGGTTCCATTCTTTATTATTCTATTGGAATATCCTGTCTGTGCGTTTTACGCCGGACCTGGTTCCGTTATTTATTATTCTGTTGAAATAACCTGCTTGTGCGGTCTATCGCATGCATGGTGATTTCTTTTGTTATCTCATTCTTTATTATACTCAGTTGGTTAAAACTTTGACTTCTATACTCCATGAAATTAGTGGAATATCCTTGATATTTGCGCTTCATCCAGTATCCTTTCATGGAAATCTTCTTCTGATCATTCTTGAATTTTACACCACAAAACAGTATCGTGTTGACAAATTTGAACGTTAATAATTCCTGGATAAAATAATTCTTGAACTTGTTTTATTGAATTTTTATATCATTGTCATCATCCTCATGTTTATATTTTGTTGAAAGTCATCTGTGGCCTGTAGTGCATAGATGGACTTGGTATGATTATGACCAGGGATTATTCGGTGTAATCATGACCGTAATATTACAAATGATGTAAAAATTAAAAATCCTCATTGGCCCGTAGTGCATTGATGGACAGTTGTTGGCATGATCATGACCATTAATGAATACACAAATATTCTTGGCCGTAGTGCATGAATAATTGTGGTCGTGATACTAAAGAATATCCTTGGCCGTAGTGCGGGGGTGATTCGATGATGTGGAATATTTATTAAGCTGAGTCTCAGCTATAACGATGATGAAAAACCTTTTAAATCATAAAAGATAGTAGATTTTATTTTCTACTTGACTCTTTTAATGGATTGCTGGTTCCGTTGTAGTTAAACTTGATGTTTATTGTATTTTATCAGTTTAACACTGTTGAAGGCTAATGATAAATTTATTCTGCATTATCTTAGTCATAATATTTCTTACTGGGCTAGTTGAGCTCACCCTTTCTTTCACTGTTCTCTTCAGGAAATGAGAATATAGCTGGGACGAGTCGGGGAACGGAGTGATGGACCAGAGAATAGTATTAGTAGTCCTCACTATTCTGTTAAATAGTGTGACAATAATTGTATTGAGGACACCTTTCGAGTTTGTATGATCTCTAGTAGACAATAATTGTATTCAAACTCACAGTTATGTTTTGTCGTATTGTACACGACAGCTGTATTAGTAAGCTGTATTTGAATTCTGTACCATGTATCTGGCGACTCAAGATGGGTGATGTATACCTAATTTTGGGGCGTCACAACTTAAGTTAGAATTGAGCCGGCCTTAAACCTAAAAGTCATACTACTTCAGTCTTAATTAACCATTAAGCTAAGAACTCATCGGCCTTTTGATCTATATCTAGTTTACCTATATAGATAAAGTATTAATGAGATACAATTTATAAATATTTTGTCCAATATACCAAACAATTTTTGTATAGTTATCTAGTATTTATTTATTTTTAAAAAAGCAAATGGATTTCATTTCATTAAAACAAAATCCTTGCAAAACATGGCAATCCAAAAGGTATGGATTAGGCCATGAGTAAACAAAGAATTTTAAATTGAACTAACCCAAAATTCAATATTCCAATCGAAGATATCACATCCGTAAACACAAAATTCAGTTTTAATCTAATTCTCCATTTGAACAAATTTATGCTATTATCTGGACTTCCTGTTGAAGTTGTGCAAAACACACGGATTAAACTTTAAAAGTACACATTTAAGCCATAATAATATATAAAATTTTCAGTACCGTTAAAAATTATATACGATATACTCCCTCCGTTCCAAATTAATTGTTCAGTTTTGACTTTTTTAAGTCAAATTAACTATTTTTAGAATTAATAATTAAGCATATATAAATATATTTCTAAAATTATAAAAATTAGGATTAGTAATAAATTGTATATAATTTCTTTTGGTTATAATCTCTTTACCTATATTTTAGTAAAAATAGTAAAAAGATTAGTTTTAAAAATAGTCAATTTGACTTTAAAAAGTCAAAATTAAGCAATTAATTTGGGACGGAGGGAGTATTAGTTATTAAATGATAGTATACTAAAAAAACACACATTTAAATATTACTTAGGGGTACATGAGCATTCAATGAGAATGAACATAAGTTAAAGAATTGTTGGGTATATATAAACATGGTATGAGAATTGAAAACACATTCATTGGAATAAGAAAAAAATAGAAAACAATGAATTTAATTTATGAATTTGAATAGTGATGAATTTAAGATTCGCAAAAGGGTTAATGGTAAATTACACCCCGAAATATACACTCTTTTATCATTCGTATTCTGATATTTAAACACTCTCATCCCACTAACAATGTACCGTTAAGTAATCATGATGGACTTTATTCAGATTTTCGATCAATTTTTTTGTCAAAAAATGACCGTCGTAATTTAATATTTAAAAATTGTTGCTCGTATAAATATCGTAGTTGACTTAATTAATTTGTAGAAAAATACATGTAAAATATTAGATTAACAAAATAAAGTGTAAAAAACATCCAAACAATTTGGGGATTTCATCAATCTAATTCCATCTCATTCAACAAACCAAAACAGACAACAAATTAATTATTGCAACAAACCAAATGGTCCTCTAATTCCATCTTATTTTGTTCATCAAACCAAAACATAATGAAAATCTCTATCTTCATCTCTTACATTTTCATTTGATCTTCGTCTTCATTATCCTCAAATTATGGGGATTTTTTTGTGTGAAAGATCTGGAAGGTTCAAACTCATATTTACGATTGATGCAACTTGTGACGCCCCTAAAATAGGTATACAACACTCATTCTGAGTCGTCAAATACATGGTACAGAAATAACTACAACTTTATTAATACAATTGTCGTGCAAAATACGATAACACATAAACTGTGAGTTTAAAAATAAATATTGTCTTCTAGACAATATATATCAACACTCAAATAAGTCATCATTACAATTATTGATACACTATTTTACAAAATAGTGAGTACTACTAAAACGACTTTCTAGAACCTTCATTCCATATATACCCTGACTAGTACTCGCTACATTCTCGCCTCCTGAGAAGAAAAATGGAACAAAAAGGAAAAGGGTGAGCTCAACTAACCCGATAAAGAATATTATGACTAAGATAACATAGAACAAATTATCGTTATTAGTCCTCAACAGAGAAAAATCTGATAGAATACAATAGACAACAAGTTTTAAATCAATATTCGCGGCGGAAATAATAATTCATTAGAAGAGTTACGTAGAGAATGAAATCTACTTTCTTCTATGAATTTAAAAGTTTATCATCAATATTTTATTCCTGTAACATCAATCAATATACATCTTGAATTAAATATTCATCATTGCACTACAGGCCAAAGATATTCATCAGTTAATCATGTTCATCTCAACACCTGTTTATCTTTGCACTACGTGCCAAAGATATTTATCAAAAAATTATTTATCTTTGCACTACATGTCAAAGATATTCAGTTATATCATCATTTAGGACTGAGGATGATGAAAAATATTTTAAAGAAAATGAATCCAGTGAAAAAAAAGAACAAATATTAAGGATTTGTACTTTAAACAGTCCATATTCAAAAAATACTTCATAAATAACTATAGTGAAGTAAAATTCAAGACTGATCAAAACATAGATACAATCAAAGCTAGTATCCATAATAGATATTTTGGACAAAAAACGAAAATTTAATTTTTCTATGAATAGTGACGTATTCGTGAATAGTGTCGTATACGTGAATAATGTTGTATACGTGAATAGTAACCCCGACACTAAAAGACAAGAATTTCACAAGAAAAATCTTACCAATATTTCGGCATAATGATATTGAAAGAAATAATATCATTTATAAAAAAAATAGCATCCCTTACCTCGGAAAGAGACAGTACTTCTGATTGGAATACTGGATATAGTGCTGAAGGAAACTTGCACCGTATAACAACACTCAAAGTATCAAAATACTCACAAGAATACGCTCGATAATATACAGAGAGAAAGAGAGAGAAAACTTATTTCTGGTGTGATTTTTAATTCTAACCTAAGTACCCTATTTATAGGAAATTTCTTAGAACACCAAAGCAAAAAATTTAATAAAATATTAATTTGTTTTTTATAAATTCCTATGCACACTTTCTTAGATTGAAATCATCAACCACACAAGTGGGCTCCCCTCACCAAAATCAAAAAAAAACTTTTTTCTTAAAAAAATAATTAAAACTTCAAAAATCAATTATTCCAGATTTCAGAACTTCAATAATTAATAATAAATAGCCCTTTTATCAGAAAAATTTGAACATTATGTCCATTCCATAGGAAATTTCATTCTCTACAACTTTGTAAGTTTAAGTTTTTCTAAATTCCAAGCAGAAATTGGCCGAAATTCACATACGGACGATTTTACAAGCTATAATCAAATTTTAGTCAAGAAATGGGGTCCACAAACATGAAAAACATGTTTTAAATATTTTTAGTAATAAAAATACTCATCCTCCTCATTTATTTATATATCCCACATTCATTGTTAAAATATCACCATTATTATATTATTATAATATAATAATATATTTAAATGAATTATTTATCAGAAAAAGATAAAATAACAATTTTCAACAACTGTCACATTAAAAATTTTCTCCATCTATATCCACATAAAATGAATATTTTTCTTATCATATAAATCAATAATTAATTATTCACAAATAATATTATAGAATCACAATATCGACAACCAGGCCGTTCCCAAGAAAGAGGGGGCTTTCCAATAAGGATTTCTCTTTACTAGCGCGCAATTAGGTAACCAAACCTCTCCTTAGACAGAATTTTCTAGACATTGCCAATAATGCTATCTAATAATATTATTCAAATAATATGAATTATTGATCTGATAATGGAAAATATTGTGTAGTGACAATTATTGAAACAACAATAATATAAAATATCAACGTAATAATTATTGACTCAATAAAATAAAATATTAAACAGTAATTACTGTAATAATTATTGAGTAGTGTCTTCTTATGTTATGTAAGAATCAATAATTGGTGCAATACAGTGTGCTACTGTGTTTTAATCACCGAGTATTTCAACAGTATTAACAGTAACAACTACGTCGTTATTTATAAACAACTTATACTTGTCATTTTCTTCATCCAATCGCTTTCCGTTATGGGGCCCACACAAGGCTGCACCGTCGTACGAATATTCCCCGACAGTAAGAATATTCCACGACCAAACGAATATTTTCCGACAATAATGAATATTTTATAACCACTTGCTTATTTAAAATATTTGCGCATTTTACCCATAACTAATCACATTAATCAAATTTCATTTATAATAAGTTGGGATCTTACACAACTGGTTTTGGTAATGATCACCATGGATGCTTAAATCAAGGGCTCAATTTAGGTTTAATCTTACGCTAATTGCTAGATTTGTTATACGTTTGTTTCTTTGATTTTTCTTGGTTTGGGGCATGAGATAATAGATGGGTTTGATCTTACGCTTGGTTTATTTGATTGTAGTTTGGAATAATTTATGAGTGTTGAGATTTTTAAAATTCTGGGTTTGGGTTTTAGGTTCTTCCTCTGCTAGTGACATTTTTGAAATTCTAGGTTTGGGTTTTTAGTTTTTCCTTTTAGAGAGAGAAAATGAAGTGGGTTTGAGATTGGGCAAAATTTTGAAGATGATGAACGAATTGAGGTTTTTAGTTTGAGATTTTCGAGATTCATGAATGGTTACAAGTGTAGAGGATGAATGATTTGGGTATTTTGAATTTTAAAATTTTTGGTGAGTTCCATGGTAATGGAGAATATGATGAAGATGGAGGAAGAAGAGAAAAAAGAAAACAAATTAGGTTTGTAAATTTATAATTTATTGTATTAAATGTACTACTTAATCTAATTAATCAGGTTCTCAAAGGTTTTATACGGTCAAATTAATAAAAATCTGGTCAAATTGTACTTATACATATACCACCAAAACACATGGCAGTTCCGGAAACTTTTTTGGCCAGAAATTAAAAAAGGGTCAGTATGATAACTTAACGGTATTTTGGATAGCGGGATGAGAGCGTTTAAACATCAAAGTACAAATGATAAAATAATGTATACTTTTGGGTGTAATTTACAATTTACCCTTCGCAAAAAGAGGAGAATAAATTTTTTTGGGGACTTCTGACTCGATGAAGAATAGAAAAAAAATGATATAATGTATTTGGCTTAAGAATTTGAGAAGTTATTTACAATGAATTTATATAACACAAAAAAAAATTAAAAAATTTGGACTATTGAGTCATTAAAAAATTCAAGTCATTTATTCTAACTTAAAATGATTAATTAATTTGAATCAAATTGAAGTGTTACTTCTTTTTACGAGCACATCATCAATATTACAATATTAATAACCAATCAAACTTAATGATTGATATGAGTTTCATATTGACAAATTCTATATAATTTAAGCTATCAATTATAACTTAAATGATTAAGTTGAATCAAATTGAATTGATGTTACTATTTTTGTCAAGTATATACCCACAAACAAGTTTCACAAAAGGAAACAAACTTCCATAAATAATAAGAGCTCTACTGGTATGACTCACTTCTTTTAATATAGAGGTAAAGTTCGATTATTGTCGACAACAGAAAAGTTATCAACTTAGTTTTAACCACTAAACTAAAATCTATCTACCTAGACCCCTCCCCTAGGTGAGAACTACAATAACTCAGTTAAGAATAGATGTAATTTTATTATTTTACCCTTAATTAATATTGCGCTCTATTTTCTTCTTCATCTCTTCAGCCTGCTCTCTGTCTTCTTCTTCATCTCTTCAGCCATCTCCCCTGCCGCCGCCACAACCGACACTCCTTCCACCACCACTGCCACCGTTATAACTCCCTCCGCCACCATACCCACCCCCACCGCGACCTCCACCTCCGCCGCCACGGGTGCTGTCTTGAACTAGACTCTCTTCAGGTCCGGTGACATCAGCAGCCATCGTCGAACGAATAGATCTGACCTCTTCAGGTACTCAACGGATTCACCATCTTCGTGCTCCTCTTCGTGCTAGATCTGATAAAATTATTTTCCTCCTCTTCGTGCTCGTCAGTCGTACGCCGTATTTAGGATGTTCCCGAAGGAAGGGTAGAGAGGAAAAACAAATGCCAAAATATTCTTGGGATTGTAGAACGTCAAATATTTTGAAAAGAAAAAAATACCCTAAAACATCAGATATAATGAAATGAAGAGAGTACATACTTACGATTATTGTTGACAACAAACAGGCCCTAGGCTAAAATCTACCTACGTAGACCCCTCTCCCTAGGCTAAAATCTACCTACCTAGACCCCTCCCCTTAGGTGATAATTGCAATAACTCAGTTTTAACCACTAAACTAAAATCTACCCTCATGCAAACCCCCAAAAAGTTTAGACAGACAAAAAAATGGGACAAAAATATTAGACAGGAGTGTATTTAATTTTTATCTATTTATATTTTGACCCTTAATATGGGTAAAAATATAAATCGATGTAAGTTAAATACAGCTCCTGTCCAATATCCCTGTCCCATATTCTTGTCTGCATAGAAGAACTTTGCAAACCGCTCCCCCTAAGTGAGAACTAAAACTTGCAAACTTATATTAACTCAGTTTAATCACTAGGGTATCATGTTCGATTATCATATTTGGATGAATTTATTTATCGTTTACTTGAATTTTGTTTCCATCAAATTTACTTAAGACTTATTTATTCCTTTATGTGATATTTTATATTATAATTATGATCGATTTCTTTTAAAGAAGATAGTCCAATATATATATATATATATATATATATATATATATATGAGTCCGGATCCGGTCCAGGATCCCGGACTCTATTAAAATCCGGACTTTTTTTTTTGCTTTTTTTTTAAACAACTAAAAAAAATTATGCAATTGGAATTTTTACATAATACAGTATTTTGGACGTGATTTGGATGCTTATACCAAAATATTTCTGTACAGTCTGGACATACTGTACCTACATTGGTTGGTGTAGGTATTAAAAATACACCCAAAACACTGTATTATGAAAAAAAAAATCAGTTCCATAATTATTTTTTTTATTTTTAGTTCTACAAAAAAAAAATTGGAGTCCGGATTTTGGACCAGTCCGGGATCCCGGACTGGATCCGTTGTCAAATATATATATAATTATAATTTATTACAAAAGATAATAAGACTGCGATATAAATAATTCAAATTTAAATCTTTTAAACAGATCATTCGAAAGAGTACCCATTAATAAAAAGTACTGAACACCACAAATACTCTTTAAACACAGTTAAATTATGAATATAATAACAAAACATACAAATTTGAATAAGATTTTAGCACAAGCGACGTAATAACAAGTCGTGGTGATAATAATTTTTGTAATTTATTTTTTTGTCGTTGCCAAATTATATAGTTTATTTATTTTAAATTATCAGACCACTTTTAAAAAGTTTTAAATTCAAAAATAAGGTTACATTTTTTAGTTTAAAAATGTTTAAAATTAATTTTTAAAAAATAAGTATTGATCTTATAATTTAGAATTAAAGTTCTTGATTAGCTTTAAAAAGGACTACAATCCAATTTGCACACCAAACTTTTTTCCAAAAATTGATTTGCACCTTAAATTATTTTTTTGATTAAATGCATCCTAAACTTAATCCTATAAAATTAAATGCAGCATGCGCTCGTTTTTTCGGTCAATCTTTACCGGAAAGCTTTAAGCGTGTGAGGTAAGAAGGTATTTAGGTAAAACATCACCCTTCCCGCTATTAAAACAGGTCTGCATCTTATTTCAAGCCCTAAAAATCAATTCGTCCCCAAATTGAAGACTTTGGTTCGATCTTTTACCAAATTGAAGGGTTGTAGTCGATCTTCAAACAAATTGAAGGTCAAAAGAAAAATCGCATAGATCGATTCTGCTATTGTAAGAAGTCGTTGGTATGAAATGTGCTTGAAAACCTAAAATGCACGAAGAAGATTCTTTGGTTGCATTGATTGGAGGGTATTCTTCTAAAATTTTGTTTAATGATAAGTATGTTTTGCAATTGACACTGTAAATCGTTTTGTAGGAAGAAAAAAATGTTAAAAGTGGATGCAACTTTTTTGAATAAATCGATCCCCGATTGTTTGACCATGCAAGGGCAGTGATTCCAGGATTGATTGGGATATTGGAGACAAAAGATGAATAATTGCGTATAGAGAGGGTAGAGGTTGAAAAGTTCAAAGTTGAGTTAAAGAAAACCAAGTCAATAGGGAAAATGGCAAGACTAATTTGCTCAATGTTATTTTTAGGAATTTTTTTTTGCTTAAATTATTAGGCATGAATAGACCTGGAAAACGGGCCGGCTTGGCCTAAACGGGCCGGGTCAAAACGGTTCGGGTTTTGGCAGACTGAAAAAGTTAAGTTCAAAATCTAATTTTTGACGGGTGGGCCGGCCCGCGGGCCTAGATTGATTTATGACTAAATTTTGACATAGTTTTGGGTCTAGCCCAAACGGGTCGGGCCATCGCCAGGTCGGGCCAAAACAACCCGATTTTTGGTGGGCTAAAAAAATGAGGCCCAAAGCCCGCTTTTTAACGGACGGCCCGGCCCGCTGGCTTGGGTCAATTTTGTCAAGTCTAAGCATGATTCATTTACAAAATTTATTGTACTCACAATATTTGAAGTGGTCTGTAGGCATGGTAATTTGCACAATTTTTTATAATGAAGTTGTTTAAAGTGGACTGATATGTACCAAAGATGAAATTTTCCTGAATGAAATTTGTTTTACTTGCACTGTTGTTTGATTTCTATTTCATGCACTTTATTTTTTAAATGAAACAATGTATGTTTCACATTTGGTAAAAATATGAAACCAAGTTTGCATCCATCCACACAATGAATTGACCAAAACAAATCCATCCACAAAGTAAATTCACCAAAACAAGTCATAACCAAAACATAATCACAATCAAACATTGAAATACAACAAGTGAATTTATCAAAACATAATAACAAACTGCATTCATCCACAAAGGGGAATCAATTTTTACAACCATTGTGTTATAACAAAAAAGTTTCACCAAGATATACAGTTAACCAACAATGTTTGTGGACTACAATATATATACATACATCCCAATATACATCCATCCAAATTTAACTATGCATCCCAATATAAATCCATCCAAATTAAACCATGTTTGTGGAATCATATATAAACATAGACAATGTATCAAAAATATAGGTGGACTCATAAATAACCAACCAAAAAATAAGTCCCAAAATATACCAGTAGAATGAATTTCACAAATTATCCCCACTATTGACATGTTTTTTTTTTCTCTTTTAGTTCTTCCAAACCCTGTCTGGTAATACATTTTCTTTCTCTCCAGGTAAATATAGCTCCACTACTCCTTTCTTGACTTGGAAGTATTTATGTGAACTCCACCTTACCATTCCCTCTGTCCCACTGGTGTTGTTGCCACTGGTGTCTTTTCTTGAGTAGTGGACCTTTTTTTTACACAAAAATATAGTGCAACTTGAGGAAATTACAAGTCTAGTAAAGTAAAATTAAAGATAATAAAATTTTAATTAATTCACCTGAGGTAGCTTTGACTTGGGAGCAGTTTAGGTGGCTTGTGTGGGTTGGCTAATTGGGGCTATGAACCAGTTAGAGTTTAAGAAACTTGAGGCTCAACATTGGTTCCCTCAACATTGATAGGCTCAGCATTAGCTCCCTCAACATTGGTTCCCTCAGCACATCCATCTTGATTCTCCCCAAATTTCTTCTGCATATTGCTAGAAGTTATAATATTATACAAATAATATGACAAATTGATAAACAATACATAATATGCTCCATACCTTATGGCAAGTCCTTGTGTTGTATCCCTAGTCCTTGCAAAAACCACACCTTAGTGATGTTCCAGTCATTTTGAGTTTTGTTGTACCACTTTCAGTTGGGGTTGATGCAGAGGGATCATTAGTCTTTCTTCTAACCTTTCTAGGTCTGCCAATAGGAGTTGAGATTATAGGTGGTTTGACTGGCTCAACACCAGTTTCTAGCCAGTC
Source organism: Panax japonicus (assembly GCA_020205505.1). NCBI lineage: Eukaryota > Viridiplantae > Streptophyta > Magnoliopsida > Apiales > Araliaceae > Panax > Panax japonicus. Next base: position 5,118,624 of record CM035099.1, read on the forward strand.
TTCACCCAGTGGCTCAATGAAGTGCTCATAGACCTTCAAATACACTTCTCTAGTGTAACATTTGTGTACATAATGTAAAGGATTTTGCTGTTGATTAATAAAAATACATGTCATAACATGAAAGTAAGGTATGACAGTCAAGTCCCACTTCTTATACTCACATGTCTTGTTCTTCAAATCAACTACAAGTACATGCATGACCCCCTGAAGTAGTAGTTACACCATAATTATCCCAACTACATTCAGGAATTACTCCTGATGACCTCTCAAAAGTCTTGTTTAATTTGTTCATTGGTCTGGGGCATAAGAATGTTTTCCTACCCAACTGTTTTGAGTGCCTTTTCTGAATCCTAACCATACAATACCTTTTAATGGTTTCACGACATGTTATTATGGGTTTATCTCTTGCCTTGAAAATCTTTCTATTGAAAAACTCACAAATTCACAAACATGTCTGACAGTGGAGTAATTCTAAAAAAAACTCTACTCCAATGTAGGGCAGGTCTCTCAGCCACCCAATCATGTGCCCTTTTGTTTGTATCACACAGTTTCTTCATTGCCCTTTTGAACATAAAATTGTTACGAGCCCTAGCATAATCCCACATAAGTTGACTTGAACTTGAGCCCTTATAATTTATTCAGAAGTTCTTATACATTTACATAACATAAAATAGATGATCAGTATTTGGTACAACAATTTCAAGTGCCCTAATTAAACCCTGGATGTATATTTAATATACAAAATTTAATACTCAGCATAACAAGATATAACAACAATGTCAAAAGAAAAAAACATAATAAAGAAGTAAGATATAAGAACATTTACCTTTTTCTTGCAAGAGATAAATATACAACCAAACTGATTAACCATGTTGATATCTTGTACAAGTAAATGTAAAAACCATACCCAAATTTTTTTTATTCTGACTCCACAACAACCTAAGCAAATGGATATAAGCCATTGTTGGGATCAATCCCAACAACAGTCAATAATTGCCCCCCCCCCCCCCAAATGGACCTTTCAAGAAACATCATTCCAGATCAATTAAAGGTCTACAACCTGTAGTGAAGCCCTCTTTTAATGGTTGTAAGAACACATAACTCTTTGGAATCTACCAAAGTTCTCACTCAAGATATGAACTGCCCTCTTCACGATAAATGAACTACCTAACATCTTCTTTTGAACCTATTCACCATAGTACAAAAGACTCTCAAACTGATCTCCATGATTTCCTTCAATCATTTTCAAAGCCTTTACCTTTGCTCTATATGCTAGACTTTTTTTTTACTTCAACCTTTAAGTCATTCACAACTTTGGCATGAAATGCATCTACATCCATTTTGGAATGAATCTAAAGTCAACCTCATACTTGCTAGCTAACTAAGATGAAGTCAGAACAGGTCCAACATTCCACTCCCTGCTACATATGTGATCCTTTCTAATTCTTGTAATCTTAAAGGTATCATCTCTCTGTAACTTTGCTGCATACAAATAGAAATTGCAATGGGGCTCACAAATTACTTGTATCTTATTGGACAAGCTCTTGTTAAAGGTAATATTCCTCCCATTTTTCACTGCGTGAGACCTTATTGCCATTCTAAGTTCAGCCCCACTACTGAATGTCATCCCTATTGAATATTCTGGACCATCCACTGTTGGAAGATTAGGAAGAGAATATATTTTAGGGAGGAAGTGAAATATAACTTTAGAGAATACTTAAGAATACTTTCATTTCACTTGATTAAAATGATTTAAGTACAAGTTATTTATAGGACTCATAGGACACTTCTAGAACCACATTAATAATTATTACATGACCACATTCATGTACATGAACCTAACACTTGAACACATTCATGAACATACATGTATCATGTACTTGGATATCACCAATTCATGTACTAATATTAATTATGATAATTCTTGAATAATCTAGAATACTCCAAATTAACATTGAATTAAGTTTAATTCTCAACACTCCCTCTTAAACTTAGTTCCTTGTTACTCCAAGCATCATCCGCAACTTGGTAAAACTGTCATACTTGAGAGGCTTTGTAAAAATATCTGCAACTTGATCATGGGTCTTCACATATTTTATTTCCACCTCATTATTTGCAACACAATCACGAAGAAAATGATACCTCGTATCAATGTGCTTGCTTCTATCATGAAACACCGGGCTTTTCGCCAAAGCAATGGCTGACTTGTTATCCACAAAAATTTCCGAAGCATCATTTTGTGCTCACAGATTGACAATCCTCCATTTTGAACTTCTTTAGAATCTCCTTAGCAAATCTTTCTCGGGAAATAAAAATTCCATCATCCGTTTGTTTGATCTCAATACCAAGATAACAAGACATGAGACCAAGATCTGTCATCTCAAACTCCTTTGCCATTGCTTGCTTAAACTCTCCAAACATACTAGGATTATTGCCCGTGAAAATTAAATCATCAACATATAAGCAAACAAGTAAAATATCTCCATTTTCACACACCTTGGCATATAGAGCATACTCATGTGGGCACTTGATAAATCCATTCTCTTGGAAATATTTGTCAATCCGGCTATTCCATGCTCGTGGAGCTTGCTTCAAGCCATATAAAGCTTTCTTCAACTTTAACACTTTGTCTTCATGGCCTTTGATCACATATCTTAAAGGTTGTTCAATATAAACCTCTTCTTCAAGAATCTCATTCAAGAAAGCGGACTTCACATCCATTTGATAAATCTTCCACCTTTTTTGAGCCGCAAGTGAAATGATCATACGGATGGTTTCTAACCGTGCAACGGGTGCAAATACTTCACCAAAGTCGATTTCGGGATGTTGGCTATACCCCTTGGCTACCAACCTTGCCTTGTATTTCTCCACTTCTCCTTTAGCATTCTTCTTCTCCTTGAAAACCCACTTCACACCAATGGGCTTTTCACCTTCCGGCATAGTTGCCAACTCCCAAGTGTTATTCTTCTCAATCGATTTGATCTCTTCATCCATGGCAATTATCCACTTTACATCCTTTACTGCTTCTTTAAACACTATGGGTTCACCATTGACAAAGTGACAAAAGAGTTAAAAATCATCACTTAAATTTTTCGTGACTTCATAAAGTTCTTGGAGACTTCTCATTTTTCGTGGTTGCCTTTCACTTGATGAAGATGATGCACTTGAAGAAGATATAGAAGGTGTACTTAGATTGGTAGGTGATCGAGGAGGTGTTGTGGGCTCTTGATGAACTTCTTCTTTTTGCTCTTCCTCATCAAGAAATGGAAAGAAATCATACATTTCCTTGTCTTCAATGCTCCAATCCCATGCATCTTCTTCATCAAATTCCACATCTCTACTAATAATGATCTTGCCAACACTTGGATTGTATAATTTGTAGCCTTTGGAACGTTGATCATACCCAATGAAGATGGGCTTCCTACTTTTGTCTTCAAGCTTCGACCTCTCTTGATCGGGTATATGCACATAACCAATATTCCCAAACACTCTCAAATGGGATGCACCTGGCTTTTTTCCGCTCCATGCTTCTTGAGGAGTTTTGTCCAATAGACTTCTTGTTGGACACCGGTTGGACAAATATACCGCACAATCAACCGCTTCTGCCCATAATTCTTTTGGCATCTTCTTTGTCTTTAACATGCTTCTAGCCATATTAAGAATGATCCGATTCTTTCTGTCCACCACGCCATTTTGTTGAGGAGATCTCAGAACTGTTAAAAACCGTTTGATGCTATTTTATTCACAATATTTATTAAACTCATTAGAAGTAAACTCACCACCTCTATCCGTTCTCAAGGACTTGATGTAATAACCACTTTGTTTTTCTACAAGAATTTTGAATTTTTTGAACATGCCAAAAGCTTCAGATTTTTCTTTCAATAAATAAACCCAAGTCTTTCTACTAAAATCATCAATGAAAAGTAGAAAATACCGATTTTTACCGAACGAAGATGGCTTGATTGGTCCACAAACATCGGCATGAACAAGTTGAAGTGGCTTAATTGCTCTTGAAGTAGTTCTTCTCGGAAAACTCTTTCGGAATTGCTCACCAATAAGACACCCTTAACAAAGTTGATTTGGTTGGTCTATAAACGGCAATCCATTCAACATCCCTTTTTGAGCCAACAACTTCAAACCTCCAAAATTCACATGTCCAAGCCTTAAATGCCAAAGCCAAGAAGTATCTTTCACACAAGCTTTGAGATATTTAACATCACTTTGGATATCAAGCAAAAACATTCTATTCTTTGTTATAGGCACCTTAGTAATCACATTTTTCCGGTCATCTTGAAGTAAGAGACAATGATTCTTCATGTGAACCTCGTAGTTCTTCTCTAAAAGTTGTCCTAAACTCAAAATATTACTCTTCATATTTGGAACATAATAGACATTACTTATAAATTGATGACCACCATTCTTTACACGAATTAAAATCGTACCTTTTCCTCTAATTGGAACTTTAGAGTTGTCTCCAAAAGTGACAAATTCGGTCATCGACTCATCAAGCTCCACAAACTTACACTTGTCTCCACACATATGATTGTTTGCCCCATTGTCAAGATACCATAAATCATTTTTATTTTTTATTTCCTCTTTGTAAGCTAGCAATAAAGTTACCTCATCTTCTTCATTCTCAACATAGTTCACCTTTTCTTCAATATTACTAGGCGCACTCCTACATTCTCGAGCATAGTGCCCATACTCTTGGCAATTATAACACCGAACTTTGGACTTATCTTGCCTTGAATAATTTCACGTCCCTTTGAGGATTGACTTCTTTCTTCATTGTTGGAGTTTTGGTTGCCTTGTCCGCCTCTTCCTCTTCCTCGGATTTGTCCACGTCCGTGTCCGCGTCCTCTTCCTCGTTGACTTTTCTCACGATCATAATTCTTCTCTTTCACCGAGAGCTTGGTGGCTAGAACTTGCTCAATCGGCTCATCCTTCTTCTTGTTAATTATTTCTTCATGAGCTTGTAGAGAACCCATGAGTTGATTAACTGTCATAGTCTCTAAATTTTTGGACTCCTCAATGGCTACGACGACATAATCGAACTTTGGAAGCAACGAGCGAAGAATCTTCTCAATGACCCGGACTTCCTCCATTTTTTCCATATCACTTCATTTGATTGGTTATGGCCAACACTCTCGAAAAGAAATCCGCAACAGATTAAGATTCTTGCATTCGTAAACCTTCAAATTCTCCTCGTAACAATTAAAGGCGCACTTTCTTAAATTTATCAACCCCTTGATTGGAGTTTTGTAAAATCTCCCATGCTTGCTTGGCGGTGGTTGCATTAGCAACTCTTTCAAACATGACTTCATTCAAACATTGATGGATGAGAGTGATAGCTTGTTGATCCTTCTTCCGCATCTTTTGCAGATTCTCCTTTTGAGCGAGAGTCAACGTTGCTTCCTCACTAGGCTCGTCATAGCCTTTATCCACGATCTCCCACACATCTTGGGAACCAAGCAAAGCCTTCATACGAATGCACCAATTCTCATAATTTTCTTTTGTAAGGCGAGGGAATTGAAATGGAAAACTAGAATTAGCCATCTCCAGGATCACAAAATAAGAGGCTCTGATACCATTTTGTTGGAAGATTAGGAAGAGAATATATTCTAGGGAGGAAGTGAAATATAACTTTAGAGAATACTTTCATTTCACTTGATTAAAATGATTTAAGTACAAGCTATTTATAGGACTCATAGGACACTTCTAGAACCATATTAATAATTACTACATGACCACATTCATGTACATGAACCTAACACTTGAACACATTCATGAACATACATGTATCATGATCACCAATTCATGTACTAATATTAATTATGATAATTCTTGAATAATCTAGAATACTCCAAATTAACATTGAATTAAGTTTAATTCTCAACATCCACATCATTCTGTGCATCAAATTCATGTTGTTTGCTTCTCTCATCATTATCATCCTCTGGCCATACAATCATTTCATCTTCTGAGTTATCAAGGTCTTAGGTATTCCATACTCAAACTCAAACATACCACCAATATATCCAAATGGTTTAGTCATTACACGAAATTCAATCAGATACATAAAATCTGGATGACACATCATAATAATTAAATTGATCTCTCACATAGGCTAAACTTGGTTCTTTTACAAATTACCGACCATGGAAGTATCCACTGCGCATGAAAATTTAATAAACACAATCACACAAATTATAAAGGAAAATAGGATCACCATAATCCCAGAAGATACCAAAAAGGAAGACCCAGTATACAAACTTCCGGTGAAGATTTTGTCGGAAAAACGAGTGGAGGGACATTTAATTGTTTGGGATTAAGTTTATGATGCTCAAATCCATTTTTGGGCAAAAGTTTGGGGTGCAAATTAGATTTTAGTCCTTTAAAAAGTAAAAGGTAGTGTGCATTATTAAGGGCCTGTTTGAGAATGACTTATAAGTTAAAATATAAATTGACTTATAAGTTATTTTAAGTTATGATTTATAAGCAAAAGCTTTTGACATCAATTTGAATTATAAGTCAAAAATTAAGTTAAAACAAGTTATGAAGGTGTTCGGCTCATAATGACTTATAAGTTAAAATAAATATAAATATTACTAAAAAAGACATTAATAAAAAGAGGGGCAAAATATACATTATATTTGGTCAAACTAACTTATTTTAAAATAACTTGTAAGTTATTTTAAAATAAATTAGAAATACTTATTTTTTTGACTTAAAACTCAAATACTTACTTTTTTTTATTACTTAAAACTGAACTTATATGGCCTGTTCGGGAATGACTTATTTTAAATGACTTATAAGTTAGTTTAAGTTCTGACTTATAAGTAAAAGTGTTCATCATCAGTTTGACTTATAAGTCAAAAATTAAAGTAAAATAAGTTATGAAGGTGTTCGGCTCATAATGACTTATAAGTTACTCCCTCCGTTCCTTAATATAAGTCGTTTTAAAAAAATATTTTTGTTCCTAAATATAAGTCGTTTGAGGATTTCAAGTAAGCATTAATTGCTTAGTTTCTAATATTATCCCAAGTAATAAATATAATTTTCGTTCTCTCACTATTTTTTTTGCCCAATAAATAACACTCTCTTTTCCAATACAAGGATAATATAGACAATTAATAGTATATTTAATGCTTTACAATCATTATCTTAATACTTGTGCATAACTCTAAAACGACTTATATTAAGGAACGGAGGAAATAAAATAATGTAAAAATTATTAAAAATGATATTAATAAAAAGAGGAGAAAAATAAATATTACATTTTATCAAACTAACTTATTTTAAAATGACTTATCATTTTAAAATAAGTCATAAATAATTAATTTTTTTGACTTAAAAACAACTTATAAATTAAAAAATAAATAATTACTAAATAAAGACAAATGACTTATAAATTAGTTTGAGCACCTTATAAATCACCGCCGAACACTGCTTAAGTCTCATGAATAGGTGTTACTTATAAATTGATTCGACTAACTTATTTATACCTCTAAATGGAAAAGTAGTCCAAATCATTTGTGCCGTCAGGTCTACGTATGTTATGCCACGTGTGAATTAAGTCAAAATTTCTTACCTTACGCATCATTGTGTACCGGGACCCACTACTGTCGCCTGTCGGTAATCCAACCCGTAAACCCCAACTACCTATTTCTCTCTCTTCAAAGTCCACTATTTTGGACTCCATACCCTAACTCTCTCTCCAGACTCCATGGCTGTGGTATCTGCGAATCCCGATAGGATCGAACCCTCGCAACCGATGGACCAATCGCCGTCCAAACGAGCCGTTCCGTTGCCGTCCGGCACACCTTCATCGGCCGCCTGTTCACCGGATCAATCCCCTCCGGATCAGGCGTCTTCTTCCCCGAATTCCTCCGCACAACTCCAGGTTCAGGTTTGCATTCACATTCAATGATTATTTTATGCAATTTACGTTTTTACTTCTGTTTGATTTCTATTGAATTGCAGAAATAGCAATCAATTTGATTGTCCTTTGATATACAATTGCTGCATTTATATTTTGTTTAAAGACTGGACTTGAATAATTTATTAGAGCATTTTATATGAAGTTTTACAAATTTAGTAGATGATTTTTAAGTAGAACCTTAGTTATAATCATAAAAGCATTCCTAAATACAGAAGCTAAACTCAATTTAAAAGGTAAAAAAATGCAATGATTGTATTTCTAAGAGTAATCAAATGATACCTTAAACATTTTGAATGGAATGTAATTTATGATTCAATGAATGATTGTGATATTTTTGATACAGCCGCAGCCCTCGTTGAGGAGTGAAGAGTATCGGCAATTGTTTCGGCTTCCTCCTGAGGAAGTGAGTAGGTTTGAAACAGCTTGATTTTTAGCTTTTTAAGTTATTCTTGTTACTTATCATTCTCTTAATCTTTTGCTTGCTGATTTTATTATAAAAATCGAATCTTTGAAGCTGTGATATTGCTATTTAAATATCAACTACTTCAATGTATTAATTATTTGGTTCAGTTATTTGAATAAGTTGATCAAACTGTACTGTAGTTACAATTATTATTGTTAAGAGTTCGTAGATTTGAATAAGTTTTTTAATACATAATCAAATGGTTATCATGCTCAATAGCCAATATCAGACTAACACGCATTTCATTTAGGCAATTTTTTCTCTTTAGTGTGGCGCATGTTCATCTAGTGCATAAGTATTTGAATATTAAATGTTGTTGACTTATTTGGCAAGAATCCTAATATTTCATCAGAGAAAAACCATTGGTAAAGTGACTTATCTCAAAAAGAAAAAAGATCATTATTAAATGGTCCTTCTAAAAACCGAAATATATTAAGACTTATCTATGATATGATTGGCTCCAATGTTTAAACAACCAACTATTTCGTTTCACTATACAAAGAAAACTATATAAATGGATGTCTACACACTATAACATGCTATAAAGTATTCTTTTGTGTTTTGACCAATCTCTTAAAATACTGTATGATTGAACACTGAATGGAGCAAGGCCTATATTATTGTACACATATTTTTGTTCATATTTTGGAAGTTTTTGGTTCTTATGTTTTAGAGAAATTAATTAGTAATTATCTATTTTCCTTTGAAAGATTTTACTTACAAATTAAAATATACATTGTATGATATGCTATGCATTGACACCAACACATGGGTAAATGTCTTAAGTTGCTTTCCGCAACTCATGTTCGTTGGGATGTTTATAATTTGACCTGTTGTTCTAAACATATAATCTTTCTCTATATCTTTCTTGTCTGTAGGTACTAATTCAAGATTTTAATTGTGCTTTGCAAGAGAATTTTATTCTTCAGGTGATTTCACTTCTTTATGATATTTTGAGGTGTCTTTCCCCCAGGAATTGAATATCTGCTCATATTCCCTCTCTTGAATTACTAAAATTTATTATTTAAAGCTGCATATTATCCCTACCAAGCAGGATAAATTCATTCATTTGCATGGTAGTGCTTTTGAGCATTGCTTTCCTTGTCATTCTCTAGAGGAATTGATCAAATAGGGATTTGCAATACTTAACTTCTGATTTTTGTTATTTTATATTGATTGCAGGGGCATATGTACCTGTTTGTCCATTATATATGCTTTTATTCCAACCTATTTGGATTTGAGACAAAGGTTTAACAACAAACTCATCTTTATTGTTTTCATAGTTTGAATTTTGTATTACTGGATTAGATATTTCAATAGTTGGATATATTAAATCTGCTTTCTGGTTATTGTCTTCATGTATGTGTGTTTATATCATAGTTGTTGCATGTAAATCTCAATCTCAACAAGGCTCATCTAAAGCATCTTGCCTAGTCACAGGCGTGCCTTGTTTGCTTAAGCTTCAGGCTTTAGTCGCACATCAGGGTACAATCTACATTTAGCTAATAATTGTTGGGTAGTATAGGAACGTATCAACTTATTTAATTTCTGTTATTCAAAGTTATTGTATAGATTTCAAACTATTTTGTTGCGAACCAAACTAAAATTAGGGTTGGGAGCTTGAGGAGATGGATAGTTTGTTTTCCTTGCTTGGGGGAGGAGGGAGGAGGGCGGGGACGGGGGGGGGGATCCGTTTCATGTAGGGGAGGATTCTGTGCGACGGCTTCATCATATAGAGGCAATAATTTTGGAGAGATCTTATTATGAGACACTACAACAGTGGGGTTGGGAAGTTCCTTGGAAGAGTACATGGGGTGTTGGGGTTCCAAAGAAGGTGGCATTTTTCTCGTGGACAACAGTGTTGGGGGACTATTTTGTATTTTTGCCTCAGGAGTCTTTATGGTTGAGAAGTAAGATTTGATTAATCGATGCTATATGTGCAAGAATGATTGCTCATGCTTTTTCATTGTGAATTTACAAAGGAAGCTATGGTCACTAGCCTTTATGCTCTTTCGTATTGTTTGTGTGATGCCCATATTGACTCAATCATTACTAGGGGTATGAATGGAGCTAAGAGTTCCAAGGGGCAGAAAAAGATTGGGAAATAGTACCACATTGTTATGGGGGCATTGTGGAGGCTGAGAAATTGTAGATATTTTGAGGGAAAGGAGCGATCGATTGTGCATATTAGTTCTTTATTTTTGAGCCTCTTGTATATTGGGTGCATGAGTCGTGTCTAGATCCTAGAGTCAATTGAGCCTTTTGTAGATTTTGTTGCGGAGTTTGGCCTTGTAGCTTGACATAGTTTTTGTTGTCTTGGCCGTGTTCTCTTTTTTTAGGGTTTGTGAGTACATGATTATTTATCAAAAGAAGAATATGACCCATCTGGCTCTCCATACAAAAGCTTTTGTGTGCTCTTTGACATTTGTCAGCTTAACACTAACGACAAGGTTGGATGCGTAGACCTTACAAATCTTTATCTCCATATATATATATATATATATATATATTGTGCATGCAAGAAAGTGAGACCCGTTCTCATCTCTTTATTTATTGTCTAAAAGGTGGGTGAGTGTTGACTGTTGGGTTGTCCCTCTAATGTGGAGGGAGGACCTTCTACTATGCAGTTTAAGGGACTTTGGAAGAGGGAAGGATAGGAGGACTCTGTGGTGGTGAGCTTGTTTTGCAATTTTTGTAGGATATGTGCGTATGGATTGATGCTGTCTTACTTCTGGTTAGAGAGTCCCTTTCATGCACATCTTTGAGCCTTCTCAATGGGAGCTTTCATAGGAACTTTTACTCTAATGAGATGTACATATGAATTAGCGAGCTGTGGTCCATCGACACCAGGATGGATTTTACACCTGTTTGCTTGTTTCCATTTGCACCATCCTTTTGGAAGGAATTCTTGTCTTCATCTGCGTAGTACTTCCACTTTCTCTTCTTTGTTATTTTTTTTCCTTTCATCTTATAAGAAAAATTATCTGAAATTGTATTACTTCCAAATATCTCAAAGAACTGCAGAGACATCACTTCTTCTAAACATCGTAGACTCTTCCTCCTACCAAATCCAAATATCTGATCAAAGCAAACACTGGGTCCAATTGGGATAGTTTTCTGTTGCTAAGACCTTGAGTCTAGTTTCGCTACTAAACGGCCAATGGATAATTCTGAAGATAGTTTGTGTCAGGCAATGCCCAAGATAGTATGGAATATTTAGCCTATATGAATAGCATTCCTATAAACATCGATTCACTTTTGTCACTAATTGTATGAAAAGAAACATTGGTAATAAAATATCCAAAGATGACCAAATAATTTTCAAAATTTCCTCGACAATCTCTATTTTCAATCAAGGTCCATGTGAAAATAAGAAGTATCCAGTAGCAGTTATTTTTGAATTTTTTAGCTATTCTACAGAATCAATAATACCTACACATGTTTTACACTCTTCTGATATTTGTGTGTTTATAACATTAATATTGATTTGGAAGGTTGGTCTTAGGTGAAGTTCCATGGGATTAGGAATTTCAGTGTCTAGCACTTGTTCTTGTTTCTGTTTCGAGGTCTGTAAAAATCACTCTGATAAGTTTGTTTATATTCAAGCAGTTAGTATACTAATCTAAGTTTAAGATGCAACAAATCACATGTCTAGGATTTTGTTTTATTTTGTATTAATAGTCTTTCCTCTCTTTCATTGGTCAGTACATGTCATGAAAGAGAAGGACAACATATATCAAATGTAGTTTTTCTTTTACAACTATAGAATAATAGAGATATTATAATCTCTAAGACCAATACATTTTTGAGCACTTACTTTTTCAAAATCATATTAAAAAAATAGAGATATTATAATTTGCAAGTAACATTGAATTTAAAAAGTTAGTCTGTAAATCTTTCCTACCTAGGTATGATGCTACTGATATCTGACTTCTGCTTTTCCATGCCTATTCCGAAAGGGTAGTTATCGAGGATTTTCTAGTTTTTTCTATGTTCTCCACAAGAGTTGTTTAGTTTTTTTTTTCGAGCTTTTATATTGATTATTTGTATCCTCCTACTTTAATTTGTCTTCCTTTCTTGCAGCTGACTTTGCTAAATTACACTTAATTACTTGTTCAGCCTTCTTTCTAAATTATTTTCCCTGTTTGTTATTCTGATTGGCTGGTGTGTTTTTTGCTCTCCAAATTTAGAAAATAGTTCCTTTTCAAGAAGTCACATCTGTACGAAGAGCCAAGACAGCAGGAATCTTCCCTACTGCTATAGAAATTACAGCTGCAGGAAAGAAGGTGCTGACCTGGATCTTTAATGCCTTTCTTTAAAAATATTTCACATTTGAGATATTTTAAAAGAATAAATTAGCTAGATTTTTTTTTCTGGTTAAACGTTTGCTACACTGTTTTACTTTCCATTTCTTTTGGCAGTACTTCTTTACATCTTTTCTGTCCCGTGATGAAGCTCTTAAGCTCATTGATGATGGTTTGTTGCAACATGGTAATGGGTCTAAATTGATCACAGATCAGCAGGTGTTTCTTCTTTTTTACTTCTTATTCATAAGAAATATATGACATGTTACAAATGATATTATGAATTCATGGTTAACCTCCATTTTATTGATTGAAGTTTATGTTTCCCGTGATATCAGATCAGCAGGTGCTTCTTCTTTTTTACTTCTTATTCATAAGAAATATATGACATGTTACAAATGATATTATGAATTCATAGTTAACCTCCATTTTATTGATTGAAGTTTATGTTTCCCGTGTTATCAATTCTCTTAAAATATTATTATCATCGTCTGTCATTTGTTTTGTTGTTTTTGTTCTCCTGATCTTTTCTTGAATGAAAATTTTGTAGTAGGAATAAGTTGCAGTGAGTATGAAAACTAAATGAATTTTCCTTTTTTTGTATACTTAAACTGTAGTAGCTAGAAAGTTAACCCCCAGACATTAGATATTAACTTTTTGATTCTAAGACTTATAGTGCACCTGAATAGCTGTTCTAGATAGGGAGGTACAAATAAGAGCACCGCTCACCCTTAGTTCCAATTGAATAGGTGGTACAGCCTGCTGCCGCAACAAGCCAATCTGTCTCAAACCAATGTAGTGGAAGTAATCCTTGTACCTGCTTTGGAGAAGACAGATATATACTATATTTCTGCTTCTGTTGGTTGGAAAAGAAAACCGATAAATCTTCAATAGGAAAAAGTGGAATAAATTATCCCTCTAAAGAGTCTAAACAGAAACTATATCAACCCGGCAAAGCCTTAATACTTGATCAAATGGGAATAGCTCATACTAGAATACTCGAGCATTTAGAAGAATCAAAATCCAAAGCTCTGATATGGTTTACTCCTATTCTTTGAAATTATACACTATTACCAGTGTTTAAAAAGATGAACAAGCAAGGCAGGGCGTTCAACCCCCCTTTGAGGCGAGGCATAGGGGCTTATGCCTTCTAGGTTTTGAAGTTATATACATAAAATATTATAAGATATTTGAAATACTTAAATTGAGCAATGATAAATTATAACATTTAGTAGAATGAAATCCAAGACCCTGATTTCATTTACTATTACTTTTCAAAATTTTGTACTATTTCCAGTGGTTTAAAAGGTGAAAAAGCAAGGTGGGGAATTTACCCCCTTGAGACGAGCCATGAGTTCCGAGGCATATGGTTATGAATATTTGGGTCATTTTTTTTAATATTTAAAAGGTTATAGTATATTTGAATAATACTTGAGGAGTGAATACTGATAATCAACAAATCATAAGCCAAGAATTTGATTCAAATGTGAAGTTCAAATAAAAGAGGAGTATATGAACAGCAGATGGAGTAAAGAAAAAAGAAACAGAAGTAGATGAACATAGGACTATAGGAGAAGTAGAACTGTAGAAGTAACAGAGCTTTTGAAATAATATTGGTCAGATACTGGATGAATGTGATGAAAACGCTCACTTATTAGAGGAGTCAAACTATTCATCCTTGGATGCTGATTATGTTGTTACAAAGACCCAATAAGTTTCTATTATGGGCATTTTTATACAAGAGATGAAAGCACGAGGATTGATCACTTAATATTGGAGCATTTCTCTTGGCCTATACCCTCTAAGAATATTAAAATTGTGATACTCCAGTCTTTCATCAAAACATGTGGGATGTTTGTTACTTTGTTATGTCTAGTACATAAGACTTTGGGACTACCAAAAATACCAACTTCAAGAACTTTTCACTGGACCTGTAGCGGGTCATGATGACTCAATGATACTTTTGCTACAATAAATTTAAGGCTTGATCCTCACTTGAGTTGGATCAAGGCATTACAGATGGTATTAGAGCAATAGCCTTTCGTGGTGTGGTGGATCGAGTCATGGGATTTTCTTTTGACATTTCAACCTTTAGTCTATGTCATATGACTATGTCATATCTTGAGTTCAATTGATCCCTTTTTTTGGTGGGTTTATGATAATTCAATTATACTTTTGCTACAATAAATTTGTGGCTAGATCCGGACTTGAGTTGGACCAAGTCGTTACAGATGGTATCATAACAATGGCCCTTTGTGGTGTGGTGGATTGAGTCGTGAGATTTGCTTTTGACATTTCAACCTTAAGTCTATGTCATATTTTGAGTTCAATTGTTCCCTTCTTCTTTAGTAGGTCTTCTTCAGATCAGGTTTTGGGTTTTGGGAGGAGTAGGGATGCGAAGATTTTATGGCATTTTGTGGTTGTTCAACCATCCTTTGCAGCAGTTAGATAGTAGGATTCTAAAGTTTTTATAACAGTGGCTCCCTCTGTCCAATTTTATTTGGCAAAAAATTGATCGTCACAAAGTTTAATCAAATGACATTTTTAGGGAAAAATGCAATTTACCACCTGTGATTTACACATTTTTTCACTTAACCACTTGTGGTTAAAAAAGCCAATCAACCACATGTAGTATAAAAAAAATTGCGCACTCCACTTGTAGTCTAACATTGTTATCAACATATTTGAATTTACATATTTACCCTTCTTAATACTTTAAGTATATTAAAATAAAATGAGTATGAAATACAAAGGTGAAGTGGTGAACCCTGCATCAAACACCCTTTCACTGTCATAATCATAAACCAACTCAGATTAACAAAACTCAAATTAGTCTTTAATCTGAACCAACAAAAAGCACCAAAGATCCTTCAAACAAACATGAGCACATGCTGATTCATTTTTAAATCCCATCCAAAATTAGAAGAAAAAAGAACAGAAATGAAAGAAAAGTGAGAAGCACCACTAGCCACCATTCATGAATCTGCCTTGCTCAAAATCTCGAAATCCTCTCTAATTCAATTTTGAAATAAATTAAGGCTAATTTTTGCCGTCGTTCTTAATAATTACATCACATTTGATACACAACGTCTCCAAATTTGAATTGAAAAACAAAACTTTGGTTCATCGAGGGAAACGACCTTACGAGGGTTTGCACGGAGTACAAATTTAGTGGGCTTTGATTTTTCTATGCGAGATGGAGTTTGGTTCTGGATTGCAGTTTTCAAGTGTCCGTTCCACACAATGTATTTTATGTTCCTGAGCTCTCAAGCTCTCAAAGATGAGAGTTGTGAATTGCCTCTCTCAAAAGCCAGGCCAAATTTTGAAGCTTTAATCTGCTCCAAATTCCTCTAGATACTCTCATTTACACAATTTTAATTGTAGCCGCTCCAAGAGACCTTAAAATTGTTGTGTGATTTCCACTTTTGCTCAAATAAGAGGTCAGTTTTGTCAATAGATATTAATTTGGTTCTAGTTACCGTGTATGTATACAATGTTTGTATTTGGAAAGGGTATGCAGGCTACTATAAAATGTACACACCCAAATTGTACATCCAAAGACAAGTGTAAAATGATAGTAAAAAATTTCTCTCCTCACTTTATAACACTTTCTCTCATCATTTACTACTATTTTACACTTGGGTGTGTCTTTGGATGTACACTTTGGGTATGTACATAGATTTATTCTTATAAAAAAGAAAGGAATGTGGGGGTGAAAGAGAGTTTCTTGAAATTTGCAATGATTAAGGTTTTCTTTACAAGTGGGGTTGTTTCGATTTAAGGTTTTCTCACTCATTTGTGCTCTGTTTGTGGTGTTAATTTGATTTTGAAGTGGGCATGTTATGTGTTATTGGTGAATGCCGTTCATCGAACCGAAAAAGATACTGGGTGGATGGATCACTGGTCCAACCGTTATTGACTCAGTGACGTCATTAATATATATAAAATAAAAAATAATTAAATATATTAATTATTATTATATATTATATATAATCAATCCCTTTCTTACACGGACACGAACCAACGAACAAGGCATGTTGGACAAAAAGCTATTGATATACATTGATCCACTAAACTCTCTCTTCTCACTCACGTGGGTAGTAAAACCAACTCTCTCTCCTCTTTATTACGTGGGTAGTAAAAAATTCAAATCTCTCCACGGTCCAACCGTTATTGACTCAGTGACGTCATTAATATATATAAAATAAAAAATAATTAAATATATTAATTATTATTATATATTATATATAATCAATCCCTTTCTTACACGGACACGAACAAGGCATGTTGGACAAAAAGCTATTGATATACATTGATCCACTAAACTCTCTCTTCTCACTCACGTGGGTAGTAAAACCAACTCTCTCTCCTCTTTATTACGTGGGTAGTAAAAATTCAAATCTCTCCACTTTACCACCCAAAATGAATCACCAACTCTATCTAAGATCCCTCTTTATCACCCTGGATAGGTTAATTGAAAAATTACCTCTTTGAATAAACCAACTCTTTGTTTCATTATTCTTCTACATTTGAATATTTGCACATTATTGTGTTAATTTGAACATTTTGGACTAATATTTTTATAATATTTAATTAAATTATTATTTAAATATAAATTATTTAAAAGAATAACGGGTTAATTTTATGAATAAAAATTAATATAAGATATTTATATTATATTATCTTCAAATTAATTGAAAAATTTAATTGTAATTCTTAAATTTTAATAAATGTATAATTTTTTATTATATTTTTCTAAAGTCTAATCATGTTAAAAATAAATATCTATAATGCCCTTCCTAATGTTAAATAGAGATAGAGATGTGCACTATCTCTAACACATTAAGGAATATCACTAACACTAAAATTTTTGTATAAAGAAGAAAGGAAAAAAAGTAACCAAATTAGCAAATTACATAAAATAACAATTCAAATTAGCAAATTACATAAAGTTGCAACCCAGACTATCAAATTACAGCGAGTAGCAACCCAAATTTTAACAAGTAGCAACCAACAATACAAATTTTGACTCTAAATCAAATATTAAATAGTGCCAACTACTGCAGAAACTTGTGCTTGAATATTCAATTAATCTGGTACGTGGATGAAAAACTATAACTTTCTGAACTTGCACTTGAATCTTCATTGCATGGAAAAGACCTACATAAAAATTAAATAGTGTCAAAATTAAAGTTAAATGCCTTGAATAAAATGGAAAAAAAAATATTTATACCGATTTTGGAGCACTGTACAATTTCTTTTATCATGTGTTTGTCCAATTTTGCCACGTCCATGACACATTCTAGCCTTCTTTTGTTTTATCCTCACCAATGCCTTCTCTTTTCCTCCCTTGAGCCTTTTTTCGCACCCTTTTGCTTGCACTTGATTTGGTTCACAAAACACATGTTCATTGCTTGCACTGCATTTTCCTGAAACAACTAACATTGGACTGCTTTTCTCGCCATAAACTCTTACACTTTTATCACGATTATTCAACTGATTAATTTTTTCAAGTGCACTACCCATATGATCATAAAAAATCTTTGTACCTTCCTCACTTTCAAGAGCCTTGCCAACTACTTCCAAACCAAATTTAACCATTTCTCTCCGCTTTGCAATATATTCTTTGTCATCTCTGATCACAGTGCCACTATTGTCTACAACATTCCCATATTTTGCACCTTGTGTCCATCTCTTCAAGATGTACTTAGTTGGCAATTGTTCATAATCATGAAACTTGTCAAGATATGCCAAAAGGTGCCTACAAGGGATTCTAGCACTTTCAAACTTTTTGCAACTACAATAAGCATAATCCAACTCTTTGTCATAAAGAATCTCCCTCACTTGGTACTTTGCCTCATTTTTTTTTTGAACTTTATACACAACAAGATTATCAGCGTCTTTGACAAGTTCAAATTTATATCTCAATAAGCTCGCTATAAGTTCATCTTGAAATTCAAAAAAGATCTCATGCGTAAATATTAACCATTTGCAACAAAAAAATCATGTTCAATCTTGTCTTTGTTGTCAGCTACCAACTCTTATGACATTGGTATGCAAGTCCCCTGCAAACTGAATTATAAAATCAAACAATGATAAACGTTTGATCACAAACCTCTTAAAAGTGCATGAGAGCTTTCAGCTCGCTGGCTACTTGACATATTGGCCGAAAAAACATGATTCAAATGAGCAGACACCCATTTTGAGCGAATCTCATACATTGACATTAGCCATTTATTGTCGCTCAACCCACTTCTCCTAACAAGCTCCAACCACTTTGAGTCAAACTCTTCCTTCAATTCTGACTTCCATATGCAATCTGAAAACTCCGAATAATAGTGGCTATACTTAACCGAATCTAACTTTTCTAAAAACTTGGTCAAAATATGCCAATTACAGTACAGTACCTGTGATAAGTATTCGAAATTTTTCTAGAGCATTTATCATTGTTGGATCTTGGTCAGTGATAATAATTTTTGGGGCATCACCAGACATAACTTCTAGAAATGCTTGAAAAGCCAAACAAATGAATCTATTGTCTCATCAGATAAAAAAGCACAAGCGAATACAATTGTCTAGCCATGATTATTCACCCCCACAAATGGTGCAAAGATCATTCCATAATGATTAATGTTGTATGTGGTATCGAATATCACTACATCGCCAAAAAAGTTATAAGCTCGTCTAGATGTTCCATCAGCCCAAAAACAAGCAATATTGCTTTTTCTTATGTGCCTGAATTTTAAAAGTAAATGAAGGATTCTTGCTTTGTTCAATTTTAAAATACTCGAGCAATAAATCTCCGTCGTGGCCACTCATCTCTTTACGTCTATCCCTCCCGCTTGGACTGCAAGAAAATTGAACTGCTGATCGATATATTTACCATGCTAAGTTGTTCAGACAAACATTTGTGGGCACTAAAAACAGAACGGTGAGATCTTAACAAAAATGTTCTACTTGGGGTGGACAATGGGTGGCTATGCCCTTCAACAAATACACTAACAACATACAACCCAACTTTTGACATCAAAAAAGCAAATATGATCCGACTCTTCAATTTCATCCCAATCCCCTCCTACATTATCAAAGGGAAAACTTGCACAACTCCCTACTATATCATTCTCACAACTTTCTGACTCCAAATTCAAATCTTCCATTTCAATTTAGCTGTAATAATCAATAAAAAATACTAATTTTAGCATAAGCCCTATTTTTAACATAATAGAGGACTCCCAATTTTAACACTAAATAACAACTGAATTTTTTGTCTGAAGTCCTAAGTTTTTTTAAAAAAGTGCTCTTATTTCAAAATATATTTAAAAAAAATTAATAAAAGCCTTAGAAATGGTGAAAGAAGAACAAACCCAAACAATCTTTAAATTTAGGCATGAAATTAATTAAAAACGAAAATTGTAAAAAATAAAAAATTGTTTTCGTCAAATAAATCAGCGAACAAAATATATAAAAAAGGAACATACCACAGTCAGTTTATCGCCCGTGTCCGTTCAACCAATGAGAAGAATAATGAAAAAAAAAGTTGGTTTATTTAAAGAGGTAATTTTTTCAATTAACCTATCCAGGGATGTTAGATAGAGTTGGTGGTTCATTATTAACTTGGGGTGGTAAAGAGGAGAGAGATTTGAATTTTTTACTAACCTCGTAATAAAGAGGAGAGAAAGAGAGTTGGTTGGTTTTACTACCCATGTGGATGAGAGGAGAGTTTAGTGAGTCAATGTATATCAATTGCTTTTTGTCCAACATGTCTTGTTCGTTGGTTCATGTCCGTGTAAGAAAGGGAATGTATATATAATATTTAATAAATATGTAAAATTAATTAATTTATTTTAAAAAAGCTAAACCTATTTATCAAATTTAATAAGAGGGAGTATTTTTATTTGGTGAGTGCATCCTTAGTCAAGCCCCACTCTCTCTCTATCGCACTCAACCTTGCTTTCTAGCAAACAAAATTCCTCCCAAGGTAAAAAGTAAAAACTTTCAGGAAACATGAGAATGGGGTTGCATGTGGGCCTACATCAGAGTACCACTGTGCCACATTCACCATCATCTTTATCCTTGCCTCATTCTCTCCAAAAACACTCACCATTTTCATATACACTCCTCCATTACCAAACTCATTCTTTAGAACAACAAGTCAATAACAATATATATAGATATCCAAATATAACTCTCTCTCTCTCTCTCTCTCTCTCTATATATATATATATATATATATATATCTAGCTTGAAATTAGTTGTATATATGAAGATGATGGCTCACAGCAGGAAGCTGCTACTACTACTAGTTGATGATGAAGAAGCAACCTCAACATCATCATCATTAAGAAACAATTTCTCTCTTACCATTACTTACTCGCCGGACCCAGAGCTTCTCCCACCACTCAATTCCTCCTCCGCTGCCATCGCCTTACCTAAACTCTGTTGGTTGAAGGGTTGAACTGGTCCAACTTGCGAACCAGTCACCGATTTCAGGTTGTTCAATCGCCGGGTTTGAACGGTTTATTGGTCCAAACCGGACCGGAGAGCCGACCGGTTCCGGTTTTTACCAGTCCGGTCCGGGTCTGAAAATCATGGGTGAATGACATTTTTTATTACATTTGATGAAGAATCAAGGGTTTTTCAGTACTTTTCAAGTAATTTAAGTTGTTTAATACTTCATTCACTTGCTTTTAGGCAAGTGAAACTCACTCTCCGACCTCCGTTAAGTTGGATGGAATTGAGGTAACATGCAATTTCTTTTATACCATAGGTGGTTAACTGGCGGTTTTTTAACCACAGGTGGCTAAGTGAAAAAACGTGTAAACCATAGGTAATAAATTGCATTTTAACGCATTTAAAGTATTAACAAAATTTACCTTTCCAACTTTACCCTTATTTTTGTAGTATTATATTCAAAGTTAACTTGGGAGTGGAGTATTTGTATTGTAATGTGAAAAATAAAAAAAGAAGAATATCTTAGTCATTTATTGAGAAACTAAGTGGGGTCGTTCTTAGTTGAAGAGCATTTAAGAGAAATTAACACCCCACACTAAACATTTATTGTATAACTTTTTTATTCTTTTTGGGACATCCCAAAAAAGGAAATTTTCATATAAATGGGATGGTGGGAGTATATTTCTATTCCATTAAATTTGGATAGGGTGCCCTTCCTTGCCTCTATGTGGCTATTTACTTGGTGACATTTTAGAAGAGTTGCAGTACCTGATGTGCACACAGATCGATGGACAGTGCTTTTTTTTAGGATTTTTCTTTTTCCACTTCGTAATTAACTGAGGACTCCTTGTCATCCATTTTTTGATACCGAGGGATGTATTCATCATAAACAATATTACGATCTATTAGCAATTTAGCATGAAATTTTCTGCTTGTCAGGGGCTTAGTTAATTAATTTTGTTATTATTAAATACTGGAAAGCACGCGGATTAGAAATATACTATATAATACTTTTAAATTTAAAATTTCATAGTTATCTTGTATAACTTTTGATAGACTCCATGACACGCTTGCGTGAAGTGGTCGTCACCTGGATCGTTTCTAGCAAAGTTGTAGAATGAAATGCTCACAACACCTTAACCCCTCGTCTATATGTGGATGGTAATCTCGGTACAATTGCTCGCGTTAGAAAATCTGCGTTGAATGGACACCAACGATACCTTGACCCCTATGTAAGCGGTAATCTTGATACAATCGATGATTGATGCGGTAGAAGACGCTACATACAATTATGTATTGTTGTATGATAAGTCAAACTTGAATCTCAAAGAAAAACTAAGAAAGTAACTTAAAAAGTCTTCAAAAAACCAAAAGTAGAGAATAATCTCACAAGAATGATATAAATCTGAATTGTATTGAATCTTGTATGAATTACATTCATAAATCTTATTTATACTAGCTAAGAAACCCTAAAATCCAATAAGGAATCAATAATTTGATTTGGAATCAAAATCCTATCTAAAAGTATCCTAAATACATAAGAACTATGAAAGATATGAAAAATCCCTAAAAAATATGAAAGAAATATGGTAAAAAGAAGAAATCTGATCAAAAACGTGTTGCCTCGAAAAACGTGCCTGAAGTTCTGCCACCCTGGCGCGCCGGAATTGTCCTAGCCTTGGCACGGGGCATGCTTTCACCTACAGAAACTCGGATGCTCCGGTGCGCGGCCCGCTGCTCTTGCAGAAACTCAGATGCTTTGGCACGAGGCCCCCATTTCAATAGTAACCAAGCGCGGGGTGCGCCGGTTGGCCAAAAAACTCCCATTCAAATCTTGAGAGGTCAAACACTTCTATCATTTTCACGATCTTAGACTCCAACTCCAAGGTCTTCAAACTCGTTAATTGAGACACAACTCTTTTATTGAATTTCGTTGAATTACTTTTAGCCCAATTACTTGACAAACCCTTGGAACTTGAATTGAGTTATTGTCATTTGATGCGAATCTGGTCAGGATTGTATCAACTTATGTACCATCTATAATCTAGAGTATGCTGCATCAATTGATTTCCCACTGGCATCCTTTTTATTTTCACCTTAGGATTCAACTTCTGAGTTAAGTAGTCAAGAGAGTGAAATTGTCACTGTTGAACAGTCGGAACGTTCCAATCAGACAGTGGATGACTTGGATTCAACAGAAAGGTATCTCCAACAAATATTACCAATATTTATTGATTGTAATTATGAATAAGTTGGCATCCCCAACAATTAGTACGCATTGTTTTGAGTTTAGTTATGATAAATAAGTTGGTTTTACTGGCTTTCATCTGATCCAGGAATAAGGATGTTTGTGTGCCAGAGGATTATGAGCCCCCACCTAATGGTGAAGCTGAAATTGTATCAACATCTTCTACAATGCAAAATAAACTGAAAGACGATGCAGAAGTTATTATAAATAATGATTGTTCATCTTCTGGAAAACATATAGTGTGGGAGCCGGAGGATTCTGATGCGCCCAAGGGTTAGTTGAGATTTTTCTCCATTTTTGAACTTTGAGTGCTGTTCTATGTAATGCTGTTTTTTTGGGGACGAGGACAAATGTAACCGTACAATTTATATACTATTTAAAGGAAGTGTTGATTTGCTTTCACATTTCTGTCAAAGTTCTTCTCCTCTTGTGGGAAACTTGAAGTCCCCTCCTCCCCCCCAAGGCCCCCCATTTTTATGTTTGGTTCAAGGCTCAATGATTTTGACATGGTTGAGGACTATTGTATGTATATCCTTGTGCCTAACCTTTGTGCATGTATTACCATGTGCCCATGCAATAAAGATCCTCACTTATACGAGGTTTGATGATACATTGCCCTCAGTGACTTGGTTATTGTAATATAATCTGAATGGGCTAGTTTGCATGTTGTTTCATGTTCCCCCGAAAGCAGTAAATTTTTTCTTTATGTCTATTCTAGGTTAATGTACTGCTGGAAATAGTCCAATTAGGCAAGGTGGCTTTTCAATTTTGAGTTTCTGAATTGGTTGTAGTGTGAAAGGCGCCCATAAGTAGGTGTTGTTTTGGGTCAATTTGTTATGTATGGATCCTCTGTCTGTTTCGAAGTTGAAGGGTACATGCATTCTTTTTAAGGAGGTCCGAATCCAAGTAGAAAAATGATAACTAAACTGTCATTCATTTTTTGGAGACTCTTATTCTGATGCAACTTCACCTCAGGGCGAGTCCTTAAATAGTTACGCTAGATTCAGAGATTATTTCTCTTCCTTTTCTAATGTTATTCTTAATAGCACTATGACGTTCCTTTTTTCATCCCTAGACTTGACCTACCACTAATTGTTAGGCATAATATATACAATTATTCAGTGGGTTTTAGTTTAGCATTAAAAATACCAGATTACTAGTGTCTTGAATTTTCAGCGAAGTTTCTTTAGTTTTCTTCAACTTCAATAATACGAATACTTTTTCATCAATAACAACTCCTCCATATTTTAGACCCTTAGCTGTAAAAGCTCTGATTTATCTTGGAAGGACTTTTTGGCCTCCATCTACTTTTTAATCTCTTTTTATCTTCCTTAATAAAACGTTCTTCTTATACATATATATATATATATATATATATATATATATATATATACGGTCCGGATCAAGTGCATACCCCTTATCTTACTCACCCGTGCTCACCCCCCTTAGCGACGGACCCGGCGACAGTACAACCGTCTTCTATACTTTTAGCGATGCTATATGTTGTCCGTTGCTAAAAATATAGACGATGGTTGTATGACCGAAACCGTCGCCGGGTCCGTCGCTAAAGGAGGGTGAGCACGGGTGAGTAAGATAAGGAGTATGCACTTGATCCTTGCTCTCTCTCTCTCTCTCTATATATATATATATATATATATATATATATATATATTAGTTTTTATGAGGATGATTCCTTGAGGTGGAGAGGTCATGGGAGTGGAATTCCAATCAGTAGGTTGCATTATTTCAATCTTTTTCTAGTGCTGCTATAGTTCTATTGTACAACAGTTTGATATAAAAGTTCATATATTTTCAAGCCACTTTCCGCTGCGCGGGGAACTGGTTGTTTGGTGTTTATTTATTTCCTCTTTTTGTTCCTTCCCTTTACTTTGAGGACAAAATCTAATTGCTGTTTTTTCTCAAAGTCTTTTTATAGGTCTCAGTTCTCTTTGGTATTTATCTTGATATTTCCTTTTTCAAAGTTTTTATGTACTTATTATATTTGTGTTATCTCTTTAATTCATTTTCTAGTTTGTATTGAATTATCTTTTTCTGATATGCAGTCCCAGAATATTATACTCTGGTAGCAGAATCAAAGTTTCCGGTAATGGGTTTTACTTTATTTAATTTTCTGCTGTAAAACTGCTTCAAAATTCAATTCAGCATGTGCCAACAAATGTTTTGACATACACTTCATCTATTGCTGCAGATAAAGGTGGATGAATTCTTTAGTCTCTTCTTTTCAGATGATGCCTTCGATTTTCTTGAATCATACCACAAAAAATGTGGGGATAAAGGTACCTTGGTGTGATTCTCATGGAAACCATATATCTCTTTGATTAGTTCTTGGGTCCTTTAAGTTGCAAGCGTAGGTTGATTAGTGACAAAAAGGGGAATTACCCAGGTTGTCCACTTTTAAGCATTTGGCCATCGAACTTTAAAAATATGTAATCATCCAACTGAACTAATTAAATTTTTATATAATTAGACCATTCCATTAGAAAATTTTGATAGCCGTCAAATCAGTGCTTATATATTCATACTTGGCAGCAAAATAAAAGTTTAAAACAAAACAAAATGAAGTGACCAATCCACGTAAATCACAATTGGATATTAATTCCTAAAAACAACCATATTCGTCATACTAGTCCACCCATTATGAATCCAGATTTGCTAAAGAATAGCCCAAATCCACCATTGTCGCTAGTACCCAACCATACTCAAGACTTGTGGCATCATGTTCTTTAGCCAGAAGGGAAGAAAGGGAAAAAAGGAGGAAAAGAAGTGCCAAGAATTACCGCTAGTTATAAAACTCCTTCCGTCGCCACAACTAATCTCATAAAATTGTTGCAAACCGTTGTGTCTAACCATCAACTTGTTCCTCCATCTCTGGCCAAATTAGGGGCTTTCCCTATTATTGATCTTATAGTTGATCAACACCCATTAGCATTCACATAATTACAAATATAATGGAAAGAGAAGGAAAGGAAAACAAAATTGATAAAGCTATTTTGAAGCCAGATGAGAAGAATAAGACCCAATTGAGAGGAAAGAGAAGACACTCAAGATAATAAGAAACCCACATGAAGAAGAACCCTGACTTACATATTGCCATCAATGGTTGACAATGATGTGATGCAGCCATATATAAGATCCATGATTGGTTCGCACTAACCTGTAGAGACAATCCCAACAAAAGCCCTAATTTTTCGAAGCTAATCGATGCCAACTTTTGTAATGATTTTGAAAGCCTAGTTCTTCTTTTCTTTCAGCCACTATAATTGAGGAAAGATATAAAGACCTATTGATTTGTCTCCTAATCCACGTAGGAGGCCACTGAAAAGCCAAGTAGGTATTTACATTTTTTTTAAATTCACGTATGAAAATATAAGCACAGATTTGGCGCCCGTCTAACAAATTTGACAGAATGGTCTACTTCAATGCTTTTTAAAAAGTTTAATTTGCCAATTGCATATTTTTAAAGTTTAGTGGTGTAATGCTTAAAAGTGAACCACAGTGGGGGGTAATACCCTTTTTGCCTTGATTAGTTTACTTGAGGTTGCTGTTTTATTAATTCATCATTTTGTTTTCAGATTTGAAGTGCTCTCCGTGGCATCCTCATGAAAAATACGGGCATGCTCGTGATATCTCATTTCAACATCCAATAAAAATTTATTTTGGTACGGCTTTCAATTAGATGATTACTGCATCCAACTGGCTAGTATTGTGTTCTTTGTGTTTCTTTGTTGGTTTGTTTAGTGTTGGTATTGGTGTTTCTGGTTTCATTAGGTGCAAGATATGGTAGCCCCCAGGAGGTTCAGAAATGTAGAGTTTACAGAAACAGGTACCAAAATTATCATTCATAAACTATCTACTAGTATTGCTTACATAAATATATATTATAAAACCTTAAAACCTATTTATCTGAATACAGTACTGAGAATTTTAGGGAGAACTCTATCTTTAGCTTTGTTGTTGGATATGATTATTTTTTTTTCTTTGCTATGGGAGCCTTTAGGGGCACTTCTGTTTCTGATAAATGTAGGGTTTGGAAGGCTGTACTTTTGAAGTGTTCTGGCTCCCCCACACTTGTTCTAGGGTTGGTGGACAACTTGTCCCCCTCTACTTGCATTCTCTCTGTTCTATAAATAAGATTTTTTTCTCATAACCCAAGAAAATATCAAAATAAGTCATTTTTATTATTGTTGCCACTAGAATGACTGCTGCCAGGTCTGATAAAAAAGAAGAAAGAATGACTGCTGCTGGTACTGCTATCTTTGAATTTATTTTTCTAAAATTTGCCTCTTCTTGTGGTGTTGGTGATCAAATAATTTCTCGACACTTTTAGTAGCGTTCTTTCTGATGTCACAAAACATTAACCCCCCCCCCCACCCAAAAATAAATATTCCATATCTTGTACCTGTAGGTAGTTTCATTTATAGACAGAGTATAATATTGTAATTATTATACTTCAAGCAAGAGCTTTGTTGATTAATTTGAAACAAGTACATGGTTCATATAAAGGACACCAAAAACTAATGGAATATCTAGTGCTAACCTAATTCAAATCAGAGATTTAAGTAGCAATGAAAGGTTTTGAAATTATGTGGAGTACTCTTCTTAAGGGATTTTTTTTATGCATTCATTTTTAAGTCTTCAAACTCTCTTACATTCTACACCTTGAAGCGCATGTTTTATTCTCAAATAACGGTTTTATTCTGTATACCTGAAAATAAATCGATATAAAAAAACAACTTAAACTAAACAGCTAAATAGCCAAAATACCCGAAGGATGTATGCATGAAAAATAATCTAGATATTATATCCAGTTCCTAATATTGCAGTAATTGTATCTAATTTAACCTCAAAATATGTTAAGAAAATAAATCAAACCATAGACCATGAAGAGTATTAGATGCCTTTGACATTAGTTCTGTCTTAGACTCACATAAAATGTCACTACTAGCTGGAGACTGCTCTCTATCAAGTGTTGATCCCTGTCTTGACCAATTGTTTTTCTCCCAAATTGATCCACAACGTGGTCCCAAAAAAGCCATGGAATCATAAGGATCATCAAAGCAAGACCAAGGTATGTGCTAGGTACAACCCTGATTCTTTGTTGAGGCTAACTTTCTCCAACTCTATAGCAAAAAATGCACAAATCCAATAGCTCTCCAAAACAAATGAGGGTGTTTTATAATCTATTGGTGTTTTGCAGCGGGGAGGTTGAGGTGAATTTCTCTTTGAGATTTCCTGCGTGATTGGGTTGCCTCCCTCCTATCGAGTTTGATTTTTTAATTTTAACACTGTAATCCTTGTCTTCTTGTCATCCTTGGTCGTAATATTTCTTTTTCATCTAAAATTCTTTTTTCTTACTTAAAATAATTTAATAGAGCATCAATGTCTTGCAATTTTTACATTTCTTTTAGCTTATATTTCTTTTTCAATTCATTAAGCCAATTAGTTCCTTGAGTTATTTAATGTCCATTATTTTTTGGAATATTTTGCATTAGCTTGTGATTTTTTGTGGTGTCCTCCAATTTGTTTACTTTTCATAGTTTGTAGTTGTTCTTGAGTATTCAGTTTCTAATTATGTTTTTGATTTCATTTATGCCAGTCATTTAGTTGTTGAAACTTCACAAGAGGTTACTGATGTACCTTATGGAGATTACTTCCGTGTGGAGGTATGAGCTAATTCTTCATTTGGAAGTAATGTATCACAAATAATCTTAATTTTTCATGTTAACTTGTGGTTTAGTTATTCTGATATATATGGATAAGTAAGCTAAGGCGTTGATTTTGTATGTCATAAAGTTTGCATCTTTTCCCTCTTTTCTCAGGGGCTTTGGGATGTGGAGAGAGATGGTGATGAATCAGAGCATTGCTGCATCTTAAGGGTATATGTAAATGTGGCATTTTCCAAGAAAACCATGTGGAAAGGTATGCTTGTTTTTACCTTTAGATTCCTTCTCCATGTACTGGAAGATCTGTACATTTGCAAATGGCAATCAGGCTTTCTATCTTTGATAATTCCAGTAATATTGTTACTTTCACCGTCGAAACTTAGAATCACACACAATGCAAAGTATAACATTAAGTGGCGTGCCTAGAAGGTTTATTTTAAAATATTACAAACGTTACCAAATTAACATGTTTTAACTGAACAATGAATTGAACACTATATACACAAGTGGAGATGCACGTGCTTTGCAGTTCTATGGGGTGCTTTGCTATAAGAAAGAAAAAACAAATGTTCTTAATGCCTTTAGTGATGATACTAGAGGGATTTAAGCTTGCAGTTTCCTCGAACTACAAGCATCACAAACCTTGAAATGTACTGTATGGATATATCTCATCCGCATTTCTATTGCTATAGCCTATAGCTAACAACCTCATTTTGCTCATTTTCAAGATATGATTTATTGGTGTTGCTGTTAGAGCTGAAATACTATCAAAGTGATTAATGGGTGATGCTGTGCAGGTAAAATAGTGCAATCTACTGTAGAAGAGTGTCAAGATGTTTATGCAATTTGGATAGACCATGTACCCTTCTTCCCTCTCTTTTCTTGTTTCTCTAGTAGCTTTCAGTTTTAGAATTTGATGGTCTTTATGAGGACTTTCAAACATTTCTTTCAGGCACATGAATTGTTGAAGCAGAAGAACCTGGAAAGAGAAGGTAAATTTGTTGAGATGACAAGTACCTGGAATTAGCAAAACTGAATTTAGACAAGTATATGAATCATGTGTTGATCCCTCATATTTCATTTCTTTAGCAGCTGGACATAACGCAACTAATTTGATTCCAAATGGCCATGTTCATCCAGAAACGCAAGAGAGAACTGTGGAGCATTTGGAAAGGTCACATGTGAAAAATGACTTGAGCTTGTCCGAGGCTTTGTCAGATTCTAAGGGTATTAACCAAGTCAACGTCCCATTGCAAGAAAGTTCGAGTGGTGGGGCTTCAGTTGCATCTTTTTTCAGGGACTTTGTCGTGAAACTTTGTTTGTCTTTTAAATCTCAAAGCCAGTTCCCATCAATTGTAGTTATCATTGTTGCTGCGATCTTCCTCCTAATGCAGGTATGTACTTTTTAACTAGCGTTACTTTTGTTTTGTCTGGAAACTATTTTTCATAGTGCTACTGCTCTTTTCAAGTATATTGATTCTGTACGTCGTAACATTTGACATGCAGATGACCATACAACTTTGTGATTAATATTTTACTTTTGATTTCTCATACTTGTTATGTTTGAGATGCTAAGTATCATGGTTTTTTTCTCATTTCTCATTGTATGCCTATATTGCATTTTATGATGCAATTTGACTGTATGATGGCTAGTCACTTCAGCAGATTATATAATTTGGCAATTTCAATTTTCTTTAATCCTGCTGTACAATAATCAGCACTGTTCATTTATAGTAGTATATATAAACCATAAACCAACACCAATATTTCTTGTATTTCTGTTGCTGCAGATAAGCATAATTGTCTTGTTAGCTAGACCGCAACAGATCCACGTGGTTCCTCCAGCAGATTATGTGAGCAGCATGCACAGTAGAGCAAGTGAAGGCCCAGAAACAATGGCATTGCTAGATAAGCAGATTACCCACCTTAAGGAAGAGATGCTTATGGTCGAAACACTGCTTGAGAAAATGCGGCTACAGCATGCACTTCTGAAAGTTCAATTGAAAGACCTAGCGGTTCTTAGGGAGCGACTGACTTGATAAACCTACTATACTATATATGAGTCGCTAAATTTTCATGTAAACTATAAATTTGCTCCCTTTTTGGGGTGCGTTTTCGGTTTTTTACCAAGTGTAAATGAGAAGAATGTACAAGAGTATTACTATATAGGCTGATAATGAAGTAAAAATCTTCCAAAGGAAGTAATTTAATTGGAGTATAATTCTTTTCTTCTCCAATTATTCTTATTTTCTTTTGCTCAGAATTTAACGTTCAAAGTTGAAGAGCCGTGTCTGATTTTACTTTAATTTGAAAAGAAAATATGTACGGTAAGGTATCAGTCTCGATGCAGGGAAAAACCATCTCTTCTTCAACACATTGGTACTATGTGGTTGGGTTTTGTTATGAATTGTGGCACTAGTGTTTCTTGAAGATCTCATCAAAAGAAATTTTCTTCAAACCATTTAGCTTCCTCCTGGGGTTTGAGTTTTCATTTTTCATATCATGGCCTTAAGTTTTTGAACACTAGAATATATTAGAACTTGTGTATGACACATTTAACTATAATTTATTACATAATAATTTCAAAGATAATTAGGGGGAGAATATTGAGAGATTAAATCTGAGGGTGTCTATTTCAAGCTTTAATATTACTAAAGAATGAAAAGAAGAGAAAAAATAACAAGAAAAAGTTGATTTAAGCCTTCAAATAAGTTTAGTGCTTATTGCAAGTTTTTCAATACTAGTGTGAGGTGATATTT
This sequence comes from Panax japonicus, assembly GCA_020205505.1. Lineage (NCBI taxonomy): Eukaryota > Viridiplantae > Streptophyta > Magnoliopsida > Apiales > Araliaceae > Panax > Panax japonicus. The sequence continues at coordinate 5,150,475 of CM035099.1, forward strand.
TTTGAGAATTTATATTTCTATAAGCAAATATGTTAGTTCAATAAATTTCTTTTATTGACCGTAATGTTACAAAAGATGTGATAAAAGTTCTCATTGGCCCGTAGTGTATTGTTGGACAGTTGTTGGCATGATCATGACCATTGATGAATACACAAATATCCTTGGCCCGTAGTGCATGGAATTTGTGGTCGTGACCCTAATGAATATCCTTGGCCGTAGTGCAGGGATGATGTGGATTATTTATTAAGCTGAGTCCCAGCGATAAAAGTGATGAAAAACTTTTTAAAACATAAAAGATAGTATATTTTATTCTCTACTTGACTCTTTTAATGAATTGCTTGTTCCGCTGCAGTTAAACTTGATGTCTATTGTATTTTATCATTTTAACATTGTTGAGGACTAATGATAATTTATTCTGCATTATCTTAGTCATAATATTTCTTACTGGGCTAGTTGAGCTCACCCTTTCTTTAATTGTTCTCTTCAGGAAATGAGAACGTAGCTAGGACGAGTCGGGGAACGGAGTGATGTTCTGGATGATAGTGCTAGCTAGTAGTCCTCACGATTCTGTTAAATAGTGTGACAATAAATGTATTGAGGACTTTCTGAGAGTGGATATTGTCTAGAAGACAATATTTGTATTAAAACTCACAGCATGTATTTTGTCGTACTTTACACGACTGTTGTATAATTTAGTTGTATTTGAATTTTGTATCATGTATTTGACGACTCAAGATGGGTGATGTATACCTATTTTGGGGGCATCACAAATTTTGTGTTGGTATATAAATTGTAAATGAGCCAAAATCATTACAAAACATATAATTCTATAGACCATATTAAAATTTAATTAATTAGACAAACATATTAAACCATATAATTCTATAAACCATATTAAAATTTAATTAATTAGACAAACATATTAAAATTTAACAAAAAAGTTTTGTAATTGAAATAAAAGTAATTACATGATAATAACTACTAGTAATTAATGAGACGAATATAAAAAGTTTGTACTTGTAGTTTGTGTTTGGTGCAGTTACTATGAGAGAGAGAGAGAGGGGAGTGTAATTGAATATAATATGGGTTGAAAAATGGTTAACCGGTTAATTAACTATATTTGTTTTAAAAAATATGGGTTCAAACTTTAACCAACCTGAATAAATAAAAATGGTTAACCGGCCCATTTGGTTCCAGTTAATATGGTTTGACCCAACAGTTAACCAACTATATTGTCAGGTCTACGTAACAGTTGAAGAAATTCTCCTCCTTTGTTGTGACTTAGAAACGACTATATATTGAAGCATTTAGTTAATTATATATATATATATATATGTATATGTATGTATATATATATATAAACAAAAAAAGTTAAAACTCTCATTTTCGGAGTCACAATTAATGATTTTGCTACCATATACTGATTGATGAGCAACTAGCTAGTGGCAAGCTTAGAGCATCTCCAGCAGATGGACTATCTGCTGGACTATATTTAGTCCATATAACATCAACAGATGTCCTTTAGTCTTAAATTTTTTCAGCAGATGGACTATCCTGTGGACTATCCCGTGTAATATAATATAAAAAGATTAAAATAATTAATGAATAATTCAAAAAAAACTCCAATGGTCATATTCCAACGACCATATTCTAATGACTATATTTTAAAGAACAAATAACGTCTATAAATATAAGGCACATCTAGTCTCTCATATTCACTCATCTCAACTTCAGTCTTCCAATCAAATAAATTATTTTAAATATGTATCGTCAATTCAAATTAGTTATGTTGCACATGGATGAAGAAGCATATGGACAATTTTAGTTAAGCAAATTTGTTTATATATTTAGTTTTTATGATTCATGAAAACTAAAAGCATTTGATATACACATAAATTTTAACCCACGCTTATACGCATAAAAGCATAAATTTCATGTAAATTAAAAGAATTTGATTTACACTTTCATATTGTCAAATAATAATCGACATATATACTATTTTCTTTTTTAATTAAATTTTGACAAATACAACCAAATTACAAATTGGTACCAAAAAATAGGAAAAATTAAAAAATTACATCAAGCCTCTGATATTAGGCTTTCCACTTCGTCTTCTTCTTCACTTCAGACCTTCATCTCCTTTATCTCCTTCAACAAAGCTTCATCTCTTTCTTCTTTTTCTTCATCCTATCTCCCATTTAATTATATTAAAATTATAATTCATGAGATTTTCGTTCCTTGATTTAGTTTTTTTGGGTTGCTGAAAAAATGGATCGACTAAATATAGTCCATCTGCTGGAGCAAAATCTACTTCCTAGACTAAATATAGTCTAGGATTTTCGCAACTCCGGCCTGCTGGAGTTGCTCTTAGATCTTAAGAATCAAATGATTTAATGATAGTGATGATACATAAATAGTACTCGAATCTTCCATATATATATATATATATATATATATATATATATATATGGAAAAAATGTATGTACACATGTGTAGTACATAGTGGGCTATAGTGACAATTTTTTAGATTATAACGACAGTTTCACCCTTCACCCGTCACCATAGCTATTTTGAACTACGGCGACAGGTAAACCATCGGCATAGCCCAAAAAACCCATCGTTATAGCCCGACTGTATAATATACAGCTGTGTATATACGTATAGCCATATATATATATGGGCGAATTCAAGATCTATTATCAGCACAGACGAATTTTTTGAGTTGAAGACTGAAATGCATGGTAGAAGTCTGAAGTTTAACGAGTTAGAGCAAATACATTATACACCACAGTGTGTTTAGTTTTTTTTAAAGCGGTAGTAATTTAAAAAAATTTTGTGCCTAAGTTTAACTTTTTCATAAATTTCCCCCCTTAAGTTTATTAAGTTTTATTTTTTGGCTCTATCCATGTACCTATAAAAAAATCAATATAGGCACTGTGAGACCCCAAATTTTATGAATAAAGATTTAATTTTCTCGAGATATTTTTTTTGAATATTATGGTGTGAATTTGATATAATGTTATAATTGTAAGTAATATTTATAAATTTTGCAAAGTAAGCTAGTTGTTACAAAAAATTCGATTGGTCGGGGAATATCCGTACGACGGTACAATCATTGGTGAATCCCGCAACAAAATTATTGTCTGATTGAGAAAACGACAAAAATATTTTATGAAAATAACGGCGGAAGTTTTACCGTTAACTGTTGAAACACCCGGTGTTAAAAGTACAGTAATACGCGTGGTAGCATAGTAGCACAGGGTTTTGATTATTGATGCTTACGTGAGAAGTCACTCAGTTTTGTTTAATTATTGCTATAGTAATTATTACATAGTATCTCACGTTATTTGATTCAATTATTGTCGATATTTTATATATTATTAAATCAATATTGAGATAACAAAGTTATTAATATTATTATTTGTAATATTAACGATGTCTAGAAGTTCTGCCAAGGAGAGGTTTGTTCACCTAATTGCACGTCAATGGGGAGAAATCCTTATTGGAAAGCCCCCTCTTTCCTGGGAACGACCTGATCGATTAATATTGTGAATTATAATAAAAGTGATAAGTTTTGTTTTATTATTATTATAAATGTAATAAAACAGAAAACTTTTTATATAAAATAGAATTCTTTTATAAAGTTATTCGTTTTATTAGACTATAAATAGAATATATATATATATATATATATATATATATATATATATATATATATATATATATAATATTCTATAATGCATAGTGATTGCATAGTAAAATCTTTTTATATAAAACAGAATACTTTTATAAAGTTATTCGTTTTATTATATTATAAATAGAATATATTATATTTTATTTAAAAGATTTTGTTTTATTATAATATTTTATTAATACTGCATAGTAAATTAATATGGACAGTCCGTTTAAAAGTAAATCAATTTGGACCGTTCATGAATTAGTTACTATTCAGTCCATTCTCCTATAAATAGAAGCTCATTCCTTTATTATTTCTTATGAATTCACTGAAACTCTAGAGAGAGAAACTATAGAGAGAAAGAAGAAAAGTATTCTGCTACTTCACTACTCCTATATCCAGTTAAAGTTTTGGCTTTTATACTCCATGAAATATGTGAAATATCTTTGATATTTGTGCTTCATCCAGTATCTTTTCATGGAAATATTCTTCTGAGCATTCTTGAATTTTACTCCACAAAGAAGTATCATGTTGACAATTTGGACGTTATTGGTTCCTGGATAAATTAATTCTTGAACTTGTTTTATTAAATTCATATATCATTGTCATTATCCTCATGTTTATATTATGTTGAAAGTCATATGTGGCCTGTAGTGCATAGATGGACTTGATATGATTATGACCAGGGATTATTCGGTATAATCATGACCGTAATGTTACAAATGATGTGGTAAAAGTCCTCATTGGCCCGTAGTGCATTGATGGACAGTTGTTGGCATGATCATGACCATTGAAGAATACACGAATATCCTTGGCCCGTAGTGCATGGATAATTTGTGGTTGTGATACTAATGAATATCCTTGGCCGTAGTGCTGGGATGATGTGGATAATTTATTAAGCTGAGTCTCAGCGATAAAAGTGATGAAAAACTTTTTAAATCATAGAAGATAGTAGATTTTATTCTCTATTTGACTCTTTTAATGGACTGTTTGTTCCGCTGCAGTTAAACTTGATGTTTGTTATATTTTATCAGTTTAACACTGTTAAAGGCTAAAGATAAATTATTCTGCATTATCTTAGTCATAATATTTCTTACTAGGCTAATTGAGCTCACCCTTTTGCTTTCATTGTTCTCTTCAAGAAATGAGAACGTAGCAGGGACTAGTCGGGGAACGGAGTGACGGTCCAGATGATTGCATTAGTAGTCCTCACTATTCTATGAAATAGTGTGATAATAAATGTATTGAGGACTTATTTTGAGTTTGAATATTGTCTAGAAGACTATATTTGTATTAAACCTCACAGCTCATGTTGTATATTTAAGATTGTATTTGTATTCTGTATCATGTATTTGGTGATTCAAAATAGGTGATGTATACCTATTTTGGGGGCGTCACAGTTGGTATCAAAGCTTAGGGATATGATCCCTGACTGAAATGTGAGATAAGAACTAGGAGGGGAGAGACGGGGAATTCTTTCGCTAGTATGACCTACCTAAGTTTATTTGGTATTTAATTGGTCGGTCAGAGTATAGAGATAATATATGATATGTTAATTAACCCTTGTTTTGTGGCAGTATTTGAAAATGACATCCGAGAATGTTGAGAACATCAGTGGAGCACAGGAGACTGTTGAGTCTCCACGGATCAATAATCAAGATAATGTGCATCAGGAAGGCGACAATCCTCAGGTAAACAACAACACTAACCAGATGATGAACGATGGAATGTTCAGAGGCTTTATACAATTCATGCAACATCAGGCAAGAGCGGCTCCTGTCCAAAATGAAGGTGGAAACACTAGCAACTCTCGGACGGTTACCGCTAAGCAGTTCAAGGAACTGGGACCACCGGAGTTTTTTTGGAGAGCCAAAACCACTTAAGGCGGAGACGTGGATAAAGCAGATCTGCAAGATATTTGATGTCTTGGGATGTTCCGAGGAGCAAAAGGTTCCCTTTGCCACCTTCATGTTGCGAGCAGAGGCAGATTACTGGTGGGAATCTTTAAAGCGTACTCAACCTGCCGCACTGAAGATGACTTGGGAGAAGTTCCAAGAATTGTTCAACGATAAGTACTTTCCTGAAAGTATTCGTCACATGAAAGAGGTAGAGTTCATCAAGCTGGAGCAAAACAACATGACCGTATCGCAGTACGAAGCCAAGTTTACCGAGTTGTCCCGGTTTGCGTCCCATTTAGTTGATAATGAGGAGAGAATGATGCGAATATTTTTAAGAGGTTTGAAACCCGAGATACGTCAATATATTGTCTCTCATAAATTGTGTTTGTATTCAGATGTTGTTAATAGGGCTCAGTTATTAGAGCACGATAATGAGTCAACCCAACCAAAAGAGAGCAGCCGACAAAATGATAATACTAGTGATAGCAGTTATCGAAGCTGTGACGCCCCCAAAATAGGTCCAATCCACCCAACCTATTCTGAGTCGCCAAATACATGGTACAGAAACAACTACAACTTTATAAATACAATTGTCGTGCAAAATACGACAACACATAAATTATGAGTTTAAATACAAATATTGTCTTCTAGACAATATCCACATGCAAATAAATTCTCATTAATGATACACTATTTTACAGAATAGTGAGGACTACTAAAACAGCTATCTAGAACCATCACTCCACACCCCGACTAGTTCCTGCTATAATCTCGCTTCCTGAGAAGAAAAATGGAACAAAAGGAAAGGGTGAGCTCAACTAGCCCAGTAAAGAATGTTATGACTAAGATAATGTACAACAAATTATCGTTAGTCTTCAACAGGGAAAAATCTGATAGAATACAATAGACAACAAGTTTCAGATCAATATTCGCAGCGGAAATAACTATTCATTAGAAGAGTTAAGTAAATAATACAAACTACTATCTTCTATATGTGAATTTAAAAGTTCATCCTCGATATTTTATCCCTGTAACATCAATCAATATATATTTGGAATCAAATATTCATCTTTGCACTACGGGCCAAAGATATTCATCAGACGGTCATGTTCATCTAAACACCTGTTTATCTTTGCACTACGGGCCAAAGACATTCATCAAGAAATCATTCATCTTTGCACTACAGGCCAAAGATATTCAGTAATATCATCATTTAGGACTGAGGATGATGAAAAATATTTTAAAGAAAACGAATCCAGTGAAACAAAAGAATAAATATTAAGGATTCGTATTTCAGCTATTTTATGTCCAAAAATACCTCATAAATACTCAAAGTGGAGTAAAATTCAAGAATGATCAAGACATGGATACAATCAAAGCTAGTATCCATAATAGATATTTTGGACGAAAAACGAAAATTTAATTTCTTCTGTGAATAGTGCCGTATTCGTGAATAGTGCCATATACGTGAATAGTAACTCCGACACCAAAAGATAGAAATTTCACAAAAACATCATCATGCTTCGTGAATAGTACTCGTGAATAGTAACTCATGAATAGTAACCCTGACATGAAAAAATTCCAAATTTGATAAAAATTCCAACCAATATTTCGGCATAATGATATTGAAGAAATAATATCATTTTTGAAGAAAATAACACCCCTTACCTGAGAAAGAATAGTACTTCTGACTAGAATACTAGATATAATGCTGAAAGAACTTGCACCGTATAGCAATACTCAAAGTACTAAAATACTCACAAATACGCTCGATATTATAGAGAGAGAAAGAGAGGGAAATCTTTAGTTTCTGGTGTGATTTTCAATTCTAACCTAAGCACCCTATTTATAACCAAAGCAGAAAATTTAATATAATATTAATATTTATAACCAAATTTCTTACGCCCACTCTTAGATATAAAATCAGCCATCTTGCACATGCTAATGATGCCAACCAAGTATAAAAATGTTTTTATTATTTAAAATAATTAAAACTTCCAAAAATCAATATTCAGGAATTTCGGAACTTCAATAATTCATAATAAATATCCCTTTTATCAGAAAATTCGAATCTCGCGATTTTTTATAGGAAATTCAATTCTCTACAACTTTGGAGAAGAAAGTTTTTCCAAATTCCAAACAGAAATTGATCGAAATCCATAAACGGACTATTTTACAAGCTATAATCAAATTTCAGTCAAGAGATGGGGTCCACCGACACACAAAACATGTGTTAATCATTTAATGCAACAAAAATACTCTTCCTACTCGTATACTCATATATCCCACATTCATTGTAAAAATATCATCATTATTATATTATAATAATATAATAAAATATTATTTTATCAGAAAAGATAAAATATCAATTTTTAACAATTGTCACTTTAAAAATTTTCTCCATCTATATCCACATAAAATCTCATCATATAAATTAATAATTAATTATTCAAAAATAATATTACAGAATCATAATAATGACAACCAGACCATTCCCAAGAAAGAGGGGGCTTTCCAATAAAGATTTCTCCTTACTGACGCGTAATTAGGTGACCAAACCTCTCCTTAGACAGAACTTTCTAGACATTGCCAATAATGTTTTCTAATAATATTATTCAGATAATATGAATTATTGCTCCGATAATAAAAAATATTGTGTAGTGACAATTATTGAAATAAAAGTAATATAAAAAAAATCATCACAACAATTATTGAATCAATAAAATAAAATACTGAACAGTAATTACTATAATAATTATTGAGTAATGCCTTCTTACGTAAGAATCAATAATTGGTGCAATACCGTGTGCTACTGTTCAACAACGCGTATTACTGTGTTTTAACCACCGGGTATTCCAACAGTATTAACGGTAACAACTACGCTGTTATTTATAACAACTTATACTTGTCGTTTTCTTCATCCAATTGCTTTCCGTTATGGGGCCCACACAAGGCTGCGCCGACGTACGAATATTCCCCGACAACAAGAATATTCCATGACCAAATGAATATTCTCCGACAACAATGAGTATTTTATAACCACTAGCTTATTTGAAATATTTGCGCATTTTACCCATAACTAACCACATTAATCAAATCAACCCTTACTATTTCAAAATGATAAATAGAGGAAATTAAATTTCAATTATTAATAATTTGGGGTCATACAACCTCCCCTCCTTATGAAATTTTATCCTCGAAATTGATGTACGTACCTGGTGTTTCGAAAAGATGAGGATACCTCGCTTTCATTTCCGTTTCCAACTCTCAGGTCATTTTCTCAATAGCATGGTTTCTCCACAAAACTTTAACTTGTGGTATGACCTTCGTACATAGGACATGCTCCTTCTTATCCAAAATCTTGACTGGTACCTCTTCATACGTTAAATCTTCAGTTATCTCGTCCGTTTCTAAATCAATAACATGGTTCGGGTCGTCCACATATTTACGTAACATCGATACGTGAAAAATGTTATGAACACGCGTCATACTTGGCGGTAAAACGAGTCTATAGGCCACAGTTCCTATTCGATCGAGGATTTCAAATGGACTTATAAATCAAAGGTTTGAGCTTTCCTCACATCGACGATTATCACTTTTAGAATAACGACTTCTTACATCTTCTTCTTCATATTCATCAACTCCAAGTCTGTAGCTTGAGCAATTTATCGATTAAAGTCGGTTCTACTTGTATATCATCGCATGTGCCCCTAGAGTCTTTAACTCTATATCTATCATTTGTAAGTTATATGAAATGGGTCTTTGACAATATCGCATTCGTACTTGTATACGATCTTTTACTCAACACGTCAGCTACCACGTTCGCTTTTCCAGGATGGTATGGTCAGAACATGTGCCGAAATGAGTCTCCTATTGAGTTCTTCGAAGCTCTTCCCATATCCCTTGCTTCATTCGAATTTTATATCTCTACGAGTCAGTTGCGTTAATGGAGTAGCGATTCGAGAAAATCTGTCCACAAAATCTTCGATAATAACCAGCTAAGCATAGAAAGCTACATATTTCGATTACTGACTTATGTTGCTCTCAACTGTGACTCATATCCCAATCTTGGATAGCACGTCACAATGACACCTATCAGTTTACTACCACGTGAATATGGCGTCCCCTACAGAGAGTCTGGCTTCGGTGCATTCCACAAAGGAAGTCACCAGATAAAGGCTCGGGTACCAAATTCTATAGTTGAATTTTTAACTCCTGAAGTTCAATAGGAGCCATGAGATTTTAGAAATGGGTTTTGTACCGGGTTCAAAGTCGATACAAAATTCAATATCACACTTTGGGAGTAAGCCAAGAAATTATTCAGGAAATACGTCAGGAAAGTCAATAACAACAGGAATATTATTCAAATCTGACGTGTCTTTATTCAAATCCATAACATGGGCTAAGAAAGCTTGACATCCGTTTTTTAATAAACGAATAGCTTTATGACTTGATATAAAAGTGTTTGACTTCAATGGTTTGGTTACTTGAATTCGAATAACTGGTTGCTTAGGAATATGAAAACTAACAACCTTACGAAAATAATCAATTTTGGCATGATGAGTAGTTAACCAATCAATCCCTAAAATTACGTCAAATGCAAGTATCTTTAAAGAGATAAGGTCAACAAGTAATGTGATGGTGCCAACTTGGATCAAACAAGATTTATAAACAGTGGATGTAACGAAAGTTTCTCCTAACGGAGTTTCCACAGATAGGTCAAAGTCTAATTTCTCCGGAGTCAAGTTTAAACGTTGAGCACAAGCAGGAGAGATAAATTAATGGGTAGCACCGATATCTAGTAATGTATAAACTTCGCATGAATTTATGATTAGCTTACCCGTGATCACCTCGTTTGGGTTCCTCGCATGTTGACCAGTCACGACAAATGCTCTTCCAGGAACCGTTGACTTTGACTTTTCTGGGACAGCCTTTTGAGTCACCATCCCCGCTGGACTTGGTTTTCGCTACCGTACAATCTCGAGCGATATGTCCTTCCTTTCCACAATTATAGCATACCTTGACCTGTTGTGGATAGTTTGGGCTGATGTGTCCCTTTTTTCCACATTTAAAGCATACGACCGGTGGTCGTTCTCCTCCCTTAAAATCAGTTGCTGCTGGTGCTGACGTCTGTTGAATCTCCTATTTTTAAAATCTCCCCCGACTCACTTTTTCTATTTTCATGGCCACGATTACCACCAGAGTGGTTGTCGTTCTTGTCCGTATTTTTCTTTCTCCGCTGGTTATCATTGTTCTAATGACTGCTGTCACTGGTATGATCATGGTTGCTGTCTCTTGGTTGAACGTACTCGCTATCTCGCTCTAATAATTGAGCCATGTTGACAACATCTGAATATAAAGAAAATTTATGAGAGATAAGATATTGCCGAATCTCTGGTTTTAAACCTCTCAGAAACATCCTCGTCATTTGTTCCTCATTCTCTATCAAATGAGGTGCAAACCTGAATAACTCTGTGAACTTCGCCTCGTATTGGGACACGGTCATGTTGTTTTGTTCTAGTCTAATAAACTCTACCTCTTTCATATGGCGAATACTTTCAGGAAAGTATTTTTCGTTGAAAAGTTTCTGAAACGTTTCCCAAGACATGCAGAGTGCGGCAGGCTGAGTACGTTTCACAGACTCCCACCAGTAATCCGCCTCGCCACAGAACATAAAGGTGGCGAATGGAACCTTTTGTTCCTCCGTGCATCCCAAAACATCGAATATCTTGGTAATTTGCTTGACCCATGTTTCTGCCATGATCGGATCCAGCTTTCCCTTAAATTCTGGTGGTCCCAATTCTTTGAACTGCTTGGTCGTGACAAGCCGCGCGTTGCTATCATTTCCACCCGTATTCTGTACACGAGTCTCCCTCGTCTGGTTTTGCATGAACTGGAAAAAGCTCCTAAACATCCCGTCGTTCATCGTCTGCTCAGTGGTGTTGTTTACAGGAGGAATATTGCCTTCCTGTTGCACGTTCCCCTGGGTGGTGATTAAAGGTGTCTCCACAGTCTCATTTACTCCACTGTTAACATTCTCAGTCGACATTCTTAAATACTGCCATAAAACAAGGGTTAATTAAACAAATTAACGATTCACATAATACCCCTATATTATGATCGACCAACAAATAAGCTTAGGTAGGACACACTAGCGAATGATTTACTCGTCTCTCCCCTCCTAGTTCTATTCCCCGATCTCCGCCAAAGACCATATCCCTAAGCTCTGATACCAACTGTGACGCCCCCAAAATAGGTCCAATCCACCCAACCTATCCCGAGTCGCCAAATACATGGTACAGAAACAACTACAACTTCATTAATACCATTGTCGTGCAAAATACGACAACACATAAACTGTGAGTTTAAATACAAATATTATCTTTTAGACAATATCCACATACAAATAAATCCTCATTATTGATACACTATTTTACAGAATAGTGAGGACTACTAAAACAGCTATCTAGAACCATCACTCCACACCCCGACTAGTTCCTGCTATAATCTCGCTTCTTGAGAAGAAAAATGGAACAAAAGGAAAGGGTGAGCTCAACTAGCCCAGTAAAGAATGTTATGACTAAGATAATGTACAACAAATTATCGTTAGTCTTCAACAGGGAAAAATCTGATAGAATACAATAGACAACAAGTTTCAGATCAATATTCGCAGCGGAAATAACAATTCATTAGAAGAGTTAAGTAGAGAATACAAACTACTATCTTCTATATATGAATTTAAAAGTTCATCGTCGATATTTTATCCTTGTAACATCAATCAATATATATCTGGAATCAAATATTTATCTTTGCACTACAGGCCAAAGATATTCATAAGTTGGTCATGTTCATCTAAACACCTGTTCATCTTTGCACTACGGGCCAAAGATATTAATCAGTCAGTCATGTTCATCTCAACACCTGTTCATCTTTGCACTACGGGCCAAAGATATTCATCAAGAAATCATTCATCTTTGCACTACAGGCCAAAGATATTCAGTAATATTATTATTTAGGACTGAGGACGATGAAAAATATTTTAAAGAAAACGAATCCAGTGAAACAAAAAAATAAATATTAAAGATTCGTATTTCAGCTATTTCATGTCCAAAAATACCTCATAAATAATCATAGTGGAATAAAATTCAAGAATGATTAAAACATGGATACAATCAAAGCTAGTATCCATAATAGATATTTTGGACGAAAAACGAAAATTTAATTTCTTCTGTGAATAGTGCCGTATTCGTGAATAGTGCCGTATACGTGAATAGTGTCGTATACGTGAATAGTAATTCCGACACCAAAAGATAAAAATTTCACAAAAAACATCATCATGCTTCGTGAATAGTACTCGTGAATAGTAATTCATGGATAGTAACTCGTGAATAATAACTCATTAATAGTAACTCATGAATAGTAACCCCGACATGAAAAAGTTTCAAATTTGATAAAAATTCCAACCAATATTTCGGCATAATGATATTGAAGAAATAATATCATTTTTGAAGAAAATAACACCCCTTACCTCAGAAAGAATAGTACTTCTGACTGGAATACTGGATATAGTGTTGAAAGAACTTGGACCGTATAGCAATACTCAAAGTACTAAAATACTCACAAATACGCTCGATATTATAGAGAGATAAAGAGAGAGAAAGAGAGAGAAATCTTTAGTTTCTGGTGTGATTTTTAATTCTAACCTAAGCACCCTATTTATAGGAAATTGCTTAGAACACCAAAGTAGAAAATTTAATATAATATTAATATTTATAACCAAATTTCTTACGCCCACTCTTAGATATGAAATCAGCCATCTTGCACATGCTAATGATGCCAACCAAGTATAAAAAATGTTTTTATTATTGAAAATAATTAAAACTTCCAAAAATCAATATTCAGAAATTTCAGAACTTCAATAATTCATAATAAATATCCCTTTTATCAGAAAATTCGAATCTCACGACTTTTTATAGTAAATTCAATTCTCTACAACTTTCCAGAAGAAAGTTTTTCCAAATTCCAAACAGAAATTGACCAAAATCCATAAACGGTCGATTTTACAGGCTATAATCAAATTTCAGTCAAGAAATGGGGTCCACCGACACACAAAACATGTGTTAATTATTTAATGCAACAAAAATACTCTTCCTCCTCGTATACTCATATATCCCACATTCATTGTAAAAATATCATCATTATTATATTATAATAATATAATAAAATATTATTTTATCAGAAAAGATAAAATATCAATTTTTAACAATTGTCACTTTAAAAATTTTCTCCATATATATCCACATAAAATCTCATCATATAAATCAATAATTAATTATTCACAAATAATATTACAGAATCATAATAATGACAATCAGGCCGTTCCCAGGAAAGAGGGGGCTTTCCAATAAAGATTTCTCCTTATTGGTGCGCAATTAGGTGACCAAACCTCTCCTTAGATAGAACTTTCTAGACATTACCAATAATATTTTCTAATAATATTATTCAGATAATATGAATTATTGCTCCGATAATGAAAAATATTGTGTAGTGACAATTATTGAAATAATAGTAATATAAAAAAATCATCGCAGTAATTATTGAATCAATAAAATAAAATACTGAACAATAATTACTGTAACAATTATTGAGTAATGCCTTCTTACGTAAGAATCAATAATTGGTGCAATACAGTGTGCTACTGTTCAACAGCGCGTATTACTGTGTTTTAACCACAGGGTATTCTAACAGTATTAACGGTAACAACTGCGCCGTTATTTATAACAACTTATACTTGTCGTTTTCTTCATCCAAACTGTGCGCAGCAGTCCAAAACGTGTTACAATTGTGGAAGAGAAGGTCACCTAGCTCGATTTTGTCGTGCACAAAAGTAAATTCCAGCTGGGACGGTGGCACCAAAGGCGGATACGAACAAAAAAAAGTCGGTGGTTTCAGGAAGAGCGTTTTTTGTGACTTCTCAAAAAGCGAGTGACCCGAACGAAGTTAGCACGGGTTAGTTAATTATAAATTCTTATGAAGTATATACCTTATTAGATACCGGTTCTACCCATTCTTTTTTCTCTTTTGCTTGCGTTCAACATTTAAATTTGACCCTAGAGAAGTTAGAATTTGACTTATTAGTTGAAACTTCGTTAGTAGAAACCATCGTTACCTCCACTGTTTATAAGTCTTGTTTGATTCAAATCGACACTTTCATGTTACCTGTCGATCTTATCTCTTTGAAAATACTTGCCTTTGATGTGATTTTAGGAATCGATTGGTTAACTACTCATCATGCTTTTCGTAAGGTTGTTAACTTTCATATTCCTAACCAACCTGTTATGCGAATTCAAACAAACAAATAACTAAAGTCAATCACTGTCATATCAAGCCATAAGTAAAGAGCCCCGAGCCTTTCGCTGGTGACTTCCTTGTGTGGAATGCACCGAAGCCAGACTTTCTGTAGGTGAGGTCATAAATAACGGTGGCAAGTTGATAGGTATCAATGTGACGTGATATCCAAGTCTTGGATAAAGGTCACAATTTTGAATGATATTTCTATTGTTAATAAATTTCCTAACATATTCTTGAAGACTTCTTAGCCTACCCCTAAAGCGTGAAATCAAATTTTGTATTGACCCAGTACAAAACTCATTTCTAAAACCCTTAAATATTTCTTCAACCAAAACGAACGTAACATGCGCCAAAGACGTTGGCTCGAGCAGTTGAAGATTATGATAATACCATTCAATACCATCGTAGAGAAGCGAACGTGGTAGCTGGCCGTTGAGTAAAAGATCGTATGCATTTACGAGTGCGAATATACGAACCTACGTGAAGATAACGAATATATGATTAGAACCGACTTTAGTCGATAATGTTAAAGCTGCTAAAGCTACATACTCAGAGCTGATAAATGTGAAGAAGAAGGTTCAAGAGGGCGTTATTCTAAAAGCAAGAGTCGATGAATAGAGAAAATCTCAACCTTCGATTTAATTGGTCAATTTGAAATCCTCGATTAAGTAGGAACTGTGACTTATAGACTCATTTTACCGCCAAGTATGTCGCGTGTTCATAACATTTTTCACGTATCGATGTTATTACGTAAATATGTGGACGACTCGAACCACATTATTGAATTAAAACTAGACGAGATAACAGAAGATTTAACGTATGAGGAGATACGTGTTAAAATCTTGGATAAGAAGGATCGTATTCAACACTCAAATGTTATACCTCAAAAGTTTGAATCTGAAATGAAGTCAAGGTATCCTCATCTCTTCGACATACCAGGTACGTATGTAAATTTCGAGGGCAAAATTTCATAAGGAGGAGAGATTGTGAGACCCCAAATTTTATGAATAAAGATATAAATTTCTCGAAATATTTCTTTTGAATATTATGGTGTGGATTTGATATAATGTTATAATTGTGGATAGTATTTATAAATTTTGTAAAGTAAATAAGTTGTTATAAAATATTTGATTAGTCGGGGAATATTCTTTTTAACGGTAATATCCGTACGACGGTACAATCATTGGTGAACCCCGCAACGGGATTATTGTCGGATTGAGATAATGACAAAAATATTTTATGAAAATAATGGCAGGAGTTTTACCGTTAACTGTTGAAACACCCGGTGTTAAAAGTACAGTAATACGCGTGGTTGCATAGTAGCACACAGTTTTGATTATTAATGCTTATGTAAGAAGTCACTCAGTTTTGTTCAATTATTGCTATAGTAATTGTTGCATAGTATCTCACGTTATTTGATTAAATTATTGTCGATATTTTATATATTATTAAATCAATAATTGAGATAACAAAGTTATTAATATTATTATTTGCAATATTAACGATGTCTAGAAGTTCTGTCAATGAGAAGTTTGGTCACCTAATTGCGCGTCAATAGGGAGAAATCCTTATTGAAAAGCCTCCACTTTCCTGGGAACGACCTGGTCGATTAATATTGTGAATTATAATAGAGGTGATAAGTTTTGTTTTATTATTATTATAAATGTAATAAAACAGAAAACTTTTTATATATAACAGAATACTTTTATAAAGTTATTCATTTTATTAGACTATAAATAGAATATATAATATTCTATTATGTATGGTGTTTGCATAGTATCTGCATAGTGTTTGCATAGTAAAATCTTTTTATATAAAACAGAATACTTTTATAAAGTTATTCGTTTTATTAGATTATAAATAGAATATATTATATTTTATTTAAAAGATTTTATTTTACTAGAATATTTTATTAATACTGCATAGTAAATTAATATGGACCGTCCATTTAAAAGTAAATCAATCTGGACCGTTCATGAATTAGTTATTATTCAGTCCATTCTCCTATAAATAGAAACTAATTTCTTCATTATTTCTAACGAATTCACTGAAACTCTACAGAGAGAAACTATAGAGAGAAAGAAAAAAAGTATTCTGCTACTTCACTACTCCTATATCTAGTTTCTTTTATGGTAAGGGGTATTATTTCTTTTGTATTCATTAAGAGAACTTCTATTATTCCATTCTTTATTATTCTGTTAGAATAACCTGTATATACGCGGTCTACCCTATACTTGGTGAAATTCTTCTGTTATTCCATTCTTTATTATTATGTTGGAATAGCATGTTTATGCGAAGTACTGCATACATGGTGAAATTCTTCTATTATTTTATTCTTTATCATTCTGTTGGAACATCCTGTCTGTGCTTTACGCATGACCTGGTTCCATTATTTATCATTCTGTTGGAACATCCTGTCTGTGCTTTACGCATGACCTGGTTCCATTATTTATCATTATGTTGGAACATCCTGTCGGTGCGAATTTTGCCTGACCTGGTTCCATTATTTATTATTTTGTTGGAATAACATGTCTGTGAGGTTTATCACATACTTGGTGAATTTTTTTGTTATTCCATTCGTTATTATACTCAGTTGGTTAAAGTTTTGGCTTTTATACTCCATGAAATATGTGGAATATCTTTGATAATTGCGCTTCATCCAGTATCTTTTCATGGAAATATTCTTCTGAGCATTCTTGAATTTTACTCCACAAAGAAATATCATGTTGAAAATTTGGACGTTATTGGTTCGTGGATAGATTAATTCTTGAACTTGTTTTGTTAAATTTATATATCATTGTCATCATCCTCATGTTTATATTATGTTGAAAGTCATATGTGGCCTGTAGTGCATAGATGTACTTGGTATGATTATGACCAAGGATTATTGGGTATAATCATGACCGTAATGTTACAAATAATGTGGTAAAAGTACTCATTGACCTGTAGTGCATTGATGTACAGTTGTTGGCATGATCATCACCATTGAAAAAAACACGAATATCCTTGGCCCATAGTGCATGGATAATTTGTGGTTTTGATACTAATGAATATCATTGGCCGTAGTGCAGGGATGATGTGGATGATTTATTAAGCTGAGTCTCAGCGATAAAAGTGTTGAAAAACCTTTTAAATCATAGAAGGTAGTAGATTTTATTCTCTACTTGACTCTTTTAATGGATTGCTTGTTCCCCTGCAGTTAAACTTGATGTTTGTTATATTTTATCAGTTTAACAGTGTTAAAGGCTAAAGATAAATTATTCTGCATTAACTTAGTCATAATATTTCTGGGCTAGTTGAGCTCACCCTTTTGCTTTTATTGTTTTCTTCAAAAAATTAGAACGTAACAGGGATTTGTCGGGGAACGGAGTGACGGTCCAGATGATAGCATTAGTAGTCCTCACTATTCTATAAATAGTGTGATAATAAATGTATTGAGGACTTATTTTGAGTTTGAATACTGTCTAGAAGACAATATTTATATTAAAACCCACAGTTCATGTTGTATATTTAAGCACTACAACAAAAAGGCTTATCAGCGACCGCATATCAGCGTCCGCATACGGTCGCAGATGGGTATCCACGACCGTATGCGGTCGCTGATACTAGTTGCAGATAATATGGTCGCTGGAAGGACATCAGCGACTAATAATAGCGACGGAATTATTAGCGACCGCAAGCAGCAACCGATACTATCGCTATTTCGACTTATGCTGAGTCATTTGTCAGGCGTGACATGGCACACGTGGCAACGACGGGTAATAGCGACCGTAGCGATCTCTAGATTCCAAGAAGGTGATGCGGTCGCTGATGATTTATTTATTTTTTTAAAATTTTGCATGTTTTATTGATTTCCCAAAAATAACCTGCTTTGTACCTGCTTTCAATCCCAACACAGCAATATATATATACAAGCATCAATATTAACATCCATCCAATACAATACAAAACATTCATCCATGAATAAACATTCATCCAATACAATACAAAACATTCATCCAACACAATACAATCGATATCGTAAACATCCATATAAACCAATACAATTGTCCAAAGAATGAATCTAAAAGAGTACAAGGCTTTAAAAACCTAAAAAAAACAAGTCTAGGCGCTCTTTATGGATCATCTAAATTAGGATCCTGTAATTAACAAAGTAATAAAACATATATGTTACATATAAGTAAGACATTGACTCAGAGACTATAAACATATAAGATAATGCAGCTAAACAATAAACGATATATATATACCTGCTCCTGCTGTTGTGTTGCTTCTGTTCCTGCTACCGCCACTGCCTCCGCCAAATCATCAGGACTCAGAGACTGCAGATACCCGCCCAGTATACAAAGAAGATCACGATCCTGACAGATCGCTCTCACACAGTCAATAGGAGTATGATAGGCTGGATAACCTGATGACTGTGTAGACTGGGTGGCAGAGCTGCATGTGCCACTGATGCTCAGGCGCCGTCTTTGTCCTTAGCCTTTGACATAATTTTTCTTCACGATGGACGTCCTCTCCCATAATTCTTGATCAATCGACGGACGTGGGGTGCCTTCAGGATAGCGCTCGTTCATTAAGCTCTTATAAGTGTCCTGTCAGAAGATGAACAATTAAATAGTTAAAAATAAATAAAAAATATTAAAAAAGGTCGTCACAATTTATAAACAACATATTAGGATAATGTGAACTTATTACTACTATCTGAACAGCCTCAGGCAGATAATCGCGGGTGGCCACATACACATCCAACCAATTGATAGGTTGACATTGAGACTGAGACTCCTACAATTCATTTTCTTATATTATTATATAAACATATGATATTTTAGCTACAAAAGATGGCTGTAAACATAACATACGTACCCTGGCAGCAATGTGATTCAACTGTGATATAATGCATCCCCGATACGTGCCTTTTACCTTCTCGCCGTCTGATACACTTGAGGATCTGTTCAAGGCGGCAGTCTTGCGCCTCTTGACCCAGCTCTCAGCTCTCCACTGGTCACACATCTGCACCCATATGGGTTGTGCGCACCACCAGGGGCTATGCTCATGTATATACTACTCACCCTGTCCTGGATGTTCAATCTCAGCATTGTGCAGGGCTTTTTGTCGTTCCTTGTTCAAATTATCTTTAGTTCGGACGGCACACTTCTGCCAGAATAGTGTCTGAATAACTGATGCATGTGCGTCGTCCCATCTCTACCGTTTCTACAAATAAAACAACAATAATAATATTAAAACTGTTATATTACTGAACAATATTATTTGATTAACTATGTATTATCTATCAGAGTTATAAAAAATATACTTGAAATTCAGCCCAAACTGCATCCTTATGGGCGAGAGGTGTGCTCGCCCATGTAATCATTGGCGTAGGCTAGTTCTGTAAGCATAATTGTGAAACGCACTTCACAATTTTATTATCTTGAAAATCACTACAATATACAATAATTTATATTAAAACCCTTACATTTAAATCATTACTATATTTATAACAATGGAAATATTAAACCCTTATATATATACACGATGTTTAACTTATGTGCTTTCTGGAGGAGGACGGATCTGTATAAAAATACGATCATCCGGATTAGCCGGGGCCTTCGGCACATGATTAGGGCCCCGACCCAACCCCCGCTTTCGTGCTGCAGGTTCAGAAGACATCTATAAATAAAAAATTTAGGATGTTAGTATGAGTTATAAATGAAAGGTACATGTAATTATTAGTACATGTAATTTAACATGTCAATGATATAAAGAACATCAGGATATGTAATTGTATGTAATACAATTAAAACTAAACATACATTTTATAGAAAAGGACAATAATGACAACTAATGAAATGTACATGAACATGACTGGAAATTAATTAACTACGAAAACTATAAATGAAAGTTACATGAAAATTGTATAGAGAAAGGTACTATAGAGAAAGGTACATGAAAATCATATAGAAAATAATTAACTACGACAACTATAAATGAAAGGTACTATAGAGAACATTCCTATATGTAATTCATTGTAATACAATTAAAACTAAACATACATTTTAATGAAAATCGTTGTCTGAGTCAGAATCATTTTGTACAAGTATCGGAGATTCATAACCATCTTCTTCTTCAGATTCTGTGTCAGTGTCAGTCAATAACTCTTCCTCAGTATCACTGTCATCTGGCACAGTAACTGTCTCGGGATCCAATTCATCAGGTTTATCTCCACCCTCTAACTGGATTACATCATTGTTGTCCTCTATATTTATTACAGGAGGTCTATGAAGCATCTCCTCTTGGTAGAAATCTCTGTCTATTACTTGGACACGATTGCACGCGGGAGTATGAATTACAACTTGCCAATCTGTAGGCGGTCTATCCATTTTTCTAACAGGACTAGAAGTGTAGTATAGTTGTACTATTTGTGTTGGTAAAACAAACGGTTCGTTGGAGTACGCCGACCTGTGGAGGTCAATATCGATGATTCCATGTCTGTCAACACGTATCCCTTTTTCTGAATCAAACCAACGACACTTGAACAAGTTAATATGACCCCAGTACGTGCCCTTGTACGACAACTCTATAATTTCCTCCAACTCCCCATAAAAGGCACGACCAAGCTTATTGTAACAATCTCCTTAAACACACAATCCAGTAGTAGTTGTTCTTTTACCGCGAGCATATGTCTTTATATGAAATTCACATCCATTTATTTTATAACCATTGCGAATGACTTGATCCCTGTTTGGACCCATAACTAGGACTTGTATATTTGGAGGAATCGTTCCCTCATTAAGAGCCTACAAAAATTCTATTGAATTAAATACATTCATAAATTAATAAGATATATGTCATTCTTAATTAACTTAACTTACTTTGTCCTTTAGCCAAAGAGCAAATTTTTTATCACGACTAACTTGAATATCTTTATCAGTGATGCCGGGCTGATTTGCTTTTAACTCATCATCATATGTTCTATACAAGTTTATAAACATTAACATATATTAATATGAGACTGCAGGTTAAGATATAGGTCTAATACATATGAATTTTACATGTATATCTCATAAATTCATCAATCTCCTAGCAATTGAGAAGAATGTAAGTATGCGCAGCATGTAAATCTTGCTCAGAAAGAAATATGCGCTTTCCTTTTCCATAGGCGCGACCCGGTAAACCAAATACAGAAAGCTGACCATTTAGTTCAACATTTCCCCCATCATCATGTCTCGGGACTCGATTGGCCTTTGTCAAGACTTCGTCGGAAAAATAGTCTGAGACAAACGTAGATATCTCATCGAAATTGTATGCCTCACATATCGACCCCTCGACATAAGCTCTATTCTTCACCTTCCTCTTAAGGTTTCCCATGACCCTTTCGAAAGGGTACATCCATCTATATTGAACTGGGCCACCAACACGAGCTTCATAGGGTAGATGGATTTGCAAATGCTCCATAGAGTCGAAAAAACCAGGAGGGAATATTTTTTCAACTTACACGTGATCTCGATGATGTTCTTCTCAAGTATAGACATGTCCTTTTCATTTAACGTTTTTGAACATATGTCTCTGAAGAAACGACTAAGATCAGTTAAAGCACCCCATATTGGTTTATCAAGCAAGTCCCGAAATGTTATAGGCATGAGTCTCTCCATGAACACATGACAGTCATGACTTTTCATCCCTTACAATTTCCCACCTGTAACACACCTTGCAATGTTTGACGCATATCCATCTGGTAGTTTCAGAGACTTTATCCATGTGCACACATCTTCAACCTGCTTTTTAGACAATGTGTACCTTACATGCGGGTTGACCATCTTACCATTAGTAGTTTCATAAAGTTCTAATCCAGGACGCTTACAAATATCTTTTATGTCCAACTGTGCCTTATCATTATCTTTCGTCTTGCCCGCAACACCCATCACGGTGTTAAACACATTGTCGAACACATTCTTCTCAATATGCATCACATCTAGATTATGACGAATCAAATTTGTAGACCAATAAGGCAGTTCCCAAAAGATGCTTCTCCGAACCCAATTATGAGACACGCCAAACCCATCAATGATGTCAGAGGCAATCTTACTGAATGGGATGACCGACAATCTCATCACACGGTCACGCATGGGATGACCGGCAATCTATCTGGGCACTTGACTTTCGTCGTCTCATCCAACTACAATCTGAATAGAGGTCCATGATACCACGGTACCTACTACAAACAACATAAGCTTATTAATCATATGACTTGAGCATACTTGTAACCATATGACTTGAGCATACTTGTAAGCATATGACTTGAGCATACTTGTAAGCATGCTTATGATTAACATTTGAGCATACTTGTAAGCATATGAGTTGAGCATACTTGTAACCATACGACTTGAGCATGCAAGTACTTTAAAGAGCTCGTTAATCTCCCACAACATAAAGAGCTCGTTAATATTATAAATGTTCGCAACTACCCGACCAAAAAACAATTCGCCAGAGTCTCCCCTATAATATGGACTAGCCACATGCACGACGACATGCATATATGGTCATTTCTAGGCACCCAAGACACAAACCAAGAGAAATATACAAACTCCCAATATAATAAGACCAAAATAATAACGAATAAATGCAAAGTAAAGCAGTAAAAAGTGAATACATAAGGTATTTCGTTCATGCTAGCTTTATATCAGAGTTTGCTAACTCATTTATACAACTTTTGAGTATCTTGGAGATTCATTCATATCAACTAGTGTGCTAAGGCGGCTAACATGTTTTAAGATTATACCCAAAACAGTCCCTTTCTATAGTCTTTTATGTTTTGGGATATTCATAACTTGGTTGAGCAATTTATAGCTTCTATAACATATTGTAGTTTTATTCTTGTATACATAAGTGTTAAATACCCTTGTTTTTTTATTATAGCCAAAACAACCTCTTTATTGACCAAGTGTGTCTAGATACCTTCTCTGTTGCAGTAACAGTTCCCTAGCACTGTCTATTTTGGCTTAACATCCCCCCAATAGCTGACCATGCCGACAACCAAGCTTGGCTTGGCCCCGTGAGGCTTGGCTAAGCTTGGCGTGGCCTCGTGTGGCCTCGCGGCCCCAAGCCCAGCCCATCAGCTCCAACAGTCCCTTAATATGCTCTAGTGGATCACTTAGTTTAAAATCCCTACATCATTTAACAGCACCAATTGGATATTAGACTCCAATGTTAGTGGTTTAACATTTATTAATGTAAGTGCAACTAATTCAATTCGATATCATCTCCTCTTCTTTTTTTCTTTAATTATATTTTAAGAATGGGGTTTGTTGACAAAATTCCTCTAGAACTTGAAGTTTGACGGAGGAACTAAGACTATAAGCGAAGTCTACACAGGCTTGCTAATGTCATTAACCTCACTCAAGAACAGAATATCCTAATATACTAGAATACCAATATAAAATTCATACACTACCGATTAAGATCTACCCGTAAAAATTATTCCTAATAACCACGATCCCTAAACATCTGAATTATTAAAAAAAAATAGACTTTCTTAGTTATTATTTGGAATCCCTCTATAAAAGCCTACAAATTCATACATATATTCTAAACAAGATAACAAAACATCTTACTCAATGACAATGAATTGGTCCATATTCATCAAAAACAGAGGAAAAATAATCAAGAGAAGCAGTAGTATAGGAATATTCAATAAACAACAATATTAACATTGGAGACTAACCCATTATACAAAAAATATTAACATTGGAGACTAACCCATTATACTAACATTGGAGACTAATCCATTCAATCAAACATTTGAACCACATAAATTAACAAAAAATCGCATTGAATCAAAACCCACAAGATACAGTAGACGAAAAGAAGAAGAAAAACCCAAATATTCAAACATAACATAATACACATATATATATCAAATATTTGTGATAGAATTTGGTACCTAACACCAATTGAAGGAGTAGCACCAACCCAATCGCGCGACAACAACCACAAGTCTCTTCTCCCTCTTTTCCCCTTCTCCTTTTTCTCGGTCTCCTTTTTTTTCCTTTCTGATTCTGCTACTGCCGAGTGAAAGACTGATAGATTAAAAAGATTAGCGACCGGCATCAACGACCGCATGCGGTCGCTAATTTTTAATGATGTGGAAGTATCAGCGACTGAATGCGGTCGCTGATGGTGAGTGGTCGCAAAAAAGTAACGCGCCAACATTTCTTGCCAATTTTTTAGAGGTAAAATTACAGCAGCGACCAATTAGCAACCGGGTGCGGTCGCTACTGTAATCTAGCGACCATATTCACTTGCGGTCGTTACTGTCGGTCGCTAATTATCATATCTGCGACCGGAAGTACGGTCGCTGATATTTTTGGTCGCTGTTAGAGCATTTTATTGTAGTGAAGATTGTATTTGTATTCTGTACCATGTATTTGACGACTCAGAATAGGTGATGTATACCTATTTTGGGGGTGTCACAGGCAATGCTTATTCTACCCTCCACATTGACCCGCCATTATATATATATATATATATATATATATATATATATATATATATATATATATATATATATATATATATGAAATGGATCCTGTCTGGACTAGCTCTCGGACATGACCAAAATTCGGACCCTTAATTTTATTTTATTTTGCTTTTTTTAGAACAACTAAATTTTTTTTATGGAACTGAAATTTTTAAATAATACAGTGTTTTGGGTGTGATTTGGATACATATAACAAAACATGTATGCATGCAACGTCATTGGAACTAAATCACACCCAAAATATTGTACTATGTAAAAATTCAAGTTCCATAATTTTATTTTATTTTAGTAGTTCTAAAAAAAGCCAAAAAAAAAAAGTCAGTATTTTAATAAAATGCGGGAGTTCGGACTGGATCCGAACTCTAAATATATATATATTTATATATATATATATATATATATATATATATATATATATATATATATATATATATAGTCCGGATCTTAAACTCACCCCTTATTCAACTCATCCGAACTCACCCCCCTTTAGCGACGGACCCGGCGACGATTCGATCATACAACCGTCATCTATACTTTTAGCGACACTATATGTTGTCCGTCGCTAAAAGTATAGATGACAGTTGTATAATCGAACCGTCGCCGAATCCGTCGCTAAAGAGGGGTGAGCTCGAGTGAGTTAGATAAGGGATGAGCTTAAGATCCGGACCGTGTATATATATATATATATATATATATATATGATAAATATGAGAGTAGCCACTTGTTGTATATAAGAAGCATGACCTGGGTTGTAGTTTGCTAGCATACATATATCGTATGAACAAATACACCCTAATGCGTGCATGCATGCAACGTCATTAGAACTTCCGTTATCACGCAATAACCCATAATATTAATATGAGAGTAACCAAATGTACAACCAAATAATAACACAAACTACTAACAAATAAAATCAAAATTATATGAAAACAAATCACGCAAGACACATATTTTACGTGATTCATTCGAAGATTAGAGCTGAAACAGTATTTTAAATATATGTACACTATATAGTGTAGATCTCCCTCCTTATAACAAATAAAAAATAATTAATAAAAATAATAAAAAACATATATAATCCACCTCAAAAATATTAAACTATCTGCTAAATATTACTTCATATATAACCAAGCAGAACTTCAAACCGAGCGGCTTTTTACTCTTGATATATATTTTAATGGAGTAGTAATGCCCAAATTTCGAAACCACAATTAATAGTTTATTAACCTAATGATAACATAAAGGTTCATTTATTTTATCTATATATATTCTATGAAAAAAATCTATCTTACTTATTATTAACGCCAAGTTTCGTCGGCGCGTCCAATCACAGAATCCACGCGCTAGAACCTGCACAATAACAAATCACACAGAAGCTTGACGGCTTGTGTCGCCGGGGGACAACTCCGGTGTGAGAATAAGTACAGGCCGTTCACAAGGTTTAACAATGGAGGCTAAGTGTTTAGTGCTCAAAAGTAGGTATTACCTCATAATCGTAACCTTGACCTTGTATTTATAGTGTCTCATCACCTTAGAATCCTTATCCGAGTCGGATTAGGACTCCTAAATTATGGCAGTTACAATAAGTTGGGTCCAATACAATCTCCTTAAAAGGTGGAAGTGGATTCCAATCCAATCACTACCTTTGGAGTTACCTTATTCGATCATGGTTAGAACCCCAGACTCTGTTCCCGGGGAAGCCCACTGCACATGCCCAATCCCACCGAACTCACTACATGGTTCAGACTTCGGCCCAGAGGACTCGAAGGCCCGACCCCGAACATCACCCTTCCAGAATAGGGTTCCGGCCCAAAGGACTCGGATACCCGAACCCGACCACTATATCTCGAACAGGACTCCGGTTCAGAAGACTCGGATGTCCGCACTCTTCCCTGGGCTTCACCCCAACGGGCTCATTAACCCCTTCCAGTGCCAGGCCTTCGGCCCACTTGCAGGCCGGTAAAATGCTCCCGAACATTGCCCCCAGTCTCTTGTTATAATGTATTTATAATTAGAGACTTGAAAGGTCAGAAATTCGATTAATCACGACAGCTAATGATGAGTTGTCTGGGGAATCCATGCGGTTTTTCCTCGTTCTTCGAAACGTTGCACGTTTTCCCAATCCTGGGCCCACTCTGTGCATTTAATGGCCGCCCTTGGGTCTCGTGCCACTCGCCTTATAAGAACCCCCTCACGTCAATCACTGTCACTTTTCCCAGACTTCTTCATTTCAAAATCTCTTCTCAAATTTTCCCGCAAGGGCGATTTTCGGTGAGTTTTCCATTCTTCATTATTCCTTGAACTCATTTCTACTAGCATTTGCTGCAATGGCTGATTCTACTATTGAACAAACTCCAAACATCCCTGATACCATTACTCTTACGCCCATTCTGACCATCGATCTAGTCCCGGTGGATCTGCCGGCACCTCCACCTGAATCTGCCTCCCCTACCATTCCTCCTACCCCGATAAGTATCGAGGCCAAAATCCAAAATGCCTATCACTCCGATGAGGAGTTCTCCCACATCAACATCCCATCTATTATCACTCCTTCCGAGCTATCAGATGTACGACTGTTGTTCAACATTCTGAAATAGAATAAACTCTGAGTGCCTCACTCGGGGGAGAAAATGTTCTAGAAGTCCGACGGCGAGTGGGTCACCGTCCCCCTGTATGTTCTTAAATACGGTGTTCGGTTCCCCCTTCATGAGTTTATCTCATCCTTTCTCAGCTTTGTGGGAATCGGGTTCGCACAGCTGGTGCCGAACTCGTATATCCACTTAGTTTCTTTCATCGCTCTATGCCAAGAGATAGGGATCACTCCTGGTCTCGACTTCTTTTTTGCCTTATTCATCGTCACTGAGTCGAAGGAACCCGGCCTTCGGCAACTAAATAAACGAGCCAACCAACCCGTCCTCATCAAAACCCCTTCGAGTAACAAGAGGTGGCACGACAAGTGGTTCTTTGTCAGGGGAACCGACCTCCAACTTCTTCCTCATTGGGCCCATCCCGAAGACCCTATAGCCAAAGTATCCAAGTTCCTGAAGGACCGAGCCGGTGTTTTCAAAGAATTCTACCGGAAGTGGAGCCATACTTCATGGAGTCTAAAGGTGTTGTCCAACGAGTCCTGGCTGTACAGATGTAAGCTTCCCACTTCGAACTTGTCTCTAATTCTCATACCCTTCAGTTGTTTTGCTCTGATAGCCTTTGTCTTAACCACTTCTCCTTTGTGCAGTGATGATTTTCAAGCCCGATGGGCCATCCGAATCTTTGACCCCACTACCGATCAAGGACGAGCCAATCCGACTTCCCATTACTGAAGATACAGCAGAAGGGGAAATCGTTTTAATAACAGAACTCTCCACGGGTTCCGCTTCAGATCCTGCCCCCCTGGGAACCTCAACCGCCAAACCCGACAACAAAAATATTTTGAAGATGAGCCGAACGGAGAAGATGGCTTTGTTGAAGAAGACGAGGAAGCCTTCCAAGCCTTCTAAAAAAGTCCCCGCCAAGGCCATCTTTGCAATTCTACCGAAGTCGACTCCTCCACCCCTACTCAGGTCGCGGTGATCGAGGATTCAGAAGAAACCAAAAATGTTCCTCTCGAACCCCGGCCTAAGAAACCACGACTCAATGAAGTCCCCGAGCAACAAGTTGGTGAGGTCGATCCTCTCGTCACATGACCTCCCACCTCTAAGGCAAGTTCTTCCCAAGGAACGATGACTACTTGTTGGCCGAGGAGCCCTTCGGAAGTATTTCCGTTCAACTTATTTGATCATTTCAAGCTTTCTGGCGATGACGAACGGTTCAAGGGATTCTCTTCCGAGGAGTATCTGGTGGCTTACGTCTGGGCTCAGTGTTAGGTAATTCTGAAGTTGCTTATCTCATTTTTACAAACTTATAATTTGATTTCTGTAGCAGACGTACGTGTGTATTATAGGCCAATGCCATTCTTTCCCGAGCCATTCCTCCCCTCGCCCGAACCACCAAAAAGGAGGTTCAACAGAGGTCAGATGTGATGCTGCTCGAGGCTGAGATTCGTTGTCTGAATTCAGACCTGAAGAAGGAATAGGATCTTCATGCCGAGACCCGAAAGAAAGCAACCTAGGCCAAACGCCAGGGCGACGAACTGAAAGAACAATACTCCCTAATTCAACATGAGTTCATTGGCCTCGAGGGTCATGCTAAGAAGTTGATCCAGGAGAAGGATCACGTGGCCACCGAAGTCAAAGAGCGGGAGAAAGCAATCGAGGCCTTTGGGGAGAAGTTTTCCGAAGCGCATGAGAAACTGAAATATCTGATTCGGGAAAACAACTCCCTGAAGAAAGACCAAGCCGAAGCCAAACAACGGATAATAGTCGAGTACGAAGAGTCCGATGCCTTGAATGAGAAAGTCATGGCCCAATTAGGTGAAGGGTACGAGACTTATTGGGAAAAAGCTATGGCGAAGCTAATAGCCACTGGGCTTGATTCCTCCTTTCTTGACTCGTCGGACGAAGAGTCCGAGGCTAGGGATGATCCTCCTCCGGAATAGCTTCTTTTAGGACTTATAATTTTGTAACTTTCATTTTCCTTCTTTATTTGTACTTTGCCCGAATCTTATACGGTCGGGACTCGTAAAAATTTGAAGATATGAAATACAAAAAGTTTTTGTTTGTAAATCTTTGCGATCAGTTATACCCGTGACTTTTATCGATCAGTTATGTCGTCTTTGACTTTTTGACCGATTTAAGCTTTAAGTTTGTCTGATTCCAGCATTATAGTCTCGACCAGTTATACCCGTGACTTTTACCGATCAGCTATGTAGTCTTCGACTTTCTGACCGGTTTAAGCCTGATGTTTGTCTGATCGGGTACCGAAAATTATATGAATATAGATGAAGTTAAACATTTCTGAAGAAAACTTTCATTTATTTAATTTAAAATTGAAACGGTTACATGGATAAAGAAAAGAATGACATAACTTTACTGGTAAAATTTTCTAAGTCTTCCAGCATGCCATGTATTCTTTAATTCCGAACCATCCATTGCTCAAAGTCGGTATGTACTTGGCTTCGGAACCTCTACCACCTCATAAGGTCCCTCCCAGTTAGGCATCAGCTTGCCGATGTTCTGGGGGGTTGATGCCTCCGACTCCCGAAGGACTAAATCACCGACTTCAAATCTTCTCCTTTTCACCTTCTGATTATGGTGTCGGGCTGTTCTCTGCTGGTAGATTGCCAACCTTATCAGAGCTGAGTCCCAAACTTTTTTCAACAGATCCAGATTTATTTTCAGGCCTTCATCTTTGTATAATTCTTTGCACTGACTGACTCGAAAAGTATGGGACCCGATCTCGATAGGTGTGAGTGCATCGGTCCCGTATGCCAATCGAAACAAAGATTCCCCCATTGTTGTTCTCGGAGTAGTCCGATACGCCCACAAAACACTGAGTAGCTCTTCGGGCCACTGATGAGTGAGTTTTATACACATGAATTGGATATATTCGGGCTTAATTTATTGTTGTTCTCAAGTCTTTTAGGATGTTTTTATGTATTTGTGTCTACTCATGCATGTTTTATATTGTTTTGTAGGATTTGGGACAAAAGTTACATGGATCGACGTTTAGGGTGGCTAGATTCGCGTTTTTGGCTTGCCATTTACATAGCAGTCACTTCAGAGCCAATTTGACTATAGCTCCGAATATTATTTCACGAAACTTCAAGAATTAAAGTTGTAGATCTACTTTTCCTCTTTCCGGATCATCTTGAATCATCTAAATCGGAGTTCGGACGAAGAAGTTATGGCCATTTTCCCAAAGGACGTCGGAGCAGAAAATGTTGGAAAAAGGGCCAAGCGCCTAGGCGCTCCATACATGCCTAATTCAAGCGCCTAGGCGCTCAAAGTCAGTAACATCATTCAGCCCAAGCGCCTAGGCGCTCCAGAGAGGCCAAAATCAAGCGCCTAGGCGCTAGGAAGCAAAGTTTGAGCGTTTTGGACGAATTTTGACACCTTTTTAACTCCAAATTGGATTGGGTTTGTTCCAAAGCTAAAAATTAGACTTGTAACCTATAAATACATGATGTAAGGCATAAAATAAGAGGATATTACATAGCTTAGCTTAGGGGATTACATAGCTTAGACTAGATTAAACACTCCTTTAGATTAGAACATAACATTAGTTCTAATTAGATTTGGAGATTGAAGCAACTTGGAGACCATTGAAGATTTAAAGTAGGAGCAAGGGGGGAGCGTCAAGTCTACTGACAATAGATTATTTCTTCTCATCTTCTTCTATCTTTATCTTTTAATGATTATTCAATTGTGGATTCTTAGTTTTAATTCAATAATAATGAACTAATTCTTTGTTTGAGATTACAATGGATCTTATTGTGTAGTTTATTTTAATATGCTTCGTTATCAATTATTATTTTCTATTGTGAGGATTGTCTATTATGATTTGGAATTAATTGTTTAATTGATTGGCCATCAATTACCGTGATAATCTATATGAACTCGAGAGATGAAGTATAGATTTAGATCTAATCATGATAGATCAAATCTAGTATACCAAAAAAAGTTTAAATTAAGATTAACGCTATAAAAATCAATAATGATAAGTTACGTCAAAAACTTGTTGGTTAAAATCTAATTACGCACAACACGCAAGTATATGTGGTCAACAAGTAATAAAGTGATAAGTTGAGTATCGTTCCCACAGAGAATTATTTAATAAAAATCACCAAGTACTAACCCGTAACCAACTCAATCTTATTTAAACAAATGAATTTAATGATACGTATACTTATCAAGTTTTTGGCTACGGGCAGGACACTCATAGATGTACAAAAGGGAGAACTCACTATGAGGGTCCAAGATCAAGAAGTAAAATTCAATGTGTTTAAGGCCATGAAATTTCCCACGGATGAGGAAGAATGTTATCGAATGGATTTAATTGAGCAAATCATCGGTGAAGATATGAGCAAGAGTTTGGTTCACGATCCGTTAAAAATAATGTTATTGGGGGATGAAGAGGTCGATGATCCAGAATTGGTGGAGTACTTGCAAATACTAGACTCATTGCCACGAGTTTCCAGATTTAGAACACCGTTTGAACCATTGCACGTGGAGGAAGTAGCCGCAGAAAAACTGAAACCATCATTGGAGGAACCACCAATTCTTGAGTTGAAACCACTCCCTAAACATCTCAGGTATGCGTATTTAGGTCAGTTAAATTCTTTACCTGTTATTATTTCTGCTGCACTAAACGAATTGCAGGAAGAAAAGCTGCTGCGAGTGCTTCGGGAACATAAATCGGCAATAGGATGGACAATAGCGGACATCAAAGGAATCAGTCCAACCTTTTGCATGCACAAAATTTTGATGGAGGATGATACTAAACCAGTCGTGGAACAACAGAGACGGCTCAATCCGATCATGAAAGAAGTAGTCAAGAAGGAAATTCTGAAGTGGTTAGACGCAGGTATCATCTACCCAATTTCAGATAGCAAGTGGGTTAGTCCAGTGCAATGTGTGCCGAAAAAAGGAGGAATGACTATGGTTCAGAACGAAAACAATGAGCTGATTCCAACAAGAAGAGTGACCGGGTGGAGGGTTTGCATGGATTACAGAAAATTGAACAAGGCAACCCGAAAAGATCACTTCCCTCTACCGTTTATCGATCAAATGTTAGACAGACTGGCGGGACATGCGTACTATTGCCTATTGGATGGATACTCGGGCTACAATCAAATCGTCATCTCTCCTGAGGATCAAGAGAAAACTACATTTACGTGCCCATATGGTACGTTCGCATTCAGGAGGATGTCATTCGGCTTGTGTAATGCACCTGCTACTTTTCAGCGGTGCATGATGGCCATCTTCTCAGATATGGTGGAAAAGAATGTGGAAGTCTTCATGGACGATTTCTCTGTCTATGGAGATAATTTCGATGCGTGTTTGGAAAATTTGGTAATGGTTTTACAAAGATGCACCGATACAAATTTGGTCCTTAATTGGGAAAAATGCCACTTTATGGTGGAAGAAGGTATAATCTTGGGACACAAAGTTTCGGCACAAGGATTGGAGGTCGATAAAGCAAAGCTGGAAACAATTGAGAAGTTGCCTCCACCAAGTTCAGTCAAAGGAATTAGAAGTTTTCTAGGACACGCTGGGTTTTATAGGAGATTCATAAAGGATTTTTCTAAAATGGCAAAACCTTTGTGCAGTCTTCTAGAGAAGGATTCGGTGTTTAACTTTGACGAGGAGTGTAAGTTGGCCTTCGAGTTATTGAAGAAAAAGCTGACTACAGCTCCCGTGATCGTCGCTCCGGATTGGAATATGCCGTTTGAACTAATGTGTGATGCAAGTGATTATGCAGTTGGGGCTGTTTTGGGTCAACGCCAAGACAAGATATTTCATGCTATTTACTATGCAAGTAAAACACTCACAGAGACTCAATTGAACTACACAACTACAGAAAAAGAATTACTTGCAGTAGTGTATGCATTTGATAAATTTCGGGCCTATTTGATCGGAACAAAGGTTATAGTCTACACGGATCATGCGGCTATTCGATATTTGATAGCGAAAAAAGATGCTAAGCCACGCCTTATCCGATGGATTCTCCTACTTCAAGAATTTGATCTGGAAATAAAAGATAGAAAAGGGACGGAGAATCAGGTAGCCGATCACTTATCCAGGCTGGAAAATCAAGGGAAATTGAAAGAGGACAAATGTGAAATCAATGAATCATTCCCGGATGAACAACTGTTTGGACTAAATGCAGAATTTCCTTGGTATGCAGATTATGCGAATTATCTTGTGAGCAACGTACTTCCACCTGATCTCGCGAGACAACAGAAAAAGAAGTTTCTTCATGACGTGAAATGGTACATGTGGGATGATCCTTACTTGTTCAAACAGTGCGCAGACAAAATGATTAGAAGGTGTGTGCCTTACAGTGAAGTGAAGAACATCCTGCATGAGTGTCACTCATCTGCATATGGCGGACATTATGGAAGTGAGAGGACAGCTGCAAAAGTGTTGCAATCTGGGTTTTATTGGCCTACACTATTTAAGGACGCCCACCATTTTGTTAAAACATGTGATAGATGTCAAAGAGTGGGCAATATTTCAAAACGGAATGAGATGCCTCTACAAACGATTCTTGAAGTTGAACTTTTTGATGTATGGGGTATTGATTTCATGGGACCATTCCCATCGTCTCTGAACAATCAGTACATTCTACTTGCAGTGGACTACGTATCAAAATGGGTTGAAGCTGTAGCTTTACCGACAAACGATGCCAAGGTGGTCCTCAAATTTCTACAAAAGAACATTTTCACAAGGTTTGGCACGCCTAGGGCAATTATCAGTGACGAAGGTAGTCACTTTTGCAACAAGTCGTTCACAGCTCTCTTGGCAAAGTATGGGGTCAACCATAAGGTAGCTACAGCTTATCATCCCCAAACTAGTGGACAAGCTGAGGTCTCGAATAGGGAAGTCAAGAGAATCTTGGAAAAAGTGGTGAATCCGAATCGGAAGGATTGGTCGCTCAGGTTGGACGATGCATTATGGGCATACCGAACTGCGTATAAAACACCGATCGGGATGTCACCATATCAACTACTGTATGGAAAGGCTTGTCACTTACCGGTCGAATTACAACATAAAGCTTATTGGGCGATTCAGAAACTCAATTTCGATCAAACAGCCGTAGGTGAAAAGAGACTACTTCAGCTAAATGAACTTGACGAATTCCGTCTTCAAGCCTACGAGAACTCTAAGTTATACAAGGAAAAGGTGAAAAGATGGCACGACCAGAAAATTATGCAAAGAACATTCGAGCCAGGGCAATCAGTCCTTTTGTTCAACTCACGGTTGAGATTGTTCCCAGGCAAGCTTAAGTCAAGATGGTCAGGACCATTTACAATAAAAAGGGTGTTCTCACATGGCGCCGTTGAAATCTACAGTCGAAATCCTTTAGAAACTTTCAAGGTCAACGGTCACAGATTAAAGCACTATTGGGGTGGCGAGTCTAACACGGACGTCATAGCTATCACACTTGCAGACGCACCATAAACAGGGAGTAGTCAGGCTGAACGACTTAAAATCAAGCGCTCATTGGGAGGCAACCCAATTTTATTTTTATGCTTACTTTTTTTATTTCTTTCAGTTTTCTTTTCTTAAGTAATTTTATCCATGCTAGTGAAATGGTAGTTTAAAAAAAAAAAAAAAAAAATTGGGGGAGTGCCTACCAATAGTGTTCAAAATCTGTGCACACCAAGTGTTCGATAATCCAGCTGCTGCTCCCTACCAATTTCCACCATTGTCTGCATACCCCCCGGCTGATGAAGAAGAATCAGAAGTAGAGGATACTGACGAGGAATAAAGCTTCGATTTTTCAGGGAAGTCCTCAGTGCTTAATTTCTTAAATTTTATTTGTTATATACAATGAGGACATTGCATCAGTTAAGTTTGGGGGTGTAATTGTCCAGCTCCAGTTCATGCATGTAGTATTCATCTAGTGCATTCATATAGTATTTAGTTGATAGTTTTTCATGTAGTTTGCATTCATAAAAAAAAAAATTAGGCAACAAGTTTTTGGCGCCGTTGCCGGGGAATTAGTTTAATATTTTTTACCAATATTAATTTCAATCAAATTAGTCTTAATTTAAACATTTTTATTTTTATTTTTAATTCTCTTCCTATATTACTCTCTTTTCAGGTACCATGGATGACTTTGCGTATCAATGGCCATACACGAACATGACTCAACCAAAAGAAAAGGAGATTGACAGACTCGCGACACTTTCCGCAATGTCAGCACAAATTAAAGAACTTTCGAGGAAGTTGGGCGTTATCGCAGCCCAACAGAGTCAAAGGATGACAATCATGTGTGACTATTGTGCTGGCAACCATCCGAGTCATCAATGCACCGTTAGTTTTGGGCGGCGAAAACAAGGTGGTGTATACCTCAACCAGTATGCATATGATAATTACCATCAAGTTTGGGGGTATCACCCGGATTCTTCATGGAGCTACAACTATCAGGACCAATATTCTGCTCCAAATCCAACATATCCATCAAATTTCTCAAATCCACCTCCAATGCAACAAGAAGACAATTCAGATTTCAAGGAATTCATGTTAAGGATTATAGCAGAAAAAGAAGAGATGATAATGAGTCAGGAGTTATCAACCCAAAATTTTAATAATCGAATGGAACAACTCCTCACTACCTCAACCAATGGTCCTCAATACATGGCTTCCGAGACTGAAACAGAAAGTTCAAGGTTGGAGGAATTGGTGTACAAGTTCATAGCATCAAATGAGGAGAGAATGAGTAATCAAGCGAGGTCAATTCAAAATCTTGCGGATCAGATAGAGCAAATGACTAAAGACGTAAGCAACCTTCCTCCAAACACTTGGTTTTATGGCATGGATGATGAAATTGACGGAGAACCCGAACCAAATCTGCAACTGGATGAGCCACAAGGTATAGGAAGTGTGGAGACAATTGGGGATAATGAAATAGAGGTCCACAAAGATCTAAATGGGTCTCCACCAAAGTTCAACGATCTGGTTAGATTTGCAAAATCGTGCCCGCTTGGTAGTCATGTCGTCGGCGAAGATCTTATTGACATAAGAGTGAGTACAATTTTGAATCCATGGTGGGACGAGAAAGAGAAGATAGACGAAGAGCACATTGTGTGTGACAAGCTTCCATGCCCCAAAGTGATCACATACACAATGAAAAAAACACCTAGCTGTGGGACGTTCTTGGTTGAGATCATACCAAACCAGAGCATGCTAGGTGACTTTGATGTAATGGCTATCACAAATGGGAACCTACCAAAAGCTATATTATTTTCGATGGATGGAGGGTTCCTCAATTTTCGTAGGGGAATTGGATAGCATTGACCAGAAAAAGTCAGGCTGAAAGACTATATAAAACAAGCGCTTATTGGGAGGCAACCCAAGTTTACTTTTTATTTTTAGTTTTTATTAAGTTTTATATTAGTAGTTTTGAATTTGCATTTATTTAGGATTTAATAAAATTGCTTCTATCATGGTTTTACAGGTTATTCAAGTCAAATTCAAGTGTGGTGCCCAATTTGTTCCATGTGCTTAGCCTATTCTCCAAACTTAGCGGGCAAGGAGGATGATTGCTATATTTTCAGGGAAGTCCTCTGCTTTAATTTTTTCTATTTCAGTCATTGAGGACAATGTCTAGTTTAAGTTTGGGGGCATTTTAGTGTCGTATTGCATGTAGTTAGTTATTTACATTGTAGTTCGTTATGTTTTCGGGTTATTTACATTTAGTTTTTGCATTCAGTTTTTTTGTTTAAAAAAAAAAAAATTTAAAATCGCAAAAATAGTATTTGTATGATTCCAACTGTTAGATAGTAAAAGTCTATTTTGGCCAATGATGAGACTTGAGTTAAGTAGATAAGTATAGTATTGAATATTCAGGCTTTGATGTGATTTTTTGTTATGAATTGAATCTTTTCCTGTTTGAAACTGATATAATAAGGATAGCACAGTAAAAACAACTATGTTGACTGATTGAGTTTAAATTGACACATAATGGACTTCTAGAGGATAATGCTAGTTTGAATGAATGAAAGACATGAATAGGCAAAGATGACTGAATTTAGACAAAAAAAACTTAAGTTTGGGAAAAAAAATTTGGGATATATAAGCTTGAAAAAAAAAAAGAGAGAAAAAGAAAAAAAAAATTTACCGTGGCTAGTTTTGTTTCGGAGCCTTTGTTACTTGAGTAAGTACGCCCGAAGGGGTATCTTAAAACCTAGCGCCCTAAGGTCTTATATGGTCTGGGAGTCGTTGATCGAAAGCTCGCTAAGGGGTGACACTGTTAGCCTAATGGAATGAGACATTGCACAGTCATGGTTAAAAAAAAAAGGAAAAAAAAATAAAAAAAAAAGAAATATAATAAAACGGGAAAAGAGCAAAAAGCCCCCGTGATGAAAAGTAAAGCATAAGTATCCCGGATTGGACTCTTGAACTTGGTGGATGTTTGACTTTAGTTGGATCTAACTTGTTCGTGAATTTTGTGAATTTGCACTGTATGATGCCTTCGAAGATATCCATTATGTCTTAAATTTGACTTTATATCAGTTAACATTGTTGTGGACCACACACGCACTATATCAGTAATAACAGTCTAAGATTTGATGATTGATTGAGAAATTACTGATTTGTTTAAATATGATGTATTATCATGTTTACTTAATTTCTCTAAGGCCGGTTAAATAGACTTGTTTCTGTCATTACTGTTGGATTCGTAGGCATATAGATTAGTTTCATTACATTGCATTGCATAACATTTTTGTGTTTTTGCTTGAGGACAAGCAAATGTTTAAGTTTGGGGGTATTTGATGAGTGAGTTTTATACACATGAATTGGATACATTCAAGCTTAATTTATTGTTGTTTTCAAGTCTTTTAGGATGTTTTTATGTGTTTGTGTCTATTCATGCATGTTTTATATTGTTTTGTAGGAATTGGAACAAAAGTTACTTGGATCGATGTTTGGGGTGGCTAGATTCGCGTTTTCGGCTTGCCATTTACACAGCAGTCACTTCAGAGCCAATTTGACTATAGCTCCGAATATTATTTCACGAAACTTCAAGAATGAAAGTTGTAGATCTACTTTTCCTCTTTCCGGATCATCTTGAATCATCTAAATCGGAGTTCGGACGAAGAAGTTATGGCCATTTTCCCAAAGGACGTCGGAGCAGAAAATGTTGGAAAAAGGGCCAAGCGCCTAGGCGCTCCATACATGCCTAATTCAAGCGCCTAGGCGCTCAAAGTCAGTAACATCATTCAGCCCAAGCGCCTAGGCGCTCCAGACAGGCCAAAATCAAGCGCCTAGGCGCTAGGAAGCAGAGTTTGAGCGTTTTGGACGAATTTTGACACCTTTTTGACTCCAAATTGGATTGGGTTTGTTCCTAAGCTAAAAATTAGACTTGTAACCTATAAATACATGATGTAAGGCATAAAATAAGAGGGGATTACATATCTTAGCTCAGGGATTACATAGATTAGACTAGATTAAACACTCCTTTAGATTAGAACAAAACATTAGTTCTAATTAGATTTGGAGATTGAAGCAACTTGGAGACCATTGAAGATTTGAAGTAGGAGCAAGGAGGGAGCGTCAAGTCTACTGACAATAGATTATTTCTTCTCATCTTCTTCTATCTTTATCTTTTAATGATTATTCAATTGTGGATTCTTAGTTTTAATTCAATAATAATGAACTAATTCTTTGTTTGAGATTACAATAGATCTTATTGTGTAGTTTATTTTAATATGCTTCGTTATCAATTATTATTTTCTATTGTGAGGATTGTCTATTATGATTTGGAATTAATTGTTTAATTGATTGGCCATCAATTACCGTGATAATCTATATGAACTCGAGAGATGAAGTATAGATTTAGATCTAATCATGATAGCATGTGTTCAGGATTTTGTTAGTAGCTTAAACTTGATGAGTGTTAAGGTAGAGATATGCTTGACGCCGCATGTAATCTTATAGAGAACTTGTTCTTCAACCTTCTTCAATTGTAATTCACATAGAGATATAGTGGGTTAGTTGGTTAAGGTGTTTAACGGATTTCTATCTTAATTGTGGATTGACGTTAATACGGTATTAGTGCATCGAGAGGTGGTTAATACTACTTTCGTGTTCTTGATTAACAATTTGGGATAGAGAATAATTGATGAGAAGTGTGTTAACCTAAATGAAGCAATAAGTGAAGTTGTGATCTTAATTCTCCATAATCTGATTTTTAATTAGTGGTAATTAGAATTAGTTTAGTTAAATATTTTAATTTATAACATTAAATTCATTTGTTTAAATAAGATTGAGTTGGTTACGGGTTAGTACTTGGTGATTTTTATTAAATAATTCTCTGTGGGAACGATACTCAACTTATCACTTTATTACTTGTTGATCACGTATACTTGCGTGTTGTGCGTAATTAGATTTTAACCAACAAGTTTTTGACGTAACTTATCATTATTGATTTTTATAGCGTTAATCTTAATTTAAACTTTTTTTGGTATACTAGATTTGATCTATCATGATTAGATCTAAATCTATACTTCATC
This sequence comes from Panax japonicus, assembly GCA_020205505.1. Classification (NCBI taxonomy): domain Eukaryota; kingdom Viridiplantae; phylum Streptophyta; class Magnoliopsida; order Apiales; family Araliaceae; genus Panax; species Panax japonicus. The sequence continues at coordinate 5,191,058 of CM035099.1, forward strand.
TCTCGAGTTCATATAGATTATCACGGTAATTGATGGCCAATCAATTAAACAATTAATTCCAAATCATAATAGACAATCCTCACAATAGAAAATAATAATTGATAACGAAGCATATTAAAATAAACTACACAATAAGATCCATTGTAATCTCAAACAAAGAATTAGTTCATTATTATTGAATTAAAACTAAGAATCCACAATTGAATAATCATTAAAAGATAAAGATAGAAGAAGATGAGAAGAAATAATCTATTGTCAGTAGACTTGACGCTCCCCCCTTGCTCCTACTTTAAATCTTCAATGGTCTCCAAGTTGCTTCAATCTCCAAATCTAATTAGAACTAATGTTATGTTCTAATCTAAAGGAGTGTTTAATCTAGTCTAAGCTATGCAATCCCCTAAGCTAAACTATGTAATCTCCTCTTATTTAATGCCTTACATCATGTATTTATAGGTTACAAGTCTAATTTTTAGCTTAGGAACAAACCCAATCCAATTTGGAGTCAAAAAGGTGTCAAAATTCGTCCAAAACGCTCAAACTCTGCTTCCTAGCGCTTAGGCACTTGATTTTGGCCTGTCTGGAGTGCCTAGGCGCTTGGGCTGAATGATGTTACTGACTTTGAGCGCCTAGGCGCTTGAATTAGGCATGTATGGAGCGCCTAGGCGCTTGGCCCTTTTTCCAACATTTTCTGCTCCGACGTCCTTTGGGAAAATGGCCATAACTTCTTCGTCCGAACTCCGATTTAGATGATTCAAGATGATCCGGAAAGAGGAAAAGTAGATCTACAACTTTCATTCTTGAAGTTTCGTGAAATAATATTCGGAGCTATAGTCAAATTGGCTCTGAAGTGACTGCTATGTAAATGACAAGCCAAAAACGCGAATCTAGCCACCCTAAACGTCGATCCATGTAACTTTTGTCCCAAATCCTACAAAACAATATAAAACATGCATGAGTAGACACAAATACATAAAAACATCCTAAAAGACTTGAGAACAACAATAAATTAAGCCCGAATGTATCCAATTCATGTGTATAAAACTCACTCATCAAATACCCCCAAACTTAAACCTTTGCTTGTCCTCAAGCAAAAAACACAAAAATGGTATGCAATGCAATGTAATGAAACTAATCTATATGCCTACGAATCCAATAGTAATGACAGAAACAAGTCTATTTAACCGGCCTTAGAGAAATCAAGTAAACATGATAATACATCATATTTAAACAAATCAGTAATTTCTCAATCAATCATCAAATCTTATACTGTTATCACTGATATAGTGCGTGTGTGCTCCACAACAATGTTAACTGATATAAAATCAAATTTATGACATAATAGAATCTTCGAAGGCATCATACAATGCAAATTCACAAAATTCACGAACAAGCTAGATCCAACTAAAGTCAAACATCCACCAAGTTCAAGAGTCCAAACCGTGATACTTATGCTTTACTTTTCATCACGGGGGCTTTTTGCTCTTTTCCCGTTTTATTATATTTCTTTTATTTTATTTTTTATTTTTTTAACCATAACTGTGCAATGTCTCATTCCATTAGGCTAACAGTGTCACCCCTTAGCGAGCTTTCGACCAACGACTCCCAGACCATATAAGACCTTAGGGCGCTAGGTTTTAAGATACCCCTTCGGGCGTACTTGCTCAAGTAACAAAGGCCCCGAAACAAAACTGGCCACGGTATTATTTTTCTTTTCTCTTTTTTTTTTTGTTTTTTTTAAGCTTATATATCCCAAATTTTTCTCCCAAACTTAAGTTTTTATCAAAATTTAGCCATCTCCGCCTATTCATGTATTTCATTCTTTCACATTAGTATTATCCTTAAGAAATCCATTATGTATCAATTTAAACTTAATCAGTCAACATATCTGTTATTAACGTGCTAACCTTAATTATACCAGTTTCAAACAGGAAAAGATTCAATTCATAACAAGAAATCACATCAAAGCCTGAATATTCAATACTATACTTATCTACTTAACTTAAGTCTCATCATTGGCCAAAATAGACTTTTACTATCTAATGGCTGGAAACATGTAAAAACTACAATTTTTTTTTTTTTTTTATGAATGCAAACTACATGAAAAACTATCAACTAAATACTATATGAATGCACTAGATGAATACTACATGCATGAACTGGAGCTGGACAATTACACCCCCAAACTTAAAGTAGACATTGTCCTCAATGACTAAAATAGAAAAAATTAAAGCAGAGGACTTCCCTGAAAATATAGCAATCGTCCTCCTTGCCCGCTAAGTTTGGAGAATAGGCTAAGCACATGGAACAAATTGGGCACCACACTTGAATTTGACTTGAATAACCTGTAAAACCATGATAGAAGCAATTTTATTAAATTCTAAATAAATGCAAATTCAAAACTACTAATATAAAACTTAATAAAAACTAAAAATAAAAATTAAACTTGAGTTGCCTCCCAATAAGCGCTTGTTTTATAGTCTTTCAGCCTGACTTTTTCTGGTCAATGCTATCCAATTTCTCTTCGAAAGTTGAGGAACCCTCCATCCATCGGAAATAATATAGCTTTTGGTAGGTTCCCATTTACGATGGCCAATGCATCAAAGTCACCTAGCATGCTCTGGTTTGGTATGATCTCAACCAAGAACGTCCCACAGCTAGGTGTTTTCTTCATTGTGTATGTGATCACTTTGGGGCATTGAAGCTTGTCACACACAATGTGCTCTTCGTCTATCTTCTCTTTCTCGTCCCACCATGGATTCAAAATTGTACTCACTCTTATGTCAATAAGATCTTCGCCGACGACATGACTACCAAGCGGGCACGGTTTTGCAAATCTAACCAGATCGTTGAACTTTGGTGGAGACCCATTTAGATCTTTGTGGACCTCTATTTCATTATCCCCAATTGTCTCCACACTTCCTATACCTTGTGGCTCATCCAGTTGCAGATTTGGTTCGGGTTCTCCGTCAATTTCATCATCCATGCCATAAAACCAAGTGTTTGGAGGAAGGTTGCTTACGTCTTTGGTCATTTGCTCTATCTGATCCGCAAGATTTTGAATTGACCTCGCTTGATTACTCATTCTCTCCTCATTTGATGCTATGAACTTGTACACCAATTCCTCCAACCTTGAACTTTCTGTTTCAGTCTCGGAAGCCATGTATTGAGGACCATTGGTTGAGGTAGTGAGGAGTTGTTCCATTCGATTATTAAAATTTTGGGTTGATAACTCCTGACTCATTATCATCTCTTCTTTTTCTGCTATAATCCTTAACATGAATTCCTTGAAATCTGAATTGTCTTCTTGTTGCATTGGAGGTGGATTTGAGAAATTTGACGGATATGTTGGATTTGGAGCAGAGTATTGGTCCTGATAGTTGTAGCTCCATGAAGAATCCGGGTGATACCCCCAAACTTGATGGTAATTATCATATGCATACTGGTTGAGGTATACACCACCTTGTTTTCGCCGCCCAAAACTAACGGTGCATTGATGACTCGGATGGTTGCCAGCACAATAGTCACACATGATTGCCATCCTTTGACTCTGTTGGGCTGCGATAACGTCCAACTCCCTCGAAAGTTCTTCAATTTGTGCTGACATTGCAGAGAGTGTCGCGAGTCTGTCAATCTCCGCTTCCTTTGGTTGAGTCATGTTCGTGTATGGCCATTGATACGCAAAGTCATCCATGGTACCTAAAAAGAGAGAAATATAGGAAGAGAATTAAAAATAAAAATAAAAATGCTTAAATTAAGACTAATTTGATTGAAGCTAATATTGGTAAAACTGTATTAAACTAATTCCCCGGCAACGGCGCCAAAAACTTGTTGGTTAAAATCTAGTTACGCACAACACGCAAGTATACGTGGTCAACAAGTAATAAAGTGATAAGTTGAGTATCGTTCCCACAGAGAATTATTTAATAAAAATCACCAAGTACTAACCCGTAACCAACTCAATCTTATTTAAACAAATGAATTTAATGTTATAAATTAAAATATTTAACTAAACTAATTCTAATTACCACTAATTAAAAATCAGATTATGGAGAATTAAGATCACAACTTCACTTATTGCTTCATTTAGGTTAACACACTTCTCATCAATTATTCTCTATCCCAAATTGTTAATCAAGAACACGAAAGTAGTATTAACCACCTCTCGATGCACTAATACCGTATTAACGTCAATCCACAATTAAGATAGAAATCCGTTAAACACCTTAACCAACTAACCCACTATATCTCTATGTGAATTACAATTGAAGAAGGTTGAAGAACAAGTTCTCTATAAGATTACATGCGGCGTCAAGCATATCTCTACCTTAACACTCATCAAGTTTAAGCTACTAACAAAATCCTGAACACATGCTATCAGCCACCGACCTTTTAATTCATCCAACCTTCTTTTGATGTCGTTAAGCAGAGTTCGGTTGGTGACCTCCACTTGACCGTTTGACTGGGGATGAGCCACTGAAGTTTTTTGGTGTTGAATTCCCAATTCTTTCAAAAAAGGCTTCGAATTTCGATCCCATAAATTGTTTGCCATTATTCGACACCACTTCCAAAGGGATGCCAAACCGATAAACGACCCCTTCCTTGAAGAACTTCAGGCATTCCTGTTCAGTGATCTTCTGTAGAGGTTTGGCTTCGACCCACTTTGTCATGTAGTCGATAGCCACGATCACAAAACTGACTTGTCTTTTGGCCTTCGGTAGAGGCCCAAAAATGTCGATTCCCTATACAGCAAAGGGAATCGGAGATAAGACTGAATACAGCTCTTCAGGAGGCTAATACGAGATAGTGTTGTTCAGCTGACACTTGGGACATTTCCTGACAAATTCTTTTGCCTCCGTGTAGATAGTCAACCAATAATACCCCTGCCACAGAATCTTGTGTGCCAGTGACTTGGCCCCCATGTGATCCCACAAATCCCTTCATGTACTTCCCAAAGTGTATAATCTGCTTCCGATGGAGTTAAGCACTTGAGCAGTGGGGAGCTAAAGGCCTTTCGATATAAGTCTCCATCAATAAGGACGAAGTTCGAGCTCCTGTGCTTGATTTTTCTCGCTAGGATTCAGTCCGAAGGTAGAACCCCATCTGCCAGATACGTAATATAAGGTGTAAGCCAGTAATCGAGTCGGTCCAAAGCTAGTACATCTGTTTTTGGTACACTTGGCCGTTCTAAGACTTCCAAATACACCGATCCGTTGAAAGAACTCGCTTCGGTGGTCGCCAACCTGGCTAGGGCATCTGCTACCGTATTATCTGACCGATCAACTCCCTGACAACTGTGTGATGTGAAGTACGTGAGCTTATCTTTCACTTCGGCCAGATACTTTGACATTCTTGCCCCCCGAGCCTCATACTCCCCCGATAACTGCTTGATCACCAGTTGCGAATCATTGTAGATGACCAACTTCAGTACTTCCAGGCATCGGGCTAACCGTGTCCCTGCTAGGATGGCCTCATATTCTGCTTCGTTGTTCGTGGCCTTAAACTGAAATTGAATTGCCTGCTAGACTTTAAACCCTCCAGGACTTGTCAGAATGACCCCTGCCCCACTGACGCCCGAATTCGATGATCCATCCACGTATAGAGTCCATGAGGTTACCCCCTGCTGAGTTTTGATTACCGTGCTCACATCTGGCTCTATGAACGAACATTCTACCACAAAATCTGCTAAGGCCTGCCCTTTAATTGCCGTTCGGGGATGATATTTTATAGTAAACTGTGTTAATTCCATCGCCCATGCGGCTAACCGACCCGGCACCTCCGGCCTATGCAAAATCTTCTTTAATGGCTGATCTGTGTACACCACTATTAGCCGACCCTGGAAATAGTACATGAGCTTCCTACTAGAGATGATTAAGGCGTAGGTAAACTTTTCCAGGTTCGGGTACCTTGTCTCCGCATCCCTAAGAACGTGGTTGACGTAATATACTAGAAATTGTTTTCCCCCTTGTCTCGTACCAGTGCTGCCCTTACTGTCATCGAACTTGCAGCCAGGTAAAGGTATAAATCTTCCGAAGGGATCAACTTCATCAGTAATGGAGCCGAGGACAAGTACATCTTGATCCCTTGGAACGCGTCTTCGCACTCTTAAGTCCACTAAAAACTCTTCTCGTTCTTCGGCCCCTTGAGAGTGTCAAAGAAGGGTAAACATCTTTCTGTCGATCTTGACATAAACCTCCAAAGGGCAGCTATCCAGCCCATCAACTTCTGTACATCTTTGTATGTTTTTGGAGATTTCATGTCTAAGATTGCTTGAATTTTTTCCAGATTTTCCTCGATTCCCCTCTTACTGACCAAGTAACCCAAAAAATTCCCTGATCCCAATCCGAAGGTACACTTGGTCGGGTTCAACCTTAGCTTATGTCTTCTTACCGTCTCGAAGCAGTCTTCTAGGTCCTCTAGATGATCCCGAACTGACATACTTTTCACAATCATGTCATCCACGTATACCTCCATGCTTCGGCCCAGCTGCTTTCTGAATACGAAGTTCATCATCCATTGGTAAGTTGCCCCAGCATTGAGTAATCCGAAAGTCATCTTCTGATAAGCATATATGGCCCCATGTGTGATGAAGCTTGTCTTCGGGATGTCTTCTTTATTCATCAAAATCTGATGGTATCCCGAGAAAGCATCCATGAAGCTCAACATGTCGTACTCCGATGTGGCATCAATCAACTGATCTATGTTCGACAAAGGGTAGAAATCTTTCGGGCACGCCTTGTTTAGGTCAGTGTAATTTATGCATAATCTCCATTTCCCGTTTTATTTCTGAACCAGAATTACATTTGCCAGCCATTCGGGGTAGTCGATCTCGAAGATGAATCCCGCCTCCAACAATTTATTGATTTCTTCATCTATGATCTTCTGCCATTCCGGGGCAAAAATTCTTCTTTTATGTATCACTGGTTTTCTCTTCGGGTCCGTATGCAGTTTATGTAAAGCCACCAACTCACTTACCCCGGGCATGTCGCTAGGCTCCCAAGCGAATATATCGGCATACACCCGAAGCAGATCCACCAATCCTGTTCGCAGCGATTCTGTTAATCCTGCCCCAATCTTGATCAGTCTCTCTGTGTTGCCGGGGATTAACTCAACATCTTCGGTCTCCTCGGCGGGTAGGGCCATTGGTTTAGTGTTGCCCTCAGTGAATGGCTCTATTTCAATGGCCATTGTCTGTTTCTGTTTGTTGACTCTGATCCTTGAAGAAATCAAGGTATTCCGATAGCACCTTCAGGAAATGTCAAGATCGCCTTTTACCTCAATCCCGTTCAGTGTCGGAAACTTGATTTTGAAGTGTGGTATGGATGTTACTGCTTGTAGTGCCGCTAACGTCGGTCTTCCCAAAATAGCATTGTATACCGAGTCCACCTGTATCACAAAAAACCTGACCAGAACTTCTGCGAGGGGCTGTGCCGAACTTGACAGGCAGCTTGATGGTTCCTGACACATGCATTGGGTCCCCACTGAACCCATACAATGGACCCTCTTCTCCCAACTCCATCTTCTTTCCTTCTAAATCCATCCTCTGATAGGCGTGCGTGTACAGTATGTCGACCGAGGACCTGTTATCGGTCATCATCCTTTTCATATCCACTGGCCCGACCTGTGCTGTTATCACGAGTGCCCCATCATACGGTTCGATGTGATCGGCGGGGTAATCTTCGTCTGAGAAAGAGATGTAAACTCCTGAGTAGGCCCTATCCTTTCTGGGAGATGAACTTGCTACTTACAATACAACCTCGAGATGTCCACTCATCTTCCTTCCGGTTAGACGCCCTATCGACCCGCCCAAAATTACATCAATCACCCCTCGGGCTTGTGGGTGTGGTTGCGGCTGTGTTTCCCGAGTCGGCTCCCTATTCTTCTCCTGAGGTGCCTCTGAACCTTCCCAACCGACCACATACTGCACCAGTTGCCCATTCTAAATGTTTTTCTCAATCAAATCCTTTAGATCATTACACATCTCCGCCGTATGTCCACGATATTGATAGTACTCACAATATTTATCCCGGCCTCTCTTGCCAGGCTTCGGTTGATTCGAGCATGACTAGAAAAAGGGTTTGTTCTGTATCTCCTCTAGTATTTTTTTCCCGATCGGTGTTGAGTGCAGTGTAAACTTTATTGACGTTTCTATTCGGGAAAGGTGGTCGACCACTCCCCGATCCGCTACCATTGTTACCTTTCTTCCCATAGCTGTCAGATCTCCCCTGATTATCCGATCGCTGATAATTTTGCTTATCCCGATCCTTGGACTTCTCGTATGACTAGGAGTGCGGTCTGAAATTTCCCATAGCTTCCTCTATCGCAATAAACCCTTCGGCCCGATGGAAGGCTTCGGTTAAGTCTGTCGGGGGATTGATCACTAAATCCTTCATCAGTTTCTTCGACTTCCCAATATCCAGCCCGATTGTGAAGAAACCCAGGGCTTATGGAGAATTCAACTCTGCTACCGACCCCACAGCCTCCCAAAACCTCTTGACGTACTGGCCCAGGCTCTCATCAGATTTCTGCTGAACCTGCATGAGGGATGCTGTGATCTTTCTTCTCCTTCTGTTGCTTTCGAACCGGGCGTGAAACTTCTCTCGAAGATCGCTCCAGGAATTGATTGATCCAGTCACTAAAGTCCCCATCCATTCTCGGGCCCTTTTCTTCAAGGTCGTTGTAAACATTTGACATTTAGCGGCGTCCGAATGCCCATAGTAGGTCATCAACCTATCGTACTCGTCTGAATGTTCATAAGGGTCCCCCAGCCCGTCATATGTCTCCATCGAAGGCATCTTCTTTTTAGGGTTGGCGGTCACATGATTGATTTTCGGCGAGAAGGGCGACCCTATGCAAACCGAAGGTGTCCCCTTCGAGTTCTTTGCCAACAGCAATTTTTCCAGTTCTGCCACCCTTCAAACAAGGGGGCCGGACTCCTCCTTACGAGGGGACGATCGTGGTCTGTCCCTCCCATATTCAGGAGTCGCGTCCCTCCTCCTATGTCCCGATCTGCCTGGATGCTCTGATATTCGTTTTGCCAAACGGCTCCTCCTTCTGCTTCAGCCGTCCCGCGAGCGGCTTCGGTGTCCGCTCCTTTCTCTTTCTCCCTCTCCCCGTCGAGGTGACCGGGATCGGCTCCGATGCCTACGCCTCTTTGAGGACGCCTTATGTTCTCCGGCCATTTTCGCCATCTGTTGTTCGAGCTCCTCCATCTGAAAACGCTGGGCCAACATGACGTCTTTGTTTTGTTGCATCTTCTTCTGTAGGATGAATTCTCGTTGATCTCGGTTTCCCTCTCCTCGGTCCATTCCTCGCAGCTCCAGTGGCCGAGAGTTGTTCTCATCCACACGACTAGCCTGATTAGGTGTATGATGGCTGTCATGGAACAGTTTTCGTCGGAGGGAGGCAGCCGGCTCCACCTGGTTTTCCTGGATTCTAGAACCCAGTTGATCCTTTACCGACCCCCTCACCAGTATGGTTTGGTGGGTCTTTACCTTTTCCTGGTTAGAAGCACTGTTTTCCCTACTCGTCATGGCCTGTTACCGGAAAAGATGGTTGTGATTGTAAGAACACTAAAAGCCCTCCTTCTAGCGCCAATGTTAACTCCAAGTTTCGTTGACGCGTCCAATCACAGAATTCACGCGCTAGAACCTGCACAATAACAGATCACACAGAAGCTTGACGACTTGTGCCGCCGGTGTGAAATCCCAGATTTTATGAATAAAGAATTAATTTTCTCAAAATAATTTTTTTATATTATGGTGTGAATTTGAGATAATATTATAGTTGTGGGTAGTATTTATAAATTTTGCAAAGTATGCAAGTTGTTATATTATATTCGATTGGTCAGGGAATATTCTTTGTGTCGGAAAAATATTCGTACGACGGTACAATTATTGGTGGACCCCACAACGGAATTATTGTCGGATTGAGAAAACGACAAAAATATTTTATTGAAAATAACGGCGGAAGTTTTACCGTTGATACTGTTGAACTACTAGGTAGTAAAAGTACAGTAATACGCGTTGTTGCATAGTAGCACACGATATTGATTATTGATATTTATGTGAGAAGTCGCTCAGTTTAATTCAATTATTAATAATATGAATTATTATAGCGATGATGACGTTTTATTTTATTCGTATTATTAACGTAATAAAACAGAAACATCTTTTTATATAAAACAGAATACTTTATTAAAGTTATTTTATAAATAGAATATATTATATTTTATTATGCATAGTGTCGCATAGTGTTTTGCATAGTGTTTGCATAGTAAAAATCTTTTTATATAAATAGAATATATTATATTTTATTTAAAAGATTTTTCTTTAAATATGGACCGTCAGATTAAAGTAAATCAATATGGACCGTTCATGGATTAGTTACTATGCATTCCATTTTCCTATAAATAGAAGCTCATTCCTTCATTATTTTCTTACGAATTCATTGAAACTCTAGAGAGAGAAATTATAGAGAGAAGCTATAGAGAGAAAATTATAGAGAGAAAGAAGAAGAGTATTCTGCTACTTCACTACTTCTATATCCAGTTTCTGTTACGGTAAGGGGTGTTATTCTTTCTTATTCATGAATAGAACTGTTGTTATTCCATTTCTTATTATTCTGTTGGAATAACCTGTATACGCGGTCTACCCTATACTTGGTGACATTCTTCTATTATTCTGTTGGAACATCCTGTCTGTGTGTTTTACACCGGACCTGGTTCCGTCTTTATTATTATTCCGTTGGAACATCCTGTCTGTGTGTTTTACACCGGACCTGGTTCCATTTTTATTATTCCGTCTTTATTATTTTGTCGGAATATCCTGTCTGTGCTATACGCCGGACCTGGTTCCGTCTTTATTATTCTGTCGGAATATCATGTCTGTGCTATACGCCGGACCTGGTTCCATCATTTATTATTCCGCATTTATTATTCTGTTGGAACTTCCCGTCGGTGTGAATTTCACCTGACCTGGTTCCGTTATTTAGTATTCTGTTGGAATAACCTGCCTGTGCGAAGTTCCGCATGCATGGTGATTTCTGTTGTTATTCCATTCTTTATTATACTCAGTTGGTTATAGTTTTGACTTCTACACTCCATGAAATTAGTAGAATATCCTTGATATTTGCGCTTCATCCAGTATCTTTTCAGGAAAATATTCTTCTGAGCATTCTTGAATTTTACACCACAAAACAGTATCGTGTGGACAATTTGGACGTTAGTAGTTCTTGGACAAATTAATTCTTGAACTTGTTTTATTGAATTCTTATATCATTGTCATCATCCCCATGTTTATGTATGTTGAAAGTCATCTGTGGCCTGTAGTGCATAGATGGACTTGGTGTGATTATGACTAGGGATTATTCGGTATAATCATGACCGTAATGTTACAAATGATGTGAAAATTAAAAGTCCTCATTGGCCCGTAGTGCATTGATGGACAGTTTTTGGTATGATTATGACTATGGATTCTCTTTGGCCGTAGTGCAAAGATGAATTGTTTTATGGCATGATCAGGACCGTTGATGAAAACACGATTATCTTTGGCCCGTAGTGCATGGATAATTCGTGGTCGTGATACTAAAGAATATCTGTGGCCTGTAGTGCAAGGATGATTTAATGATGTGGATTATTTATTGAGCTGAGTCCCAGCGATAAAAGTGATTAAAAAATTTTTAAATCATAAAAGATAGTAGATTCTATTCTCTACTTGACTCTTTTAATGGATTGCTTGATCCGCTGCTGTTAAACTTGATGTTGTTATATTTTATCAGTTTAATACTGTTGAAGGCTAACGATAATTTATTCTGCATTATCTTAGTCATAATATTTCTTACTGGGCTAGTTGAGCTCACCCTTTCTTTCACTGTTCTCTTCAGGAAATGAGAACATAGCAGGGACGAGTCGGGGAACGGAGTAATGGTCCAGAAGATAGCATTAGTAGTCCTCACTATTCTGTGAAATAGTGTGACAATAATTGTATTGAGGACTCCTTTTGAGTTTGTATGATCTCTAGTAGACAATTATTGTATTCAAACTCACAGTTGTATTTTGTCGTATTATACACGACAGTGGTATTAGTAAGTTGTATTTGAATTCTGTACCATGTATCTGACGACTCAAGATGGGTGATGTATACCTAATTTTGGGGGCGTCACAGTTGGTATCAAAGCTTAGGGATATGATCCCTGGCTAAGATGTGAGACTAGAACTAGGAGGGGAGAGACGGGGAATTCCTTCGCTAGTATGACCTACCTAAGTTTATGTGCTATTTAATTGGTTGGTCAAAGTATAGGGATAATGCGTGATATGTTAATTAACCCTTATTTTGTGGCAGTGTTTGAAAATGGCATCCGAGAATGTTGAGATTATCAATGGAGCTCAGGAGACCGTTGAGTCCCCACAGATCAATAATCAGGACAATGTGCAACAGGATGGCGATAATCCTCCTGTAAACAACAACACTGATCAATTGACGAACGACGGTACGTTTAGGAACTTTTTAGAATTCATGCAACATCAGGCGAAGGAGACTCCTGTTCATAATACAGGTAAAGACAATGGCAACCCACGGTTGGTCACCGCTAAGCAGTTCAAGGAGCTGGGACCACCGGAGTTTTTGGGAAAGCAAGAACCACTTAAGGCGGAGACGTGGTTAAAGCAGATTACCAAGATATTTGATGTCTTGGGATGCTCCGAGGAGCAAAAGGTTCCTTTTGCCACCTTTATGTTGCGTGAAGAAGCAGATCATTGGTGGGAATCTGTAAAACGTACCCAGACTGACGCACTCAAGATGTCTTGGGAGAAGTTCCAAGAGTTGTTCAACGATAAGTACTTTCCCGAAAGTATTCGTCACAGAAGGAGGTAGAGTTTATCAAGCTGGAGCAAAACAATATGACCGTGTTGCAGTACGAGGCTAAGTTTGCGGAGTTGTCCCGGTTTGCATCCCATTTGGTTGATAATGAGGAGCGAATGGCGCGAATGTTTCTGCGAGGTTTGAAACCCGATATACGTCAATACCTCATTTCTCATAAACTTTGTTTATATTCAGATATTGTGAATAGGGCTCAGTTAGTGGAGCGCGATAATGAGTTATCACAACCAAAAGGTAATGACCAGCAGCACGATAATAATCATACCGGTGGCAACGACCATCAGAACAATGATAACCATCGCGGGGGAAATTATCATACCAAGAATGGTAACCACTTCGGTGGTAATCGTGGCCAAGATAATAGAAATGGACATTTCAAGAAGAGAAGGTTCAATAATGATGGAAAGACAGCAACGCCAGCACCCGTTTCAAAGGAAGAAGAACGCCCATCGGTCGTATGTTTCAAATGCGGACAAGAGGGACACATCCGTCCAAACTGTACGCAACAATCCAAAGCGTGTTTTAATTGCGGAAGAGAAGGTCACCTAGCTCGATTTTGTCGTATGATGAAGTCAATTCCAGCTGAGATAATGATACCAAAGGATGTCCCAGACAAGCCAAAGCCGGTAGTTTAAGAGGGAGCGTTTTTTTTCCTCGTGACGAGGAACCTGAATAAAATTATCACGGGTAAGTTAATCATAAGCTCTTACGAAGTCTATACCGTGTTAGATACCGGTTCTACTCACTCTTTTATTTCACCTAGTTGTGTTCAATGTTTGTACTTAACTCCGGAGAAGTTAAACTTTGATTTATCTATTGAAACTCCATTGGGAGAAACCTTCGTTACCTCTACTATTTTTAAATCTTGTTTGATTCAAATAAACACTTTCACGTTACCTATCGATCTTATCTCTTTGAAAATACTTGCATTGATGTGATTTTTGGAATCGATTGGTTAACTACTCATCATGTTTTTCGTAAGGTTGTTAGCTTTCATATTCCTAACCAACCTATTATGCGAATTCAAGCAACCAAACCACTAAATTCAATCATTGTCATATCAAGCCATAAGTAAAGAGCCCCGATCCTTTTGTTGATGACTTCCTTGTGTGGAATGCACCGAAGCCAGACTTTCTGTAGGCGACGTCGTGAATGACGATAACAAGTTGATAGGTATCATTGTGAGGTGCTATCTAGGTTAAGGGATAGAAGTCACAGTTGGTATCAATGTGATGTGTTATCCAAGTCTTGGATGTGAGTAACAGTTTTGAATGATATTTTTATCATTAATAAATCTCTTGACGTATTCCTGAAGACTTCTTAGCCTACCCTAATGCGTGCATGCATGCAACGTCATTAGAACTTCCGTTATCACGCAATAACCCATATTATTAATATGAGAGTAACCAAATGTACAACCAAATAATAACACAAACTACTAACAAATAAAATCAAAATTATATGAAAACAAATCACGCAAGACACATATTTTACGTGATTCATTCGAAGATTAGAGCTGAAACAGTATTTTAAATATATGTACACTATATAGTGTAGATCTCCCTCCTTATAACAAATAAAAAATAATTAATAAAAATAATAAAAAACATATATAATCCACCTCAAAAATATTAAACTATCTGCTAAATATTACTTCATATATAACCAAACAGAACTTCAAACCGAGCGGCTTTTTACTCTTGATATATATTTTAATGGAGTAGTAATGCCCAAATTTCGAAACCACAATTAATAGTTTATTAACCTAATGATAACATAAAGGTTCATTTATTTTATCTATATATATTCTATGATAAAAATCTATCTTACTTATTATTAACGCCAAGTTTCGTCGGCGCGTCCAATCACAGAATCCACGCGCTAGAACCTGCACAATAACAAATCACACAGAAGCTTGACGGCTTGTGTCGCCGGGGGACAACTCCGGTGTGAGAATAAGTACAGGCCGTTCACAAGGTTTAACAATGGAGGCTAAGTGTTTAGTGCTCAAAAGTAGGTATTACCTCATAATCGTAACATTGACCTTGTATTTATAGTGTCTCATCACCTTAGAATCCTTATCCGAGTCGGATTAGGACTCCTAAATTATGGCAGTTACAATAAGTTGGGTCCAATACAATCTCCTTAAAAGGTGGAAGTGGATTCCAATCCAATCACTACCTTTGGAGTTACCTTATTCGATCATGGTTAGAACCCCAGACTCTGTTCGCGGGGAAGCCCACTACACATGCCCAATCCCACCGAACTCACTACATGGTTCAGACTTCGGCCCAGAGGACTCGAAGGCCCGACCCCGAATATCACCCTTCCAGAATAGGGTTCCAGCCCAAAGGACTCGGATACTCGAACACGACCACTATATCTTGAACAGGACTCCGGTCCAGAAGACTCGGATGTCCGCACTCTTCCCTGGGCTTCGGCCCAATGGGCTCATTAACCCCTTCCAGTGCCAGGCCTTCGGCCCACTTGCAGGCCAGTAAAATGCTCCCGAACACTTGTAAAATAATCCTTATTTTGGGAAAACGTTTCATTAAGGGAATTAATATTTGCGTATAAAAAATTAATATTTCGACATAATCATGAATAGTGAGTGAGTCTCACTTTCATGTAAGATAAACTTATAAATGTGTTAATACCATTTTAATGTGTGGAACTATCAGTTGGTAGTATTCTGATGCTTGACATAATTAGAAAACATCAAAACTATGACTTTTTAAAATCAAAATGTATCTATTTTTGAAACTAAATAAAACAAGGAAAATATATAGGTAGTTTAATTTAAAAAATGGGATTGCCAAGGAATTGGTAAAGGCTTAAACAGAAACCCCATAGTGGTACTTCGGAATCCCTTGAAGTCAAACAACAAAATTTTCTTATACTGGCATAAAAATTAGATCTATTTTTAAGATCTAACAAGGGCAAAGATACAAAAGAATTATAGTTTGGTGTCAAAATATAATTAAGATCACTTGAATAATACAAGTGATGTTATATTTATTATCGAATAAATTAAATGGAATACAATTTTTTGCATTTGCTTTCTACCATTTACATATGTAAATGGAATCTTCTTTGTACTTTTCCCTAACTTAAAAGGTTTCTTAAAAGGTAGAGAGTCCTATTCAGAAACGGCCCAAAATTGCAACGGACCAAAGCAAAAAAGGAGGGGTCCTTTACACTAATATACAACATTTAGAAAGTAATTACAAAAATAAAACAACACAATATAAAGTTGCTAAAATCACGTATACGTCAGTTACGGACTCTCCTATATGCAACTAACCACTCCTAAAATCAAGCGACTGAACAAAACATGCAACTTTGATACCGGAGAAAACCAAATCTTCACCACTGCGCGACACACCACTTAGATCGAAGAAGACGAAGCTTTTCGTCGCGACACACCACTGCAGTAATCTTGCATCTCTAAGAAGAAAACTGTTGTCGCGACGAATCTGTAAGATCAAAAATAGCATACAAAATCAACGCAGCTTTCAAGATCAGTAACCAAAAACATTGTTGCAGTGATTGTTGAATACAAAATCAACATCAGCTTCGATTCAAATACTGTGGTATGTAAGTTTAAAACTTATAAGCATATAGATACTTATAGTTACTACGAATTACTAAATTGATTATCTTTCTTAAGTTTTTCGAACTTAAATTGTCACAAAGTTTGAATACTGAATGTTGTGCTTGCAAAATGTATTTGAAAACATGTTTTATATTATGGTTACTAAGGTTATATAAATTGGTTACTGTCTAATGTTGGTTTGGTTACTGATTATTTTGTATTTGTTATTGTGTAACATTATACCGTCTAATGATGTCTTAGTTACTGACTAATGCTATTTTGGATACTGCATAATATTACTAATTAATGCTGACTTGGTTACTGACTAATGCTGATTTGGTTACTATGTAATATTATATTGGTTACTGACAAATACTGACTTGTTTACTGTGTAACACTATAATGGTTATTGACTAATTCTGAATTGGTTACTGTATAAAATTATTATAATGCTGACTTGGTTACTGTGTAAAAATATTATTTAGTGACTCGTGCTGACTTGATTACTGAATAATGCAAACTTAATTACTGCAGTGATTAATTGGTTACTGTATTATTGGTTGCTGAAGCATATTAATGTACACTTCTACTTATGTTTTTTATATTAATGGTTACTTGTTAGCCAAATTGGTTACATTCTTACAAAAGTCTGCCTTTAGTTGGTAACAAATAAATTATACTGGTTATTTTTTATTGTAAAATGCAAGGAAAACCCTATTTTTACTAGTTGTTTTTGGTTACTGATTAATGTTGATTCGGTTACTGTGTAACATTATATGGTTACTGAATATTGTTGAGTTGATTAATGTGTAAAATTATAATGGTTACTGACTAATACTGACCTGGATATTGTTTTACATTATATTAGTTACTGTCTAATGCTGACTGTTACTATGTAAAATTATAATGGTTACTTAATAGTGCTGACCTGGTTACTGTGTAAAATTATAATGTTATATTCTTTTGTAATTGTTTCATTTATATTGGATGTTATTTATTGACTACATTGTATTGGTTACATGGACTAATAGTAACCAATACACCAAATTTGATATTTGGACTAATAGTAACCAATACACCTTTAAGTACATATTGATATTTTTTATATTATTTGTTTTTGCTGTAAAATGCTGTCAAATATGTTTTATGTTATGGATACTAAGTAAATATATGTTGGTTACTGTCTAATCTAGATTTGGTTAGTTTATAATGCTGACTTGTTTACTGTGTAATATTACCATGGTTACTACATAATATTATTGTGTTTTATACTGATTTTTTATATTGATGGTTACTGATTAACTACATTGATTACCTTTATACACCTGTTAGTCTTTAATTTGTAGCAAAGTCATTACTGATTATTTTGATTGTAAAATGAATGTAAAAATATTATTTATAATCTTGGCTACTAATTACATATATCTTGGTTACTGTATAATATGTATTTAGATACTGAAAGGTGTTTATTTGGTTACTCTATAATGTTATTGAGTTTTATAATTATTTATTTTATATTGGTAGTTACTTATTGACTACATTGGTTACCTTTATACAACTGTTAAATATTGGTTGTTGTATACTATTTAATTGCTTACAGTATAATGTTTATTTAGTTGCAGTGACAATTTGATAATTTTCTGTCAAGTTTGGAGTGTCGGATTTTGACGTTTTCAGAGCCTAATTTCATTGGAAACAGATCAACGATCAAAAGTCACTAGCCTTGCTGGTGAACTGCATGATTTTTTGGTCGAATTCCATCATTTAGGCCTTCAAATTTGCATGTAAAAATTTGGTTTATTTTCTGGTTACTAATATTATGTAATTTGGTTACTGTCTAATATTGATTTGGTTACTTTATAATGTTTATTCAGTTGTTAGACAATGGAGACTGACAGTAACCAATACAACAAATCTAATTGTTTACAGGAATATATAATTGTTTACTGTTAGTAACCATTAACCACATGGTTAGTAACATTTTTTATGGTGTACAGTAACCAAAATTGATGTTGATTAATATTTTTATTTTTGATTCCATCATGAGTTATCAATATAAAGTAAACATATACAAGCTTTATAACAGTCTTGATACAAGCTTATAACAATCTTGATACAATCTTATAATTATCTGGTTACTAACAAGCTAGTAACTATCTATGATAATTATCTGGTTACTAACAAGCTTGTAGATAAATAGGATATTCACACATGTACATTTAACAATTAATATTTATCCTGATACAAGCTTGTAACTATCTGGTTACTAATAACAGTAACCATAATGTAACATAATAAAACAGTAATCATATAATTATATGATAGTAACCTGAACATGTTTTAATGGTAGCCAAAATAGAAACATCGTGTAATGAAACTCAGTTTAAGCAATCCATGTATACTATAACCATAATGTAACATAATAAAACAGTAACCATATAATTATATGATAGTAACCGTAACAGGTTTTAATGATAACCAAAATAGAAACATCATGTAATGAAACCCAGTTTAGGCAATCCATGTATACTAAACAATTACATATTAACCAGAATAAAAAAAATAAAAGTATCTGAAATCCCACATTGAGGACACAATAATAATAGCCAAATCATAAGGTAACAGTAACCAAAACATAATAAAGAAGTAACCAAATAGTATATGAAAGTAACCAGAACATGTAAGATGTGTTTGTGGAAATGGAAGTAGAAATAGAATAGCATAAACCTTGTAGAATATATTTGAAGGAATTTACAAAAATAATACATCAATGTATACTAAGCAAATACATGGTTTATTATGACTTGGGTTTATTATTTACAAAAATAATACATCCACAGACTAATGATGCCTTAAACTTCTTCAACTGTCTTGGGTTCAATTTCTTGGTAATAATATCGGGAACTTCCATGTCACACCAATATATAATTTTTTCCAATAAATATTCTATTGTATTCCCCCATAGTAAAGATTCTATAACTGCAAATAAAAAAAATCAGATTTACACAGTCATTAGTAACCAGATATAAACAATATTTATATCATAAACAGTTTACCAAACAAATACATTGTAACCAAAATAACATATAACAGTAACCAAAATCTCAATTGAGAGAAAAAAAATGGTATCCAAATCATAAGCTAACAGTAACAAAAAATATACTAATGAAGTAACCAAACAGTTATATGTTAGTAACCAAAACATATATTAATGGTAACCAATACATAAATAACATATAGACCAAACAAAGTTTAGTCAACCCATATATTAAGCAAATATATTGTAATCAGAACAACAAAAAATAGTAAGCAAAATTCCAACTCAAGAAAATAAAAATGGAATCCAAATCAGAAACTAACAGTAACAAAAAATATACTAAATAAGTAACCAAATATTTATATGATAGTAACCAAAATATGTTTTAATGGTAACCAATACATAAACAACATGTACACCAAAATCAGTTTAGTCAACCATGTATACTAAACAAATAAATGGTAACCATAACAACATAAAAAAGTAACCAAAATACCAAATCAAGGTAACAAACATGGTATTCGAATCCCAAGCTAACATTAACCAAAACATAATGCAGAAGTAACCAAACAGTTATATGATAGTATCTATTTTTTATTGTTTGACGTACCTACAACGTAATCATTACATCAAGCCCCCATAAATTAGTCTAGTATACTAAACAACATGTAGTCCAAACTCAGTTTAGTCAATCAATGTATACTAAGCAAATACATTATAACCAAAACAACATATAAAAGTAACCAAACCATGTTTTAATGGTAACCAACACATAAACAACATGTAGACTAAACCCAGTTTAGTCAACCAATGTATACTAAGCAAATACATTGTAACCAAACCAACATATAAAAGTAACCAAAATCTCAATTGAGAGAAAAAGAATGGTATCCAAATCATAAGGTAACAGTAACAAAAAATATACTAATAAAAAAACCAAACAGTTATATGTTAGTAACCAAAACATATATTAATGGTAACCAATACATAAACAACATGTACACCAAAATTAGTTTAGTCAACCATGTATACTAAGCAAATACATGGTAACCATAACAACATAAAAAAGTAACAAAAATACAAAATCAAGTTAACAAAAATGGTATTCGAATCACAAATTAACAGTAACCAAAACATAATGCAGAAGTAACTAAACAGTTATATGATAGTAACAAAAACAAAATTTAAATTAACACACCTTTAAAAATTATATGATAATAGAACAACATGTATGATTTCTGATCCAAAACCTTCTTTTCACTAAAATGAACAACCTGTAAACCAACAAGTGCAACAAAAGTAAATTAAAAAATAATCAAAAACTAATTAACTAATTAATTTACGCCACCAAAAAAAGAAGACTAATCAGTAGAAAAAAATGAAATATTAGTAGAAATATCAGTACAAAAAAGAAAATAAAAAAAATAAATAAAAATATTAGCCCTAATTAATAGAAAAAAGAAGACTAATTAATTAATGATGAAGATGAAGAAAAAGAAGAAATACCAGTAGAAACACCAATACAAAAAGAAGAAGAAAAAATATCAGTAGATGAAGAAATATCAGTAGATGAAGAAGAGAACGACGACGAGTTGAGAGACTGGTGTTGCGGCGGCGGCGGCGACGGAAGAGGACGACGACGAGTGTCTTCGAGATGAGAGAGAGAAATAATAATAAAGAGAGAAATAGCAAGGGAGAAGAGAGAGAAATATTAATGGAAAAGAGAGAGACTGAAAGAAGATGAAAACTAATTTACCCATTAATATTAATCCCTTAATTTAAGGACTTTTAATTGTATTAGTATTGAAAATAAAAATGATGAAGTATAATATTTTTGTAATTATTTTATAAATGTATGATTTTTGTAATTATTTTCAAAAATGTACTAATATATGTAATTGTTCCAAAAAGAAGCACGGGTCAAAAAAAAGGGGTCAAAAACCCATATTCAATCAAAATAGAACCTCTGCTCAGATCAAACTGACGGACTAAAAACTCTGCTCCATCTTCTTCCCTCCCTCTCTCACACGATAAAGTAGCAGACGGAAGAGCTCATCGGAATCAGAGGCAAACAAATCGGATGGTAAAGCTCCATAACTTTATTGGGTTTGTATATTTTTTTCAGGCATTTGAAAATCTAGGGTTTGTTCTTTAAAAATCCCTCTTTTTCTGGCGGTTGCTCGTCGTGGCTGCTGGTCTGCTGGTTCCGTTGGTCGCGCACGAATTTCTTTACTTTCTCGTGGCCTAATATCGTTAATCGTTGCCTAATTCGTACAAACTCAGAATCTGAATGTACGAATTTCTTTACTTTGATTTTGTTTCTGTTTTTTTATAAATATCTCATTTGTTGGTGATGTTCACCTCATCGATATTCTTTTCCATTTCTAGATTACCTTTAATGGCTTTGTTAATTTTGAATCTGATTTTTGGTAGCTTTGGGTTTGCTTCAGTGTTCCTATTTGTAGTTTATAATGTCTTATTATATATCACTTTCTGTGAAAACATGTGGAAGTTGGGAATTAGAGCTTTATTTCTTATTGAAGGAGTAAAATCTTTCTGCTCATTCCATTCATATCAGGCGGGGTTCCTTTTTTTAAGCCTCAAGAGACTAAATTTTGGAGCAATATATTAGTTTTAAGATGGGTATTACTAATTGTTTGAGAAGTTGAATATTTTTTGGGAAAGGTTTTAAAACCCGGAAAGTGAAGGGGTTTTGGATAGAAATTAAGTTTAGCCCCCTCCCTAAATTCCCCCTAAATGACATACCTGAACGTGGAAAGAGTAAAGAGAACAAAGTTGAGTTGAAGGGAGAAGAAATATTTAGAGAGAGAAACAGTTGCTCCGCTTGCTCCGCCGCTGCTATTCTCTTGTTCGCTGTCAATTTTTTCGATTTGCTACTTTCTATTGAAATCACGAGTAAGATTCCCAAATTATGTACCCTAATTTTTTAAAATTTGCTTCTGTGATTGACTTCGTTTATGGTGAATCTGGGTAATTATTCTTCTTCCTATTTCACTCTACTAATCTGCTATTTTTGTTGTTGTTGGGTTTATTAGAATTGATGATGATTTGATTCTGGTTCTTCTCTGATTATTTTAGTTCCAAATATAACATTAATTCCATTAATATTTAAAAAAATTAGATCCTTAATATTATGAGGATCGAAGGGCACCTTCAGATTCTAACAACGTGATTAGGAAATTTTTGTGCTTGAATACCAAATGTGAATACCAAATTGGAAGAGAATGTGCTTTGCTGATGTGAGTTCTTTAGATCTGGGCATCAAATTCTACAAGCTTGGCAAAGGAATCTAGTCAAGAACAAGTTATTCTACAAAATTTGCAAAAAGAATTTTTGACCTGAAAATTTGATACATATATATATATATAAATATAAATATACATACACAAGACGTCAATAATACTACTTACTCCCCCAATTTGTATTTGATGATCATTTCCAGATTCCGAGATAAAAACAAATACTAGAATGTATGAGAAGCAAAATATCTAGGAATTAAGGGTTACCTGCTGAAGAGATCAAAATGAGCCGCCGGTAACTGAGAAGAATGAAGAGACCGACGTTGAATTGAGTCGCCCTGAACTCAGAGAAAGGAGAGTGAAGGGTTAAGAATAGAGGTGAACGCCTGATTGATTTTTGGTCCTGGTCCATTTTACCCGACTCAAACGGGTCGAACGACCCGACTGCTAGAATGACTCGTAGCCTTGCGCCTCGAGGCGTAACAAGGCCTACGCCTTGATTTGAAACAAAAAAAACATGTTCGTAAGATGTTCGTAGCATAGGCATGTCTATGCTCACTTTTTTTTATATGTAAATTTAAGGGGCAAAATTTATAAGTTAGTAAACTCAAGGGGTAGATTTATAAGGAAGTTAAATGTGATGGGTAAAAAGAAAGAATCCATTATATTCTAATTCATTATAAGAGTCACAAAGAGTTAGATAAGAGGGGCTTCTTTGACACTTCTGCATTTCTGCTTCACTAATCACTATTTAGTCAAGGCTGCCAAGCAAAACACTGGTCCGCGAGTCAAGCTTTTCTCAGCTGCGACCTTGGCTACTCTTCTCGGCCCTCGCCCTTTGCGCATATGAGATTTAGAAGGCAACAAATTTAGGGGTTTTTTATTTGATAATTTAAAATTTGTAATTTGTTTAAATTAGTTGTTGGTTGTGAACTTGAGGAGTTGGGGTTAAATCCAATTCAATTTATTTGATGTATTTGTTGTATTGGACTTGAGAGGTAGCTAATTAGTATTTTTTGATAATTTTTAGGGCTTTTTTTAAAAAAAATTCCTGTTAAGAGTTGGAGTTAAATCTGTTGTGGACTCTGTTGGGGTTAAATCTGATGTATTTAACTTTTAGGACTTAAGAGTTGGGGATAAATCTGTTGTTGGTTGTATTTTTTTTGTGGACTCGACCCTCCCTGTTTCTTGAAAAGTTCAACCTTTATTTAGACAAACAGGTTATGAAATTGACAACATAACAGAACAAACTTGGCAAATTGTCAAAATTATAACTCAGAAAAAAATATGTTGAAAATGATGTATTTGAAACTATCGATAATGAAGATATCTTAGAACATTTTCAAGCTATGAGGTCTAGAAGGATTATAGTTGTTTAGAAGGATTATAGTTGCCACGGCGTCACGACGAGTCATGGCGGTAGCCGACTGCTTGGACGCCATGGCGTCCGTATGGCGACAAGTCCTTTACAATATGCAATTTATATATTGTTTATTTTACTTAACAAGTATATTGACAATAAAATTTCATATACATTAAAGTTCAAAACATAACACTATGGAATAACATTAAAGGCATAATTATGTAAATACTTAGCAATAACAATCAAAAAATAAAATACTTGATATTAAAAATTAGTAAAAGAAATGAAGAATTCAACAAACACTATAAAAAATAAAGATGCAACCAACCATCACAAATATGTAGTCTAATAAAGATGTGTCGAATTCGATTACTAAAAAGTTTTTTAGGGTTTTATTTCCTTTCTCCTTAGTTTTTAATCGATGGGTCATGTGTTACCGTAAAATATTTTGACTGGGCCAGAGCTGCTAAAGTGTGCGTCATGACATCTCAAGGCGCAGCCAAGGCGTCCCAAGCGCAACCAAGGTGTCCCAAGGCGCACGCATTAGCAGCTCCACCTCAAGATGCCCATCGCCGTATCATTTTTTCATCGCATGCACGCCTTGGCGACGCCTTAACAACTGTGAGGATATCATTGTAATTTGTAAACATTATTATAATTAATTCAAATTTTCTTTATTTAACTTCAACAAAAAAAAATTAAAATCCTCCCCTACTGAGATTTATTTCTGGATCCTCCCCTGACGGTAATTACACATGCAAAACTTGTACCAACGGTTATTTAAATATCTTAGACAATGCCTTAATCATGTGATATTATTGAAATAAACATATATTTGGCAGTGATCTATACTTATCAAAAGTCTAGTAATCTTATAATAGTCCTAATCAAAAATATTTACAGTGTATTCAATTTATTTTGATAATACTTTATTGGAAAAATATGTTGCATCTATTTCACGGGCTTCACATAAGGTACGTAGCCTTGTACTGTTAATTATAAAGTTTATTATTTTAAAGCTTAAAAGTATCAATATTAAATAAGAATTTTCTTATAAATTTAAAATTTTATTTATTTTGTTGATATTAAAGCAACAAAAAAAAGGGATGCACTAAAATTAAATACAAAAACAAGTGAAAAGTAATTTTATTTGTTTCACAAAAAAGTTTGAATTGTAAAAAAAATTATTCTTTATGTTGACAATAATATAAATAATATAATATTTTAAAGTTTATTATCATAATTATTGTAATATAAAATTTATAATCATAACTTAATTATTACGTTACCATAATTTAGCTAAGAAGTTATTATTTAAGGGTGAATATTGGGAAAAAATAGGGGTTAAGAATAACAAAATTTATGATTGAGAGTGTGGGATTGAGTAGTAATATTTTGATATTTTAATTATTTTCCTTTTTATCCCATATGAAACCTAATAATGTAATTTAAAAAATTCACCTGAACCGACTACAAGATTGAGAACTTGAACCCGCCATGCTACTTTTCCCCGAGTCTCTCTGCAATTCAAATTACTTAAGTCGACGGTGACCGGTTGATAGACTCTACGGCACGCTTGCGTGAGGTGGTCGCCGCCCCGATCGTTTCTAGCACAGTTGTTGGGTGAATTGCTTGCAACACCTTAACCCCTCGCCTATATGTAGACGGTAATCTTGGTAAAATTGCTCGCGTTCGGAATTCTGCGTTGAATGGACACCAACGACACCTTGACCCCTCGCTTATATTGAAGCGGTAATCTCGGTACAATCGACGATTGATGCGGTAGAAGACGCCACACACAACTATGAATTGTTGTATGATAAGTCAAATTGAATCTCAAAGAAATAACTAAGAAAAATACTTAGGAATTCTACAAAGAACCAAAAGAAGAGAATAACCTCACAAATATATTGAATAATGAATAATGTGTAATGTCTTTGATTACATTAACTTAGACCTCTATTTATACTACTTCAAAATAATCCAAATCCTAATAACAATATGAACAAATTATTCTAATCCTAATAGGAATTACAAACCATAACCCTAATTTCTAAGTAGAAATCAATTTGGAAAAGAAATTCCTATTTCTATAAAACAATAGAAACCTTATTTAGAATGTAAATCTAAACTGGAAAGAAATCTTAATTATAATAGAATTTGATAAGTATTTGGAAAATAAATCCCTAAAAATTAGGCTAATAGAATATGCCTAATATTTTAGGAAACAAAATCTTTTTCCTAAAATCCCAAAATCCTTGCCACGTTAGGATCTTTTGCCACGTGAAACTTGCTTCTTTTCTTTGTATGTAATCTGATTATGTGAAGTTATAAAGACCCATATAATACTAGCTACATGTGAATAACTTGCTGATCAGGATTTTATCATTCCCCTCCTCTTCAAAAGGATTTGTCCTCAAATCTAGCCCATCGTCTTCTCAAAAATGATTCAACCACAAAATTGTTCCTACATAAAAACAAACTAAGTTAGTAGCATCAAACCAATCATAATGTCAAAACTCAACTCGCAAATGACATATATAAGCAACAAAAACTCCAACTCCCACCAAGAACATAGCAATGTATGACTTTTCTCTCGAATTGATAATTTGTAGACCAATTACTCCCAAAACACTAATTCTATAAACTAATCTATTATCCACTAAAATAATCATGAATGCAAAGTAAGAAAGAATATTAAAAGTCTCCTCCTGGATCAAAAATCATCACGCAAAACTCTTCATGTGGTAGATTCTCCCAGTGACGAATCCCCGGATCAAAAGTCAATATAATGATCTCAATCCTTCGCAAAAACACATTCGTCAATGCACCTGGGTCAAATATCAATACTTGAAATTCGTAATGCTTCTCACGCAAAGTCTCTTGAATTCCTGGATTAAACACAACAAAACAAATCAATAAGTTCCTTTTGTCTAATCACAAAGAAATTAAATAAATCAAAATCATATGCATAGTCTACTAAAACAATATTCAAAACACTTCCCTGTAGATGTCTTATGCATTGAACGGAATGAACTGCACGATCCATGCTTCCCTCGATGAATATGATCCTATCACGAATCTGCAAAACACAACCAACCTCCCTCTTTCCATTGACATTAACACAATAAAGAACAAATAATATTATCAACGGAGTAAAAAGGTCATAATCATAAGTTGGAAATTCAATAGCATATCGACCATGATCACAAACAAACTCAACACATGCTAAAGAATTTTTAAAAGTGTTGACAAAAATCGGAATATCATCAAAATAGCGAATAACAAAATTTTTCATGAAAGAATGCAAAATATAATTCAACAATTCCATGGAAGTATGCAATGCCTTAGCTAATCTAAGTGAACTAACTAAACATGCAAATAACTCATCCCTCAAACGATCTTGATGATAAACACTTGTTGAATCAAAACTATATGATAGCAAATCATGCAATGAAAATTTCTCGATCGGAAAAACATGATCACTACCATTTTCAACTAATGACAAGTCATGTATAAATTGACTAGCATGAAAATCCAAATCATCATATGGATAAGAATACCTAAAATGAATTTCATGCAAATAAGCACATTGAAAACGAGAAAACATATCATGATCATAAACTAACTCAACAAAGATAAAATATCCACCATAATTTATGATAAAGATGATTTTACCCTCAAAATAGCTAACAACAAATTTTCTAATGGAAGCATGTAAAACATGTTTTAAATAACTCATGAAAACACTAGATGCATCAGTTAATCTAAGAGAAATAACTAACCACCTATATAACTCACATGCTAAAACAATTTTCCATTTATCACAATCTCTCGTGCTAAATTGATTAGACATTATCATCACATGACCATTATCACATGTAGATAAAACATAAGTACTATGCAATTTATCAAGCATATTATCCAAACAAGAAAAAGAATAACGATACTTGTTTACCAATTCAAAATCGACGAACAAACTCGTTGTCTCATCCTCCTTAGATACTATGATCTTATAATCAACACATGAACTCATGTCTTCTCTCTCGATACCCACTTTCACCAACTCTCCAACCCGCCTTGGTAACTCTGTTGTCTCCTCGGGAATACTATCAGCTGATCGGTACGGAATGATAGTACGGGGTATTTCATCAACAACCTGTACAAGAGACAAAACAAAACTAGACAAAGAAGAATCATTAGTGTTAGTATTCAAAAGCGCCGTCTTGTACGAATGTACAGTCATTGGTTTTTCCAAATATAACTCACTTTTCAACTCACTCTCTTTTTCATAGTCATATATTTCTTCTCTCTCTTCTTTATGCTCACTCGTTTGTTTTTCTCTCGTTTATTTTCAAGGTCACTCTTTTCATTCTCTTTTTTCTCAATCTCTCTTTTCTTTTCATTCTCTTTTTTTTCAATCTCTCTTTTCTTTTCATTCTCACTCTTTTCACTTTTTTCTTTTACATTATCAACCTTTTGAACAATTTCTTTTTGTCGATCTTTTCCACATGCATTTTTTTTTACAAACTCATTTCCTTGATTACTTTCTTTCGGATGTTCACCATCTTGCTTTAGATAATGGATTTCATCTTGAACACTCGAACTCAATAACTATCCTTGGACTGCATATTCTATAATTTCTTCCTGCATTTGATCACGATCTTTTTGTAAATACATTAAATCATCACGAACTTGCTCGGACGTCATAGGACAAAGGTTGACTCTTATTCGATTGTGTACTAATGAATACTTATTAGTACAACTGTTATGCTTTGCGCGCCTGTTGTGTCGCCATGGCCTCCCAAGTAACAAATGACAAGTATGGATTGAAACTACATCGCATAATATTTCATCTTCGTATCTGCCAATGCGAAAAGAAACTGACACTCGTCTAGTCACCATTTCCTCACAATCGACGATCCCTTGCATCTTGTAAGGTCGAGGATGTGCAACCGTTGACAACCCTAGTTTCTCCACCATTATAGTGCTAGCAATGTTAGTACCAATATCACAATCAATTTTAACAATGCATACCTTTTCTTGTACTAGAAACCTAGTATAAAACATATTCTTTTGTTGCATTGTTTCTTCCTCGTTAGCTTGCACACTTGTAGCTTTTCTAGTCTCCCATGACTCCAAGAATCGCATGATCTTCTTCAACTTTTATTTCCCTAGACAATAAATGATCCCTCCTATGCTTCATAGGTTTATGAGGCTGCTCCGTACGTCCATTATAGTTATGATGCCTGTCATAATCCTCCTCCCATGATCTCCACCACTCATCCACGCCAGACTTCATATGAACTATGGGTCTTCTTTTCAATGGCTCTTCATAGCCCAACATATTTACTGCAAAACAAGGGTTAGTAGATAAAAATAATTTTCTCACACACTCCCTTACGTGTTTCGCTCAAATAATAATGAATCACTCGTGTATCGCTCAAATTTGGCTTTTACCCTCTAATAATCTTACACTCTTGCCTTTTACCTCTAATATTCTCTCTAATAGGTTTTTCTTGAATTCCCCTAGCCAAATTCTTGGTTTTACAAATCAATTCAAAAATTACTTATCACGAAACAAAACTATGGATGGTGTAACTATCAAAATACCACAAAATCACCGATCGATTGCCTTATACTCTTGTATGCCTCAGATTTGTAATTTGTAGCTCCGTTTCAGAATTGATGATGATGGAACGGTATGAACTCTTGGTTGGAATTTGATGATTTGATGGTGTGCTATAAATTTGGTTAGCACAATGAAAAAATAGAATATGAATTTTTTTTTCTTTTTTTTTATTTGCCCTTTTTTTTTTGCTTTTTTTTTTGCTTTTTTTTAGTATATATTTTTCGACAAAAAATTAAAGATAAGTAACTTGCTAGAAAAGTTTAGCTTTGATACCAAATGATAGACTCCACGGCACGCTTGCGTGAGGTGGTCGCCGCCCCGATCGTTTCTAGCACAGTTGTTGTGTGAATTGCTTGCAACACCTTAACCTCTCGCCTATATGTAGACGGTAATCTTGGTAAAATTGCTCGCGTTTGGAATTCTGCGTTGAATGGACACCAACGACACTTTGACCCCTCGCTTATATTGTTGCGGTAATCTCGGTACAATCGACGATTGATGCGGTAGAAGACGCCACACACAACTATGAATTGTTGTATGATAAGTCAAATTGAATCTCAAAGAAATAACTAAGAAAAATACTTAGGAATTCTTCAAAGAACCAAAAGAAGAGAATAACCTCACAAATATATTGAATAATGAATAATGTGTAATGTCTTTGATTACATTAACTTAGACCTCTATTTATACTACTTCAAAATAATCCAAATCCTAATAACAATAGGAACAAATTATTCTAATCCTAATAGGAATTACAAACCATAACCCTAATTTCTAAGTAGAAATCAATTTGGAAAAGAAATTCCTATTTCTATAAAACAATAGA
This sequence comes from Panax japonicus, assembly GCA_020205505.1. Lineage (NCBI taxonomy): Eukaryota > Viridiplantae > Streptophyta > Magnoliopsida > Apiales > Araliaceae > Panax > Panax japonicus. The sequence continues at coordinate 5,221,646 of CM035099.1, forward strand.
AACCTTATTTAGAATATAAATCTAAACTGGAAAGAAATCCTAATTATAATAGAATTTGATAAGTATTTGGAAAATAAATCCCTAAAAATTAGGCTAATAGAATATGCCTAATATTTTAGGAAACAAAATCTTTTTCCTAAAATCCCAAAATCCTTGTCACGTTAGGATCTTTTGCCACGTGAAACTTGCTTCTTTTCTTTGTATGTAATCTGATTATGTAAAGTTATAAAGACCCTTATAATACTAGCTACATGTGAATAACTTGCTGATCAGGATTGTATCACCGATGATACTGGCGATCATATAAACTCTTTAATAGTTAGTTGGGGTTTGGTTGTTGCATTGTCTCCACCTCGGTAAAAGGTCTCCTTATCTCTTTGCGTGTGTGTACAATTTTATCTTTCTATACTTTTATTTACATATCGATGTTCGAAAAAGCTAAAAGCGTTACAAAACGTTTTTCTCCGGACGAGGTGGGGCGTAAGTCTTAAGGCTGAGCGAGGCGTAAGTCTTGAGGCGTAGCGAGGCGTAAGCCTTGATTTGAAAACATATGTTATTGATAAATATTGAATATATATAAATTTTGTGGTGATGAATAATTTAGAGAAAAATATTCAATTATCAACACTCGACTCCGTCGAGTTATCAACATAAGAAATGTTTTTTTTGCTCTAGGGACTTAAGTGCAAGAAATATAAAGAAATAGGAGAGCTGTAACTTTTGAAACTTCAGGGGCTGAAATAAAAGAAAATAAAACTATAGGGCCTGCTATGTAAAATTTTAGGGGCTATTTTGAAATTTAAGAAAATTTTTATAAAGACTATAGGGTACCTAACTGTAGTTATTCATAAGATAATATATCTACTAGAACATTCTTTTCCGAGAACACAGAACAGAGAGATGGTCTATGAAGAAGAAAGTGAAGAAGAAGAAGAAGAAGAGACAGGAGAGAGGAGAGAAGTCGCATTTTACGAACATGTTTTTTTTTGTTTCAAATCAAGGCGTAGGCCTTGTTACGCCTCGAGGCGCAAGGCTACGAGGCGCACGCCTCAGTCGAATAAAGCCCAAGCCTCTAAATTTCTCAGTAAGGCGTAGGCGCGTATGTGTATATATGTAGGTGTATATAGGTTTTGTAAAACATCCCTTATGCTACGCTCTCTCCCCCAAGGCACCAAACACAATTTTTTTCATTCCAATCGCAACCAAACACATTTTTTTATTCTATAGGAATGAGTCATTCAATTCCCACATTTATTACTCCAATCCAAACTTAGCATTATTGAATTGTAACAATGGTATTAAAGGTTGTGTTTGTCACCATGGAATTGGAGCCTGTATACATTTTCAGGTCCCAATTCCGGTCCTAGCCGGCTGTTTGGTTGAATAGAACAAGTACTTGCTATAATTTTTTTTCTTGTTTAAATTTCATATTCAATTCCATGTAATTAAAACATTCATGTAAACACAACAGAACCGAAGAGAGCAAAATTCATCTGCGGCAATGGGTCGTCCTGAGCCTTGTGTCATGTTTTCTCAGACGTTTGTTCATTCCCAACCGGACGAATATGTAGACGAGGTAAGCTCTTTGACTCATTTGATGACTTCTTACTATGATCTCTCAAATTTTTACTGGTTTTTAATCTGTTACAAATATGAATCTAGTTAACATACGTTTTTATGTAAATTTAATTATGCTATGATAATTTTGGGGTGTGAGAATATTGATGTTCCATGTCTGGCTTTTCGTACTCACCAAAATATTCTACCTCCCCTCCCACCCTTCTTTCTTTGATGGTTAATAGCTGATGGTGTGAAGGAAGGAAAACACTGAAACATCGATGCTTTAAAGCAAACAATGGATATGCACATATAAAGAAGCCAAAATTAGATTTTTAACTAAAGGTTTTTCAGGATTTGACTTTTTGATTTGATTGGATCCCATTATTTGCTAAATTTGATAAATCTGGTATGAACATGCCATTTTCCATTTTATCTTGTATAAGGGACACATTTGGAAGGATAAACAAAATAGGTTATAATACTAGTTTATTTTTGAAGCAAGTTGGAAAGAATTGAAATTATATGAGAGCCTGTGGCATATGATTCACCATTCCTATTTCTGAAACAAGTTAGATGTTGCTAGCTACATTTCTTTGGGGGGTAAAATTGAAGTTTGGATTACATCATTAGATATTAAACCCATTACAGACTCCAACTCTAGCTCGGGTTACTCACTTACTCTACTATGCTCTTCACATCCTAAGGTTCTTCTGATCTTCTGACCTTCTTAATAATACACAAGACGAATTTAACACCTACAAATACAATATACTGCTTGCACATTAGCACAAAATGACATTACAAAAGCACAAAGGGATAGCTTATTTTTCTACTATGCTATAGTTGTCTACAATATATATTTATTTTGGGACTATATATCCAATCCTTGTAAAATATATAATGTGTGTGTATTCTAATTCGTGCATCTCATCAATGTTCTATACCTATCTTATGAGTTACAATATGATAAGAGTTGCAATTCATCATGATGGTTGTTATACGATGAAAATGCTGTTGATAGCACATACGGTTATCTTCTAAGATTCAACTGGTTTATATTTTCCCCTCTTTTTCTCAGTGCTGACTACAGTGATGCGTATAGTCTCCATTGTAATTGGTGTAGTTTCCAATATTTTATATTCTCTGCAATTAAGTATGTCGTAGACCTAAATGCTTCCTCTTTATAAATGTTGCTATTTTCTCAATTTTTCCATCTGCATCCATTGTAACTTGCATACTTTTGCAGTTATTCTTTTTTGCTTCCTCCCAGGGGTGGTGGGGGTAAGGAAGGGATAAATGGTAACTGCAGTTAGCTGTTAATTTGCATGTAACCGGTCAAAATGACTTGAATAGAGCCATTCAGATCTAGATTAATGATTTTATGATTAACGTAGCGAAAACAAACAACAAACTAAAGCTTGAAGCTTTCATGAGAAAATTGCTTTCTATAAACAGTTCTCGTCATGTTCATGGTGATCAACTCTTACATCATTATTGGTTATGCCCAAGACAACCTCATTCCCTTGATTAATATAGTTCTGTTGGTGTCAAGGTGTATTTCTTTTGTTAATATTACTCCTCATTAGAGTTTTGTTTTGTTTCATTTCCGACTTTCACATTTTGTTTCTGTCCAGGTGATATTTGCTGAACCCATCATCATCACTGCATGCGAATTTCTTGAGCAGAATGCTTCATCCACCTCGCAAACAATAACACTTATTGGGAAGGGTGGTACTAAATACTGATGAAGTGATGGTGGATTATATATTACAATATCCTCACATGGCGATGGCGTGATGATTAGTGTTTGTGTTATGCTATTCTATGGTTCTGGCGGTATCCTCTTTTTTTTCAGAAATATGCATGTTGACGGAACTCATTATAAAGGAAATTGCTTGACATAATAAACACATGTTGATGGTTATATAAAGTAGAGTTTCATTCGTCATTAGTGTGAAATTAGTTGAAACTTGAAAGTCCACCATTGAATGCATTTGATTGTTGTTATTTAAAAAGTGAAGTTAACCATTTATTTTTTTGAGAAATACTTGTTATTTGTGTTCTAATTAATAGCAAAGAACATTTAGGAATAGATGTCTTAGTATTTTGAAATATTTAAAAGCTTTTTGAAGAGCACCTTTTGAATTACTTTTGTATTTTGCGCGTGTACTTGGGTTCGTGCTTTATTGAATATTTGAAAATTAAAAAGGGAAAAAAAAGGTAGAATCGATAGTCTTTTAGTTTTAGTCATGTTTAATTTATTTTACGTTTGTCAATTGTTGACAGTCTATTTTTGCACTGTGTACTATAATCATCCATAAAGAAAAAAAGAAGCAGAGTTAGTCTGTACTCTGTACTCACCTTAAGGTAATTCTACTGATTTCTTTTGGGGCTTCTTGGGAACTTGGTTCACTAAATTTTTGTAGTGCTTGAAGCCTTGAATCCATGAATTATCCTTTAAGTTTAAAATTGTGAATCTGTTCATTACATATCAAAAAATAAAATAAAATTCTGGATTTGCTTGTTAATGACTTGTTTTTCTTTTTCTTGTAATTCTTTTGTCACCACATACAGAGCCACTTCGCCTCCTTCATTTGCTCTGGAAGCTTTTGTTCATTGTGAAGGGGAGACCAAGTTTAGGCGGCTCTGTCAGCCTTTCTTGTATTCTCATTCTTCATCAAATGTGCTTGAAGTAGAGGTATCCATACTACTTATACATTTTTGTCTAAAAATTATTGTGTTATATATATATATATATACTTATTTGTGTGTGTATATGTATGAAACATGAATTTCTTGATTTGTTTATCTTCACCTGTCCAATTTAGCAGATTCATTTTTACAAGCATTTGTTTCTTATGTCCATGCATGTTCATTCTGAGACTTCATTTCTTTTTGTGTAACTATAGGTAAAACAACAAAGAGATATTACGGTATGCTAAATTTAGAGTAGTGGTATGTTAGAGTTCCATGTTTGGAAGTTTAAGGCCAAGAGCTATTTGGTTAAATAAACTAAATATAGGGACTAACTAATTAGTTTATAGTTTCCAAAATTAGTTGGCACACGAGTGATAGACTCCCCACAGTACATTTTAGCATTTTGTTTAAGGATAGTAGCTTTGTAAGTAGATGGCAGGATAGTAGCTTTGTAAATAGAAGGCACATACGATTGTAGCTTTATAAATAGAAGGCATGTATGATGTTATTATTATTAGATGAATATTATGAATAGAACCTTTCCTGAGGGTTTTGTTACTTACTTCCTCGTTTGATCTTTCTTCCTCTCCATCATGGTGTCTCTCTTTGAAAAAACTGTATCTTCTCTATTATGATGTATATTTGAAGTTGTACACAATTTGTTGCAGGCTGTTGTAACTAATCATTTGATTGTAAGGGGCAGCTACCGGAGCCTTAGCTTGGTTATTTATGGGAACACAGCAGAAAATTTGGGGCAGTTCAACATAGAAGTTGATCTGGATGGCTCCCTGACTAATACTGTTTCTGTTGTTGAGGGAAGCCTTGAAGATCTTCCATCTGCATTACACCAAAATAATCTGACGATTGAGAAATTCATCTGTCCTCTGAATGCATTATCTCTAGAACCTGTTGCACCTGATATCTCTGTTGAGATGAAGCATTTTTTACACCTTACATTTAATATTTTGAAGCTGCCAAATCTTGGAGATGCAGTAAATACAGTTGTTTATTCTGTTGTGTCTGCAGCCTCGAGCCATGCTACGCATAGCTTGCATTACTTGATTAACAGTCAAAAACAATTCACAGAGAGTAGATTGGAGAATTATGATGCGTCTTATTGTGATCTTACTGAGATGAGAAAAGAACTTGTGTATCTTTATAATAGCCTTCAGCATGTTTCTGGAAGTTTGACAGATGAATTCTCAAGAGAGACCATGTCTTTTGAATTTGAGGCAGAACCGGTTACTTCCAAACAGTTGATGGATATATTTAGCACATACTTCAATTTTAGTAATGATCGTGAAAATAACGGACATCCTCAGCTCTCATGGGTAATTTATTGATTGTCTGCTTCTTTCTGTAAATTAAAGAGTGCTTGCTTTTCCTCACTGTTTTTTGGTCTCTGTTTGCATGTATGTGACACGATTATGTTATAATTGTCTCAGAATAAAAATGCTATTCTGTGGTTGAGTGTGGCTCTTTTGTTGTGCTCTGGCAAAGAGAGCTGCTTTCACTTTGTTAATGGTGGTGGCATGAAGCAGCTTGGATATATTTTCTGTCATGGCATGCAGAACTCTAGTGCTGTTACATTGATGTTACTTGGAGTTGTTGAGCAGGTTACCCGACATTCGATTGGGTGTGAAGGATTCCTAGGTTGGTGGCCTAGGGAAGATGAAAATGTCCCTTCTGGCATAAGCGAAGGTTATAATCAGTTGTTAAAGTTGTTACTGCAAAAGCAGCGTCACGATGTTGCCTCTCTGTCAACTTTTATACTTCATCGCATGCGTTGTTATGAAGTTGCTGCCAGATATGAGGTAGGTGCTTCTTTTGGGTTATGTGCATATTATTATTATTATTATTATTATTATTATTATTATGTGCTTATATATACCGAATCTCTTTTATCTTTTGATGCACTATTATGTGTATTGAAACTCATGATATTCTTTTTTGTTTCCAGTTTGCAGTATTATCTGTACTGGGAGGTCTTTCTTCTATTGGCAAAGTATCAAGTGTCACTCAGGACATGCTTTCAATTGCTAAACATCAACTCAAAAAGCTGTTGGTTAGTTGAAGGCTTTTAAATTATCTTTTGTTTTAATTTTTTATTTTATGTATGGGACAAGTGTACTTGTCTCCACTCATGAGTTATCCACTTTAATCTCTTATAAATCTCATGTGTTCTTTCATTCATTCAAGTTTATTGACAAGTATTTGTGCAGAAATTACTAGATTGCCATGGTCCAGTTGAAGATCCTTCTCCAGTGGCCCGTGCAAACCGATCACTATTGCTTGGTGAAGCAGACAGTCTTTTGTCATATAAAGCTACTAGTACCTTAATTACTGCATCAAATTGTTGCTTTTCGAACCGAGATATCGATCTGCACTTGCTATTTCTTCTGAAGGTATACTGTTTCTTTGTTTTATCTCCCTTAGAAATAGTCTTCAAACGTTTGAACTATTTGTATTGCAGTTATGACTTCATGGTAGACTATTTTGTTTTTATCTTATAGTATCTATGTTGTTTAATGTTTTTTTCACACGCACACGCACGCACGCACATATATATAACGTATAAATATAAACATTATACATATGATAATTAAATATGAGCGAATCCCCTGCACCCGAATCCCATTTTTTAATATTTGACGAATCGCCATATCCTCATATGATGAATCGGTATCTCCGCACCCTTTCCTAGCATCCTTGCTTCTTTGGACTTTGATCTCGGTTCCTCGTCATTAGTGGAGTATTTTATCGAAGCCTCAAAAGACACATTCTGAAGGAGTTGGTTGGGTTGGGGACAGGGTTTTAAATTATATTTAATTTTCTTAAATTCCTCTGTGCTCAGTTTCACAGATCTTTCCTCTGTAATTAGGAATGAAACTTCATAGATGCTTAGTTATAGGTAATTTTTTATAGGGGTTTTAGTTTTTTATTTTTTTAATACAAATTTTCTGCAAGTCTTTAGCCTAATTTCCATTTCATACATTTCACATGTCCATCTACTGTGCCGTCCTTTCGGTTTTCCTTTTCAATACAGGTTCATTTTTTTTGACAAGTGTAACTTTAATAAAAGAATTAAGATGAGTTTTAGAATGTCTTAGTTAACCAGCTTTAAAGTCTCTGCACTCTGCGGCAATCCATTTTTATGGAAAATTTTTACTAAATTCATATGTAGTCAGGGTTCTAATTTTACTTGATGCAAGAGACATGCTCTTTCCTCCCCATACTTATTTGTTGATACTATTCTATATTTTTCAGTTAATTCTTAAATTTCCTTGTAGGAGAGAGGCTTCCTTCCTTTGTCAGCTGCATTGTTGACATCATCTATATTGCGCTCTGTAGTGGGGCATGATATGGACTTATATTTGGATATTATTTCATATATTGAGGCCATAATTCTCTCTCTTCTTTGTTGTCGCTCAGGTTTGTGGATACCTATTTTAATAAATAATTGACTCAACTATTTATTTCTTGTTTAAGGTCTTGGCTTTAGTTTTCAAATGCTTTTACAATTTTGAGTGTTTTCTTATTCAGGCTTACTCTTCCTTCTACTTGATCGTGAGCTTGCCACTACTGTGATTCATGCCTTAAGGGGATCTGATTTGAAGAAGGAAGACTCCGTTCCACTTCGTTATGCATCTGTCTTAATATCAAAGGGTTTCTTTTGTCGCCCACAGGAAGTTGGAATGATTGTTGAGACACATTTGAGGGTTGTAAGTTCCATTCTTTCTGAAGTTCAGTAGCTTTCTTTTTGATTTTATTTATTTCAAGATAAATGAAGATTTTATTAGAAAGAAGAGATGACACAAGAGGCAAGGAAAATCAGACATCCTCCACATGAAGAGGGGAAAACTTACAAGGTCTTAGTGCGGGACTGCCTCCAATTATTAAGATATTCAAAAATAGCAAACCTCTGTGACTGAAGCCCACACATGCGTTAAGAATGAAAGGTTATCCCAAATTAGATGGATGGGTGATGAACGACCACCGAAGATATGAATATTCCTCACCATCCAAATGCTTTAGAGAATAGTGAACAACTGCTACTTAAAAAAGTTGCAATCTTTCTCCCTCAAAGCCTTGAAACATACAAAAAGGAGATTTGCAGCTGTTACCTCAAATAAAGAACAATGTCACTATGTATAAGACAATGAAGGAACAAGTGAGAGCTAGTCATGCTATATGAATTCCAATATTTTTTGTCATGCTATATGAATTCCAATATTTTTTGTTTACTATACTTTATTTTCTGTTTTTCTGTTTTTAAATTGTTCTTTATCTTCCCCACTCAACTGCAAGACAATCTATCTTTTAGCTAACTATCTGGAAACTCCCTTGCTTGTTCTACAGGTTAACGCTATAGATCGTTTGATATCATCGAAGCTGCAATCTGAAGAACTTTTATGGTCGTTATGGGAGCTGTGTTGTCTTTCGAGGTTGTACTCGTTAAACCTCCTTAGTTGATGTGAAACTTTAATTTGATATTTAATTGTTTTGAGCATCATTGATTCTTTCTGATATGATTTCTGCAGGTCTAATTGTGGTCGCCAGGCTTTGCTGGCTGTAGGACATTTTCCTGAGGTATTAATAAATTGTGGAAATTGATATTTCCACAACACTTTTTGATATTTCCACATGAAAAGTGTAACACCCCCTTTCCCAAAAGGAAAAAGGAATGTCACGCACAAACATAATAAATACAAATCTCTAATAAACCTCAAAATATCTCCAATAAAATTTAATACCAAAAGTCACATACTCCAATTTAAATAGCAGTAACTCCACATTTACATAGTCTCTACTAATAAGAAATAAATGCCAAAATGGCCCAAACATCCATTAACAAAATAATATGAACACCAAGTCTAATAATAATTCTCAAAACTAATCTACTCATTTGGATCAAAGGTAGCTCTCATCCCACATATCCTGATCACCCCTGATTACCTGCCGGAAAAAGAACACAACGTGAGCCAATTGCCCAGTACGGATATGAAGATGAATAAATGTATCACAATAAGTAATGAATCTAAAAGAATTGAACGAATGAACATATGTGAATTACAAACGAATGACGAATAGATCAAAATTTGAGAGTCCATTAACAAATGACTAACACTGTCAATCGAATAATTATAGCCAAAAGAATCCCAAACAAATAAGGCTGAATCAAATGGTTGTAAGGTAAAAATTTCATACTGAGCTCAAATACAAATAGCCAAAGGCTAACAAAATACATCGGTACCATGATGTATACAAATCAAATCGGATAGTACGCACGACACATACGTCACTAATCCGCCAAACAAATCGAATCAAATCAAATATTGGGTATTACATCACCTTCCCCTTAAAAAAGATTCCGTCCCCGGAATCAAAAGAACAGAACGTACCTAATTTTCAAAAAGATGTGGATATTCCGCCCTAATAGACTCCTCTATCTCCCAAGTAGCTTCCCGCTCCGAATGGTTTTTCCACAAGACTTTAACAAAAGGAATTGTCTTCCTCATAATCCGTTCTTGACGATCTAGAATCGCCTCGGCTTCTTCCTCACAAGTAAGATCTTCTTGAATCTTATGTAATGGGTAGTGCACAACGTGGAGCGGATGATAATTATATTTCCTTAACACCGAAACATGAAAGATATTATGCACATGAGATAATTGTGGAGGCAAAGCCACCCGATATGCCACTTCTCCAACTCTCTCAAGGATTTCAAAAGGGCCAATGAAACGCGGACTAAGCTTCCCTTTCAAACCAAACCTTCGAACACCTTTCCATGGAGAAACTTTCAAAAACACGTGTTCACCAGGCGTGAATGCAAGAGCCCTCCTATGAATATCAGCATAACTCTTTTGCCGCGATCTAGCTTCTTTCAACTTTTCTTTAGCCACTGCTACTTTCTCCGTAGTAATCCTAACCAAATCGGGTCCTTCTATTATCCTTTCACCAACCTCATCCCAACAAGTCGGAGCTCGACACTTCTTACCATATAATGCTTCAAAAGGTGCCATACCAATACTAGCTTGCCAACTATTATTATATGCGAACTCCACCAAACTCAAATAATCATCCCAGTTTCCTGTCCACTCTAAAGCACAAGATCGCAACATGTCTTCTAATGTCTGAATAGTTCTTTCTGATTGTCCATCTGTCTGCGGGTGAAAGGCTGTACTATAGTTGAGTCGCGTTCCCCAAGCTCGTTGAAATCCTTTCCAAAATCGAGAAGTAAACCGCGGATCTCGATCCGAAACGATAGAAACTGGAGTCCCATGAAGCCTAACAATCTCACGTTGAAAAATATCTGCTAATTTATTTACCAAAAAATCTTCACGAATAGACAGAAAGTGAGCCGATTTAGTCAAACGATCCACTACCACCCAAATAGTATCATTCTTTTTAAGAGTCCTCGGCAACCCAGTCACAAAATCCATCGAAATGTCATCCCATTTCCACACAGGAATCTCTAACTGTTGCAACAAACCACCAGGCCGCTGATGCTCTATTTTCACTTGCTGACAAGTAAGACATTTACTCACAAATTCAGCTACATCCCTTTTCATTCCACTCCACCAAAAATTCTCCTTCAGATCCTTATACATCTTTGTAGACCCCGGATGAATAGAAAATGACGAACTATGAGCTTCAGTCAACACTGCCTCACGAATCATTGGATCCATTGGAACACATAACCGTTTACCGAACCATATTACACCTTGTTCATCAATACGAAACTCTGGTTGCCTACCCTCATTCATATTCTGCGCTACAGTCCATAACTCACCATCCTCCTTTTGGGCTTCTTTGATACGCAAAATAAGAGAAGGTTCCACCCTCATACCTGCTACTAACCCATCAGAACCTCTAGCATAAAACTCTAAACCCACACGCTCCATATCCGAGATAAGTTGAGGTTGTGTAACCAAGGCAGCTACACTCCCTGAACTCTTCCGGCTAAGAGCGTCTGCAACCACATTAGCCTTACCGGGATGATACTGAATTCTAGCGTCATAATCCTTGAGAAGCTCTAACCAACGCCTCTGTCTCATGTTAAGCTCCTTCTGAGTAAAAATATATTTAAGGCTCTTGTGGTCGGTGAAAATGTCACAAGTCTCTCCATATAAATAATGCCTCCAAATCTTTAGGGCAAAAATAACTGCTGCTAACTCCAAGTCGTGGGTAGGATAATTCACCTCATAAGGTTTAAGTTGTCTGGAAGCATAAGCAATTACCTTACCATGTTGCATCAAAACGCACCCTAATCCCTTCTTGGAAGCATCACTGTAAATCTGATAACCTCCTATCCCCGACGGTAATGTAAGCACTGGAGCCGACACAAGTCTCTTCTTAAGCTCCTCAAAACTTTTCTCACGTTCCTCATTCCACACAAACTTTATGCCCTTCTTCATCAGCTGAGTTAACGGCAAAGCTAACAAAGAGAAACCTTCCACAAATCGCCTGTAGTACCCTGCCAAACCCAAGAAACTCCTTATTTCAGTTACCGTGGTAGGTCTTGGCCAATTAGTGATAGCCTCAACCTTCGCAGGATCTACCTTAATACCTTCAGCCGACACGACATGTCCCAAAAATGCTACCTGTTCTAACCAAAACTGGCATTTGGAAAACTTAGCATATAACTTATTCTTATGCAGAACCCCCAAAAAAATACGAAGATGCTCTTCATGCTCCTCCTTAGACTTGGAATACACCAAAATGTCATCAATGAAGACAATGACAAATTGGTCCAAATACTCGCTAAAAACCCGATTCATCATATCCATAAACACTGCCGGCGCATTAGTTAACCCAAATGACATCACTAAGAACTCATAGTGCCCATACCGAGTACGAAAAGCTGTTTTTGGAATGTCCTCTTCCCTCACCCTCAACTGATGGTACCCCGACCTCAAATCTATCTTTGAGAAGAACTTTGCCCCTTGGAGCTGATCGAAAAGGTCATCTATCCGTGGCAATGGATATCTGTTCCTGATAGTGATCCGATTGAGCTCCCTATAATCTATACATAATCTCATAGATCCGTCCTTCTTCTTCACAAACAATACTGGAGCACCCCATGGCGATACACTCGGTCTAATGAATCCACGATCTAACAACTCCTGCAATTGTTCCTTCAACTCCTGTAACTCTAATGGAGCCATCCTATAGGGTGCCTTAGAGATAGGTTCCGCTCCAGGAATGAGCTCAATAGTAAACTCAACTTCCCTTGGCGGTGGCAATCCTGGCAGATCCTTAGGAAATACCTCAGGAAATTCTCGTACAACTGGATAGTCATCAAGTTGGAGCTCATCCCTCGAGGTATCCTTCACATAAGCCAAATAACAATCACGCCCCTTAGAAATCATTTTGCTCGCCTTCAAGGCTGAGATCAACTTTACAACACCATTCGGCTTTGAACACTGAAACTCGAATTCTGGATTATCTAAGGGTCCAAAAATAACTTTTCTCGCCTGACAATCAATAGTGGCTCGATGCTTACTCAGCCAATCCATACCCAAAATAATATCAAAATCATGCATCACCATCGGAAGTAAGTTAGCTGTGTACACTCTCCTCCCTAACTTCAAAGGACACTCACGAAAGTACTCAGAAATAATCACAGAATTCCCCATCGGGGTAGCAATAGACAAATGTGGATCTAACATATGAGAAGACAACCCAAGATGACGAGTAAATGAAAGTGCAACAATAGAGTGTGTAGACCCAGTGTCAAACAAAACCGATGCCTCACGATTTCCTACAAGAAGAATGCCTGAAATAGTACCTGGTGCTTGGGCCGCCTGATTAGCTGTCAATGCAAATACTCTCCCACCAGTGTTGCGCTGACCGCCATTACCAGCATTACAGCCTCCCCCATTACCACGCTGAACTGCGCAATCCCTTGCTCTATGTCCCATCTGTCCACATAAGAAACAAGCCCCTGTATTTCTATAGCATGCCCTACCAGCATGATACCCACCACAAGTAGCACATGGAGCAGGTGGAAGTGGCAAAAGGTTCGGATTGCCTCCACCTGCCGGTCCCGGATACCGCCCCTGAATTTGACCCTGTTGGCGATGTTGACCCTGATTCTGATTTTGTTGGAAGCCCCTGTTCTGTTGAAATCCCCTATTTTGATACTGCCCTCCAGCTTGCCATTGACCCTGCTGCTGACCTCCACGACCACCCTGCTGCATTGGGTAAGCAAAATCCCTTCTTGGATTAAATCGCTGACCCGATGGAGACTCATTCCAATTATTTTGCCTTCTATTCTGATTCCTGCTAAACTGTCCAATCCCTTGCCCTTGCTGATCATCTCTATCTCTCTTTCGACTCCCATCTGATCTTGAAGCTCGAAAGTCCTTGTGCTCCATCTCCACACTCTTAGCTGCATTGGCCACCTGTGATACATCTGTAAATATGGTGTGGATGATCGATCTCCTATACTCGTATTTCAAAGCCCATTTAAACTTTTCTGCCTGATGAGCAGCTGTCCCAGCTATCGAACCCGCAAAACCAGCCAATCTCGTAAATCTCGCTATGAAATCATTAATAGTCTTATCATCCTTCTGCCGAATGGACACAAATTCCCTGATATATGCATCCCTATCAGCATTTGGGAAATACTGCTGATAGAAAAGGTCACAAAAACCGCTCCATATGAGTCCATCCATAAATCCATCTCCCTGTGTAGCCTTCAACGATTTCCACCATCGCTGAGCATCATCCTCTAGCTTATATACTGCTAATCTCACCTTCTGATTTTCGGTACACCCAATAACATCAAAAATCTTCTCCAAGTGGGCGATCCAGTTCTCCGCATCAATTGGAGTCGGAGCAAAACGAAAAGAGTTGGGCTTCTGCTTAATGAACCTCTCCAACAACACATATAATGGCTGCATTGGCTGACCCACTTGATCCTCGGGAGGAACATTTTGCTCATGTTGTGGTATCTCTGCATCATCCCCTATGTCATTTGCATGTCGATTTCCTTGTATCTGCGGAATACCCTGCATAGCATGTGCCACAGCCTGCGTAACTGTCTCATTCACCATTGCTGCAACCATAGCCGGGGTTATTGTTGCATTCCCCTGAGTCCCGTCATTTCCACCCTGGTTAACAGCCTCACCCTGGGGTTGCCTCTGACCCCTCCTACCATCGTTACCCTGCCTCCCAGCAATTCTCGAAGACTTACGAGCCATCTACGATACAAAATCAAACAGACGAGAACAAACAGATTAAAACAAATAATCAAGGCCAAATTTGTGCAGAACAAAAATCAAACGTAATACAAATCTTATAACTACCCAGTGGTCTACCCATAACTCATAGGTCAAGCCTAAAAGGCAATCTACAAGATCATAACCTGGCTTTGATACCAACTCTGTAACACCCCCTTTCCCAAAAGGAAAAAGGAATGTAACGCACAAACATAATAAATACAAATCTCTAATAAACCTCAAAATATCTCCAATAAAATTTAATACCAAAAGTCACATACTCCAATTTAAATAGCAGTAACTCCACATTTACATAGTCTCTACTAATAAGAAATAAATGCCAAAATGGCCCAAACATCCATTAACAAAATAATATGAACACCAAGTCTAATAATAATTCTCAAAACTAATCTACTCATTTGGATCAAAGGTAGCTCTCATCCCACATATCCTGATCACCCCTGATTACCTGCCGGAAAAAGAACACAGCGTGAGCCAATTGCCCAGTACGGATATGAAGATGAATAAATGTATCACAATAAGTAATGAATCTAAAAGAATTGAACGAATGAACATATGTGAATTACAAACGAATGACGAATAGATCAAAATTTGAGAGTCCATTAACAAATGACTAACACTGTCAATCGAATAATTATAGCCAAAAGAATCCCAAACAAATAAGGCTGAATCAAATGGTTGTAAGGTAAAAATTTCATACTGAGCTCAAATACAAATAGCCAAAGGCTAACAAAATACATCGGTACCATGATGTATACAAATCAAATCGGATAGTACGCACGACACATACGTCACTAATCCGCCAAACAAATCGAATCAAATCAAATATTGGGTATTACAAAAAGTGTCGCGACGGTCACCGTCGCTATAGGATCTATAGCGACGGTTTATATATATATATATGTGTGTGTGTGTGTGTGTGAATTTATCAGTTTCCATAAATTTTCTTTCTCCTTGTGAGATTTTACCCTCGGTAACTTGGTGTCCAAAGCTTAAATTATGTTCCCATTATTGCAACACTGTCATTTAAGATTGAAAAATATATAACTAGGCTTTATCTAAGTATGTTTAGCATTTGATAACATCCCATCACTATCACTGACTTGTTCAATTGCCATTTTTCTTGTCCATCATATTATTTATAGCATATTCAAAATAAACTTCCTGTTAATGCAAAATATCATGCCTTTTTGTATTTTGTCATGCATTACTTCATGCTTCCAGTACTTGTGGTGTCACCTTTTCTTCTTTTGTAGGCTGTTGGAGTGTTGATGGCCTCTTTGCATTCCGTCAAGGAATTCGATACAGTTTCCTTTACTACAGGTACTACAAAACCAATTGCTAGACATCTGCAAGTTTTCCTTTTTTACTTTTCCTCATGTATTCATGTCAAGTGGCTGGAATTCTGGACTTTGCAGGAGCTTCACCACTAAATCTTGCAATATTCCACTTAGCTGTTCAGATTTTTGAAGTCATTGTTACCGATTCAACTGCATCTTCCCTGGGATCTTGGATTGAACATGCTAATGAACTTCACAGGGCTCTACATTCCTCTTCCCCAGGATCTAGCCGAAAAGATGCTCCAACAAGGCTTCTGGAGTGGGTAGATGCTAGTGTAGTGTATCATAGAACTGGGGTTTCTGGTCTTTTACGATATGCTGCTTTGTTAGCTTCTGGAGGAGATGCACATATAGCCGCTTCAAACATTTTAGCATCTGATGCAATGGATGTTGAGAATGTTGCTGGAGATATTTCCGGTAGTTCTGATGGTAATCTAATTGATAATCTCCTTGGGAAACCTATTAATGAAACGAGATTTCTCGGTGTTACCCTCCGCGACTCCTCTGTGGCTCAGCTGACAACATCATGTAGAATTTTGGCACTGGTTTCAGATAACTCGGTATGTGGCTAATTATGTTGCAGCTTTATTATAGTTTGAAAACTCTTCCTTGCTAATCAATGTTTGATTGATGAAGGCTGTCACTGCTGCTCTATATGATGAATGTGCTGCAACAGTCATTCATGCGATTCTCATAGATTGTACGCTCATGCTAGAGAGATCCTCGAACAACTATGGTCAGTATGAAATGTTACTAGCTTTGAAATTTTCTCTATTTTATAGATAATTGGAATCACATATATACCAACCTTAATTGACTTTACTTTTTAGAATGATTGATTCTTTTTGTTTTTAAATAATATATTTTGCCATTTTTGGTGGAGTACCCGTGTTGACACGGGTACGGGTGCGGGATTCGTACGGATTCGACCATATAAATCCGGATACGGCTGAGACACGAGCGAGGAGGAAGAAGAAGAGCCGTGAGGAAGAAGAAGAGAGCCGTGAGGAAGAAGAGAGGAGAGAGTAGCGTCTAAGAAAAAAGAAGAGAGAGAGTGAGTGAGATCTGAGATAAGGAAGAGAGAGAGCGAGAGAGTGAGATCTGAGATATAATTACAATTAGGTACCCCATAGTTTTTAAAATTTTCTAGTTTAGTCAAGTTTTTTGAAAGTTCAAAATAGCCCCCGGAAAATTACATATCAGTCCCTATAGTTGTTTTTTTTCCATTTATGCCCCTGTTTCTTTATATTTTTGCACTTCAGTCCCTAGAGCAAAAAAACTTGGTGATATAATTTGAAACATTATTGTTAAAAAATCATAACACACCGTTATCCCCGCACCAGTGTCCAAATTCGGATTCATATCCGCGTATCCTCTATTTTTTGAATTCACGTGTCCGACACCTAGATTCGTACCCGCACCCGACACCCGACACCCGCACACGAGTCCGAGTAACAGATAATTATTAGAAGTATTTTTCACTTTATCCAAAGTGTAGTGTCCTTTTGCTGGCATGGATTGATAATCAATAGGATCTGGTAGATTGCATTATGGACTTAGGTCCCACAATTTATTTTAGTTGATGCATTGAATGGTTTATAATGATAGAATATCATGGTTGTAGAATTTGACAGTATTCTTCTAGAGACTTGTGATCAGGATTGTCTATGTGAGGAAAAATCTATCTTTGCTAGACAACTTGTAAAACAATTTTGTTTGTGCTATTTGTGTAGTATTTGTGCGTGTGTATTTTTTGATTTGTGAACTCATTTACACTTCAGGGTAATAGGTCTTAGTGCCTTGGTTTGCGTTATTCTATATGCTAATATATGACAATGATTGATTCCATATATGGTTTTTTTCTCACATGGCATTCTTGGTTTTTTTGATCAGTTTGGAGAAAACTGTGTGGAATTGCTTCAATAGAAGCACCTTTATACCAATATATGAATTTGTGCAGTGGACTTTATAGGTTAGCTTTAGTGGAGCCTTAGTAGCTACTACCCTATTGCTGCGGTACTGCCATTCTCTTTTACGGAATGTTCTCCAAGTAATTATCTTTCAATTCCTTGGTAAAGGCTCCTATTTTTATTATTATTTGGAAATGGTTTGGGGATATGGGTTGTTTGGAAGATGGTATTGTAGTTTCACAGCTCACGTGAAGAAGTATCGACTCCTACAATTGTTGATGAAAATATCTTTGCTGCATAGTTGACTATAATATCTGAAATTTTGTGATTGTTGTTTTAATGCCAATTGTTTGCAATGATATGTCATTATTGATGCATCATGTAATTCTTGTTTTACAACAATATTCTTGGGCTGCGGCATGTGTTTGCTTCTCCTCCTCTCCCCGCTGCACATGCATGCTGTGTTCCCAGAATTAATCACTTGGGGGATGTTCAAACTGTAATATCTGGTTTTCCTTTTTGATTTACTAGTCTATTGCCATTCAGTTATCTGGATGGTGAATGGTGGTTATGTATGAATTCATGTTTTTCTTTTATCACCTAGAAAATCGAAAAAATGATCATTTGTCCTTTGCTTTTTTACTTGCATACCTTTTTCCTAATTGTGATTAATGATTCTTTTTTTTAATATGCAAAGTTTGTGATTTGATTTATTTTGTTCTTGAGCAGATTACCTTGTTGATGAGGGTACAGAATGCAATTCAACTTCAGATTTGCTGCTGGAGCGTAATCGTGAGCAAAGCCTAGTTGATCTTTTGATACCGTCTCTGGTATTGTTGATTAATTTGTTAAAGAAATTACAGGTTAGTTTTAATTTTTGTGATAGGGATCTATCCATGAGACGTCGTCATCGTAAATGATCGGTTATTTTGTTATTTATTTATTAGTGTCTATTTATTTGTTTAGTTCGTAGACTTGTTATTTATTGGTTTATTTCAGTATTGAGTTATTTATTTAGAGGCCCAATTGTTAATGGGCTTAGGATTATTAGAGTTTCTTTTTATTATAAATATGCAAGTCATGACAGATTATTGGACATATTTTGATATTGAAATTATTTTAATTATTGGTTGTCATCAATACTTTTCCTCCTTATTGCGGTTGGAAAACCCTAAGGGTAGTGGTTCACCTGCGATTGGATCAACCTAGTTCTTTTAATTTTCCTTATTGATTTGCAAATTCTAATTAATTATTTATTCATCCGTCCTACATCATATTGACATTAGAGCTTAAGGTTTCTCCATCAATTTTTCTGGGGAAATCTTGGGTTTCAAAAAACAAAAAAAGTACTTTTCATCGAAATCGATGGAGTTACTGTTCATCGTGGTTTATTGTTCATCCAAAAAAATCTGTTACTGCTTTGTTTTGGAGATAGGGAGGTAACTCAAACTTTCCTAATTTAAATTAAAAGGCATTGCAAATTACCTTTTAGTACCCTAAACTTCTGCTCTCCATTTAATCCCTAAACTTTTAACCTTAACACTTTTCACCCTAGTCTCATACTTTTTGATTAGTAAGGTCCATTAAAAAAGAAAAGAAAAAAGGTGAAAGTAAATATTTCATTTTGAATTTTCGGATTTTCAATATTTAATCACTTGAATTCCTTTTGTTCATTAGTTCTAAAATTTTTGAAAGCGTTTTTTGGATTTATTCTTTTAAAATTGCATATTATTCCATCTAGTTGCGTATTATTCGATTATTATTAGTAGCTTTTGGGATTGCGATTGCATAAGCTTAAACTTGTAATTTTAATTTGCTTCAATTAAATTTGTCTTTATTGTCTTAGCTCTGCACTTGCATTTGCATCATGTCTACACGTACCCAAGCTGCTTTAAAAGAAATTCAGGACCAATTAGTGGTCATAGTTGCACAACTGGGTCAAATGAATGATAGGATCATAACATTGAGCAAAGACAGCCTGTAGTGGGACCTCAAGGGAATAATGAGAATAGGCAAGTCGAAAACCCACACGTTAGGCACCATGAGCATCCTAGGCATGATTCTTATGATAATGACTAAGAAAATCATGGTAGATGCACCCGAGTTTGACGGTAGATTTGATCCCAATGCATTCCTTGCTTGATTGTCTAGTATGAACTATGGAGAAGTATTTTGACTAGTATGAGATGTCAGAGGATAGGAAGGTGTGGTTCGCCAAAATGAATTGGTGAAATTTGTCAGTTTATTCTGGTCAGGGGTTGAGAGAGATTTAGAGCGTCTAGGTGAACAACCTATCAGGCATCGAGGGAGATGAAAACTCGCCTAAATCAATATTATTTACCCGTATGACATACTGATAGGTTAATGGAGCAATATGACAACTTTCGTTAGGGTAAACCAATGCACCCAACATATTTATGAAAGCTATGAATATGGTGCGACGTCCTTTCATAGATAAGTTTGTAGTGGTATATTTTGATGACATTCTCATTTATAATGAAACCCGAGATGGGCACTTTACTTGCGAGAGATTTTAGCAATTATTCTACGTGAGAAACTCTGTTTATTTGAAGAAGTGTTCTTTTGTTCAAGAGTCGGTCATTTTCTGAGTTTGTGATCTCTAAAGAGGGGGTGTTTGCCGACCACGAGAAAGTAAAAGCTATTAATGAGTGGCTTGAACCTTTTAATATTCACAAAGTTCGAAGCTTCTATGGGCTAGCTACATTTTATAGGAGGTTGATTAGAGGATTTAGTACCATTATGACTCCCATCACTGATAGTTTGAAAAATTGAGAGTTCATTTGGTCTAAATTGGCTACCAAAGTCTTTGTGGAAATCAAGAATAGGCCGACACAAGCACTTGTTCTCGTGCTACAAGACTTTGGTAAAGTGTTTGAGGTAGCATGCGATGCTTCAGGCATAGGGATAGGGGTCATCCTATAGCGTTCTTTAGTGAGAAATTGAATGAAGCACGACAAAAGTACTTTACCTATCATACAGTGTTGTTAAGGCGTCGTCTAGGCGGTAAGTTTCAGTCAAAGCGAACGACCGACTTGGTCGATGGTGGAAAGGCGAGCGACCAGGAAAAAAAAGACGTCGTTTGGGACGCCGCGGCGACGACTTGGACGACTAACAGGGAAATCGACTGACTTGGCTTTGACGGGTATGGATCGACCCAAAACTGAACTGGGTTAAAAAAAAAGAAGACGTCGAAGGGATAGAAAACCAACCTAGTCGAACAGATCGGCAGTGAGAGAAAAGAGAGAAAACAGATCGATCGAGTCGAGCTCGAGAGAAAACAGAGAGGCGATCGGCAGAGAGTCGCGATAGAGACTGGGCTTTCGAAAGCTACGACAGAGTTGCGACCGACCAAGAATGGTGATCGACAGTCGGCAGCTTCGTTCGAGGAGTCGACGTCGAGCAGTTCGGCAGGTATTTCTTTATATCGAGACTGCTGAATGAAGAAGGTATTGCTTCGAGCTTGGTAGACTGGTCGTACTTTTTTTTTTCTTTATATCGAGACTGCTGAATGAAGAAGGCTTCGAGCTTGGCTACTTTTTTTCTTTACTTCAGTCACTATTGTCTTTTTTTTTTTTGGTTAGCTACTTGGCTACTGCTGAAGGCTGAAGCATGTTTCTTTTGGGTTTATAACTTTATATATATATATATATATATATATATATATATATATATATATATATATGAGTCTCCACTGGCTGAGGCAGTCACTAGACTGGTTCTTAATTTGTTATATCATTTTTTTTTTGCAATTACATATTTCACTGAAAGAAAGAAATTTATCAAACATGAAAAATAATGATTGTGAATTTTTTAATTATATGTAAATTAGTACTACTATTAATTATAATGCACGACTGTTAGTTATTATTTTGACCTTAACTTTATGGTTAACTCATCATATGAACTATTATTATTTATTTGATATAACTATATATATATTATATAGTATTAATAATGTCAGCATCAGAGATATTTGTGGGTGCATTATGAGATTGTGAATTCTATATAAATATTATATTATATGTTTGTCTTATATTTTGCTTTTGATTGTATTGTGTAGATAGTAAAATGGCAGAAAGTTCGGGGGCCGATAATTATGATATAACGAAGGACCCTAAAAGAAAAGCTAAATCGAACGATCCGGGTTAGAAATATGGATATTGGCCGGATTTAAGTAATAAGGATGTCGTGCAATGTATACTTTGTGGGAAGAAATGTCATTCGGGCATTAAAACAGCATCTAGCCGGAAATTATGGAGATGTAGCTAAGTGTCCCAAAACAACAACAAAAATTATGAAGGAGATGCAAGCGACTTTGAATAGTAGAAAGAGGAACAAGCCACTTGAAATAGATGATGATGATGATGTAATAGAAGTGCAAGAAGAATCTGCTCGTCCAACCATGGCTTCCAATACTTCTTCTAACACTATCATAAGTTCTGGGACGACTTCTAAAAGGAAGAATGTTGTATTTCAATTCCTAAATCCACAACCAAAAGCTAAGACGGTTGAAGCACTTCTAAGGAAGACTCCTGAAGAAGTTGTAGAGGAGAGGCATAGCAAGCGTTTGAGCCAAACGAGTATTGAAAGTCGTTTGAGGACACCGGAGGAAAAGGAGTGAGTCCAAATGCACGTTGCCGACTTTTTTTACGAATGTGGCATACCATTCAATGCTGCAAATTCAAGGAGATTTGAAGTGATGGTCGAGTCCATGGGGCAATATGGGTCGGGTTTCAAGCCTCCAACATATCATGAGACACTTAAAGAAGACTTGAAGAAACATGAAGTTACTTGGAAGGAATACGGCTGCTCACTCATGTCGGATGGTCGGACAGATAAGAGGGGAAGACACTTGTTGAATTTCCTTGTTAATAGTCCGGAGGGGACTTAATTCATGGGTTCTGTTGATGCCTCCAGTCAGTCTTAAGATGCCACAATGTTGGCAAATCTACTTGATAGCAAGATCGAGGAAATTGGCCCCGAGAATGTTGTTCAGGTGGTCACAGACAATGCCTCTAATTACAAGGCAGCGGGGCATATACTAATGGAGAGGAGACTTACACTGTTTTGGACACCTTGCTCCGCTCACTGCCTTGACCTTATGTTAGAGGACATAAGCAAGTTGAAGCAATTTCAGCCCACAATCACAAATGCAAGGAGAATTATAACATTCATTTATAGACATGGTCTTCTTCTCAGTGCGATGAGGGAGAAAACGAATGGGAGGGATCTTGTGAGACCCGCAGTTACTAGATTTGCTACAGCTTTCCTCACCTTGCAGAGTTTGTACAAGAATAAAGATGCATTGAGGCATTTGTTCATCAACGAGGATTGGTCAAAATCAAAGTTGTCGGCTACTGAAGCGGGGAAGAAAGTATATGATACTGTTATTTCAACAACATTTTGGCATACTGTTGAGGATTGCATTAGGGCGTCACAACCACTTCTTATAGTCTTGAGGATTGTTGATAGTGATGAGAAGCCTGCTATGCCGGAAGTTATTGCTGCGATAGAATGCGCGAAGAAAAAAAATCAAAGATGCATTTGATAACAAACAAAGACTGTATAAGAAGGTGATTGAAATTGTTGAGCGGCGATGGGAAAATCAAATGGAGCAAAAATTATATGGGGCTGCGTTGTTTCTCAATCCGGGCAAGTTACAAGATGACTTTAATGACGTTCTTGCAAAGATGGTGCCCAAGTTAGATTTGCTAGACAAGATAAGCAATCTAGCCGACAACTATGATGCTTCTCGAGATACTTTTGCAAGAGAAATGGTAGGCAACAGAAAATAAAGAATCCTCGTACGTATATTCAAATATATATAAATATATAAAAGCTAAATTATGATTATAATTTATATACGTTCTTCCTTTCCTCCCTTTAAAAATATTTATATTTCTTTTAAATGTTTGCTAGTTGATTGGTGGAATGCTTTTGGAGCGCGGGCTATTGAGCTATCCTCGTTTGCAAAAAGAATTCTAGGCCTCTGTTGTTCTTCTTCCGGTTGCGAGCGCAATTGGAGTACATTTGAGTTTGTAAGTACTTTCTATTGTTAGTTCAAATTTCAAAAGTAATAAATCATTCACTATTATTAAAATTTTATCATTAATATTATTATTTTTTGTTCTATTTATTTTAGATTCATACGAAGAAGAGGAATAGATTGGAACACAAACGATTGAGTGACTTGGTGTATGTCCAAAACAATCGAAAGATCGACTCAAGGTTCCAAAAGATGCGTGAACTTGACAATAATTTTGATCCATTAGTCATTGATGGCTTTGAATGGGGTAATGAATGGATCGATAATGATGCCGATGTTGTTCATCTTGGGGGGATCTTACATGGAATGATGTGGATCGAGCAACCGGTGCATCCAAAACGCTTGAGGGTCGCAATCTTTCAAGGAGTGCTCGTGCTAATACTAGTAATAATCTCATGACGTACTCTCGACGTGGTGGTAGTTCAACTTCAAGGGAATCAAGGTTGATGGATTCTGACTCCGATAATGAAATTGATGAAGAAGAGAGAATTCCAAATGATGATGAAGATGTGGAGGATGATTTTGGAGAAAGACCACCACCTACGCCTTTGAATGAGAGTAGTTCTCGTGGAAGAGATGGAGATGACCTTTTCTATGATGATTTTGATTGAACGATGTTTCTAGACTAGTGTAGAGAGTCTGGACATTATTTTGGCTTGTTATGGTGGTATTTTATTAGTTATTTGACCACGTATTTGTGATGGTTGGTTGCAACTTTATTTTCTATGTGGTGTTTGTTGAATTCTTCATTACTTCTACTAGTTTTTAATATCAAGTGTTTTATTTTTGGATTGTTATCTTATTGCCAAGTATTTACATAGTTATGTCTTTAATGTTATTCCATAGTGTTATGTTTTGAGTTTTAATGTATATGAAATTTTATTCCCAGTATACTTGTTAAGTAAAATAAATAATATATAAATTGCACATTGTAAACGACTTGTCGCCTTACGGACGCCATGACGGTCGCCTTGTCGCCTAGGCGTCCAGGCAGTCGGCTACCGCCATGACTCGCCATGGCGCCGTAACAACTATGCTATCATAGGAAGTTTTATGCTATAGTCCAGACACTTGGGTATTGGCAAAATTATTTGTTGCATAGGGAGTTTATTCTTTACTACGATCATCAAGCACTGTAGTACCTTAACTTCCAAAAGAAGCCAAGTCATCGATATGCTAGGTGGGTAGAGTTTATTCAGGAGTATTCTTTTGTCCTTAAGCATTGCAAAGGAACAGAGACTGTGGTTGTCAATGTATGTGTTGAGTAGGATGTCCATCCTTGCCAACTCATTAAGAGAAGATTGTGGGATTTGAACGCATTATCTAGGAAGGAGTATTCTACTTGTCAAGGCTTTAGGGACATTTATGCTACCCTACCGAATCCTAGTTCTCCACCCACTAGTGATTTTCGTATCCATGATGAGTATTTTTTTAAGGGCACCCACTTGTGTTCCTAGTTCATCGATGCATGAGTATTTATTGTGGGAGTTACACACGGGAGGTTTACCTGAACACTTTGGTCGAGATAAGACCATTACCATTGTTGAGGATATGTTTTTTGGCTTAGTCTCAAACATGCTTATCAAGGCGACGACTAGGCGTCTGAGCGGTAACCATCCGGAAAGGCGAGGCTATGCTTTGGTGTAACTAGGTTAAACACTAAGATCACATCACACGAACCACACCAATGCAAAGAACAAGAAAAAATGAGCCTCCTTGAAAAATTTCAGTGACAAAAGGAGTTGTCACGCGCCGGACAAGGGATTTGCCGGAGAATATTCCGATGTGTCACGCCGACGTGTGAATCTTTATTTCCTGTCGGAAATTGTACCATAATGCTCTTCTTGTTTAGACACACCTTACGGTATGTTTCAGATATTGAAGGGACTTGGCAAATAATGATAGCTGTAAGATTTTTCTCGCTTGTCTTTTTCTTATCGCTAGTGATACGATATTAAATGTTATATGGCATTAAGGTATTCTGAACTCTGAGACTGCTGGTTTGTTCACATGGATGTGGTCCTACTTTGCTTTAGTTACCTGCAGGTGACCCTTATTTATTAAATGTTATGTGGCATTAAAGGTATTCTAAACTCTAAAGACAGCAGGTTTGTTCACATGGGTGTGGGCCTGCTTTGCTTTAGTTACCTGTTGGTGACCCTTATTTAATTGGGTGGTATACTTCGGTGTTCTCACAATTTGGTCATTTTATCATTGGACTGAGGGCTGGTTATAGTTGTATCCCATTTCCTATATGGGGTTATATATGGTAATAGTTCATCTCACAATTACTATAATAATATATAACATATGTTATATTTTAATATTATATTCATATTTATATTTATATATATATATATATATGTATGTATTTGTATATTGTTATATATTATTTATGTTACAATTTTTTTTCAAAAATATAATATTTATATATGTGATGTATTTTAAAATTACAATACAAATAAAATAAAATTGTACATATATAAATTTTATATTGTAAATGACTTGTCGCTTTATGGACGACTAGGCAGGCACCTAAGCGCTTATGCAGTAGGCCATCACCTTGCCTCGCCTTACCGCCTTGATAACTATGGTCTCAAGAGGGATGTAGCTTATGTTGTTTATGAATGCCGAACATGTTAGTCTGCTAAGGTATGAAGTAGAACGCAAATTTGTACACTCCACTTCCGGTTTCCCATGCACTTTGGGAGGATCTTAGCATGAATTTTGTCATGGGGTTACCGAGGACTCATAGGGGTCATGTTTAGTTTTTGTTGTAGTGGACTGTTTCGAGCTCATCACTGAAGAATGGTGGATTTACTTTTTGGAATTAGAGATGACACATTTTATTCCTTGCAACAAAACTGATAATGCCTCATATTGCCATGATTTTCTTTAGTGATGTAGTGAGATTGTGTGGGTTACCATTGACTATAGTTTCTGATAGAGATGCGAAATTTATGAGTTATTTTTGGAACTCTCTCAAAAAGAAACTTAATATCACGCTTAAGTTTGCTAATGCGTATCATTCTCAGACCGATGGTCAGACTGAGTCTGTTAATAGAAGTCTAGGTGATTTGCTATGTTGTCTTGTGGGTGATTATGTGTCTACATGGGCTAAGGTTTTACCTATGGCTGAGTTTGCATATAATGGCTCAGTTAATCGTTCAACTGGAGTAAGTCCTTTTTAGGTTTACACTGGTTATCAGCCTAGAAAACCTGTTGATTAGCTCCTCTTCCCATTGCATATAGGGGTTAGTGAGTTTGCAGAGTCTTTTGTGCAACACATTCATGATTTGCATGTTGAGATAAGAAAGAAAATTAATTTGAGCAATTAAAATTATAAGTTTGCTGCATATGTTCATCGCAGATATCAATAGTTTAATGAGAATGATCGAGTGATGCTGCGGCACTGTGCTGAGACCGAGAGATTACCTCCGGGCACACGGAAGAAAGTGCATGCTAAGAGGATGGGTTCATTTCGAGTTCAAAAGGAGGTTAGTGCTAATGCATACGAGTTGTATATTCTGAGTGATATGGGTATTGGTCCTGTATTCAATGTGAAAGACTTTCCTTCTTATCATTGGTCTTCTGATCCTTCTGATGGTTCTATCCCCTCTTCCACTTCTACTTTCCCTATTTTTTCTTCACTTTCTAACCCTGATGAGCCTATACTTGTTCCTCCTTTACCTGTTCCACTTGCACCTCCTATTGTTCCTGAACAACGTATAACAGAGGTTATTGATTTGTTTGATGAGTGGGTTGTGTCGAACAGACAAGGTGGTTACCATCAGTTTTTGGTGAAGTGGCGTAACAGGCCTCCGGATGATTGTACATGGCTTAGTGTTGAGGAGTTCATTCGACTTGATCCAGACTTTTTTTAGACACGAAGCTTTCACTTCGTTAGAGACAGTCAAGGAGAGTTGCTAGGGATCGATCCGTGAGACGTCGTCGTTGTGGAATTTAGTTATATATTTATCGGTGTATTTATTTATTTAGTTCGTGGACTTGTTATTTATTGGTTTATTTTAGTATTGAGTTATTTATTTTGAGGCCCAATTGTTAATGGGCGTAGGACTATTAGAAGCTTATTTTATTATATGTAAGTCATGACAGATTATTGGACACACTTTGATCCTAATTATTGATTGCGATCAATACTTTTCTTCCTTAATGCGGTTGGGAAACCCTAGGGGTAATGATTTTCGTGCAGTTGGATCACCCTAGTTCTTTTAATTTTCTTTATTGATTTACCACTTTCAATTAATTATTTATTCATCAATTTCCGTCCTACATCATTTTGTTTAGGTGTTCATTTTTTTGGTATATTAAGAGAATCTGAAAACCCTAGAAATTGATTTCTCGGGTTGAAATATGTAGTAGGATTTTTTATTGGAGAGTAGGATTTTTGATTAGAGAATAATGATTTTTATGGTAGAAGTTTGAGGAAGGCGTGTCTTTTGATTTTGTTAGGTGGCTTAAAAGTCATTCGTTATTGAGGAAGGCAAGGAGTCGTTCATCGTTGTTGTTGGAGAGAAGTGTTTTCCGTTAGCCTGCACATAATATCCTTAGAAAGTAGACGTGTGAAGTTATGTATTAGGGGTGAGAAATCAATTTTGGACATAAACGTCATTGTTTTATTTTTTTTATTGGTGCAAATCGAAGATGATCTCAATTTGAGAGGGAGTGTTGGGGATAACATAATTTCATTTTATGTTTGTTTTAAATCTTTTTATTTTTGGGATATGTTTTGTAACAAGTTGTAAGTCATAATATAATACTTTTAGCTTGAGAGGGAGTGTTAATAGGATTGTAGGATGGTGTCTATAGACATTATTAGAGTGTATTATTAATTAATTTATTATAGAACTTGGTCATCAAGTATGCTTGGTGGCACACACATACTTGACTACTACTCAACTAGTAGCCTATATATAAGGCCTTAGTAATGACATAACAACAATATTCAATACATCTATTTTATGTCTAACAAAATTGAATTGGCAATCCAAATTTTTTTTTTCACAGAATGGTCTAAATTCAAAATTATAATAAATTCAAATAAAAGTTTGGTTAATGCTGAATGAGTGCCAAGACAGTGGTGTATTTTTTATTTTGCCGTTATCATGCAAAAAATGAGCTTCATCTTGTTTGCAGTCTGAGCTTTTCCTAGTAATGAAAAATTTGGGACTCATTTTTAGAGGAGAAAAAGAATATTAATTTTATTTTTTGTTTTTGTTATGCACAAATATGGTACTTGTATGTGTGCATACTTGAGATCAATCTAGTGAGCTGTTTTGAGCCCGTTAGGTTCTATACGGGACTAGCAGACTTGATATTATTCATTTACTCTAGTTTGCCTCAATGGGCTTGCCAACAGTTTTCATAAATATATGGTATCTTTATCATAGCAGTATGAATAATTCTATTGCTCTACTTGTAGGAAGCAAAAGAGCAGCACAGGAACACAAAACTTCTGAAAGCCCTCTTACAATTGCATCGAGAAGTGAGGTAGTTCAGATGTCTCATTCTTACTATTTGAAAGCACTGATCGTAACTATCAAATATTGTTGATTGAATTCTTTCATTGCAGCCCCAAGTTAGCCGCATGTTCTGTTGACTTGTTCTATCCTTACCCTGATTTTGCACTTGGTTGCGAAGCTGTTTGCCATCTTCTTGCATCATCACTTGCCTGTTGGCCTTTATATGGTTGGAGTCCTGGCCTTTTCCACTTTCTCCTTGACAGTCTTCATGCTACTTCAATGCTTGCACTGGGTCCAAAGGAAACCTGCAGCTTTATTTTTCTCTTGGTTCGTAATCTATATTATCTCGTTGCTGCTTGTAGAGCTTTAAAAGATGATCAATTTGAGAAAATATTACCTGACAACTAATTTTTTGAAATGTAATCGTCTCCGTTTTTGTTTCATTACCAGAATGACCTATTACCCGAGGAAGGTGTCTGGGTTTGGAAGAATGGAATGCCCATGTTAAGTGCTCTTAGAACTCTGGCTGTTAGGACATTGTTAGGGCCACGGAAAGAAAGAGAGATTAATTGGTACTTGCAGGCCGGAAACCCTGAGAAGCTCCTCAGCCAGTTGACCCCACAACATGACAAAATTGCACAGATTATATTACACTATGCTACTAGTGTACGTGTAATTTGTTTAACTGTTGGTTTGATTATAGATTCACTTTGCTTTTCATCTTTATTTCTGATGATTGAATTGCTGTTCTTAGACGCTTGTGGTTATACAAGACATGCTTCGGGTTTTCATTGTTCGTATTGCATGCCTAAGTGCTAATAATGCTTCTATACTTCTCAAACCCATGATACTGTGGATTCGTGGTCGCCTTTCTGATTTGTCTGTGTTGTCTGACACAGATGCATTTAAGGTGAGAACTGTTCATTTGTTGCAATATCTTTGCGTAATTGGTTTGTCCTGTTGTTATTACATGGAATCAGTTGTTCCTTGCAGGTTTATAGATTACTTGATTTTCTCGCTGTCTTATTGGAGCATCCACATGCAAAGGTGTTACTTTCATTTTTATTAACTGTGTTTGTTTCCAACCTGTTCTGCCTATATATAAGTAATGGATACATATTTAGCTTACAATTCTTTTTTTTTCACCAGCCATTATTATTGAAAGAGGGGGCTGTTCAGGTACTTTCACAAGTGCTTGAAATTTGTATTGGTGTAACTAGCTCAGATGCCAACCAATTTTTAGAAAGCAAAATCTTGGCCAACTATGGGTTGTCTCTGCTTAGTTGGTGCATTCCTGTATTCAAGTCTATCTCCCTGGTTTGTGATTCTAGGACTCCTGTGCAATATCCAGCCATGTATGATAGGTACGTTTACATTGCTTTCTCTATTCCTGATCTTGTTTTATTATTTTTTAATTTTTCGTAATTTTTGGAAAGATTTCCTTGTTATGTTTCCAAAAAAAAGTATTTGGTGGTGGTTTTTCAGGCACAATTTGAAAACTCTGTCAACTGAAGATTGTTTCTCATTGATGACATATTGCCTTAGATTTTGCATGGTATGCTCTTTTATTTCTGTATCTGAAGAAATCATAACATGTGTAATTTTTTTTACCCTGTACCTGTCGGTGCTCTTTTGAAGTTGCTTGCTACTTCTCACAGGAACAACAGAAATAAGAACAAACGTTGCCTCTATTGCCTTTTGACTATTGAACACGTGACTCTTAAGTTACCTCTACTTTTATCATTTTTGAGTATTATTTTTTTCCCTTGATTGTAAAATACTCCTCCATCGTACACCTCTTTACTGAACATTTTGACTATTAGGTTCTGATACATGATTGAGAGAATAGTGCGTACCATTTCCTGCTTTGTTTCATCTTTGTTTTGGTACATGTCTTGTGTAGATTGAGCTTTTCCCCACTGAAACAATAGGGGTTTATTTTAGATACTTCGTTGAGGCTTCATCTTTACAAGTAACACAATAGATTTAGTGTGCAATCTACCAAATTTCTTTGTTGGAAAACCTTGAAGTTTGTTTTGTCTATCAGTGGTTGCATTTTTGTGCTAATACTATGTATTTTATACTGGGAACTTTATATGAAGCATTCGGTCTCATTTTGCCTTTCCAAAGTTATGAGAAGTAACTTTGGTTTTATCCTCATTCTTTGAAGTGCAAAACTTATCATTGGCATAATAGAGTAAATTTCTAGTTGGTAGAATAGAGCAAAGTTCTCATTAGCAGAACACAGCCAAGTTCTCATCGGAGTACCTGGTTTTATCTCATATTATGAAATACCCCATTCGTTTCACAAAAAGAGTCCCGTATTCAAATTTTACTAATATTAAGGATGTATTTTTGTTTCATGTTTACTTTAAAATTGATAATTTGTTAGTTTAATAGTGATTGCCTTTTAGGAAAAGAAAGAATCGTTATGTACTTTTGTGGGGTCCATTGTGGATAAAATTGGAACTTATATTACTTCTCTGATCTCCTCTACATTTTTTAAATTTGTGTAAAAGATGTACTTAAAACATCTTTTGATGGGACGGAGGGAGAACATATTTACAATCAACATTTGTGGAGTTTATTTTCTTTCAAAAAACACATGGTAACATTTTCAGCCACGGTTTTAGTTTGTTGACCAAACATCCGAAATATAACTTTCCATTCACTGGTCTGGGGGTGTGGGCCACACCATGGCTCCTCCTTGAAAACTTCAGAGTGTATGGACGCCTATCACTCGAGCACATGTAATATTTTCTTAGAAATGATTTTCTAGAAAACGTTTTCTTCTAAAACTATTCCTGGAGAAGTTTTTCCCTGTGACAAATGGAGCCTTAGAACAGAGTTAATTACATTCCCACGTACACCTTGATTTTTGCAACAAGTTTTTAAATTTCGTTTCAATGACTTTTTAATGTGTTGTATCCCCTTGGGAGAAGCTGACAATGTAATTCCACATGAAATTAGTATACTGAAATGCACTGCACGTCTTGAACTCACTGCCGCGAAAATGGTGTTGAGCCATGACATTCAAAAATGGAATGGAGAGAGTAAATGTAATAAATACATGATTATTTTCATTTTACACTAAGCTCACTAATTCTCTCAGGCATACACCTTGCTTTTCACGTTTGCCTAGGCCATGGGTGCTTTGTCACCACCTTATTGCATTTCGGTCCTTTATTAACTAGATTTCTACACGTGTTTATTTACAATTTTAATGCACATGCCTATGAATTCGAAACAATAAGATTGATGTCCCATTTTCTAAGGGAATTGACAATGTTTAAAAGTAATCTTTCCTTGATGGTAATGGTGACTCCCCGTTTTCTTTAGTCTCTTTATCTCTAATTTAATTTTCCATGATTTGTGTTCCCATATCCAGGTCCTACCTGTTGGAAGAGAATTGCTTGCTTGCCTGTTGGCTTTTAAAGCACTAGTTTTCTCCAATGAAGGTCGAAGTGCTTTGCAATCCATATATTTGCGTACTCAATCTTCTGGTATCCAGGAGCCAGAACCTGTGAATAAGCATGGTACCGACGGAATCTATAATCTTATTAATGCATTTGAGTGGAATAAGCAACCTCCTTTGTTGTGTTGCTGGCTTACTTTATTAAGATCTATTGATTCGGAAGATGTGCCGCAAATACATGTCATTGAGGCTGTTGGTGCTCTGTCTTCAAGTGCTTTGCATTTTTGTCTGGATGGAAAAAGGTAGGGTTCCTTGAGCATCATTGGCTGCTGATAAAATATTATTCCTATTTTTTTTAAATAGTTCTTGGCAAATTAGACAGTTCATATGCATGTAGAGCACCTCTCTCTGGACTTAATTTTGCTTAATGTGCCAAGTTATTTTAGTATATCATCCCTCTCAAAATGTTGCTGAACATACAGGTGTTACTTATTGTGTCTTTATTTTTCATTTCTTCATTTTGTTTCTTTTTCAGTTTGAACATGGACAGGGTTGTTGCAGTGAAGTATTTATTTGGGCTTCCCCATGATGTCAGTGGCACGGATGGTTTTTCTGGAGATAACATAAAATATGTTGAAGAGTTGACTTCCTTGCTAGGTTCAACGATAAGTGAGAATGAATATTCAGCTACTTCTGATATGAACTCAACTTTGAATCAGGTATAAAGAACTCCATTATTATCTTTTTCACCTTGCAACTTTCCCCCTTTTCTTATGTGATTTTCTAAAGGCTGAACTTGATTTTCTATGGCCTTGCAGGTTAAAGAATTAGCAGAACTGCTGCTGCTTCTGTTGCAAAAGTCTAATGACTTTGACCAGGGGGATGGTTTGATACCTATTGATTTTCTGATATCATTGACTGATGTTTCCAGTTCTTCAAAGATACACAAGATAACAGATAGCAGTGCTCAGAGGGTCAAAGATTACAGTTTATCCGGATTTGGCGATAAGTTTCTATGGGAATGTCCTGAAAATTTACGTGATGGAATGTCACTGACGGCTCTTACTGCGAAAAGAAAAATGTCTTCACTGGACGGAATAAACAGGCGTCCCAGAGGAGACCATTCCCCTGCGGAGAATATAGCCCAAAGTGCATTCTTGCGAGGTTCAGTACCTGCTGCTCCTTCTGGCCCTACTCGCAGGGATACATTTCGGCAGCGGAAGCCAAACACTAGTAGGCCTCCTTCTATGCATGTGGATGATTATGTTGCCAGAGAAAGAAATGTTGATGGTACTACTAGTTCTAACGTAATTGCTGTTCCAAGATTAGGACCTACAAGTAGGAGACCTCCATCTATTCATGTTGATGAATTCATGGCCAGACAGAGAGAGCGTCAAAATCCTGTGGGGGTCGTAGTTAGTGAAACAACACCACGGGTGAAAGCTGCACCTCCGGAAAGCGAATCTGATGCCAAGAAGGTGGGTAAATCTACACAGCTGAAACCGGATCTTGATGATGATCTTCAAGGAATTGATATAGTGTTCGATGGTGAGGAGTCAGATTCTGACGATAAATTGCCTTTTCCTCAACCTGATGACAATTTACAGCAGCCTGCTTCTGTTATAGTTGAGCAAAGTTCTCCTCATTCAGTTGTTGCAGAGACAGAGAGTGATGTAAATGAAAGTAGTCAGTTTTCTCACTTGGATACACCTTTAGCATCTAATGTTGATGAAAATAATAGGAGTGAGTTTTCTTCAAGGATGTCAATTTCACGTCCAGATATCTCATTGACTCGAGAACCAAGTATTTCGTCAGATAAGAATTGTTCTGTGCAGTCTGAGGAAGCAGAGAATGTTGCAGTTACTACTTCTATTGGATTTGACTCTGCTGCAAAAACAATTAGTTCTCGGTTTTCTGCTTCGATGCATAATAAGACTTCTGGACCTTCAGTACAGCCAGTCAATTCTAGGATGCCTCGCCCTAATTTCTATCTGAAAAATAATCTACAACAAGTTAGTATTGGTTCTCAAGGATTTTATAACCAGAATTTTCAGTTGAGTCAACCACCTTTACCTCCAATGCCACCTCCACCTACAATCTCACCTGTACTATCTCAAACTGCAGAACCTGTTTACAGTCGGTCATCTCCATTTGTTAATTCTATGGCAGAAGTGCATCCCCCCCTTCCCCCGGGCTTCCATGTACGTTAAATATGGTCCTGTTTCTAAAGTTCTATACTGGTGCTTTACTCCAGGTAATCTGATTTGCTGTATTAATTGGCCTCTACTTTTTGCAGGTCCGGATGTCAGCATCAACTAACAGTTCTACCCTCCTAGCACCCTCCAATTCCTTACCAGATACCAAGTATACACGGGCTTCCATCTCTTCCCCTAGTGGATCTTCTAGGCTTCAACCACCGCTTCCTCCTACACCACCTCCTTATTCTGTCAACCCTTCTACTTTACAACCTTTTAAAACTTCTTCTTCCCAGTCCTCGATTTACAATCAGTTTAGTGTTGGATCAACTGAATTTTTGCAGACCTCTGTTGCACCTTCCAGCGATACTCGATTGAACAACCTTTCAGCATCTGGGGCCATACTAAGTTCATATCCTCCTCCTTTGATGCCGCCCTTGATTTTCAGCAGGCCCACTTCAATACCCATTAGTCTATATGGAAGTAGTTCAATTTCTCATCAGGGGGATAACCCATCTGGTATCTCGCAGAATCTTCCTATTGCTTTATCTTCCATTCACTCCATACAGTCTCTTGCTCAGTTGCAACCGTTGCAGCCATTACAGCGGCCCCAACTCCCTCGTCCTCCACAGCCGCCACAGCATCTTAGGCCGCCTATTCCAGCATCACCTCAGTCAGAGCAAGGTGTGCCTTTGCTGCAAAGTCCTGTACAGTTACAGTTACAACAGTTGCAGATGGTACCAATATCCCAAGTTTCCCCAGCTCATGTGTATTACCCAGCCATGCAACAAGAAAACCTTCAACATACAATGCAACAGCAGCGAGTTGAAAATACTCAACCGCAGGTTCAGCAAAGGCATGGTACACCGCAACCACCAGACGACATTGGAATGTCATTACAACACTATTTTAGTTCCCCGGAAGCTATTCAGGTATTTGTTCTATACATATTCTATAAACTTTTTGCTTAGTCGCTTCTTACTAGGGCTTCTATTCTTCATTAGAAATTTATTATTCTTCCTTTCTGGCAGTCTTTATTGAGCGACCGTGATAAGCTTTGCCAACTTCTAGAGCAGCATCCTAAGCTGATGCAGATGCTTCAGGTTTGAAATTATTTGCATCTCTCTCTCTCTCATTTATATATATAATATTATATGCATCAGACATAACAAAACCACTAGCACACTAACAACTCAGTGCTCGAGATGCGTAGCATTAATTTTATTCTTCCTGGTCTTTTAAAGGGTTTCTTATTTTAGACTCCCATCATTATATATCATTTTGTTCAATTGACATATTGTGGTTGAGGGGACTATTTAGATCTACTTTATGGTCAGCATCTTTCTAACAATTTTTCTGTTTTATTAGTCTATTTTCACTTCATGTCTCAAGCTTTTGCAGTCATAATTCTAAAGATTCGTCCCTTGTGTTTTAACAGGAAAGAATGGGCCAGCTATAGCGGCATAATTTGGAGCCAGACAACCAACATTTGCCTAAATCCTTTATGGCTTGTACCTTGACCCTATAATTAGCTTCCAGGCATCAAATTTGATACCGGAGGAACCATTTTTGGGATCATTCTTTCTGTTATAAAACTTTAGCAAAGTGTAGAAAGATACTCCTATAATTGCATATATTTAGAGAGAATAAGAGATAAAGAGAGAGAAACCATTCAGAGAAGTTCTAATTATTTTCTTCAGTATCATTGTCTTATATAAGAAAATGAGAAGTCACGGGGAGAAGGAAAAGGTTCACGGGAGGAGGAGAGGGAGAGAGCACGGGTGAAACCCTCTCAAGGAGGGAATCACTTTATAACACTTCCTCTGATTTCCTACGATAGAAGATTATGTCTCATTAAAAACCTTTGTTAAGAAAACCCAGTGGGAAAAACTTAACGAAGGGAAAAAGAGTACATCTTTTTACATAAATATCTTAATTGACTGCCTCGTTAAAACCTTGTCAGGAAAAACTCATTGGGATAAAAATTGTGACCAAGGAAAAAGAGTACAGTCTTCCCCTCAAAATGAATTCGTTACTTCTTGATGAAATGTTGTCACAAGTCTTTCAGTCGACACATTCCGATCCTTTTTCGAAGTTTTGCAAACGTTGCATTTGGTAGCGATTTTGTGAATAAGTCGGCTAGATTATCCACGGTAATTCCCGAGGCGCCGCGAATGGTAATTCCATGGCCGAGAATCTAGCCGACTTATTTACAAAGTCGCTACCAAATGCAACGTTTGCAAAACTTCGGAAAAGGATCGGAATGTGTCGACTGACAAGGTTTTAACGAGACAGTCAATTAAGATATTTATGTAAAAAGATGTGTACTCTTTTTCCTTTCGTTAAGTTTTTCCCACTATTGGGTTTTCTTAACAAAGTTTTTAATGAGTCATAATCTTCTATAAGGGAAAGTGTTATAAAGTGATTCCCTCCTCAGGAGGGTTTCACCCGTGCTCTCCCCCTCTCCTTCTCCTCCTCCCACCGTGAACCTTTTCCTTCTCCCCGTGACTTCAAATAATTAGAACTTCTCTGAATGGTTTCTCTCTTTATCTCTTATTATCTCTAAATATATGCAATTATAAGAGTATCTTTCTACACTTTGCTAAAGTTTTATAACAGAATACATATTTTGGTGAGAATTTATATTTGTAATTTGGATATAACTATACGAGTATGAACCGTACAACCTTTTAAATGAAACTCCTCAATTGCATGTATCAAAAATCGAACATAGATTCTAAGTTTATTTATTTTATATATTTAACTGATTCAATTGATTTGGCAGTTGAATTGTTTTAGTTTGGTTGAGTAGTAATTTAGTATTTTGATTGGGATTCATAAAAGTTTGACCGTTTCGTTCAGTTATCGAATGTAACCATTTGAAAAGACTGAATGCATGATATATATATATATATATATATATATATATAATAAGGATCTTAGGCTCATCCCTAAAAAGCTCACCCAAGCTCACCTATAAAAATTATATATTTTTTTTCTCTCACCATTCAGACTCCCAAACTCTCTCGCTCTCTGCTCTCGCCACTCAAACTCTCCTCTCAAGCTCTCCTGATCTCACTTCTCACGAACTTCAGAATCTCTCCTGGGTCAGATTCTCTCGCTTCTCGCCCCAAATTTCAAAGCCCTAATTTCCAGGTTTGTCTTCTATCTCTCTAACAATTATCGATCCTAACTGTATTACATAGATCGATTTATTCTGAAATGGCCCCAAAGCCTCGCTCCCCAAATACGTTTCTTTTACCATCTATTTAATTGTTGTCAGATATCTTGTTTTAACATTTTTTTTTCAATACATTCCTTGTATTTGGTGATAGTTATATTTATAAGAATGTTTGAAAGTTAAGTTCAAAAATCACAACCACAACACCAATATAG
Source organism: Panax japonicus (assembly GCA_020205505.1). Classification (NCBI taxonomy): domain Eukaryota; kingdom Viridiplantae; phylum Streptophyta; class Magnoliopsida; order Apiales; family Araliaceae; genus Panax; species Panax japonicus. Next base: position 5,259,956 of record CM035099.1, read on the forward strand.
AAGTGATTTATGTGCCACTTCACACCTAACTGCAGAATTGTGTAGTGACTGCAGAATTGTGCAGAATAGTTATTTTTTAAAATTTTAAGCTGAACTAAATTTCTATTTAAATGTGAGAGAGTAGTTATTATTGTACAATATTTGACAGCCTATTTTGATTATTGTTTACTATCATTCTATTTAATTTTTTTTGGGCAGGATTTTTACTAATGGAAGGCATGAACCATGAAATAGATAGTTGTGGGGATAATGCAGAACTGAATTTAGACTGCATTAACAATTTTGAAATTGAAATGGTCATGTAGAGGGATGACTTGAGTGAAGGTGGTTGGATGTGAACAATGGTAAAACTGGACTCTACTATCCTCAAGTAGCCGATGAGTTTACGCCTAAGCTAGGTCAAGCATTTCAAACATTAGACGACGTTCACACTTTTTACAATACATATGCAATGCATTCTGGTTTTAGTGTGCAAAAGCATACTGAGAAAAGAAAAGAGGGAAGCGGTGAGATTTGTAGGAAGCAGTGTGTTATAAGCAAGGAAAGGGCAAACTATTAGCCGGTGTGGATTCAAAAAGAAAATGTGGATCTATTAAAGAAGGTTATAGTGCAAGAATTGTAGTGGTTAAAAGAAATGAGTTGTATGTAGTTACCATAGCTGAGGAGGGCCATTGTCAACCCCACATAAGAGGCATCTATTACGTTCGCACCGTAATGTGTCAGCCACCCAAAAATGTTTGGCCCAACAACTTGGCATGGTGAATATACCACAATGCCAACAATACAACTTTCTTGCATTGCAGGCGGGAGGGATTGAAAATATTGGTTGCACGCAACGAGATTTGTATAACTTTGAAAGATACAGTCGTAATGAGTTGAAGGGACAAGATGGCGATATGTTGAATGATTACTTCAAGTTAGAACAACAAAAGAATCCGTCATTCACTTTTACAATTGACACAAACGATGAAAAAAGGATTACTCGTTATTTTTGGGCCGATGCAACTTCTAGACGGGCTTATAAATTTTACGGCGATGTTGTCATTTTTGATACCACGTACAACACTAATCGTTACGGAATGATATTTGCATCGCTGATGGGGGTTAATAACCACGGTCAAACTATTGTATTTGGTTGTGATTTCTTAAGTGATGAGACCATAGACACCTTTGTTTGGCTTTTCAAGTGTTTTTTGGAAGCAATGCCAGGTGATGCACCTAAGATGATTATCACTGATCAGGATCCGGCTATGACAAATGCCATTTCACAGATGCTTCCTAAGACATTTCATAGGTTTGTAGTTGGCACATTTTGACCAAATTTTCTGAGAAGATTGATTCAGTAAAATATAGTACTTATTATAAAGAGTTTTCAGATTGCATTTGGAATTCCGAGACTGTGGAAAAGTTTGACTCCACTTGGGTGGAGCTCGTAGAGAAAACTGGGTTGACTACTAATAAATGGTTTCAATCAATGTATGTCATCCGTTGTAGATGGGTACCTGCACATGTGAATCATGTTTTCTCAGCTGGCATGTCAAGTAGCCAACGAGCGAAGAGTTGTCATGTATTTTTCAAAAGATTTGTTTCTAAAGGAAATTCATTAGTGGAGTTTATGATTCAATTTGACTTGGGCATTCAACATCAACGACATGCTGAGTTGGAATCAGATAACAAAGATTTAATTGAGAAACCAAAAATGAAAATTTCCAATCACTTCTTAAGTCAAATGGTTGACATTTATACATACTGAAGATGAGTTGTGTGAGAGCTTCAATTATAAGTTTGAACTTATGAAGGAGGATGTCAACTACAATGTATATAAGATTTGCCGAAGGAATGTCAACAAGTGTAATGCAAGAGAAATTCATTATGACAAATCTTGGGATTATGTAACATGCACTTGCAAAAAGTTTGAGAGTTTGGGAATACTATGTCGGCATGTACTAGCTTACTTGAATAAGTATCATGATCATGATAATTTGCCTACAAAATATATTTTGAAGAGGTGGACAAAGACAGCAAAAGCAAGTGGTGTAATTGATGATAATGGTGTGGCGATAAAGGATGACAAGTCATACTTATTCTAGCGGAGTCAATTGATTCAACGTTCTTTAGATTTGATTGATAGTGCTCTCACAAATGAAGATGCCACAAATGTATTTAAAGAATGGTTAGATAATGGATATGAACAGGTAAGGCAAATTTTTGGGAAGAATTCCGAAAGAAACAAGGACATGGAAGTGGGTGGAATTAGTGTATTCAAGTCAGTTAACAGGGCTTCTACTAATGAACATAGTTACATTGAGCCGAACCACGTGCGAGCAAAAGGGTGTGACAAAAGGCTGAAGGGTGGCAAAGAAAGGACTTTGGGGAAAGCAAAAAGTGCCAAGAGTAGACGTTGTCATGCGTGTAACAAAGTTGGTGTGACACACGATAAAAGAAACTGTTCGAAACTTAATAATCTGTAAGCAAGTTTACTTATTTTGACTTTGCTATATGTTTAAAATTGACTTTGGTATTGGTTTAAATTTTACTTTGCTATTTGTTTAAATGTAGAACTGGAGCATCAAATGATTATGCTACTCAGGATCCAAGTGTAGATAATGATGATAGTGATTCAAACCCTGGTGCAATACTCATTTATGATTTAATTTTACATTTGCTTTTTTTTTTATCTTAATTGCAGATTCTTCTTGTTCTTTTTTGCTCATTTTATCTTAATTGCAGATTTTTTTATCAAACCCAGGTGCAATACTCAGGATCCAATTTTACTGTTTTTCTTGTTCATTTCAGTGTAGTATTTTGGAGCTATTTGTCACTGCCAGTAGCTATGCAGTTTCTCTATGGTTTAGCTCCAGATCTGGTCCTTTTTGTCGGTGATGCACTAGTTGCGAATGATGCTGCACAACTTTGTTCCACTATAAACTTTGTTCTGCTGCACAATTTGTGGACAGTTTTATACAAGTATTTGTATATTGTTCTGGGTCTCTTATTATTATTATTAGACAGCTGTTTAAAAAGATTAGTGCACCATATTTGTGGACAATTTTATTATTTTTATGAACATTATGTGATGCACTAAATGTAAACTGCATGAGTCAAAACATGTTCTTTTATCACGTGGCTGACCCAAATCGTTGGGATAAGGATATATAGGTTCTACCTGAGTTGAGCTTTCACTCTTTTATATGTTATTGTAGTCATGGAATTTTGAGGATTACTAAAAATAAAAGAGATTCTTACAAGTCCATGTGGGGCGTGTGTTGTGTTTGTTCAATAAAATCACAAACTGGATTCCTAATGGTTCTTATAAGAATGACATGTTGAAAAATTTCTCCCAATAAAATCACAAACTGTATCTCATCTCCCAGTAACAATGACATATTGAGAAAAGTTCTCTCAAAAAGTATGTGAAACCAAAAGCAAGCTCGTCCAATTTTTGACCAGTTGTAGCTATTAGATGTCTTAACTATTTAACTACAAGGTTCTCTAAGCAAGACAAATTTTCTTAGAATAGATGCAGGAAAACTGATTTTTGGTAAATCTCTTTGCAAGTCCAATAAGTATAATAAATTACAAGTCTAATAAGTATAATAAATCCTTGCAGATGCTTATAAAACAAATTTTTGAATAAGGATACAACAAATTCTTGGATAAGGTTACAACAAACAAATTCTCCATCTCTTGCTCCATTCCAGTGATTACGAACTGGCATGATTTTAAAAACACAAGGTTGGCCAGCATCTGAACAAGGGATGTGTCAATGATCTTTCACCTTCTTAATGCACCATAGTTCCTTGTCACCTACAAACATGGTAGTTGTCAGGTCCAATTCCAGTCATTTTACTAGAGTAAATTTGTTCCAACTATGTAAATAGAGCACGCAAGAAACGGAAACTTATAATACAGATATGCACAATGTTATATACACAATATTCCAACTTTATTAAAATGTGTGTAAAAATTAAAGGATGCAACTAAAGTGGACAGTGGTAAAAAATTAAAGGATGCAACTTTGTCTACGAGAAAATCTATGCACACCTTTTACACACCCAAAACAGGTTCTAAACCCAATTTCGTTTAACACAAACAACTTAAATTACTTCACCTAACATGCGTAAAGGCATATGATCATCAGTCACAAAAACCCAATTTGGTTTAACCCAAACAACTTAAATTTCTTCACATAACATGCGTAAAGGCTTCTTTGATCCAAAACTTAATCAAATTCACCTATTTATGCTTGACAACCTCTTAGAGGCAATTTATCAAACACCTTATATGCAACAGTTTTGTAAGCGGGTTCATACATGTTTTATGGCCATATAACATGCATAAAACTAACTTCTGATTTGAATCACAAAGTAATCCACTATTTGATGTATATAATCAAATCAATATTTAAAATATTTTTAAATAGCAATACACGCAACCATTTGATAAAAATATGGCCTGTTGGAGAAACTACTATCATGACACTAAAAGAGTGCAAAGTCGGCCTTCAACTAGCATTTTTACAAACAACATCTACATGAATGATAGCTAATAGAAGTATTTTTAAATAGCAATACACAAAATTTCTGTGGATAATTGAAAGAGAGATAGAATACGAACTTGCGTATGATGCTTTTGAGGGGCAAAAATCAGGGAAAACTCTCGTTTTGGGATTCTGTCACGTGAATCTCCCAACAAGATTAGGGCGAACCATCGTTTTCGGATTTGGGGCAAAAAAATTAGGGCTAACCCTCGTTTTGGGATTTGGGGCGACACGTGAGCAGGGGGTGAGAAGGGAGAGAATCTACCCAATCTGAAGTTCGATCGTGAGAAGTGAGGTCGGGAGAGCTTGAGAGGAAAGCTTGAGAAGAGAGCGAGAGATGAGAGGTCTGAAGTCGTTCGCGTCTAAATGGTGAGGAGAGAAACAAAAAATAGACTTTTTATAAGTGAGCTTGGTGAGCCTTTTGGGGGTAAGGTTAAGATCCTTATTTTATATATATATATATATATATATATATATATATATATATATTGATTATTGGAGGAGATATGAATCTTGGATTAGAAGTACTAGTATTAATTAAGAAGGTAGACCATGATCCCATGAAAACATAATTTGAAGAAGCTCGTGATCTGAGACACCTTTTGCTTATATTTTTTTCCCAAGTACTAGTACTACTGGTAGCTAGCTAGCTTTGCACGTCTGCACGATACATGCAGAAAGCTAGGCTCTATTTAATTGAACTATACTCCTTCCGCTTGGCTCCGCGCTAGCTCCAATAATCTCATAATTTGCTAGAAATATCAGTATGAGCTAGAGTACTGCAAAATATTAGTGTACTCAGATTATGTATGAATAAGAAGATCATGTAATATGATATGATTGATCCGTCATTAAAATCTAGTATAAAGTAATTATTTTAATAATGAAACCTGTCTCTTCCTGAAAGCAAACTAGTTTTTCCCTCTATATATTGCCAATACCATCATGCCATGTGTAACAAACACCGACACCCCGGGGACATTACTTACCGGACTCCTCCACCGCCCTTCACGCTGCCGGAACCCACCCACACGTGCATGTAATCTCATACACTTTAACACTTGCATTTCCAATTTCCAATAATAATTCATCATCATATATATATTAATAAAAGACTACTATTAGAGATTTATAATATGTATCACCAGCCTCTATCTCTTCATTCCTGCAATATAATTTATATAGAGAGAGAGAAAAAAAAAAGAGAGATTAATTTAAGCCTTATGGAAAGAGGATGGATGCCCTACGTCGAAATTTTGCCGACTTGTCCTCGTTGCGGCTCATCAAACACTAAATTTTGTTACTACAACTTGACACAACCTAGGTATTTTTGCAAAGGTTGTAGAAGGTACTGGACTAAAGGCAGCTCCCTTCGGAATGTTCCGGTCGGCGGTGGTTGTAGAAAAACCCGACGAGGAAAGGCCGTACGTATAACAAGGCGAGGCCTTATCTCCTCTCGAGATAATTTCGTTTATGGCAATTCCCGAGGCGCCGCGAATGGTAATTCCATGGCCAAGTCAAGTACTAATCCTACCTGCCTCTAATATTGATCTTGCAGTGGTTTATGCCAACTTTTTAAACCAACACCTCGGCTCGACGACTGAAAATGCCCTCAATATTGCATAATTCAAACCATGCAGGGTTTGAGTTTTCAAATGTTGGTGTGGATTTTGGGAGTAAGTTGTTACGGGAAAATTGTGGTAACCAATGTACAACTGATCTAGAAGGAGGGCTTTTAGTGCTTAAACAATCACAATCAGATTCTTTTCCGGCGAGAAACGATGGCGAGTGTGGAATATGCAGTTTCCGACCGGGAAAAGGCCAAGTCGCACCAGACCACTCAGGTGAGAGGATAAGTGAAGGACAGACTGGGTTCCAGAATCCAGGACGATCAGAGGGAGTCGGCTGGCTCCCCCCGGAGGCGGCTCTTTCCTGAAAGCCAACGTACCCCCAACCAGGCTAGTCAAATGGGCGAGGCTAACCCACAGGCGTTGGAGGTGCATGAAAAGAGTCGTACACTAGGTAGTCGAGATCAAAGAGAATTCATCCTGCAGAAAAAGATGCAGCAAAACAAAGATGCCATGACGACCCTACGTCTCCAACAGGAGGAACTCGAACTACAGATGGCTAACATGGCCGAGGAACAGGAGGCATCCTCCAAAAGGCGTAGGCACCATAGCCGGTCTCGATCTCCCCGAAGACGAGAGGCTGGTAGGGAGAGGAGCAGATACCGGAGCCATTCGAGGGACGGCCGGAGCCGGAGGAGGAGCCGTTCAGCAGGACGCCGATCAGAACACCCAGGCCATTCGGGAAAGAAGGGAGACGAGATACCCGAACGTGAGAAGGACAGACCTCGATCGTCCCCTCATGAAGGAGAGTCCGACCCCCTCGCCCGAAGGGTGGCTGAGCTGGAAAAACTTCTATTGGCAAAAAGCTCGACGGGGGAACCTTCGACCTGTATAGGGTCCCCCTTTTCTGCGGAAATTAATCGGGAGATCGCCGACCCCAAAAGGAAGATGCCCCCAATGGAGACTTACGACGGGCTAGGATATCCTTATGACCACTCCGATGGGTATGATAGGTTAATGACATACTACGGCCATTCTGATGCGGCCAAGTGTCACATGTTCGCCACCACCCTGAAGAAGAGTGCCCGAGAATGGATGGGAACCCTGGCATCAGGGTCAATAAGCTCGTGGAGGGACCTTCGAGAAAAGTTTCACGGTCGGTTCGGGAGTAACAAGAGACGGGGAAAGATCACAGCATCCCTCATGCAGGTCAGGCAGAGACCCGATGAGAGCCTGGGGCAGTATGTTAAAAGGTTCCGAGAAGCTGTGGGTTCGGTGGCAGAGTTGAACTCCCCACAGGCCTTGGGATTCTTCACCACCGGGCTAGACATCGGGAAATCCAAAAAACTGATAAAGGATCTGGTGATCAACCCTCCGACAGATTTAACGGAGGCATTCCACAGGGCCGAGGGTCATATAGCAGTTGAGGAAGCGATGGGGAACTTCAAACCACAGTCCCAATCATACGACAAATCCAGAGATCGGGACAAACAGAATTATCAAAAGCCCGACACCCAGGGTAGGTCGGATAGCTATAGTAAGAGGAATTATAGTGGAGAAGGGTCGGGCAGTGGAAGGCCGCCCTTCCCAAACAAAAATGTCAACAAAGTGTACACTGCACTCACCACAGATCGGGCCAAGATACTGGAGGAAATACGGAACAAGCCCTTTTTCAAACCATGCCAAACAGTCACCAAACCGGGGAAAAGAGGTCGGGACAAGTACTGTGCGTACCACCAGAGTCGAGGGCACACAACGGACGAATGCGTCAACTTGAAAGATCTGATAGAAAAGAACGTGCAGAATGGACAGCTGGTGCGATATGTAGTCGGCAGAGAAGGATCGGAGGCTCCCCAAGAGAACGTCAGAGAAACCCCCGGGAAGCACAGCCGCAACCGAACGCCCAGCCCCGAGGAGTTATCGATGTGATATCGGGCGGGTCGGTAGGGCGTGTAACCGGTCGAAAAAGGAGTGGACATCTCGAAGCAGTACTATCATTAGCCGGCTCCTCGCCCAGGAAGGACAGGCCATACTCAGGCACGACTATCTCCTTTTCAGACGAGGATTACCCTACCGATCACATTGAACCGCATGACGGGGCTCTGGTCATAACAGCTCAGGTCGGGCCGGTTGACATGAAGCGAATGATGATCGATAACGGGTCCTCAGTCGACATACTCTATACGCATGCCTACCAGAGGATGGATTTTGGGAGGAAAGAAGATGGAATTGGGGGGCAAAGGCCCCCTATACGGCTTCAGTGGAGACCCGATTCACGTGTCGGGCACGATAGAACTGCCAGTCCGGTTTGGCACCGACCCACAGCAGACAGAAATCATGGTAAAATTCTTTGTGGTACAAGTGGATTCGGCTTACAACGCCATCCTGGGGAGGCCTACTCTAGCAGCATTACAGGCAGTAACATCTATACCCCACTTCAAACTAAAGTTTCCGACACCGAACGGGATAGGGGAGGCAAAAGGGGATCTTGATATCGCCCGAAGGTGTTATCGGAACACTTTAATATCTTCAGGAATCGGGGTCAGTAAACATAAACAGGCGATGACCATTGAGTTAGAGCCATTCACAGAGGGAAGCACAGAACCCATGGCTCTACCAGCCGAAGAAACGGAGGATGTAGAATTAATACCAGGGAATCCAGACAAACTGATCAAGATTGGGGCCGGGTTAACCGAACAGCTACGAACAGGTCTGGTGGAATTACTCAGGGTATACGCCGACATCTTCGCTTGGGAACCCAGTGACATGCCCGGGGTAAACAGATCAGTAGCACTGCATAGGCTTCATGCCGATCCTAAAAAAAAGCCAGTGATACAGAAAAGAAGTATCTTTGCCCCGGAAAGACAGAGCATCATAGACGACAAGGTTGCCAAATTTCTAGAGGCAAGATTCATCTTCGAGATCGACTATCCCGAATGGCTGGCGAATGTGGTATTGGTTCAGAAGCAAAATGGGAAATGGAGGATGTGCATCGACTACACTGACCTGAACAAGGCATGCCCTAAAGACTTTTATCCCTTACCCAACATAGACCAGCTGATTGATGCCACTTCAGGGTATGGGATGCTAAGTTTTATTGACGCTTTCTCGGGATATCACCAAATCTCGATGCATAAGGAGGATATCCTGAGGACTAGCTTCATCACTCATCGGGCTATATACGCGTATCGGAAAATGACCTTCGGACTACTGAACGCAGGGGCAACCTACCAACGTATGATGAACTTCGTATTCAGAAAACAGCTGGGAAGGAGTATGGAAGTGTACGTAGATGACATGATCGTCAAAAGCATGTCAGCCCGAGATCATCTAGAGGATTTGGCAGATTGCTTCGAGACGGTAAGGCAACACAATCTGAGGCTGAACCCGACCAAGTGTACCTTCGGATTGGGTCCAGGGAAATTCCTGGGATATCTGGTCAGTAAAAGGGGAATCGAGGCCAATCCCGAAAAAATTTCGGCTATCTTAGACATGAAATCTCCGAAGACGTACAAGGATGTCCAGAGGCTGACGGGCCGAATCGCAGCCCTTCGGAGATTCATGTCAAAATCAGCAGAAAGGTGTCTACCCTTTTTCGACACTCTCAAGGGTCCGAAAAATGACAAAAGCTTCCAGTCGACTTCAGAATGCGAAGACGCGTTCCAAGAGATTAAAAGGTATTTGGGTTCGGCACCATTGCTGATGAAACCGGTTGCCTCTGAACCTTTATACTTATACTTGGCTGCCAGCCCGATGGCAGTAGGGGCGGCACTGGTGAGGGATAAGGGAGGCAAGCAGTTTCCGGTGTATTACGTCAGCCATGTTCTCAGGGACGCAGAGATGAGATACCCGAACCTGGAAAAGTTCGCCTACGCCCTCATAATTGCTAGCAGGAAACTTAGGCACTATTTCCAGGGTCGAGTGGTAGTGGTCTACACGAATCAGCCTTTGAAAAAAGTTCTCATAAACCCGAGGTGTTAGGTCGGTTGGCCGCATGGGCGATGGAATTGACACAATTTGCTATAGAGTATCATCCCCGAACGGCAATCAAAGGGCAGGCGTTGGCAGATTTTGTAGTAGAGTGCTCTTTCACAGAGCCGGAGACGAACATAGTGGCCGAAGCACAGCCGGGGCAGACCTCGTGGACACTATATGTGGATGGATCATCAACTTCAGACGTCAGTGGAGCAGGGGTCATTTTGACAAGTCCAGAAGGGTTCAAAGTCCAACAAGCCATTCGATTCGGCTTCAAGGCCACGAACAACGAAGCAGAGTACGAGGCCATCTTAGCAGGGATACGATTGGCCCGATGCCTCGAGGTGCGAAGGTTAATCATTTACAGTGACTCACAGCTGGTGGTCAAGCAGTTATCGGGCGAGTATGAAGCTCGGGGGGCGAGGATGACCAAATATTTGGCCGAGTTAAGAGATAAGCTCACATACTTCGTATCACACAGCTGCTTGGGGGTGGATCGATCAGAAAACACCATAGCAGACGCCCTGGCACGATTGGCAACTACTGAAGCGAGCTCCTTCAACGGATCAGTATACTTAGAGGTTCTGGAAAAACCCAGTGTCCCAAAGACAAAAATCCTAACTTTGGACCGACTCAATTTCTGGCTCACTCCTTATATTTCATATTTGGCCGACGGGACCCTACCCTCGGACCGAATTCTAGCCAGGCAAGTCAAACATCGGAGCTCGAACTTCGTCCTCATTGATGGAGATCTTTACCGAAGAGCCTTTAGCTCTCCACTACTCAAATGCTTGACTCCTTCAGAAGCAGACTACACACTTCGAGAGGTGCACGAAGGGATCTGTGGGGATCACATGGGAGCAAAGTCACTGGCGCATAAAATTCTGAGGCAGGGGTATTACTGGCCGACTATCTACACAGAAGCTAAGGAATTCGTCAGAAGGTGCCCCAAATGTCAGCTGAACAGCAACATTCCACATCAACCTCCAGAAGAGTTATACTCGGTTCTATCCCCAATTCCCTTTGCTGTATGGGGAATTGACATCCTAGGTCCTCTACCAAAAGCTAAGGGACAGGTCAGTTTTGTGATCGTGGCCATCGATTACATGACCAAGTGGGTCGAGGCCAAGCCATTGCAAAGGATAACCGAGCAGGAGTGTTTAAAGTTTGCCAAAGAAGGAATAGTCTACCGGTTCGGCATCCCGATGGCGATAGTCTCAGACAATGGCAGACAGTTCGTCAGGTCAAAATTCGAGGGCTTTCTGAAGGATCTAGGGATCCAACACCGAAAGACTTCGGTTGCCCACCCTCAGTCGAACGGTCAAGTGGAAGTAACCAATCGAACCCTACTCAACGGGATAAAGCGTAGGCTGGATGAATTAAAGGGTCGGTGGCCCGAAGAGCTGTTATCTGTTTTATGGTCGTACCGAACTACCCCAAGAACTACAACGGGTGACTCCCCATTCAGACTGGCATTTGGGACCGATGCTCTAATTCCTGTCGAGATCGGGTCTCCCGCCCTTCGGGTCAGCCAATACAAAGAACTATACAATGATAAGGGCTTGAGAACAAATCTGGATCTGCTAGACGAAGTTCGGGATTCGGCTGTGATGAGGTTGGCAATCTATCAGCAGCGGACAGCCAGACACTATAATCAGAAGGTGAAGTCTAGGAGGTTTGCAGTAGGAGATCTAGTCCTCCGGGAGTCGGAGGCTTCAACCCCCCAGAACACTGGCAAGTTAATGCCTAACTGGGAGGGTTCTTATGAAGTGATAGGAGTGCCGAAGCCCGGAACATACCGGCTTCGAGCAATGAACGGTTCGGAGGTAACGAATACATGGCATGCTGGAAGACTTAGAAAATTTTACCAGTAATAGTTGTGTTATTCTTACTTTTGTCTATGCAACCGATTCAATTTAAATGATATAAATGAAAGTTCTTATTCCTGGCAATGTTTAACTTCATCTATATTCATATGTTTCATTACTACTCGAACAGACATGATTCGGGCACTATCTGATCAAGAGGTTCGGGAAGACACCACTGATCGAGATAAGTCCCGAGCATAACTGACCGAGAGTTCAAATACATTCTTAACAAACAGATGTCGGGTACTATCCGATCAAGAGGTTCGAAAGGATATCCCTGATCGAGATAAGTCCCGGGAATAACTGTCGGACCCATCACCATCAGATAAACTCTAAGGGCAATCCGATTGGAAAGTTTGGAGGAACATAACGAATCGAGATTAGTTCTAAGTACAACTGATAACAAACATTCATGGGCCAAAAAGTGTATTTCATTTATACTTATAAAATTTTTTACAATTTCCGATCAGACAGGATTCGGGTACATACACCATCGACCTCACTGATCAGGGGAGCTACAAAACTAAGACAAGAAAAATGCAAATAGGCAGAACAGTATCAGGAGGAACTAAGGAGAACCCTCATCAGCATCGGACTCCTCGTCGGAAGAATCAAGTACCGAAGCATCCAGGCCGGCGTCAACAAGCTTCGCTCTCGCCTTCTCCCGATAAGCTTCGACCCCTTCAGCAAACTGGGCCATAATCTTATCAGTCAAGGCAGGCGATTCTTCATATTCCTTGACGGCCACTTGTTTGATGACAGCCCGTTCTGCCTCCAAGGTACTGTTCGCAGCGATCAGTGTTCTTACTTGATCGTGCATCCGATTGATATGATCCTCGACGGCGTGGAGGTTCCCCACCAAGGTCTTATTCTCCTCGACCAGAATCTCCTTGTCCCGAACCAACTTTTTTGCGTGACCGTCGAGACCGACGAACTCTTGTTGTAATAAGGAATGTTGGTCTTCGAGCTCGGCGATTCGACGCTCAGCCTTCGTCACTTTGTTTTGGGTGTCGGCATGAAGATCTCTTTCTCTCTTCAGCTCCGAATCCCGACCCCTCAGCTCGGCCTGGAGAAGGTCCATATTGGTTCCCAGTTGAAGCTCTCTCTTTGTCAACCGAGCAAGTGGAGCGATCGCTCGAGAAAGGATAGCATTAGCCTAAGTATAGAAGACATATCGGTCAGATAAAATACAAAGGATCAGTAAGGAAAAATATATACAAATGAGGATGAATACCTGAGTTTGAGCCTTGAGATAGGTAACCAGAAAATCCTCGGATGAAAAGTTCTTGAACCGATCATCGTCACCGGAGAGCCTGAACTGATCAAGCAAGTAGAAGGGGAATTTATCAGAGGGACTCTTCGGCCAACAGGTAGTCGGCGATCCCTCAGAAGAACTAGCTTTGGACGTCGGGGTCGCAGCAGGGATTGGGCCCGTAACCTCCTCGACAGGTCCCTCGGTCAGATGGGGCTTCTTCGAGGGCCGTACAAGAGGCCGATCCTCGGTATCCTCCAAATCCTCGACCATTGTTACTAAGACAGGCGGGGGAGGAGTCGGTTTGGGAGCAGGCTTCGGCTGGGCCGCAGGGATTGCCTTGAAAGGAGCTCGGACAGAGGAGGGCCTCTTCTTGGCCTTTTTCAGCAAGGCCATCTTATCAGCCCCTTTCATCTCCAACATGTTTTTTTGTGGAAATGTCGGCTTTAGATGAATCAGGAGGAGGCCCTGTTGACGAACCAACAGACAATTCAGTGATGAGGACAGCCTCGTCAGAAGGAGTATCCTCAGCGGCAGGGGGGTGGATGGGCTCGGCTATGATCGGAAGTGGGGTCAGAGCCGCTTCGGCATCATCGGGCTTGAAGATGGTCACTACGACATAAGACAAAAAGGTTATTAAAAAGAAACAATAGTAGAAAGACGGGAAATACAGACACATAGGTTCGGGTATGACTACTTACAACCGTGTTCATAAAGCCACGATTCGTTTGAAACGATCCCCACACCCCAGCTGGTCTACTTCAGAATGGCGTAAAACTTTTTGAAAGCAGTAGCACGACCCTTCGGGAATTTGGTAACCTTTATTGGGGTGTCGTCGGGACCAGCCCAGTCTGGCAGAAGGTTGAGATCGGTACCTTTCATGAAGAACCATTGGGAGTGCCATCCCTTATTGCTCGAAGGGGTCTTCACGAAAGTCTCTCGGCCTGGAACACGGTTCAGGTGCCGGAGACCGGGCTCCTTTGACCGGCAGACAGAAAACAGGACAAAGAAAAAGTCCAGCCCGGGTGTGATACCAGCCTCCTGGCAGAGGGCTATGAAGCTGACAAGTTGGATATAGGAGTTCGGCGCCAATTGTGCGAACCCGACCCCGACCAGACAAAGAAAAGAGGATATGAACTCGTGTAGGGGAAACCGAACCCCGTACTTCAGGGCGTAGAGGTGGACGGCTACCCAACCACCTTCGGGACTGTGATACATCCTCTCGCTAGCCTCGGCCACCCGAAGCTTATACTCTTTGGGGATGTTGAACGAAGAGCGGATGTCGGATAGTTGGGAGGGTGTGATGGATGATTTGGTGTTGATGACTGCGTAGTCGGTTTCTGAAGCATAGAGACGACGAGATCGGGACTCGGCGTTCTCCACGGATATTTCGACCGGAACCGGCGGTAGTTCGACCTCTAGAAGGTCGTCGGTGGTGACAATGGTAGGTTCAGTTGCCGGAATGATGCTGGAATCTGCCATTTCAAGGGGAATATTAAGAAAACAAGAAGTTTAGAGGAAGGAATGAGCAAAAATAGCACTCAAACGCTGAAAGAGATGAGGAAAATGGTGAATACGAGGGAACGGAATTTCGCCGGAAATCACCTTGCCGAAAAATTTAAAATGAAAGGGTTTGAGGAGGAGGAGTCAGTAAAGGTGATAATGAAGGGGACGTAGGGTTTTTATAAGTTGTACGGCGCGGAACCCCAGGGCGGCTAATAAATGTTTGAGGTGGGTTCAGGCGTTAAAAGGCGTGCAACGTTTCAAATATCTATAATAGACCATTGGACTTCCCTAGACGTCTCATCATTAGCTGTCGCGACTTTCCAAGTCTCTAGTCATAAATGTGTTATAACTAGAGACTGGGGGGCAATGTTCGGGAGCGTTTTACCGACCCCCATATGGGCCGAAGGCCTTCTGTCGGAAGAATTTGAGGAACCGATGGGTTGAAGCCCATAAAGAGAGTGGAGGTGTTCGGGTCGGCATCTGAGTCATTCAGGGACAGAACTGAACCCAGTCTTGTGATGTTCGGGGTCGGGTCTTCGAGTCCCTTGGGCCGAAGCCCAGATCAGGTTACAGGACCGGTTGGGCCTGCACAGTGGGCTCTCCTGCGTGCAGAGTCCGGGTGC
This sequence comes from Panax japonicus, assembly GCA_020205505.1. Classification (NCBI taxonomy): domain Eukaryota; kingdom Viridiplantae; phylum Streptophyta; class Magnoliopsida; order Apiales; family Araliaceae; genus Panax; species Panax japonicus. Next base: position 5,275,288 of record CM035099.1, read on the forward strand.
CTATTCATACACGGTAACTCCAAAGGTAGTGGTATGATTGGATTCTACTTGCACCTTTTAAGGAGATTGTGCTGGATCCAAGTTATGGTAACTACCATGCACTAGGAGTCCTAATCCGACTGGGAGAAGGATTCTAAGGTGGTGAGCTCTATAAATACAAGGCCTAGGTTAACATTATGAGGTAATACCTACTTTTGAGCATTAAACACTTAGCCTCCATTGTTTACCCTTGTAACGGCCTGTACTCATTCTCAAACCGGAGCTATCCCCCGGCGGCACAAGCCGTCAAGCTTCTGTGTGATCTGTTACTGTGCAGGTTCTAGCGCGCGGGGATTCTGTGATTGGACGCGCCGGCGAAACTTGGCGTTAACACTAAAGATTTGTTATATATTTGTGAAACGGACGAATCAATTGGTTATCATGACAAGTAGCAGATTAATATCACTTTAACGAAAATGGCTAATTCCGACGGAATAATTCGTCGGAAGTAAGGTTATTCCGTCAGGAATATGTTATTTCTGAAGAAAAAATCCGTCGAAAGTTCGGACGAATATATTGCCGTTGAGCTTATTTTCGTTGTAAATTCGGCTGGAAAAACGTATTTACGAGGAACTTAATTTCGACGAAATATCTGTCAGAAATAACATAAACTCGACTAAACTTATCCCGTTGAAAAAAATCGTCAGATACAACTTTGCCACGTGGCCCAACATGAAAAATGACATTTTTTAATTTCGACGGAATGTGTGTTGGAAATAGCATCAAATCCGTCAGAAATAGTAATTTTTAAAATAAATTAATTTCATTAGTTTCGACAGACATTCCGTCGGTTATAATTTATTCCATCTGAAATAACATTTTTTTTTTTTGCTATTTCTTTTGATTTTTCATTTTTCAAGTTTTAAAACCCTTTTTTTAATTGTACCTGTAACCTGTTTATCACAACAATATACACAATAATATTCAACCCATAATACAACTACATCCAACAACCAGCAACAACATATATATCATAATCAACCCATAGTACAACGTTGTATATACTTTTCTTCGAATACATTCTAACGTTAAATAACAATGTCAATTAAAAACTAAACTATAAAGAATAACAAAACAACTAAACTAAACTAAACTTATAAACTACAATGATGTATCTTATAAACTTCAAAACTAAACTGCAAAATAAAACTACAAAAATATAAACAGTGATCTTGTACAGATAACAATGGTGTTTATATGTAGGGTGTTTATATGTAGGGTGTTTATATGTAGGGTGTACAGATAACCATCGATAATATCGTCACCCTGTTGATACAAACAAAAATAAATCGTATTAGTCCGTATGAGAGAATCAAAATAGACAATATGAAAATTAAATTACATGTAAATTAATAAACTTAAAATAAATATAATACCTGAGTAGGTAGGGGCTGACTCCCTATCAGGCCAAAAGCCTCAGAGAGTAAGGTAGGGGCAGTCGCCCCTGCTGCAATATCCTGCGCTAGCTGGTGAAGGCGAACTCGGCTGTGCAACTTACAACGGATTACCGGATCTGTACAAAACGTCTCCGACACAGCCGCCATAACCCTCTGGAAAATCTGGTCATCCAAGCTAGTGGCCATGTGAGATGGTCCAACACGTGCTCTCGGACGCTGGCGCTGGCTAGAGCCTGCGAAAACAAATAAATTATTACTAATAATATTTTCAATCAAATTATATTAACTTATATAGCAGAAATAATAGTAGGCCCAACACTCGATACCTACTGGTACTACTACTAGGGGGATCTTAAGACGCGACCCATAATTTCAACTCGTCATTCTGAGATAATACAATCTTGGTCGGAGGAATGGTGTAATCTAACAGCTCAACACTCCCTTAGTAGCCTCCAACTTAACTATACGCTGATCTCGAAGCTTCTGAAATCGGTCCTGTAATTTATTTTACGACATTGAACCTTAATGAAATCATTATATCAACTACCTAATATTAATAATTATATACATTAATTTCCATTAGTCTTACTCGTATAGCTAATGTTGTGGGAGACATGCTAGAATCTTTCGGCGTGTGAGCTCTATCCCAAAACTCTAGAAAGTTCTGTCTAAGGAGAGGTTTAGTCACCTAATTGCGCGCCAGTAAGGGAAAATCCTTATTGGAAAGCCCCCTCTTTCCTGAGAACGACCTAGTTGTCGATATTGTGATTCTGTAATATTATTTGTGAATAATTAATTATTAATTTATATGATAAGGAAAATATTCAATTTTATGTGGATATAGATGGAGAAAATTTTTAATGTGACAATTGTTAAAAATTGATATTTTATCTTTTTCGATAAAATAATTCATTTAAATATATTATTATATTTTAATAATATAATAATGGTGATATTTTTACAATGAATGTGGGATATATGAGTATATGAGGAAGAGGAGTATTTTTGTTACTAAAAATATTTAAAACATGTTTTTCATGTTTGTGGACTCCATTTCTTGACTGAAATTTGATTATAGCCTGTAAAATCATCCGTATGTGGATTTCGGTCAATTTTTGCTTGGAATTTGGAAAAACTTAAACTTACAAAGTTATAGATAATGGAATTTATTATGGAAAAAACATAAGGTTTGAATTTTTCTGGCAAAAGGGCTATTTATTATAAATTATTGAAGTTCCGAAGTTTCGAAATAATAGATTTTTGAAAGTTTTAATTATGTTTATTAAGAAAAACATTTTTTTTTGTTTTGTGGGCTACACTAACATGTGCAAATAAGCTGAGATCAGTTGTCTAAGGTGGGCGTGAAAGTTATATATGTGAGACCCCAGATTTTATGAATAAATATTTAATTTTCTCGAAATATTTTTTTTAAAATTATGGTGTGGATTTCATATAATGTTATAGTTGTGGGTAATATTTATAAATTTTGCAAAGTAAGCAAGTTGTTATAAAATATTCGTTTGGTCGGGGAATATTCTTTTTGTCGGGGAATATTCGTACGACGGCACAATCATTGGTGGACCCCACAACGGAATTATTGTCGGATTGAGAAAACGACAAAAATACTTTATGAAAATAACGGCGGAGGTGTTACCGTTAAAACTGTTGAACTACTCGGTAGTAAAAGTACAGTAATACGCGTTGTTGCATAGTATCACACGGTATTGATTATTGATGTTTACGTGAGAAGTCACTCAGCTATACTCAATTATTGCTACAGTAATTGCTGCATCATATCTTTTATATTATTGATTCAATTATTGTCACAGTATCATCTCTATAATATGTTATATTATTTAAACAATAATTGAGACGACAAGTTATAAATGATTAATAATTGTTGAAAGATTAAATATGTGTTGATTAAAAATAAAATGATTTCTGGTAATTTTTATTCAATCCTTGATGTATATAAAGAGTCTATTATTAGACGTTTGTGGTAAGTTTTATTATTTGTGGGGGGTCAGATGTCATCATCTAAGAGTCTTTTTCATAAATAGTAATTACCTTCGTAAATAGTAATTACTTTCGTAAATAGTAATTACCTTCGTAAATAGTAGTTGTTCCTTCAATATTACCAAGAGTTAATTGCCTCTTCGGTGTTCCAAGGGTTAATTATCCCTTCACAAATAGTAGTTGTCTCTTCAATATTACCAAGAGTCATTTTGACCCTTCGTTAAGACCAAGAGCCACCCTCAGTTTTTCTATAAATAGAAAACTCATTCCTTCATTATTTCTTACGAATTCACTGAAACTCTAGAGAGAGAAACTATAGAGAGAAAGAAGAAAAGTATTCTGCTACTTCACTTATATCCAGTTCTTCTAAGGTAGGGAATATTATTTGATGTACCCGTAAGGGGTGTTATTCTTTCTTATTCATGAAGAGAACTGTTGTTATTCCATTTCTTATTATTCTGTTGGAATAACCTGTATACGCGGTCTACCCTATACTTGGTGACATTCTTCTATTATTCTGTCTTTATTATTCTGTCGGAATATCCTGTCTGTGCTATACGCCGAACCTGGTTCCATTTTTATTATTCCGTCTTTATTATTCTGTCGGAATATCATGTCTGTGCTATACGCCGGACCTGGTTCCATCATTTACTATTCCGCATTTATTATTCTATTGGAACATCCTGTCGGTGTGAATTTCACCTGACCTGGTTCCGTTATTATTATTCTGCGGGAATAACATGTTTGTGCGGTCTCTATCGCATGCATGGTGAATACTTCTATTATTCCATTCTTTATTATTCTGTTGGAATAACCTGCCTATGTGGATTATCACATGCATGGTGAATGACCTTTTATATTCATTCCTTATTAAATTGTGGAAATGATCTGTATACGTGGATTACTGCATAGCGGTGAAAATCCATTTGCAGTTCTTATATTCGTTATTGAACTGTTGGTTATTAGTTTTACGGTTGAATATCTTTAGCTTACGTGCAAAGATGAATTTTTAATTGATGTCTTTGGCCTGTAGTGCAAAGATGATCTGTTATTTGATAGCTTTGACCCGTAGCGCAAAGATGGACAGGTGTATGACATGATCATGACCATTGGTGATACTAACGAATATCCTTGGCACGTAGTGCGGGGATGATTCGATGATGTGGATTATTTATTTAGCTGAGTCTTAGCGATTATTTTATAGTTGAATATATTTGGCACGTAGTGCAAAGGTAGACAACTGATTTGTCTGATCATTGTTATTACACTTGAATATCTTCAGCCTTTGGGGTAAGGATATTGAGTAAACGTTCTAGTAAGCCTTGTGGCAAGAAGGAATTGTTAATTCATGTTATTATAAATATGAATTGTGAACTTAATTAAAATCTTTAGTGGTTCAGGTGAATACAGGTGATAAAAGTTGATGAAAACATTTTTAAAACATAGAAGATAGTAAGTTTTATGTTCTACTTGACTCTTCTAATGGATTGCTTGTTCCGCTGCAGTTAAACTTGATATTTGTTATATTGTATCAGTTTAACACTGTTGAAGGCTAACGATAAATTATTCTGCATTATCTTAGTCATAATATTTCTTACTGGGCTAGTTGAGCTCACCCTTTCTTTCACTGTTCTCTTCAGGAAATGAGAATATAGCTGGGACGAGTCGGGGAATGGAGTAATGGTCCAGAGGATAGCATTAGTAGTCATCATTATTCTGTGAAATAGTGTGATAATAATTGTATTGAGGACTCCTTTTGAGTTTGTATGATCTCTAGTAGACAATATTTATATTCAAACTCACAGTTATGTTTTGTCGTATTGTACACGACAGTTGTATTAGTAAGTTGTATTTGAATTCTGTACCATGTATCTGGCGACTCAAGATGGGTGACGTATACCTAATTTTGGGGGCGTCACAGTTGGTATCAGAGCTTAGGGATATGATCCCTGGCTAAGATTTGAGACTAGAACTAGGAGGGGAGAGACGGGGAATTCCTTCGCTAGTATGACCTACCTAAGTTTATGTGCTATTTTATTGGTCGGTCAGAATATAGGGATAATATGTTATATGTCAAGTAACCTTTTGTTTTGTGGCAGTATCTGAAAATGGCATCGGAAAATGTTGAGATACGCAATTAAGCACATGAGACCGTTGAGACACCTTTAATCACTAACCAAGTTAATGTGATGTCAGACGAAGAAGAAATTAGAGATATCTACGTGGTGCGTGAAGAACTAATAGTTGCACCCAAGCTAGTTGCAGAGGTAGCAGCTGAGAGTGAGGAGGAAGAGGAAGAAGACGAAGAAGAGGAACCTGAAGAGAATTGGTTAGACGAATTTTATAATCGAAACTTAGAATTACAAAATCGTGTTCATGAGTTAGATGAGCAGGCTGAAGAACGGCAGGCGGTCGTGGAGCAAAGAAATGCAACAATTCAAAATTGTATCACCCAGTGTGCGATGCTTGAACAGAAGCACTCTTTGGCAGAGTATAAGATATTAGAGCTGGAATCTGAGAACGCGCTGATCAAAGTTCTGATGAAAGCAGAAACAACTGAACGAAGAAGAATAGATGATGTGTGGGTAACAACCGCACGACGCGTTGATAGTGTAGAAAAAGACGTCCGATCTAATAAATCCAAAATAGATGAAATGGATTTTGCTTTTTGGACAACAATTGGGAGAATCCAACATCGAATTCGGAATTATCCTGTGCATAACAGTCAACCCCAATTCGATATGGATCGGAGAATAATGATTCGAATTATGGATCAGGAATGCGACAAAGCAACTAAAGGTGGAATGTACTCTATAGCAAAACCAAATCCGATAGTTTAAGTAAGAGCATTTATTGCGAAACCCGAACGAAGTTATTACGGGTAAGTTAATTACAAACTCTTGCGAAGTCTATACCTTATAAGATACCTGTTCTACCCATTATTTTATCTCTCTTGCATGCGTTCAACATTTAAATTTGACTCCGGAGAAGTTAGACTTTGACTTATTGGTTGAAACTTCGTTAGTAGGAGCCTTCGTTACCTCTACTGTTTTTAAATCTTGTTTGATTCAAATCGACACTTTCACGTTACCTGTCAATCTTATCTCTTTGAAAATACTTGCCTTTGATGCGATTTTAGAAATCGATTGGTTAACTACTCATCATGCTTTTCGTCAGGTTGTTAGTTTTCATATTCCTAACAAACCTGTTATGCGAATTCAAGTAACCAAACCACTAAAGTTAATCATTGTCATTTCAAGCCATAAATAAAGAGCCCTAGTCCTTTCATTGTTGACTTCCTTATGTGAAATGCACCGAAGATAGACTTTCCGTAGGAGACGTCGTGAATGACGATGACAAGTTGATAGGTATCAATGTGAAGTTTTATTCAAGTCTTGGATGAGGGTCACAATTTTGAATGATATTTCTAGTGTTAATAAATTTTCTGACGTATTCTTGAAGACTTCTTAGCTTACCCTTAGAGCGTGAAATCGACTTTTTTATTGACCCCAGTACAAAATCCATTTCTTAAACCCTCAAATATTTTCTTCACCTAAAACGAACGTATAACGTGCCAAAGATGTTGGCTCGAGCTGTTGAAGATTACGATCGTACCATGCAATATTATCGTGGGAAAGCGAACATGGTAGCTAACGTGTGAGAAGAAGATCGTATGCGTTTACAAGTGGGAATATACGAACTCACGTGAAGATAACGAATATACAAGTAGAATCGACTTTAATAGATAAAGTTAAAGCCGCTCAAGCTACACACTCAGAGCTGATGAATGTGAAGAATTAAGAAGGTTCAAGAGGGCGTTATTCTAGAAGCAAGAATTGACGAATAGAAGAAGTCTAAACGCTCGATTTAATTGGCCCATTTGAAATCCTCGATTGAGTAGGAACTGTGGCTTATAGACTCGTTTTACCGCCAAATATATTGCGTGTTCATAACGTTTTTTTTCGTATCGATGTTACGTAAATATGTGGACGACCCGAACCACATTATTAATTTAGAACCGGACGAGATAGCAGAAGATTTAACGTATGAGGAGATATGTGTTAACATCTTTGATAAGAAAGATCATATTCGACGCTCAAAGGTTATACCTCAAGAGTTAGAAATTGAAGTGAAGTCAAGGTATCCTCACCTGTTCGGTATACCAGGTACGTACGTAAATTTCGAGGGCGAAATTTCATAAGGAGAGGAGATTGTGAGACCCCAGATTTTATGAATAAATATTTAATTTTCTCGAAATATTTTTTTTAAAATTATGGTGTGGATTTCATATAATGTTATAGTTGTGGGTAATATTTATAAATTTTGCAAAGTAAGCAAGTTGTTATAAAATATTCGTTTGGTCGGGGAATATTCTTTTTGTCGGGGAATATTCGTACGACGGCACAATCATTGGTGGACCCCACAACGGAATTATTGTCGGATTGAGAAAACGACAAAAATACTTTATGAAAATAACGGCGGAGGTGTTACCGTTAAAACTGTTGAACTACTCGGTAGTAAAAGTACAGTAATACGCGTTGTTGCATAGTATCACACGGTATTGATTATTGATGCTTACGTGAGAAGTCACTCAGCTATACTCAATTATTGCTACAGTAATTGCTGCATCATATCTTTTATATTATTGATTCAATTATTGTCACAGTATCATCTCTATAATATGTTATATTATTTAAACAATAATTGAGACGACAAGTTATAAATGATTAATAATTGTTGAAAGATTAAATATGTGTTGATTAAAAATAAAATGATTTCTGGTAATTTTTATTCAATCCTTAATGTATATAAAGAGTCTATTATTAGACGTTTGTGGTAAGTTTTATTATTTGTGGGGGGTCAGATGTCATCATCTAAGAGTCTTTTTCATAAATAGTAATTACCTTCGTAAATAGTAATTACCTTCGTAAATAGTAATTACCTTCGTAAATAGTAGTTGTTCCTTCAATATTACCAAGAGTTAATTGCCTTTTCGGTGTTCCAAGGGTTAATTATCCCTTCACAAATAGTAGTTGTCTCTTCAATATTACCAAGAGTCATTTTGACCCTTCGTTAAGACCAAGAGCCACCCTCAGTTTTTCTATAAATAGAAAGCTCATTCCTTCATTATTTCTTACGAATTCACTGAAACTCTAGAGAGAGAAACTATAGAGAGAAAGAAGAAAAGTATTCTGCTACTTCACTTATATCCAGTTCTTCTAAGGTAGGGAATATTATTTGATGTACCCGTAAGGGGTGTTATTCTTTCTTATTCATGAAGAGAACTGTTGTTATTCCATTTCTTATTATTCTGTTGGAATAACCTGTATACGCGGTCTACCCTATACTTGGTGACATTCTTCTATTATTCTGTCTTTATTATTCTGTCGGAATATCCTGTCTGTGCTATACGCCGAACCTGGTTCCATTTTTATTATTCCGTCTTTATTATTCTGTCGGAATATCATGTCTGTGCTATACGCCGGACCTGGTTCCATCATTTACTATTCCGCATTTATTATTCTGTTGGAACATCCTGTCGGTGTGAATTTCACCTGACCTGGTTCCGTTATTATTATTCTGCGGGAATAACCTGTTTGTGCGGTCTCTATCGCATGCATGGTGAATACTTCTATTATTCCATTCTTTATTATTCTGTTTGAATAACCTGCCTATGTGGATTATCACATGCATGGTGAATGACCTTTTATATTCATTCCTTATTAAATTGTGGAAATGATCTGTATACGTGGATTACTGCATAGCGGTGAAAATCCATTTGCAGTTCTTATATTCGTTATTGAACTGTTGGTTATTAGTTTTACGGTTGAATATCTTTAGCTTACGTGCAAAGATGAATTTTTAATTGATGTCTTTGGCCTGTAGTGCAAAGATGATCTGTTATTTGATAGCTTTGACCCGTAGCGCAAAGATGGACAGGTGTATGACATGATCATGACCATTGGTGATACTAACGAATATCCTTGGCACGTAGTGCGGGGATGATTCGATGATGTGGATTATCTATTTAGCTGAGTCTTAGCGACTGTTTTATAGTTGAATATCTTTGGCACGTAGTGCAAAGGTAGACAACTGATTTGTCTGATCATTGTTATTACACTTGAATATCTTCAGCCTTTGGGGTAAGGATATTGAGTAAACGTTCTAGTAAGCCTTGTGGCAAGAAGGAATTGTTAATTCATGTTATTATAAATATGAATTGTGAACTTAATTAAAATCTTTAGTGGTTCAGGTGAATACAGGTGATAAAAGTTGATGAAAACATTTTTAAAACATAGAAGATGGTAGGTTTTATGTTCTACTTGACTCTTCTAATGGATTGCTTGTTCCGCTGCAGTTAAACTTGATATTTGTTATATTGTATCAGTTTAACACTGTTGAAGGCTAACGATAATTTATTCTGCATTATCTTAGTCATAATATTTCTTACTGGGCTAGTTGAGCTCACCCTTTTTTAAACTGTTCTCTTCAGGAAATGAGAATATAGCTGGGACGAGTCGGGGAATGGAGTAATGGTCCAGAGGATAGCATTAGTAGTCCTCACTATTCTGTGAAATAGTGTGATAATAATTTTATTGAGGACTCCTTTTGAGTTTGTATGATCTCTAGTAGACAATATTTGTATTCAAACTCACAGTTATGTTTTGTCGTATTGTACACGACAGTTGTATTAGTAAGTTGTATTTGAATTCTGTACCATGTATCTGGCGACTCAAGATGGGTGATGTATACCTAATTTTGGGGGCGTCACAATATATATATATTATTATTATTTTATTAAATTTTCTGCTTTTGTGTTCTAAGCATTTTCCTATAAATAGGGTGCTTATGTTAAAATTGAAAATCACACCAGAAACTAAAATTTTCTCTCTCTATATTATCGAGCGTATTCTTGTGAGTATTTTGATACTTTAAGTGTTGTTATACGGTGCAAGTTCCTTCAGCGTTATATCTAATATTCAAGCCAGAAGTACTATTCTTTTCGAGGTAAGGGATGTTATTTTTTTTATAAATGATATTATTTCTTTCAATATCATTATGCCGAAATATTGGTAAGATTTTTTTTGTGAAATTCTTGTCTTTTAGTGTCGGGGTTACTATTCACGTATACAATACTATTCACGTATACGGTACTATTCACGAATTCGACACTATATACTAAAAAATTAAAAAAAAATCCAAAATATCTATTATGGATACTAGCTTTGATTGTATCCATGTTTTGATCATTCTCGAATTTTTCTCCACTATGATTATTTATGAAGTATTTATGAACTCAGATTGTTTAAAGTATGAATCCTTAATATTTGTTATTTTGTTTCACTGGATTCGTTTTCTTTAAAATATTTTTCATCATCCTCAGTCCTAAATGATGATATTACTGAATATCTTTGGCCTGTAGTGCAAAGATTAATGATTTTCTGATAAATATATTTGGCCCGTAGTGCAAAGATGAACAAGTGTTGAGACGAACATGATCAACTGATGAATATCTTTGGCCTATAGTGCAAAGATGAATATTTGATTCAAGAAGAATATTGATTGATGTTACAGGGATAAAATAATGATGATGGACTTTTAAATTCATATATTATAGTAGATTTCATTCTCTACGTAACTCATCTATGAATTATTATTTTCGCTGCGAATATTGATCTGAAATTTGTTGTCTATTGTATTATATCAGATTTTTTCCTGTTGAAGACTAACGATAATTTGTTCTATATTATCTTAGTCATAATATTCTTTACTGGGCTAGTTGAGCTCACCCTTTTCCTTTTTGTTCTATTTTTTTTCTCAGGAGGAGAGAATGTAGCGAGTACTAATCGGGGTAGGTCTTAGAGAGTTGTTTAGTAGTCCTCACTATTTTTGTAAGATAATATATCAATAATTGTAATGAGGACATATTTGAGTGTTGATATTGTCTAAAAGATAATATTTGTATCTAAACTCACAGTTTTTATGTTGTATTAATAAAGTTGTAGTTGTTTCTGTACCATGTTATTGACGACTCAGAATGGGTGTTGTAAACCTATTTTGGGGGCGTCACAGTTGGTATCAGAGCTTTGGGATATGATCTCTGGCGGAGATCGGGGAATAAAACTAGGAGGGGAGAGACGAGTAAATTCTTCGCTAGTGTGTCCGACCTAAGCTTATTTGTTGGTTGGTAAGAGTATAGGGTTATTATGTTGCATATCAATTTCTTTAATTAACCGTTGTTATATGGCAGAATTTGAGAATGTCGACTAAAAATGTTAACAGTGGAGTAAATGAGACCGTGGAGACACCTTTACTCACCAACGAGGAGAACGTGCAACAGGCTGGCAATGTTCCTCCTGTGAACAACACCACTGAGCAGATGATGAACGACGGGATGTTTAGAAACTTTTTGCAGTTCATGCAAAATCAGACGAGAGAGACTCGTATTCAAAATACAGGTGGAAATGATAACAACGCACGGTTTGTCACAGCCAATCAGTTCAAAGAGTTGGGACCACTAGAACTCCGGGGAAAGCCAGATCCGATTAAGGCAGAAATGTGGGTCAAGCAAATTAGCAAGATATTCGATGTCTTGGGTGTTAGGTTTGTAATATTCAAGAACGCAATCAAATTGCAAAAATAAGCGGAAGCGTGTAAAATCAGAGTTTTAAAATTTTACAAACCATATACCCGGATCACCCTTTATGCGCAATTATTAATTAAACGAAAAAGAAAGAACAAGAATCATACCCTTGAAGATCCGAGCTTCCTCAGGTACAAGTTCACCTCCAATCCTTTTCGCGTTCAACTTGAATCCACCGGGTTGGGTTCCTTCCTTTGATCAACGTTAGCCACCCAAGTGTTTGGCCTCTAGAGGTGATCCACCAAGGAAGAAGAAGGATTCAAGAAGATGGGTATTTGGCTCAAACCCTAGTTTTCTATCTCTATAGAAAAAGGGGCGTACTCTCCAACTTTTGGAATTACGTATGTTGTTAAAGTCAACCACCTCAAACCCATAATAAGACTCCTCTTATTTATAGATGTGGGCAACCCTCATTAACAATTAAGAAATTGGGTTTTTATTTAATTAAATTCTTTTAATTAATTAGGCTCCCTAATCTTATTAGGGATAATTAATTAAACTCTTTTAATTAATTTAACCTCCTAATCTTATTAGGAATAAATGAGAGTACTTATATTAAATTAATTCCTAAATTCTTTTAGAAATTAAAATAATAATAATTGTAATAATATTAATAAGACTCCTCTTATTAATTTATATTTAATATTTCTAAAATATTAAATAATAAATATTAAGCTATTTAATTTATTCTATCACCATAGATTAAATTAAATATACTTAACATATTATTACGATTATGCCATTAACTTCTTAAATAATTATTCTTCCTTTTATGGTGTGACCCTTTAGGTTCTCCATATTAAACCGGTTGTGAATAAATCAATTAGAACAATTCTAATCTTATTTAAATAAATAAATTAAACTAATAATTTATTTAAATAAATAATATTTATTCTACAATAGGGATAAGCCTCCCTAGCGATCAACGACTTTCCAGATAATATAGATTTCAACATTAATCATAAAAGAACCTTTGAGTAAATAGTTACCGTACAATTCAATCCTTCCACCATACAATGTCCCAATTAAATATAAGACATGGAATTACTGTCAAGTCTTATTTTATTTAATTATATGTATTTCGACTCTTAAATGCACAACTCCAAATAATGCAAATTAGAAACTCCTTTCTAATTTCATTCTGCCTTGGCCAAGGACTACTGGATTGTCATTTATCGAATCACATAGGACATTTCTCTTCTTTTACTAGAAGTGGTAGATTCTTTATTGATCATACATTATCTCCATGTACAACTTATTATACCCAAACATACCCTTTGATATACCCTAAGGGTCTTAAGGAATAAGTCAAAGTATAACTCATCATACACAAGATACTATGATGATCTCAAGTCTAAGGATCACTTGTACTACTATCACTACATGAATTCCTATTGACAGGCAAGTAAAACTCTATTAGGTATTCCTTAGCGAGCCACGTTCAATGAACTTATTCTCTAATAAGCACCTACATACTTGCTTTAGTGTCTCCACACAAACGATCATGAGATCAATCATCCTCATCCAATGAGCAAGCAACGTATGTACCAATCTATCCGGATTCACTAATCCCCAATTTAGTAATCCAACAATTGGGAACTATTTTAGTTTTAAGCTTTCTAAGAATTTAGATATCATTAGAATGATCATCATCATTATTCTAAAAGCATTGCTTAAAACTATGGGTTTATCACATATTATAAAACAGCAACATGTAGATAATTAAAAGCCTTTAATAAATTAATACTTTTTATTAATAAATGAATAAGATTGTTACAAAGTATATGCTTTATCATCAAATATGATTGGCTTGTGTGCATATTACTTTCATTGGGATGCACGGAGGAACAGAAGGTTCCATTCGCCACCTCTATGTTTCGTAATGAGGCAGATTACTAGTGAGAATCTGTGAAGCGTAACCATCCAGCCGCACTCAGCATGTCTTGGGAGATGTTTCAGAAACTGTTCAATGACAAGTACTTTCCTGAAAGTATTCGTCATATGAAGGAAGTGGAGTTTATTAGGTTGGAGCAAAACAACATGACGGTGCCCCAGTATGAGGCGAAGTTTGCAGAGTTATCCAGGTTCGCACCTCATTTGGTGGAGAATGAGAAACGTATGACGCGGATGTTTTTGAGAGGTTTGAAACCCGGCATACGTCAATATCTCATTTCTCATAAATTTTCTCTCTATTCAGATGTTGTCAACATGGCTCAATTATTAGAGCGAGATAACGAGTACGTTCAACCGAGGGACCACAACCAAGATCATACCGGTGACAACAGTCATCAAAACAATGATAACCAGCGGAGAAGGAAAAATACAGACAAGAATGGTAACCACTCTTGTGGTAATCATGGCCATAAAAATAGGAGAAGCGAGTTGGGGGGAGATTTTAAAAAGAGAATATTCAATAATGACAATGCAAAGACGTCAGCACCAGCAACAACTGGTTCTAAGGGAAGAGAACGACCACCGATCGTATGCTATAAATGCGGAAAAGAGGGACATATCAGTCCAAATTGCCCACAATTATAATTGTGGAAGTGAAGGACATATCGCTCGAGATTGTACAATAGCGAAACCAAGTCCAGCGGGATGGTGACTCAAAAGGTTGTCCCAAAAAAGTCAAAGTCAACGGTTCTTGGAAGAGCGTTTGTCGTGACTGGTCAAAATGCGAGGAACCCAAACGAGGTAATCACGGGTAAGCTAATCATAAATTCTTGCGAAGTTTATACCTTACTAGATACCGGTGCTACCCATTCATTTATCTCTACTTCTTGTGCTCAACATTTAAACTTAACTCCAGAGAAATTAGACTTTGACCTATCTATGGAGACTCCGTTAGGAGACACTTTTATTACATTTGTAGGGTTTCGACACCTTTACGCAATCCAATCAGAACCGCGCCTCTATGGTATCCACACGAACGTCGCACGAACCATCGAACGATTCTGCAATAAAGGGACTACGGTACTAGCCACCAAAGGAACAGGATTTTGGAACTATTTTCTCTCTAGTCTCTCTCTAAGAGCGGCTAGGGTTTTTCAAAAATGTTGTAACCCTAAGTTGCTACTATATATCATAAATATAGTAGTTAAAAGGAATTAATCAAATCAAAACCTAATTTCATAAAATCTGAATATATATATATATATATATATATCTTAATTAAGTCTTATTTAATTAATATACATATATACAAATTATCCTTTTAATTTAAATTCATGATTTAAATACTATTAATTATATTAATATATTTATATCCTTAAAATTTAAATTTATTCCCTTTTAAATTACGTTCTATGTGTGTGACCCTATAGGTTATTATTACGTTGACAATAATTTTATAATCATATTATAAAAATTATAAACAGTGAGCGACATCTAGTAATGCATCACTGCTACCCAAATAATAATAAGATCAATGATTCGATGCAACCTTTTCGTGACCAATGTTTAAATGTAATTTAATCCTTTTAACCTTAATATCCTAGATTAAACTTGAGTCATGAAATGTGTCATACTCTTCATAATTTAATCTGAGTTTTCTTGATCAATTAGTAGACTATATAAAACAAATCACTATTTGAGCATGGCCATGCATTTCATAGTCCTACTCGATCAAGAGGCCTATGGATATCACCCCTAATATATAGGAGGGTTAAATTTCATCTAGATCACTCATATTCCTCACACGATTCATGATGTAACCAATACTCATCTTTATAGTCCACCCTATTAAAGGTGACATTTGATGATATCAAAGTACATAAATTCCTGTGTAGTAATATAGTGATTTCAGGTCGGAGGACCATTACATCATTGTCACTATGAGAATCGCTAATGACACTTTGCATAATGTTCCACGTAGAATTCTTATGGTGGGTCTGTCCAGTACATCGTTCTCTAACATGTACCTATGCATTGACTTAATATCTCATATATTTATGACCAATGAGATTTGGTCATCAGTTAATCCACATACTAGTCTCAATGCATCATTGTTGTCCCATCAACAATGATACTCGACTAGGGACATTTAAGAACAATGATATTAGTTGTAATTATATAATCTCATGTTCAAGTCACATACTTAAAACTATATAATTTGTATCACTATTCTAAGGAATTTTATTATGTTAACATTTATATAACGCAGTAAATAAAACCATAATAAAATCATTCATTTGTTCAATCAAATATAATATCAAAATGTTAAGCAATTATATCAAATAATTGGCCTCTAGGGCATAAACTCTAACAACTTCCACTGTTTATAAATCTTGTTTGATCCAAGTTGGCACCATCACATTACCTGTTGACCTTATCTCTTTAAAGATACTTGCTTTTGATGTGATTTTAGGGATTGATTGGTTAACTACTCATCATGCCAAAATTGATTATTTTCAAAAGGTTGTTAGTTTTCATATTCCTAACCAACCCGTTGTACGAATAAAAGCAACTAAACCACTAAAATCAATCACTGTCATATCAAGTCATAAAGCTATTCGTTTATTGAAAAACGGATGTCAAGCTTTCTTAGCCCATGTTATGGATTTGAATAAAGACACGTCAGATTTGAATAATATTCTTGTTGTTAGTAAATTTCCTTACGTATTTCCTGAAGAACTTCCCAGTCTACCCCCAGAACGTGAAGTTGAATTCTTTATTGATCTTGAACCTGGTACAAAGCCCATTTCTAAAACCTCATATCAAATGGCTCCTATTGAACTTCAGGAGTTAAAGGTCCAACTACAGGAGTTGTTGGACATCAGTTTCATTCGTCCAAGAACATTTCCTTGGGGTGCTCCTATTTTATTTGTAAAGAAGAAAGACGGGAGTATGCGACATTGTATTGACTATCTAGAATTGAACCATGTCACCATCAAGAATAGGTATCCATTACCTCGTATTGATGACATGTTTGACCAGTTGCAAGGAGCACAATTCTTTTTAAATATCGATCTTCGTTCTGGACATCATCAGCTGAAGATTAGAACTGAGGATATTCCAAAGTCTGCCTTCAGAACTCGGTACGGGCATTATGAATTCTTAGTCATGTCTTTTGGAATGACTAATGCTCCTACGACTTTCATGGATATGATGTACCGGATATTCAAAGAATATTTGGATCAGTTCGTTGTTGCCTTTATTGATTACATCCTCATATATTCCAAAAGCCGTAAAGATCATGAGCACCATTTGAAGCTGGTACTCCAAAGGCTTCGTAAAAATAAGCTATATGCCAAGTTGAAGAAATGCGAGTTCTGGCTTGAGGAAGTAGCATTCCTTGGGCACGTGGTGTCAAAACATGGAGTATTTGTCGACCCGGCGAAGATTGAAGCAATACAAAGTTGGGAGCAACCAAAGTCGGTGACCGAAGTACGTAGCTTTCTGGGCCTAGTTGGTTATTATCGGAGATTTGTGGAAGGATTTTCTCAAATCGTTACCCCGTTAACTCAACTGACTCGGAAGGATACAAAATTCGTATGGAGCGAGGAATGCGAGAAGAGTTTTCAAGAGCTTAAGAGGAGACTCATTTCGGCACCTGTTCTGAAAATACCATCTGGTTCGGATGGATTTGTTATCTACAGCGATGCTTCGGGCAAAGGGTTAGGATGTGTTCTCATGCCACATGGGAAAGTCATAGCTTATGCCTCGCGACAACTTAAAGAATATGAGAGGAATTATCCTACTCATGATCTAGAGTTGGCAGCAGTTGTTTTCGCGCTAAAGATCTAGAAACACTATCTATATGGAGAGAAAGTGGAGATATATTCAGACCATAAAAGCCTCAAATATTTCTTCACCCAAAAGGAACTCAACATGCGACAACGACGTTGGCTCAAGCTGTTAAAAGATTATGACCACACCATTCAATACCATCCTGGAAAAGCAAACGTGGTAACTGACGCGTTGAGTAGAAGATCATATGCAGGAACGAGTGCGATGATTTCAAGTATACGCATAGAACCAACTTTAATCGATAAAGTTAAAGTTGTTCAAGCCACCGACCTGGAGCTGACGCGTATAAAGAAGAAAGTATAAGAAGGTGCTAGTCCACTCTTCGAGTCCACTCCAGATTTTGTGTTCCTAACGATTCTGATTTGAAATACAAGATCATGACGGAGGCACATAATACACTGTTTGCAATCTATCTTGGAAGTACCAAAATGTATCGTGATCTTTGACATACATTTTCATGGAACAATATGAAGAGAGAGATTGCAAAGTTTATCTTGGGGTGTTTAACTTGTCAACGTGTAAAGGCGGAGCATCAAGTACCTAAGGGTCTGTTGCAACCACTTGAGATTCCGAAATGGAAGTGGGAACACATTACCATGGATTTCGTTACGGGTCTTCCCATAATTTCTCAAGGTATAAATGATATTTGGGTTATTGTTGATAGATTAACTAAGTCTGCTCATTTTTTGCCGATACGGGAGACTTATTCCCTTGAACGTCTTGCTCATATTTATGTAAATGAGATTGTAAGATTGCATGGCATGCCAGTATCCATAGTTTCAAATCGTGACCCAAGATTCACTTCACAATTTTGGGTTAGTTTGCAAAAAGCTATGGGCACGGATTTACGATTCAGTTCGGCATACCATCCTCAAACGGACAAACAATCAAAGAGGATTATTCAAACTCTTGAAGATCTATTTCAGATCATGCCAAACAACTATCCATCTATGCACTACGGGCCAAAAAGGACTTTTACCGCATCATTTGTCTGTAACATTTCAGGTCATGACTATACCGATACACAATTCCTTATCATAATCATACCAATCAACAGTTCATCTATGCACTACGGGCCAAAGATGACTTTCATCACAATATAAGCATGAGGATGATGACAATGATATAAGAATTCAATCAAGTGAGATAAATGATAAAATTTTAAAGATTTATC
This sequence comes from Panax japonicus, assembly GCA_020205505.1. NCBI lineage: Eukaryota > Viridiplantae > Streptophyta > Magnoliopsida > Apiales > Araliaceae > Panax > Panax japonicus. The sequence goes on from CM035099.1 coordinate 5,294,306, forward strand.
ATTCAATTTATCCAAAGTTTAAGAATATCAAAATTGTCAACATGATAATTAATTGTGGAGTAAAATTCAAGAATGATATTCATGTATCAAAAATAATTTGGACAGAAAAGAAACCAATTTTGTCGTGAATAGTACTTCATGAATAGTAACATATGAATAGTACTTCATGAATAGTACCTCGTGAATATTATCCAATTAAATAGTACCCGTGAATAGTACCCCAAAATAAAAATATTAAAATTTAATAAGAAAGTTCATATCAATATTCCAATGAAACGATACTAGATAAAGCGCAAAATTCAAGGATATTTTACTATTTTTAGGGATTATAGAAGCAATACTTATCAAAATAAGTGTAGAGTTAGGAATATGAAACGAAATAATATTACTTACATATTATAGAGTATGGAAGAAAATAATATTTTTTACGAATATTAAACAAAAATAATACCCCTTACGAATATTGCACGAAAATAATATTCCTTACGAATATTGAACGAAGATAATATCCCTTACGAATATTAAACGAAAATAATATTCCTTACGAATATTAAACAAAAATAATATTCCTTACGAATATTAAACGAAAATAATATTCCTTACAAATACGAAAAATAATATCTCTTACGAATATAAAATAAATAATATACTTTACCTTAGTAGGAGAGTAAATCTGATTGGTATAGTGGAGATATTTTTGAAAAAAACTTACACTATTTGCTACACTCAAAGTATCCTTATACTATAAAGAAATACACACGATATTATAGAAGAATAATGCTCTAATTCTAGTGTAATTTTTATTTCTTAACTAAGCATCCTATTTATAAGAGAATGGCAGAGCACTGTTTGAATATAATCACAGGTGAACATAATCAAATTCACGAACGAATTCAGTTGATTTTTCTGATTTTTACTATTCATTAATGTGCAATAAAATAGTCTAATAAAATTAAAACTTTATATTAAATATAATATATTCTATTTATAATCTAATAAAATGAATAACTTTATGTATAATATAAAAAGTATTCTGTTTTATGTAAAAAGTTTTTTGTTTTATATAAAAATTTTTCTGTTTTATTACTATTATAATAATAATAATAAAACAAAACTGAGATAACTTTCTACCGACGATTTTGAAAAATGAGTAAGTGAGGGTCCATGTAATAAGCCAATTTTATAACAAATATTTCATGACAAACCCCTTTATTTATATCAAAAATTGAATAAATATTAATCACAAATCACTTATCTTCAATAAACAAATTTTTAATATTTCAACGATTATTCATTATTAATATTATAACTCACAATATTAACAACCAGATCATTCCCATGAAAGAGGAGGCTTTCCGATAAGGACTTCTCCTTACTGGCGTTCAATTAAATAACCTAACCCCTTTCCTCGACATAACTTTTTAGACATTGTCAATAATGCAAATAATAACATAAATTATTGTGTCGTCTCAATTATTGATTTAATAATATAAATATTGTGCAGATGATACTGTGACAATAATTGAATCAATTATATGAGATACTATGCAACAACTACTGTGACAATAATTGAATAAAACTGAGTGACTTCTTACGTAAGCATCAATAATTAGAGATATTGTACAATATCGTATGCTACTGTGCAACCACGCGTATTACTGTACTTTTATCACCGGGTATTTTAACAGTTTAACGGTAAAAGCCTTGCCGTTATTTTTATTAAAAATATTATTTCTGTTGCTTTCTATACTCGACAGTTATTCCGTTGTGGGGTCCACCAATGATTGTGCCATCGTACGGATATTCCCGACAAAAAAGAATATTCCTCGACTAAACGAATATTTTATAACAACTTACTTACTTTGTAAAATTTGCATATATCACCCATAACTATTATATCAAATCACATATTTATTATTCAAAATAATATTTAGAGAAAATTAAATATTTATTCATAAAATGTTGGGGTCTTACAGTCGGTGAGATCACACAGGAGCCATCGTCGAGAAGAAATCAGTTTGAGGATCGATACATTTGATGCGATTTCCTCCTGAAACGGTCTTATTAGTTCGGATTTGAATAAAATTTAGGATCATAGAGACTGATGATGGAGCTGGCTACAACGTTGCCATGGAGGTACTGTAAAGGAGGAGGTTTTTGGAGTAAACGACCGTCGTTGTTCAGTTTATTAACAAAAAATATAGTATTCTCACTCAGATATTACAAAGGAATGATACCGTCGTTCTTCTGTCGTAAAGGCGAATAATTTATGGTATCAGAGTTTAAAGTGAGGTACGGAGGCGGTGGGGGATCTTCCCGGTGCAACAAGTCGTTTGCGAGCCCAATGTTCATGAGGACGTCGACTGGAAATCGAGCTACGCCCACAAAATTTTTGTCATCAAGCTGGCTGAGGAGTGGAGATCCCGAGGTATTTCTATCACCAGAGAGGTTTAACACACGGTGAGCATGACACGATGGTAACATTAATTGGATGAAATTATGAGCATCGATCGAATATGGGGTGAGTTAGGGATGAGGGAGGAGTGGGGTGCAGGGGTATTAATGGAGGCAGGGGAGTATATGAGTATTTAATGTGGTTTTAGCTCACCATTCTGAATGTGAGAGAGAATTTAGATGAGGATGCATTAATTGATGGTAGAAAGAAGTTAAAGAAAGAGGTAAAAACATATAGAGAAGAGAATCCTCCCATGTGACGCCCCCAAAATAGGTATACATCATCCATTTTGAGTCGCCAAATACATGGTATAAAATTCAAATACAACTTAATTATACAACAGTCGTGTAAAATACGACAAAACATATGCTGTGATTTTTAATACAAATATTGTCACCTAGACAATATCCACACTCAATTGAGTTATCATTACATTTATTATCACACTATTTAACTGAATAGTGAGGACTACTAATGCTATTATCTGGACCGTCACTCTGTTTCCCGACTAGTCCCTGCTACGTTCTTATTTCTTGAAGAGAACAATGAAAGTAAAAGGGTGAGCTCAACTAGCCCAGTAAGAAATATTATGACTAAGATAATACATAATAAATTATCGTTAGCCTTCAACAGTGTTAAACTGATACAATATAACAAACATCAAGTTTAATTGCAGCGGAACAAGCAATCCATTAAAAGAGTCAAGTAGAGAATAAAATCAACTATCTTTTATGATTTAAAAGGTTTTTCATCACTTTTATCGATGGGACTCAGCTTAATAAATAATCCACATCATCCCTGTACTACGGCCAAGGATATTCATTAGTATCACAACCACAAATTATCCATGCAGTTCGGGCCAAAGATATTCGTGTATTCATCAATGGTCATAATCATGCCAACAACTGTCCATCAATGCACTACGGGCCAACGAGGACTTTTACTACATCATTTGTAACATTATGGTCATGATTATACCAAATAATCCCTGGTCATAATCATACCAAGTCCATCTATGCACTACAGGCCACAAATGACTTTCAACATAATATAAACATGAGGATGATTACAATGATATAAGAATTCAATAAAAACAAGTTCACGAATTATTTTATCCAGGATAATAACGTCCAAATTGTCAACATGATACTTTTTTGTGGAGTAAAATTTAAAAATGCTCAGAAGAATATTTTCATGAAAAGATACTGGATGAAACGCAAATATCAAGATATTTCACTAATTTCATAAAGTATAAAAGCCAAAACTTTAACCAACTGAGTATAATAAAGAATGGAATAACAAAAGAAATCACCAGGCATGCGATAGACCGCACAAGCATGTTATTCCAACAGAATAATAAATAATGGAACCAAGTCATGCGTAAACACACAGACAGGATATTCTAACAGAATAATAAATAACGGAACCATGTCATGCGTAAACGTACAGACAGGATATTCCAACAGAATAATAAACAACAGAACTAGGTCATGCATAAACGCACAAACAGGATGTTCCAACAGAATAATAAACAACGGAACCAGGTCATGCGTAAACGCACAAACAGGATGTTCCAACAGAATAATAAATAATGGAACCAGGTCATGCGTAACGCACAAACATGATGTTCCAACAGAATAATAAAGAATGTAATAACAGAAGAATTTCACCATGTATGTGGTACTTCGCATAAATAGGTTATTCCAACATAATAATAAAGAATGGAATAACAGAAGAATTTTATCAAGTATGCGGTACTTCGCATAGACAAGTTATTTCAACATAATAACAAAGAATGGAATAACAGAAGTTCTCTTCATAAAGACGAAAGAAAGAAATAATACCCCTTACCGTAAAAGAAGAGTATTCCGACTGGTAGGGCGATGATATGCTTGAAGAAAACTTGCACTACACTTAAAGCTTCTTAAAACTTTAAAGAAATACGCTCAAGATTATAGAAGAATTCTCTGAACTTCTGGTGTGGTTTTCAATTCTAACTAAGCATCCTATTTATAGGAAAATAGAAAGGATACTATGCTGCACTATGCAATAAAATATAATATATTTTATCTATAATCAAATAAAACAAAATTTTACAAAAAAGTATTATGTTTTATATAAAAAGAGTTTACTATACAAACACTATGCATACACTATACAAACACTATGCATAATAAAATATAATATATTTTAATTGTTGTCTAATAAAACAAATAACTTTATAAAAGTATTCTATTTTATATAAAAAGATTTTACTATGCAAAATACTATGCATAATAGAATATAATATATTCTAATTATTATCTAATAAAACAAATAACTTTATAAAAGTATTCTATTTTATATAAAAAACTTTTCTGTTTTATTACATTAATAATACTAATAAAATAAAATTTATCATCATTATTATAATTCACAATATTAATCGACCAGGTCATTTTCAGGAAAGAAGGGGCTTTCCAATAAGGATTTTTTCCTATTGATGCGCAATTAAGTGACCAAACCTCTCCTTGGCAGAACTTCTAGACGTCGTTAATATTGCAAATAATAATATTAATAACTTTGTCATCTCAATTATTGATTTAATAATATATAAAATTAGACAATAATTAAATCAAATAACGTGAGATACTATGCAACAATTACTGAAGCAATAATTGAATAAAACTGAGTGACTTCTCACGTAAGCATCAATAATCAATACCGTGTGCTACTATGTAACCACGCGTATTACTGTACTTTTACTACCGAGTAGTTCAACAGTTTTAACTGTAAAACTTTCGCTGTTATTTTCATAAAAAATATTTTTGTAATTTTCTCAATCCGATAATAATTCTGTTGTGGGGTCCACCAATGATTGTGCCGTCGTACGAATATTCCTTGTTAAAACGAACATTCCCCGACCAATCGAATATTATATAACAACTTGCGTACTTTAGAAAATTTATAAATATGACCCATAACTATAACATTATATCAAATTCATTCCATAATATTTAAAAATAATATTTATAGAAAAATTATCTTTATTCAAAAGTTGGAGTCTTACATCCCAATTGACTTGGATTCCTAGTTAATATTGGTGTGAATTTGATTTTGGGATAGGGATTGAGTTTAGGGTTAGGGTTATTGATAGAGAAGATGCACAATGACTTGGAGGTTGGAGTATATTTTAATATATTTTTATATTTTAAACATGTTTTACTAAAATTACTCTTTAAAAATTTGGATTACACGCACAACGATCAATTTTAACTGATTAATTGTATGAAGGGTGCATTTTGTTCAAGTAAAAAAAGTTTAGGGTGCACTTAAATACGTTTTAAATATTAGGATGTAAACCTCAACAATGCTACAAACTTTGGGCTTCAAATTGTCTGTTAGTCAACAATATTTGGGTAAGTTTCAACCTCTGAAGAAGATAAAAAGATAACATCAGTAAATATAATATATGTTGAGAACATATATTATTATAATTCAATTTTTAAAAATAAATTCAATATATAATATTCTTTAGTCCATTAAATTACACCTTCATATACTATATTCTCATTCGTATTTATTTTCTTTAAATCTCTTTTTATTAATTTATGTTATATAATCCTCCTCCGTTAATTAATCTTCTCATATTATCTTTTTTATATCTCAAATTAAATTAAATGACTCAAATTTTTAAAATAATTTTTTTCATTATTTTTAATAGTTGATGAAAATTGAATCCATGGACATTTTATTTATTTTTTTAAAAATAAATTATAAATTTATATAATTTATAATAATTTTGAGTATTAATTAAAATTAAATAAATTTTATTGATTTTAAAAGTTTATTAACTAATTTTAAAAGATATTATTTTTATGAAACAAATAGTCTAGGGATCAACAAAAAATGAGGAAGAAATGCAAATACAAATGAAAATGTTAAAATTACATAAAAATAGAACTAGAAAAAAAAGAGAAAAAACAGAATGCAAAAATGAACGTATTAAAAAGATTTAAATTAACTTGAAAATAGATAGGCCTAAATTCTTAAATAGGCTAAGGTTTTGCTATCCTTTTTCTTCTCCTCCGTCTTGCTACACAGTACTCTCACGCCTATCAACCATGGCGGTACTCTCTCTCTCCTTTGTAACCTCAATTCTTAAACCCCATAAACCTCACCTCACTTTCCTTTTCACTACAAGACCAAACCCCATCTTTCTCCACCAGCCCATACGGCGCCGATTCACAAAAACTACAGTCTCTGCAGTCACCACTTCTGCAACTACTCAGCATTCTTCCACAGAGCCCTCCAAAAAAGTCTCTGTCCCAACTTTTCAACAAGCAATTCAGCGCCTACAGGTTTTTTACGCCACTCCATTTTCGTATTCATTGTTCATTATTGCCTGTTCAGTTGTCAAGAAAAAATAGGAAAGTGTTTGATAAAATGAAGTTCTAGTTTTTGGTAGTTAAAAAGAAAATACATTTTGGTGAACTGGGTTTTGTATTCTTGGGTTAATTTATAAAAAGCATTAGTCTTTAGTATTCCTGTTGTCATTTTATTGGAATCAAGTAGATATTAGGGGCAATGGACGAGGACAGGGATCCTCAAGAAGTGTTGGATAAGATGGGAAATGATGTTAGGGTGCAGGTCAAGTCTATTTCTATTGAGAGTGGTTCTAAGAAGAAAAAGTGGAGTAAAGAGTTGCATCAGCTTCACTCATCAGTGACCTATGGGGCGGTCTTATAAAATATTCCGTATGAAGATTGTAAGTTGGAGCGTGAGAAGTCTAGGACTCAAGGTAATAGGCATAAATGGAGGTTGATTAGGGATTTAATTTCTAAGGCTGCCCCTGATGTTGTCTTTCTTCAAAAGTCTAAATTGGAGCTGGTTACCGGTTCGATGATTTGGAATATTTGGGATTTGAGGTTTAAAGATTGGGTTTTTCTTCCATCTTGTGGGGCTTCTGGAGGTATTATTGTCATTTGGGATACTTGGTGTGCGACTCTTCTTGAGTCTGTTTTGGCACTTATTTAGTTTGTTCATTTAGAAGTTAGAGGGCATGGGCGTTGGTGGTTTTCTTTGGTGTATGGACCTAATCGGCCTAGGGATAGATGTGCTTTATGGGAGGAGTTTTATGATCTTTGTGGGCTTTGTTCTCCTTGGTGTATTGGTGTAAATTTTAATGTTATTAGGGTTTCTTCTAAAAAATTTGGCGGGTCAAGAACTACTACGAGTATGAGGGGGTTTGATAAATTTATTAGATATTGCAATTTAAGAGATATTGCTCTTTCGATGCCCAATTCACTTGGTCAGTTTCTGACGAACAAAGGCGACTCATATTTACCGTTTTTTGTTTAGTAATGATGTGTTTCCTGAGTTGGGGCAAGAAGTTCTTTTGCAAGTAGTTTCTGATCATTTTTCTGTTGTCTTAGAATCTAGCCCTCTTAATGGGGCCCCACTCCTTTTCTTTTTGAGAATATGTGGATTTCTCATCCCAATTTCTCCAAGTTGATTAAGCAATGGTGGAGTGAAAGTGGTTGTGGGTTGGTGAGGTTTTGTTTTTATGAAAAAGTTTGGGTATGTTAAATGTAAGTTAAAAGAGTAGAATAAGGTGGTGTTTGACAATGTGAGATATAGGAAGAAATCAATTTTAAAAGAGATAGAAGAGATTGATAGGATCGAGAAAAGTAGTGATATTTCAGAGGATTTGATTGGTAGACGAGCTTAGATGTGTAATGAGTTTGAGGAGGTAACTTTGCGTGAGGAAGCTAGTTGGAGGTAGAAAGCTAGGTTTACTTGGGTGAGGGACGGAGTTTGTAATTAAAGATTGTTTCACGATGTTGCAAGTGGTAGAAATTGTAGAAATTTTATATTTTTATTAGGGAGTTAGAGCTTGAATCGGGTGAGATGGTGAGAAATTCTAATTTGATTGCTAATAGAATTACTGATTTTTATAGGAAACTCTTTGAGGAGGAGGTTGAGGAAAGACCTATAGTAGAAGGTTTAGATTGGTGTCCTATTTTGATAGAAAAGAGTTTTTGGTTGGAAGAACTGTTTACGGAAGAGGATATCAAGAGGGCTGTTTTTGAAATGGATAGAGAGGAAGCTTTTGGTCCTGATGGGTTAACAATGGCTTACTATCATATAAATTGGGATGTGGTAAAAGATGATCTCGTTAGAGTTTTTCAGGAGTTCTTTGCAACAAGTATTATTGGGAAAAATATTAATTCTATCTTCATTATCCTAATGCCTAAGAAGGATCGATATGTTAAGATGACATATTTTAGGCCCATTACTCGTGACTAGTGTGTATAAAATTCTTACTAAAGTTCTCTCTAAGAGATTGGGTAATGTTGTTGGGTGTACAATTTTGAGTTCATAGAGTGCTTTCGTGGGTGGGGGACATTATTGATGTAGCTTTAATAGCTAATGAAGTTGTGGAGGATGTACATAGGAGAGGGAGAAAGGGTCTCATGCTTAAACTGGATTTTGATAAAGCTTATGATAGGGTTAGTTGGGGCATCTTGGATAAGGTGTTGGAGAAGAAAGGTTTTGAAGTTAGGTGGCACTCTTAGATGAAAGTATTTTGTCTCCTCATTTTTTTGTGATTGTGATTGGGGAATCCATGTCTTGGTTTAAGTCTTTCCGAGGTTTGAGGCAGGAAGACCCTTTCTCACCTCTCTTGTTTACTTTAGTTTTTGATGTTTTGAGCAGGACGCTCAACCGGGGAGAGGAGTGTGGTATCCTCATAAGTTGGGCATGAGGAGGTGAGGGTTTCTAACCTCCAATTTGTTAATGATACTATTCTCTTTTTTTTAGGAGGCTCCAAGGTTTTAAAAATGTGTTCCTATTTTTCAAGTTTTGAGGCTATTTCTGGTAGGAGGGTTAATTTGTCTAAATGAAGTGTAGCTGAGATAAACATAGATATGGGGGATATATTAGTGTATTCGTCTCTGTCTGGTTAGTTGTAGAATCAAAAAATTTTTGCTTACATACCTTGGGGTTCCGCTTAGTGGGAATCCTAGGTCGGTCTCGTTTTAGGATCCCGTGTAACACCCCGAACCCGCTACAGGCCCAAAGTGCTACACGCCGCAAGCCTAAAGGTCCGCGACACAACAATATCAAAAGCATGCAACCCAAACAATAACAACTCAACAGTAATCCTAAATTAAAACCCAACAATAACCATCTTTCAAAACCAATTCAAATGAATAACAACTAAATACCAAATTCGTAAAATGGAGACGCAACTCCCCCAAACTAAGAGTTTTATCACAAATTCAATGCCAAAAAGAAATAAACATCTTAAACTAAACTCCAACTATCCAAAGCGTATCAAACAAGTGCTCAGCTATCAACGATGTAACCTGTAAAAATTTATGTAAGGGGGGTGGGCGATAAAGCTTAGCAAGTGACAATCTTTACTATTTAAGTGGATCAAGTATAATTTGTAAAAACACTTTTTTGAAATTACTCTTTGTTCAATAACAATAGTAAATATACTTTCAAACATAAAACAATTAATAACAAAGCGAATTCACATTCCAAAAATGATTTCAATGTATATAATATATTTTTTAATCCACAACCTTAGCCACTAAGGTTACAATAACCTTATAACACGACCCAAAAGTTCGATAATGTTAATGATCACACTCTACTAAGGTATCTGTAAAATGCATGCTCCCTGAAGGGCATCTAAAAGGTGTGTGCCTTAGTAGGTTCTATATTAGCTTCGAAAATAAGCATAAACACTAACGGGTTCTATACATAGTCGGACTGAGAATTTCAAAATTATTTCACAATCTCATCGATATTCAAAACTAACTTATTTCACAGTTCAAAATCATATAATCTCATTTCACAATTCAAAAATAAATACTTGATTCGAAGTTTGAAATAAAAGAACATAACATTTTAATTTAAATGTAAGCATTAAACAAATTTTGAAACAATACATTTAGGCATCCGAGTAATTACTAAGGCATACATAAAAGTAAACGATAATTTTTAAAAAAATACTAGAGAGTTCAGAAAGCCACTTATCTCGATATTGCGAAACACAAAATTAAAAGCGAACAAAATTATACAGTTTATAACAAAAAATCCGGTTCACAATATAATTCAAAATAAATTTCAATTTATTCTCAAATCATTCGCAAAGTCATTTGTCCTTCTTCAATTTTGACAAATCTGTACTTATATATATATATATATATATATATATATATATATATATGCATATGTACACATCATATATTTAATACCAGAGAATCATGTATACTTGTTCATGATGACAAATTCTATATTTTATTATTAAAAGATAAAAACATGGCCTTTATTATTAGAGCTATATGGTTGCCGTAGATGACTATACAATTTTAAATCAATCATCAAAATCCTTATATGATATTATACTTGTATTCATACACCCAACTGAGAAAGGCCCTATTAGCAATACTAGTATACAAGAAAGGGAAATTATTTAAAAAATAATGAAGACAAACATGCTATTATTTTTGTTTCTTCCATAATTAATCTCTTTCACAACCTCAGAATAATTCTTTTCTCCCCCTCGGTTACACCAAGCCCGCTACACTGTTTTATACAGTAAGTAGCAGTCCCATTATATATATTTAATTCTTATGCAACATAGGTTACCAAGTAAAAGAGGTCTTTTAAAATTAAAAGATTGTTACAACTTAAATGACTTATCCTTATAGGTTTAAGATATGTACTAATAATTACTAATTACTTTTCTATTATTTAATTCTATATTTATTTTTGTTTAAATATATTATTACTTTTCAAAAAAAATAAAATCTGGATATTACATTCTACCCACTTTAAAAAAATTTAGTCCTCCAAATTCCCAAATCACAATTCTAATGAAAATAAAAATAGCACACGATCAAGAAACTTATTATCTAATTACTAGACACAATTGATAAAAGAGTTTTATACCTTAATTCAGTTTGCTTGAAAGCTGAAACACACGCCAAGGTTATTTTCCTTTCAGTGGAGGGTTCTTGGGGCATTGCGCAATCCTATGGCCAAACTCTCCACAATGAAAATATGCTCCCGTATTCTAGCGGCATTCCTTATCTGGGTGGTTGTAATCACACCTCAAACACTTCAACTTGTTCTCTTGATTCCATTGATTTCCTCTAAATTTAGTGGTCTGCCTATTCAACTTTTTCGCGGGTCCCCCATTGTTCGACTCTCCTGATGGCTCTTCCTTCTTGTTGTTCTTCCTTTCTCCATCTATGCTAAGCCCTTCTCAATTACTAACGCCTTATTGAGCACCGCATCATATGTGGGCAGCTCAAAAGACGTCACACCATATCTTTTTGTCAGCCTGCAATCCATCCTCCAACCTGCGTGCTTGTCGTCTCATTTGCCACTAAGGTCGGTGCATACTTGGCGAGCTTCGTGAATTCGGTTTTATATTGAGTAAATGTCTTACTCCCTTGTTCGAGCATGATAAATTCTCTCTCAATTGTGCCCGGACCATTCTAGAAAAGTAGTTGTTGGTAAATATTTACTTGCAGGATATATATATATGGGGCATGATCTGACAATGTTTGGAACCAACTCATCTACCACCGTTCTATCTATTATGAGTGAAGGGTCCTGATTTAAAAATTCATGAAACTATCCACAAGAAATTATTGATAGTTTAAAGTATCCGCAATTAATTCCCGCGGATAGTTTTTTACCTTAAAGAACCACTTCTTCTCTCCTAAAACAAAATTTTCTTCTTTCTTCAACCAAGTTTCAAAATTCAAATTTTTTTCGTTATAAATCTAAAATTGTCTGTCAATATATCATTGGAAAGGTCTCAAAAAGATCTTCAAAATAAGAGGCATTATTGAATGTTTTGATTTAGTTAATGGCAAAAGTTGCAATCAAAGCTTACACTGGTGTATTTCAAAATTCAAAACTTTAATCTCAATTTTGGTCATTTTAACTAAATAAATATGTGTATGTGTGTGTGTATATATATATATATATATGAGTTATTTCTTTTTCCTCTTATTCAAGGATTTAAGTAGTCTGAAAATTGTCTAGCATGTCTTTGTGGTGAAAATGATGAGTAATGTCTGGAGGAAGTTCTGAGGATGAGATACTGTTCCCCTACCTATAAAAAAAGAAAAAAAGAGTTATTGTTGGATGATCTATCAGTTTGGGTTTTATCCTGTGAAGATTAATATTAGCAGTGGACCTGTAAAGAAGAAGAAAAAAAAAGAAAAAGAAATAAGAACCTGGTCTGCATGGACTTCTTTAATTGTCTTAAAGAAGTTATATCAGAACACACACACACACACACACACTTGCATATGTATGGAATGGAGTAGTGGTTTACATGTATGGTTGAACATACCCCTTGTAAGCATGTCTAATCAATTATGTTTACTACATTATTGCATAAATCTCTTGTTAGTTTTCTTCAGTTAGACATAAAATAATTGTTCAAAATGGGTGAAGTTCCCATACTGCATACTCTGTTATATAAAATGTCGAGGTGCCATTCATTGCAAACAAAAGTAGAATATTAGAAGATCTTTCTAGTCATGGTCTTGTGTCCTGGATTTGGCGTTCACATAGACTTTATACACTTTGGCACACCAACTCCGAATACTTAAAATACATATCACATGAAAAGAAGGTGATGTACACTGACAAAATCCTCTTGCTCCAGGTATTTAGTAACTTATATTTTCAAAAAATTGTAAAGTGGATCTAATTTCTTGTTTTTGTTGCTCTATAGCCTTTTGAGTTGTTTCATACTATTCTGCTGTTCAATAGAACTTCTTAATTCTAGTTTGGTGTTCATTGCCATGGTAGTTTTTCTTCACTTCCACTTCAATACTCCATTAATGCTTCTTTCTCATTCCCAAATGCTGCAGGAGTATTGGGCATCTGTTGGATGTGCAATAATGCAGTGCAGCAACACTGAGGTAATCAATAGTATTAATTTTTGTTCTGTTGTTTCATTATACACGTACCTTTACCTTCATTCTTCTGATATGTTGTTGCACTCTGACCTTAATACTGTTATCTTACTGTAATTTCTCTTATCCCTTTTGTTGTTACTGACTTATTTCTTGAAACTATAGTCAAATCTGTCCTGAAGTCTATGGGTTGGTTGTGTTTTATTGAGTAAGTTACATGTGATTGGCAATATTGCTATCAATGCTAGATGACTAAATGCTTGAAAACAAGCTTCAGTATACTGGTCTAGTGTTATACATAATTATGCATATTTCCCCTCAATAAATTTGTATGTGTGAACAAGCACTATATGGGAATGCTTCTATACTTCCATCTAAGTATTCAATTTTCATTGTTCTTGTTAGACATTGAACTTTTTTCACATTTTATGGTCCATCTAGCTTCCACTCTTTTCTGAGTTATAATTCTTACTCTTTGGCAGGTTGGAGCTGGAACAATGAATCCTCTGACATTTTTAAGGGTTCTTGGACCAGAACCATGGAATGTTGCGTAAGTATGCTTTCAAAATTGTAAATCTTTATGCATTGAAATTAATGGGCACACATGTCTGCCCCTTGCACCTACAAGAATCCCTAGTGGAAAAACCGAAGGTGATATCAGATAGATTTAATCTAAGAAACTCATTACACCTACACCCTGGTTGTTGCGAGCTATGGGAAAGGGTTCCGGAGAAAAATTACTTGCTGAAGCAATTACCATAAGGTTGAACTTGGAAGTTGCTTAATGTAGGTAGAGATGGCATGCTTGGGGAATTATAAGAGCTATTTTGAGGATTTTGTTGTTCTATGTAGATCGGCAAAACTAAGTTTTTTATGGCAAGTTTTACATAATACACCATTGAACTTTTAATTTTTTTAATTACCCCATTAAACTAATTAAAATAGTAAAATTGGACCATTCCGTTACAAAAATTGGATGGACGTTAAATTGCTTCAGTTGGATAAATACTTTATGGTCACTCTACTTCAAGTGAACTTACAAATGAGTCACTAATTTTTTTTTCTTACAGTCAACTCACAAAATTTTAATTTTCTTTCAAATCGTTACAAAAACCGTTAATAATAATAATAATCGGTATTAGTGACTCATTTGTAAGGTCACCTGAAGTAGAGTGTTTATCCAACTGAAGCAATTTAACGTCCATCCAATTTTTGTAACGGAATGGTCCAATTTTACTATTTTAATTAGTTTAATGGGGTAATTAAAAAAATTATAAGTTTAATGGTGTATTATGTAAAACTTGCCAAGTATAGTGGTGAAAAACTTAGTTTTGCCGATTGCTGTCATATATGCCTATTTCTAATCATTGGTTTCTACTTGTGTAATTTTAGATTTGTTGCTACCACTTTTTACAGGAAGTCAAGTTTTCTTCTTAGTAATATGTTGTGAAGCCTAATCTTGTCTTCCTTTTATTTTCTGACTACCACGTGTCCGTGAAGGCTCTTTTTCTTCTCTTTTCCTTATGCTTTCCTCTGATTGATTGGACTTGCTGATGTGTTAGCTTCTGGTGGAAGGTATGTAGAGCCCAGTATCCGACCAGATGATAGTCGTTATGGTGAAAATCCAAATCGGCTTCAAAGACACACTCAATTCCAGGTTAACTTTGGTTTCACGATTAAATGATATAATCATGTTAGATTTATTGATCTTGTTCAGTGCTCTTTATTGTATCTGGAGTTTGTGGCTATGTTTTCTTTGTCTCTCTAATCTTGTTGCATATTCATCTCAGGTTATATTGAAGCCCGATCCTGGAAATTCACAAGACCTGTTTATTAGGAGTTTATCAGCCCTAGGTTAGTGGTTTGACTTTTAATATTATAATAATCTATTACTGCCATAACGACCATAATGATTATTTAGCTGATAGCTTTAGGGTTGCTGATGTCTCATGTGATGATTTCTACTTATCTTGTGCAATTTCATGTCATAATTACTCTTCTAATGTGCGAATTACCTATGTATGTTAGCGCATGTACTAGTATAGGCCATGTGACTATGCACCCATGCCGCCTCCAAACATTATGAGAGATTTAGGTTTGACAAAAAGCTAATAATACCTCTACTAAAACCCGTAAGAAGACATTGTCGAGGTAGATGGACAAGGCAATAGTTAAAGGATATTGAGGTTTCAATCCAGCAATGATATGAGATAATGGCTTATGCATTTATACAACTTTTATTAAGTGAATAATGACGTGATTTCTGTAGTTGATGCCACATTATACTTGTAACATGCTTGCTCTTAGTTACATAAATTGATACGAAGGAATTAGGCATGCATATTTATACTTCATGTCAAACAATACCAAAGGCTCCACGAAAATACTTTATTCACTTGGTATGCAACCCTCGAGAGTATTATAAATTTCGATGACATGATGCATCGACACAAAGTCATTGTTAATTGTCCTAGCTTGTGCAAGTGAGCTGAAGAAACTCTAAATCATTATCACTCTCACTCTTGCACTTACGAACCCAGATTTTTTTTGAGCAAGGGCCTTGATGGTTAACAACTTAACATGAAAACAATTAATAACAAGTTAAATAATTGTCAAAGAGAGGCATTATTATCTACATCAATTCACATACATTTATTAAATAAAAATAAGATAATAACATGTTTAGAAGAACTAACTGCACGACAAAATACTCATAATTTTTGATTTAATTGTTTTTTGTAACTATGTCTGAAATGCATATTAATGCATAAAGAAAAGAATTCGCTCCTCTTGTCTTGTCCCTTCCTACAAAGAGAATTTTTCTAGGAGTATAAAATCTGCCATTTTTTTATTCTATTTAAAATATTACTTGTGTATTCAATATATATTAGATATACAAAATACTTTATGCTTTGGGTAGCTTATGATTTGTGACTGAGAAATAAACAAAGGAAATCTGGTCATTGGATGCATATGTAGTCCAACCTTAGTCACCTTCTTGGATTTGTAATACATATATTGATGCTTACCTTCAGCTATATCACATATCCTTCTTATTGTTAAGCATGATACGTTGATCAGTTCATTATTTAAATTGACCGTGAACTAGGACAAATGGTTTATCATCCTTTTAAGTAAACAATATCAAATATGGATCACTCTGGTCACACTTATATGTGGTTTACTCGGTCAACCTTTTATATTCTTTAAATTTTCATGAAAAGCCTTGAGAATTTGCAGCTTGATGCTTGACAGGTATTGATGTTAATGAACATGACATTCGTTTTGTGGAGGACAACTGGGAGAGCCCGGTAAGATTGTGTTATACTGGTCAATTAGGCTCACAAATAAACACATAAATGTTAGAAACAAAACAAGTTCATATAAATCTTTTGAACATCAGTCAATATGATATGGATTGATTGCAAGCTGTGCAGTTCGTTACCTTGGTTATATTACATTGCACAGGCCATGTATTGAACACAAAATCTGTTATCTTTTCTGTTTATATATAAATTAGTCTAATTGTCTTTGCAAATGCTTCTCCTTTTAACTTAAAATACTAGTAGGTGCTTGGTGCCTGGGGATTGGGCTGGGAGATTTGGATGGATGGCATGGAGATCACACAGTTTACTTACTTCCAGCAGGTTCTTACTTTCACTTGAAGAAAAATGGCTCTTTCATTTATGGATTATGACTTTTTTAAGCCTTAAGCTGGTTGCATTAAGTTAATTTCAGTTGCGTAAGACATGGTGTTCCATGAGCATCCCTCTTATATATTTCCTTCTTATTCCATTTCTTATTTAATTTTTTGTTTTCCAGGCTGGAAGTCTTCAGTTGACGCCAATATCTGTTGAGATAACTTATGGTCTTGAACGTATACTTATGTTACTTCAGGTAATTGTATATCAAAGTTTGTGGCTTACCATCTCTTTTGGTTTCTTTTTACGAGTTTCCCACAAAAATTTCCTAACTGATGTGCAGGGAGTTGATCATTTCAAGAAAATTCAATATGCGGATGGAATTACATACGGAGAGCTTTTCTCAGAAAATGAGTAATAAACTAGTCAATTTACTGATTTTTTTTATAAATAATTTCTTTCCCAACCACGAGGTATTAACTTTTCCTGTTAATTAGTGATGTTAACTTATCTTTCGAAATAGGATGAAAGACTACAATAGTTAGGGGTGGTGAGTACAATAGTTGTAGAAAAGTGGAAATGCCGAGCAAAATGTTTGCCTTGATATATAGAATGTTGGACACAAGTAAAATAATAGAGCCATGGAAAAGCTTAAGCGGGTGGTGTATGAGTATATCACTTACTTGGATGTTCTTTCAGTGTTAAATGAGAGACTAGTAGCGCATGAGTGAGATGAAAAAAGAGTGAACCTGGATATGAATTTTCAGGGGATTGAAATGGATCCAACCCATTTCTCTGCTGGCCATGTTTTTTCCTAATCACCTTGTAGTATGGGGAATCAGGTTCCAAAAGCAACCATCACAACCATTGTGTAAGTAGAGATATTTTTTGAGATATAAAATTATTGAAACCCAATCATAATTCTACCTTAGGGGACAGTCATGCTCTTAGCAAATAAGGTGATCTCTCTTGCCATCATCCACCACAACTATAAATAATCTTTCTACTTGTCACGCTCATCTGAATCTAGGAAATATATTGTAGAGTGATAAAAACTCCAGGGATTGGCTCAATTACATATGTTTCATCTTAGTAAGGCGTCACATATAGAATCTTGTCAAAAAAGACGCACCTGAATTAAAGTAATACAAGAGTTTTGGTGAAAAAGTTAAAAAAGATACTAATTGAGTTTATATTATACATACAGTGTTCTGCTCTGTTTGAAAACCCCTATTTTTTGAGATTTTGTGGTAGAACTGCTTGCTCAACTAATAGTAGTTGCATGTCTTCTGCATATGAAACTTACCTGATGATACATTACTAAGTTGATCTTCTTAACCCCAAGGGGTTGACCTAGTATTCAACGAGGTTTGCTCCCCTCCTTGACTTCTCGAGTTCAAACCTTGGGGTCAATTAGCCTCGGTTGTCGCGTAAGCTGGCCTGAGAATACTCTTACCGTTCAAAAAAAAAAAAGAATTGATCTTCTCCTTTTTTATTTATTTATGTGTATTTCATTTATTAGTGAAACTATGTATCAAGTGGCCAAGCTTTTGTCACGTGTCTTATCATATTTGCTTATTTGGCATGCGAGAGGCATAATTATTTTTTTGACTTTTATGTCTTGTAAATTTCTTAGTCTTTCTTATATACATCTTTTCATATTCACTATTGTTTCACTTATTTTATATCATTTGAATAATTTGAAATGGTCATTTTGTTATGTCCATTTAAATTTTTTATTGATTCTTGTCCTCTTTTTGATGTCCATTTTCGCTTCAGGAAGGAAATGAGCGCATATTATCTTGAATATGCTAGTGTTGATCATATTAAAAAGCACTTTGACTTTTTCGAGGCAGAAGCACATTCTTTGCTTGATTTAGGCCTTGCGATACCTGCGTATGTTTTTTTTTGTCCTTTATACTAATTATTGCATGATAATTAGAAGTGTTTTCTCCATTACTATTTCAATTAACATTTTTCTCTACAACGTGCTAGGTATGATCAGCTTTTAAAGACCTCTCATACTTTCAATATTTTAGACTCTAGAGGATTTGTTGGTGTTACAGAACGAGCTCGTTATTTTGGTCGAATGCGCAGGTGTGGTTACTTTTCTCGCTTGTTAATCAATATACTATTATGCAAGAATTCAAACAGCACCAGATTATTCATCTTTTCTGAAATGAAATGTCTTAGACATGTCCGTGTGCCCTTTGAAAATTTATTTCTTTCACTTCTGTATTTGTTTCTGCATGTTTTCAAGCCCTTATTGTGTATATTTTTCACTTCTAATTTCAAAGGTTAAGATTTCTCAATTCTGTGTACTTGCTTAATTTCTCCTTACAGTTTAGCTCGTCAATGTGCGCTACTGTGGTCTAAAACAAGGGAGTCTCTCGGGCATCCACTTGGTATTATTGCTGAACACAATCATCTTGTTGTTCAGAAAGAGGTTCTCGAGGCTGCAGTGAGAAAGGTGTGCTTAAGGCAATTTTTGTGTTCCTTATATTCCCATTTGTTTTTCTCTGAAATTTGTATTGGTTTTGCAGTTTCTTCTCTTCTTCAATACTTGTAATTTACAATTCTTTATTTTATATATTACTATGATCATTCTTCTTGGCATCCTTGTACAGTTTGGTTGGTATAGCTGAGAAGAAATCTTAACACAATAAACCAATAGAAATGAGTGCTCGAATTTGCTTTCTGACTTTCTTACTCGCTTTTATGATGTGTACAATTGCTTATTCGAATTTAGATCATAAAAGCTCCACATTGTGCACTCTCTCATAGCACAATATCTTTATTATCATGGTCCAGTACACAGATATCAATGTATAGCCTCACCTGCATCTGTTTAAGGCCTGCTCCTCGCCATTGCTTCACCTTGAACATGAATCAAATTGCTAGTCCAAATTTGTGCATTTGTTTAACTACATAAAGTCTGCATTCATCTATTAGGACTTAGGAGGCCTAGGGGATGTACCACCACTGGTAGTTGGGGTTGGGGGTTTGAGATGTTTTGGGTTCTTTGATTATTGTGGTATTGGTTTTGCTCAAAGATGATGTCTGTGGGTTCCGTGGCGGTAAGCAGTGCTTCTTCTTTTACCTAGAAGTTTTTATTTAAAAAAGGACAATGCAAAGTAATATCCATTGTGTTCTTGGGCGGCTTCTTGGTTTTTATAAATGCACTAAACTCATATTTTGTCATTTGTGTTTCCCACCTACTACTTATCAAGAGGTGCTGCTCACTCCCTCAGTTGAACATCATCATATTTCCTACACAATCTACAAGTCTGTACTCATAACAGTCCAACAGTCTTTAACATTACTTTTGGTTTATACTTTTTGTCTCGTTGCCAAAGAGCCATTGAAGTTTTCACCATTGATCATCTTTTCCTAGTGATCCTTGGTAGTTACTCTTTTTGGTCTGCCCTAGCTAGCTGCTCTATTGATCATTCTATTGAATTATGTGGATTTATTTTTCTGGTTGCAGTTAATATTTTCATAATGACGTACGCAAGCAAAGATTTATTGTTGGAATCCAGAAAGAGATCTTGTACCCAGGGGTATTGGAAAAATATGATCTATTTATGATAAAAAAAAAATTCTTCAAGAAGGTGTATTCAAGGGCTTAGCATGACTTGCTAACCTTGAAAGATAAACAATAGTAGTAAAGTAAGAACAAGAAGTTATAATACACATTCCAAAGAGAGAAATCTCCATACCTTTAAAAGCCCTGTTCTTTTCACTTTTCACTTTTCACTTTTCACTTTTCACATAGGGTCCACAACAAACAAAGTTTTATCAGATTATCAGTGTCCATGTTGTCACCCTAGCCTCCTGCCGCCACCAAGTTACCAACTCACCTGCTTTCAAACTGGTTGAGAGACAAATCTTGGCATCACTCAGTGCCCCAAAAGTACCATGCTTAGACCTCAAATGCACACTCTTCTGGTCACCCTACAGTGAAGCAACAAATGGTCAGCACGTTTCCCCGCCTCTTCGCACACAGAGGATTAAGTCACGTGAACTAATATCATATAATTGAATATCATGTATGTAAACAATTTACGATTTGAGAGTTTCTTGTGAGATTTTTTTGTTCCATTACCCATCCTAGGCATCTTGATCTTCTTCCCTGTTGTTGATTCTAATATCAGATAATTGATCTCTTGCTCCCTATTAATTGATTGTGAAACGGGTATATTTTCCTATTTTGGCTGATTGACTTCTGAGTTCTGATAACATGTCTGACCTTGACGATATCCAAAATAAATAATTATGAGATTTTAATGTCTTTTTAAATAGGCTTATATATAGTTTGCGTTATGTCATGCAGGTGCCTATGGAGCCAAGATTGTTTGTTCTTGAAATAGGGACGGAAGAATTGCCACCAAATGATGTAGTTCATGCAAGCCATCAAGTACGTAACTCAATTTGGTATAAGCCCTTGTTTTCCTGATTGACTCTTTTGTTATTTTATTTCAATTGCTTTTAGTTCTCATTTTCTCACACTTCCTTTCCTCCCTTTGTAGTTAATGAATCAATGTATTTGATTTGTAAAGCTGCTACGTAGTGACTGTCACTCTGATATATCATTGGAGGATTCATCTTTTTCTATTTAATTATTGATGATAGATCTAACTGTAATGTTGTGTTGGTCTCATTGCAGCTGAAAGATCTAATTGTTCAGTTACTTGAAAAACAAAGGCTGACCCATGGTGAGGTGCTAGCATTTGCGACACCACGCCGACTTGTGGTATAGAGTCTTCTCTTTACTATTTACTTCTTGTTTTTAGTAATGTAGTCTTATTGATTTGTGTCAAGAGCCATTGTGTGTTTAGACCAATTCCTTGCTAAAATTGGGGTTTCCCCTTTTATCCTCTATCCTTTTATGCTTTCTTGACCTTGTCCTGCATCATCAAGTACATGCAATGTACACAAAATGGCAAGGAGAACAAAAGAAGCCCTTAGCCAACAGACTAAAATCAACTCATACACCATAACTATGTTCCCAAGAAGCACACAAAAAGTAGTTACATCATGCTCCATTACCCATCTCTTCTATAAACCTCCACAAATGATACAAATATTACACAAGATAAACCTAATTTTGCCAAAACACTAATTACTCAAAACAAAAGTCAAACATGGACAATTGATTATATTACCATGGAACTCTTATTGCCTTGTGTTCCTTGTATTATCGTCGTACACAAACTCCATAGTGAACAAAGACCGAAGACGTATCAAGAGAAGATACTTGATCTTTTTAATTCAAAGAGTGAGAGACCTTTTTTAGATGGTTAATATTGACATCAGTCCAATTTCTTTATTTATAAATTTTTTGAGTTTTACTAAATTGATCTCTTTAAAAAGTAAAAAGCTCTAGAACACACACATATACACAACACACACACACAGAGACACGCACACACATATATCTATATATAAATAGTGGACATCAAACAATATTTGGCATTCTGAATAGCAATTTAAATAAGCTTACCCCAATCGTTCCTTATACTAGGTTACTAATAAGAAATAAGATAAATAAGTAACTTGGTTATCTCCCTTTATCCTACAAGCATAAGGATTTCAGAACTCCATACATCTATTAAGGGTTTCTCATCAAGCCAACATCTAGGGAATCAAGGGAATAATATCTTGTTTGTCTAGAGGAAATAAACTCTGTTTCGTTCATTAAATTAAAGTTATGGATTCCAAACAAGGTATACAAAATTTATTATTTTCCGCTTACCTAATTGTTCCACATTCCAAGTAACCATATATGATTTCTCTTTATCCTTCATCGAAGTTTTTTATCAATAGAAAAAAAATGGTTTTTATCAATATAAAAAGGAAAAAAAAATCCCGCAAAGGTTGGGATCATATATTTTGATATTTTTAACCTATTTACTCTTGCAAATGCATAGGTCATTGTATATTAGCATGAAGATGAAAATGAATTATGATGGTGCAAGAGAAAATTGAGACTAATATTTAATGCACTTGTGTAGTTTGTCAATTTCCAGTGAATTGAGTTGCACAAAAATGTCATATTCATAAACTCCCAATATTCTCTTATTTTCTATCACAACTCTCTACTTTTTACCCTGGTTATTGTTTCTTTTGTGCTTTTCTATTTGGTTAATTGTGGTATGCTATCATTGCAGGTTCATGTTGAGGGCTTATGCTCTAAGCAAGCTGAGAATGAGGCTGAGATCCGTGGACCTCCAGTTTCAAAGGCATTTGACCATCAAGGCAAACCTACTAAGGTGTTTTCTTTTTCCCTACGGAAGTAAATATATATAGATATACTAAACTTATTTATTAGTTTGATTTTGATGCATTAATTTTGTTGGTGAAAACTGTATTATATCACTACTAGATGATAAAGCATTTGCATTTGTAATATGCGGGTAGCAGGATTAGGTAGTCAAGCAACTCACCCTGCCCTATGGTTTGAGGAGGGTTTGGGAAGGTGGTATGCCCATTCATTCTATACTTGCTCCAGGATTGGGGAGGCAGCCTTCAAACTCACCAGTCTCTAGCCTAAACAATAGTTGCCATCATATTTTTATATATTTGTTTATAGGCATGCAAGTATGTGGGTCTCTTGCGGGTTTGTTTATTTGTCCATATATTTTATTTTATGGTAGGATTTGTGTTTCTTATATAGTATTATATGCATCTTTTGTGGGTCTTGGACAAAATGTCACATTCTTGTGGCCCATATATTACTAGGAATTTAAATATTAGATGTCATTTCAATGAACTTGATGTTTTTTGGTGTCATTTTCATTTTCTAACTTGGCAAACTTTGAATTGGTTCTTATTGCTTGTCAGGCTGCCGAAGGTTTTTGCCGTAGATACTCTGTACCGTTAGATTCCTTATATAGAAGGGTTGAAGGTATATTACTGCACCTGCATGTCTTCATCCTAATTTTCTCATTTGTAGAATTTCCTTGTTATTTCTATGCTTTTGCCATCTCTTGAAGTTGAACTATAGTAGGCTAGGAGAATAGAAATTACATGTGAAAACTTTGGTATTTGTTAGTTGTGGCTATTTTTGACATTTAAACTGAAGTATCACCACCTTAAATGTGTGTTGGACTATTTTTCTGTTGGACTTTTTCTATTGCAGGGAAAATGGAGTATGTCTATGTTCGTGTGATGCAGTCTGCACGGCTTGCTTTACA
The DNA here is from genome assembly GCA_020205505.1 of Panax japonicus. Classification (NCBI taxonomy): domain Eukaryota; kingdom Viridiplantae; phylum Streptophyta; class Magnoliopsida; order Apiales; family Araliaceae; genus Panax; species Panax japonicus. The sequence goes on from CM035099.1 coordinate 5,318,535, forward strand.
GGTATATCTTTGAAATCGGTTTTCAGAGATTTTATTGCCGATTCTGTTCCCTGTTTCCCTTTAACTTTTTAATGGTCAAATCTTGTCCTCTTTGGAGTCCTGTTCATAGTCTACTTACAAAAAAGGTGCACTTACGTCGTATTAGTAGTCTCCCAATATTTGAAAGATCATTCCTAATCATTGATTAAGGGCTTCATGAAATCATTAGGTGCCCCTATTAATTAAATCAATCATTCTATTTCTCCACATTAAATCTCTCAACTCTTATGTGCGTTACTGCATTGCTTCTTGGGTTCCCAGCAGAGCCCATAGTGGCTGACGGAGCTCTATAATCTACTGCAAAGTCGCTGAAGCATAGTTTTTTTTTGGTGCCTTTCCAAAGTTCCCACCTCCTGTTATGTCAATTCCCTGAGTGGGTGGCTGACACAATTTTGCCTGTCTGTTGTTTTCATGCTGAGCACAAATGGGCTGAATAGTGAGATTAGCTCTTGAACAATCTCAGTATGGAGATCTTTCCATATAAATCAGATGACTTCAAGCATTTTACAGGTCAATTGAGTGACATGTATTTATGATTACTATTTTGCTGATAAATGATGTTTAATGGAATTTATATATACTAATTGGATTAGAGGCAGAGTTGCCAACTTGCTGGAGATGTGGATTTTGAGAAAATGTTTCATTTTCTTATGAAAAAAAATTGAGAAGAAGAAAATGAAGAATAATGTCTATGAATTTCTGCTTCCTAAGTTGTATTATGATATTTACATTCTGGAAAGATGCTTATTTTTTGTACATCTGCTATTCTGTATATTTTGGCTAGGTTTTATCAGAAGACTTGCCTGGTGTAATTGGAAAAATATCATTCCCAAAGTCAATGCGTTGGAACTCTGAGGTCTGTGCCATATAATTTCTTTTTACCTGTTACTAAGTTTGACCTTCTAGATATTGAAACTTATAACATAAAAGTTTAGTCATAGGAGCATAGTAAATTTAACTAGATATGTATAGAATAGATCTGAGTATTGACACTCGTATAAAAAATGGATATGAGCATTGGCAATGAATAATAACTCACCTAAACAATTATTGATGATAGGCCTTCATATAATGATGCATCTTTGTGCCGAGGGTTAATGGATTTGTATATTAGTAGCAGCTTTGAACGACAGTACGACACTAGTCTACTGTGGTCTGGCCTAAGCGACGTCAGACGTCGACCTTCTATGCATTTGGGGTTTCTGCTGACATATTGTGTATGAAAATAGAGTTTCTGTACTCCATATCAGCATACAGTTTAAAAGAATTACGAAGCACACATAATCTTTGTGTTTGTATGTTTTTTCCTTTTCTCAACTGATGCTGAGAAGTTATGACCGGGGAAGGGAAAACAGTTTCCACGTTGCACTCTGCCTGCCACTTGGAGATCTAGGAGTTGATAATTGTCAATTTCAGTTTTACACGGAACAAGATGTTACCTTTGCCTACTTGTAATCACGCGTCACCTTGGAATGGATACTGAGTTTAAAGCCCACAATATATTGAATACGAAGAAGATAAACATAGTAGTTGACCACTCTACATGAGTGGATGACTATTTATTTTAAATAATGCTGCTGGAGTGGAAATTTAAAATTTTTATTTATTTTTTTATTTTCTTATTTTTTATTGATTGGATTATGTATTATGCTTTCAGTAAGTGGAATGTAACTTCACTTGACTTTGTTTCATGTAGGTCATATTTAGCAGACCCGTTCGTTGGATTTTGGCTCTCCACGGAGATGTAGTTGTTCCTTTTACATTTACTGGTGTTATAAGGCAAGTATTAGTAACTGATGTGGGTATTTTTTCCATTTAAAATGTATATCACTAGGAGAGATGTAAACGAGCCAGGTTGCCCTCGAGCCCGGCTCGGCTCGGTTCGACTCAACTCTATCTAATTAACGAGTAAAGTTTGAACAAGCCCTTTTGCACTGTTTAAATAAATGAGCTGAGCTTGAACTATCATGTCCAAATTGAGCCGGCTCGTTTAAGCACAACATGATTAATATTTAATTAATTAGAATTGTAGTCTTATACATATAAATATAAGATTTAATGAATAGTATATCTAAAATTCAATAATTAATTGTAATTGTATATATATATATATATATATAACATTATTTACATGTACACACACATACACTTCCATGATATAGGATATAACGAAATTATAATTTTAGTTTTTGAGAATAAAGCAGCAAAACTGCAAAATAAAATAAAATAAAAATTGTAAATGATCCCGACTCAAGCTAGACACGGCTCATTTAAGCATTACTCAAACTCTCAAACAACACTTTTATTTAACTAGCCAAGTTCGCACAACAAACTCCAGGCTCGTTTTAAAGCCCAGGTCGACTTGGCTCATTTACACCACCTACTTTTAAATTTATGCACTTTTTTTTGAAAAATATAAGAGTGAATCCAACTACAGTGGCAGTGGGAAAATCCTTTCACTCAAAAGACATTCCATAATTTGAGTATTAATCTCCTTGTCTCCATATATCGAACAATCCCACATACCACAAATAACTATTTAAATAGGCGAAAAAGATGGTGATAAACAAACATATAAATATGCTCGGTCCCAAAGTAAGAAACCTCACATTCCTCACTATTGAGTCACCCCCACAAAAAATCAAGACATGCACATTTGCAAATGATCTTTAATTCTTTCCGTCGTTACCATTCCCAAAATCCCAAATCTGGTGGGAAGAAGCTCCTGCATTCTAGAAGGGCTGACCAAACTCTTTCCTGCATCCTAAACAAAGAACATTAAAGAAGCTACACTATTGAACAATGAACAAAGGATGAGGATGTCCCTTTCTTTCTTCCATTCACATCACACACACACACACACGGAGTTAAGAACTTGTAAGCTGTCCAGCTCTGGCACATGTCATATATATTAGATATTAAGCCAAGAATCAAGGGCTAGACAAAAGAACTAAGCGACGGAGTCTTTGCTTTCCAAATGTATGCAGCTAATGTATAAATAAAGAGATGGCCTGTGAGCCATAAATAAGAAAAGAAAAAATGGCAAGAAAAGTTCCCGATGGGTTTCTTGAGATCGAATGTGCCCATTAAGAGATTGTGAGAAGGAACAAAAAGAAGAGCATAACAGTACAGCCTCTCTATGTCATTCAAGTTGTGAAACCGTGAAAATTGCTAGGAATAGAATCACCTTCCCAAACAAAGAAACTAAAAATAGAACCATTTATGAAGAGAAGAGATGGAAGAATCATGGAAAAGTTAGAGAAAGATAACAGCATCCACTTACACATCCTCTCAAAAACGAATGTGAGAACCATGCCCATCTCGTAAACAAACAAGAGAATGAAAAGATAGGAAACCTTGAGAAATGAACTTCTAAGTTGTAATGATCATTGCCACAATTTCATATGCACATTACTGGTAATTTTTTCTTGTTAAATATTAATACTTTGATTCATTTCTTGAATTTTTTATTGCAGTGGAAACCTATCTCATGGTCTCCGGAATACTCCTTCAGCTACTGTATCGGTATGTACATTAACTTCCACCTTGTTCTCCTAGTTGATATAAGTAGTAGCAATCTGGAATGAACTGTTCCCTCTATGTTTCCATTTTCATCTGTAACTGTTTTCTTTATGGTATTTGAGAAAATTATCCTTTTCCTGATCTTTTGGGACTTTTTGTTTTCAATTTAATTATTGATGTTGTTTAGTCGCTGTCTTTTTGTGAGTGTATCTATTGCATTATTGTTTTATTGATCTATTTACAGTGTTGGTCTGTCTAGTAAGATGGTGATAGTCTTATGCATGCTGTAATATAAATAATATAGTTTTGCTTATTACTCCAACTAATTAATCACAAAATCATCTACCTATTTACAGTGCTGATAAGCCTGATGTCTCTGTAATATGATAGTGAAGTCTTACTTTTGCATATAGTGATTCTTATTGTCTTAAATGATAAGCATTCTTTCACCATCTAGTTAATCAACAAATCATCACAGGTTGAGGCTGCAGAATCTTATGCTGATGTAATGAAGCATGCTGGAGTTTCAGTTGATATTGAGGTTATTAAAAACCACTAATAATCCTTTTCTTTAGTCTCTCCTTACATCCATAAAATTAAACCTTTCAAAGGGGACAGCTAATATCTGATATTCTTTTTACTATACAGCAACGCAGGAAAACAATTTTAGAGCTCTCCAATGCTTTAGCAAAAGGCATTGATGGACAAATTGTAATGCAGAGCAACTTACTTGATGAGGTAAGAGATTAGATATTATCTTTCAGTTACTGCTTTTGTCAATCAAAGTATAAGATCTTCTTTGGTCATGAAACTTAGGTTGTAAATCTTGTTGAGGCACCCGTTCCAGTACTTGGGAAGTTCAAAGAGTCCTTCCTAGGGCTTCCAAAAGAGTTATTAATCATGGTAAAACTTTCCTTTCTTAAGATAGTATTTCGACACATGTTATGTTTTTGGTGTACAGTTTATTCTCTTTTTGCCTTTACAATGGATAATTTGACTAGCTAAATTGAAGATGGGGTCTAAAGGAGAATAATATGTAGAATGAATCTTTAGCAAAACAGGAATAAAAATGGGAGGTACAGCTATTGCAGCTCCAAGACCATGATTTAAAATTGGTTACCGGGGGGGGGGGGGGGTTGAGGTTGAAGATGATGACAATCCTGAAGTTGAGCAATGTGGCTAAAGTTCTTTTGGAATACTGTCTAATCAATGTACTATACCTGTAAAATTGAAGGGGAAATTCTATAAATAGTCAGAAGATCAACATGTTCTATAAAAGCATATTGGAAACTAAGAAACAAAGTTATGATTGTAAAGATGAACATGAGATAAAAAAAATAGAAAAATCAGCACATACTGAGATAGTAGAATTAGCACCAATAAGAAATAGCTTAAGAGCCTAAATCATTTTAGATGAACTGAACACATACAACATCAACTGATAACCACGTCAGTTAGGACCTAATTGATCAATCTTACCAACACTGGTAGAATGGGGACTACCTAAACATGTGAACAGAGATAGTAAAGACCAAAGAAAAAAAATAAATAAAATATATATATATATATATATATATATATATATATTTATGTAACTTGTATGCTTTGGCAAATGCACTGTTTTCCCTAAAAATTCTTAAAACAGTATCCAATGTACATATTTCTGCAAATATGAACCAATTCAACCAACGGATCATGCAGGTTATGCAGAAGCACCAGAAATACTTTGGAATAACAGATGACCATGGAAGACTGTTACCATACTTCATTTCTGTGAGACAGACTACTTGTGCTTTTCAACTTTATTAACGCTTTAAAAACTGATAAGTAATAACTCATAGTTATCCAATGACATTGGATGTTTTTTCAGGTCGCAAATGGATCAATCAATGAGAAGGTTGTGCAGAAAGGAAATGAAGCTGTACTCAGGTAGATGTGGACTTCAAAAAATTGGTTCATTACTTGACCAAAGATGCAGGAACTTTGCAGTAGTTTTGCCCAAATATCATTTTAGTGTATTCTGTTAGGAATAACTTCAAGTGATAACTGAGATGCAAAGTTCAAGTCTCCTTGTAGAGTCCATTGATTGCACTTATACTTTGTACTTCTATTGCTTTGACGATCTCTGTCTGTTAAATTACCATATGTTCGATGTTTATAGTAAAAAAATCTTAATTCGGTGCAGAGCTCGATATGAAGATGCAAAGTTTTTCTATGAGTTGGACACTAGTAAAAAGTTTTCGGAGTTCCGAGATCAACTCAAAGGAATTCTTTTCCATGTAAGTTTTTCTAATCTATATGCGGTTGCAGGTTTGTATGCACAGTTCTAGATTGCTTCTATTGGATCAGTGAGAATTTTGCTTTTTCTTTATATCATTTATTAGCTAAAAGTATCTAGAAATCTTGTATCCTTAAGCACACTCTTTCTGCTACGAAATATGAGTCCAGTTTTGAAATTTAAAAGTTTTAAAGGATAGTTTGACTTTGACATTCTCAATGTTTAAGATTAAGACTAATGATTTCTGTAAGGGTTAAGACCATAGAAATGGTTGTGCCCAGATAGGTGTCACTTGGAGGCAATGTTATGAGTGACATGAGCATCTGTATTCTTTTTTCTTTTTCTTGTTTTGTATTGTACTACAGAACGAAGGTTATGGAATTTTCTTTTTGGGATTTTTGAGGAGGCTTGGGTGTTTCACTTACTCCTTGGAGAGTTTTCTTCAAGTAAGATTATGTGGTTTTTGGAGGCGCAAGGAATCCAAGATTCTTTAGAGGTGTTCTTTAGCTATTTAATGGGGTATTATGAACTGAAAGGAATGCTAGAAATTTGACATTTACGTAAAACAGAAAGTCAAAATAAAAAATAAAAAGTATTAATTAATTTGAATGAAACTTTACTTCTGAGTTCTTATCATGGTTTTCAAATGATACCCATCTCTCTGTTCCTATTTTTGGGACAGGTTTCATTTCTAGTATCGTTGTGGGCTTTGGCTACGGGAGCTTTGAGAGAGTTGCTATTTTAGATGTTCTTCAAGATTGGCAGGCAGTTCTCCATAATTTTTTTCCCATTCTTTTTTTGTTTTTTAAATTCTCCCACTTGTCTTTGTTTGGAGGACTCCTTGTCTTTCCTTTCAATATACTCTTTTATTTTATAAAAACTTCTCTTTTATCTAAAGAATATTATAATGTGTTTAGTTACACTGATTTAACAAGGGGACTCTCATTTTGGGACATCCCAAATAGGAAAACTGGACTGTCATGTTTTGGAGAAGGGAGAATCTGACCCGATGAAGTATATGGCTAGAGAGTCGTTTTGACGTGTCTTCAAATGTTGGTGTAATTTTGTGGTCTTGAAAGTTTACATGATTTTGTGACTACAAATATGCTAATACTTTTTCCGATAATGTGAAATAAAATAGGAGAAGCTTGGAACAATGTTGAACAAGATGATACGGATCCAGAGTACTGTCACTGAAGTAGGCTTGGCTCTTGGCATTGGTGAAGATAAGCTACAAATTGTTCAGGATGCTGCATCATTGGCTATGTCAGATCTCGCCACTGCTGTTGTTACAGAATTCACTTCCCTATCAGGAATAATGGCACGCCACTATGCTCTTCGAGATGGCTACTCAGAGCAGGTTGCATAACTTGCACAAAAGCATTTGTTTTAGTTATGTACACATATTCATGTAGTGTTTAATTCATCTAATGCTTTTTGCCATTACAAATTGTGGGCTTGTAAATCTGGGCACGGTTAGATTAAGAATTAGTTGGTAACTTAGGGCACGAATGTACTTTTATTGTTTTGGTGTTACTTTTTTTTGTTCTGCAACAAATTTCAAGTGTTACAAATGCAGACACACAGTTTAAAACTAAAGTTAATTTAATGTTAAAAATGTAGATTTCTATACTATATGAGATAAGTTCATGATATGTCACTTGCACTGGAATTTTTACAATGAGGTTACCATAGTTGAGCATGAATTACAAAATATCTTAGTTAAAACTAGAAAGTAAAAGTTTGATTATGTAGTGCATAACTTATTTTAAGTTGATCAATAGTTTAAATAAGAAACCTTTGGGATCGGCAGGTATAGTGTTCTCAGAATTTTTCTTGTATAAGATCACTTGACTTGGTTTGTGGATTACTTGGGTATATATTGATCATAAGACAAGCAATCTTTTTCCATCTTGAGATTCCTATAGGTGACTCCTTTTCTGACCGCTGCTCCTGTTACTGAAATGAAACTTTTTGAAATGAACTTTATCTGTTATCTTTTCTTTTGACAATTTAATGTATCAGATTTCAGAGGCATTGTTCGAGATCACACTTCCACGATTTTCTGGAGACATACTTCCTAAAACTGATGCAGGGACCGTACTGGCGGTTGCTGACAGGCAAGTTGAAACCATGTTTGTTTTTTCCTTTCTTCTTTCTGTGACCTTAATCAAGAAATGCTTCTCCTTCTTGTGTAGAATTTTATATACTAATGAAATCTGTTTTCTGTGAGGATTTCTTACAAAAAAGGCTGCCAGTATATGAATCAACCCACCCCCAAAGATGGCTCAAGTACAATTTGCACAAAAATTAAGAATGTCAAATTAGAGGAGAGTGTATAAATTAGATTCCAACTTCACAGTTATATTTGGCTTAAATATATACTAGAGGACCCCACATAATACACTCTTGAATCTTCTCTTTCTTAAAACGGGGATTACTTTGATTTGGTTCGTGTACTAAAGTCATTAATTTAAGGACAAATTTATTTTTAAAGCCATTCTTTGGTGGACGAAGGGAGTACATATTATTAGAAAATGATATAATATGAACATGGTATATCTGGTCCCGGATATTTCTTTGCTGTACTTATTCGTTCTAACATGCACGATTCATGCGATCTCATATTCATGTTATGTGTTCTGCAGGCTAGATAGCCTTGTTGGCTTGTTTGGAGCTGGTTGTCAGCCAAGCTCCACCAATGACCCATTTGGCCTACGAAGAATCTCTTACGGTTTAGTATGTGATATGCTCAAAACTTCGTTTTCATTTTTATCAAATGACACCAGAATCATGTTGTGTTTGTTTGGTGTAGGTTCAAGTGTTGGTGGAGAACAATAGAAATTTGGATCTAAGACATGCTTTAAGACTTGCTGCTGCTATCCAACCCCTAAATATAGACGTCAGAACATTGGATGAAGTGAGAATTTTTATTTATAAAGTTATTAGTTGCACAAAAGCAATTGAAAATTTTGAGTATTTATTAAGTGAAGTAAAACAAGTTTGAAAGTTCAACATGTTCCTCTTTTCTTTGCTTCCAAGTCCAACATCATTACTTGTATCTTAACTACTTTTAGTTCCCCAAGTAAAATACAACCTTTATGGTCATACATAAAAATGGATCTACTGTACCCATCAGGCATCAGAAACATATTCTTATTCAATGCCTCTCTCTATCTTTGGCAATTTCATTTTCCAAGAAGTTGTACCCCATCCACTCAAACTTCAATTGTTGCCTCTCTTGTTTTAGGTACATCAATTTGTGACCCGGAGACTAGAGCAATATCTGGTAAGTGTAATTCCCATCAAATTGTTTCCAGTGAACGTAACCAGTCAATTTTTTTGGCACTTTCCTTTATGAGTTATCTTTATGTGATTTACAACACTTCAGCCAACAGATAGTTCTTTGGGGATGATACAGATTCAACAGTTTTCTATTAGAAAGAAAAAATACATGTCCATCGTAGTTGGCATATCTGGACAAGTTTTCCAGGATATCTAAAAACTTATTATGTGCTTTAATTTTCGAAAAAGCGGCTATTTTTTAATGCTAATTTGAGAGTGGTAGTTGTATTGCAACTGGGAATTTCATGTGTGGTTTTCTTAAATAAGACACCACCATTAATACAATATGTCAGCTGTTCCAGCCTATCCCGTTTCCCTCCGATTCTGCTGGGAGTATGAGAGGGTTGAGATAGGTCCTATTCATTGGGTCCCAATTTCTTGTATGGAAGCAAAATAAGCTCAATAAAGGTGCTATCTAAGCAAAAACCTGTTTGTCAAGAAAATCAAATGCCAAAATCTGTAGGAAAATAAAATATTGTTAATCATATTACATCCTAATATACTGTTACAAATTAGTAACAGCCAAATTATATATTGTGCAAGGTTTACATGTAAACTCTGGTAGAAAGTTGAGATGATTTCATACATGTTGAATTTGTTTTGGCGGTCAGGTTGATAAGGGAATAAGTCCAGAAGTAGTTCGTTCTATTCTTAAAGAGCGAGCGAACTGGCCTTGTCTTGCTGCAAAGTCGGTATATAAAGTAAGTAACTCTGATTACTACTTTTTTCTTTAAAGAACATATGCATTGCCGTTCCTACATTAAGTTGCCAATTGTTTCTGATTAACTTGAAAAAAGTAGCATACTACATAATCGTTTTGTTAGCATCTGTGAGATTAACTTTTTCTCTGTTATTTCCCATTTTCTTTTCCCCTTTATACTTTTTTTTGGTGGATTTTTTTTTTTGGGGGGGGGGGGGGGTTGTTGTTTGGGGCACAACATGTCCTGCAAGGTGATCCAAACGCAGAGTGGATCATAAAATTGATAACTAATAAACGAATCCATCTGCACTCCCTGAACAAGCAGTCTATGAAATTATTTCAAAATATAAGTGCATTTATTTGTTTGTGAATAATACTGAATTAAAAGAAAGTTCCTTTTCTACTTAAAATGGTGTCCACTTCAGTAATTTGTCTACTGGCTCCTGAAACCACCACCAACACATTCATACATTGAGTGTTCTGTTTTATGACTAAGATAAGGAGGAGATAGCTTGTTGCTCCGATCTTTTAGAGAAGAGTATTCTCAAGCATCCTTCTTAGGCTCCTGTCCAAGAAGTTCTGCTTTTTTTTAATACCCTACTGAACATTCGCTGAGACCTTTACCATTTTGGGTTTATTGTGAAGAAATGGCTTTAATGGGAACTAAGGCTCTTTACTTCACCATGCCTAAGGCCGTTTTATTGTGCCCTAATTGAAGTGAAATCCCTACAAAGGAAAAAGGTCTGGACTAGGGAATTTTCTCTCATAGGCTCGTAGCAGTGCTGCTTCCTTGTGAGAATGGAATCTATTGCTTGTCTTCTCTTGCCTAATCAATTTAGCATAGTGTCTCAAGAAAGTTGTGGACATGTGTCCAAAAGCAGACTCAGAGGCCAGAACACAATTCGAAACTTTTTGGGGAGAATAATTTTTCCTCAGTTGACAAGTGGTTTGTTTTTATGAAGATGACCACTCATTACATGGTCATACTGCTATATTTAGCTCAACAAACCCTTCAATTTGAGGCTCCAAAACCTCCTATAGGGCTTACTGTATGATGTCCTTAGATTGGTTCAGGAAATTGCTACATCAATCACCTAGTGCTTTAGGTGTTTACTGTTTCAAAATAGAAGATTGAACGTGGACATTGGCATTTCGTTGATTATTCTTAAAAAATAAACTGAAGTATTCTGTTTGTTCTCTTTTTACTTGCTTGATTTCTTAGTCTCTTGTCTTCTATAATATTACCATAAAATAACTGATATATTTTGTTTCTTTTAAATCAAGATTAGAGGAGGAAAAGTTTGGAATACAATTTTTCTGCATTTTACTAGAAACTTGTGAAAAATACTTGCCAGGAACTCGTGCTTTTATTCCTTATTAAAGTGTTGATATTTGAAGCTCTAAAGACAATTTGAAGCTCTTATTCTTTTAAATTATTGTAAAACTGTACTGTTTTAAAATGGCTTCTAGCTAGTAAATATGCTAGGTATTGCTTCTGCCTCAGTTTATCATGTTAATGAATAATGATTTTTACTTTGTAGTTGGAAGCCTTGTCAAGGGGTGAGCTTCTGCCAAAGATAGTTGAAGCATATTCTCGGCCAACAAGAATTGTTCGTGGAAAGGATATCAATGCTGATTTGGAGGTACCTATTTTTTACAAAGATGTGTGTGTATAAAATTGAATTATCCTCTTTTTCTTTCATCAGTTTTTCTCTTTCTTGAACTTAAGTTTATGAAATGTATTTATATGCTGCTCAAGCTTCTTTCATGAAATTCATACCCATAGAATTCCATTTTTTACTGTTTCTAAGAAATATGAAAACTGCGGTGTTACGTAATGTCACAAGCAAGCATGATTCATAATAATCTTATTAGGTGGATGGTTCCATGTGTATCCCAATTACTGACTAGCTTGTTTTTTTACACCACATAATAATCTTATTTTTAGGTGGATGAAACAGCCTTCGAGACAAATGAAGAGAGAGCTTTATGGAGCACTTTCTTGTCATTAAGAAGCAAAATTCATCCTGGTAACCTATCTTCTTGACGATTTTCCACTTTGTCTAGTTGATGCTATTTTCTGTTTGCAGACGCTGTTTCCAATCTAAGACCCAAATCATATTGAGTGTGAGAGCACATATATTAATATAGAGTATTACTATATTTACAAAGAACTCTTACAAAAAATAGTTTACAAAATGATGTGTCAAAGTGTAAGTAGTAGATAATCTACCATACATGGGTTGGTCCAATGATTGTAACCAATTACAACCATACACATCATTTTGTCTCTCTTTTTTGTAACAATTCTTTAGTCACCAAAGCTTTATTGATTAATATATAATTGTATGTGATATTTTAATATGAAATATCAGTTTTATTAAAATCTTGTAATGCTTCAACATGGCGGGGAATTATGTTTTATTCCATAAATCATATAAGAACTACCTAAAATAAACAAGTAACTGCTAATTCATTAATTTAACTAGTCAATTAAGCTTTGATTATTTCAAGTAAAAGTCAATACGTCAAATGAAAGGAATAAAAATGCGCTTTGAGAGTGCATTTGCCACCAGAGTAGTGGATTGTGCTTTCTGATTTCCATTTGATGAAGTACTTCAGAGTTCAGACTTGGGCAAATACCTTTTGTTTCATGTTCATTTAATAACTATAACTTTTCAGGATCAGCTGTTTTGAGTCGGTTTTCTTTAACTTATTGTTCTTACTTCAGGTATTGAGGTGGATGATTTTGTTGAAACATCTTCACAACTGTTAATACCGCTAGAGGATTTCTTTGAGAATGTCTTTGTAATGGTGGTACGTACCGGCAGACTTTTCTTAAATAACAAATGTATTCAGTTTAGTGTTAAAGTTGCCATTTCTTCCAGATGTTTTTTTGGTTCGTCTATACTGAGGCTTCTGTAGTTTGAGTGTTTGACATTCGGATAGACGAAAGCTGTTCCCTTCAATAGATGCATTCATTTATGAATTGCTTATACATTTGATATGTGTGTGTGTGTTTTCTGTTTTTTGTTGTTTTTTTGTTTTTTTTCCGGCTTTCTGGTTTGTTTTTTTAAGTGGCGAAGCTAGGGCTTTGTTTGGCCTATTTCACCTTATATTATGGTAATAATACATGCTAGTTGGTGAATCTTTCCCCTCATTTAAAGGTTTGCATGTTAGAATCATGTCAAAAACCAGGAATCTCTTAACCTAAGGCCCAAGAAATTATCAAACAGCTCTCACCTACCAGAAGCCATGCTGCAAATTGTAGTAAATCTCATCCGAGGGCAAATTCCTTGAGAACCTACAGTCGAGCCTCTCTAACTTTTGAGAACCTAGAGGGGATAAATCAACTTTTGATACATGTACTGGGACATGACTTATAATTTGGTACCCGAAATGAAAAAAGTTACAAACTGGTAATTGTACTCGAAAAATATTACACTCCGTTAAACATTAGGGACACGACTTACAATTTGGTACCCGAAGTAAAAAAAGTTACAAACTGGTGATTGTACTCGAAAAATGTTAAAATCTGACTTTCCAATTTTTAAATAATTGTTAAAATTGAACCAACGGGAAAGACAAACATATAGAGAGAGAAGCGAAGTCGACGCGAAGAAGATCTTCGATGTTTTGTTCTTTCTTTTCTTGCCTCCCACATTCGCACCATTGCTCTATAGTGGCACCGACTTGGGAACTCTGGTGTAATCCATTCATTTTTATTGCATGAACTACAATCTTCTTCCCCGATTTCATTTACGATTCCACTCCAAGACGAGTTCATCCTTTCAATTAAACACTGAAAACCCTTTAATAAATATATGGGAACCAGTAATCAATGGAGAATCGAGACAAGAAGAATGAGAGAAGGACAGAAGAAGAGAACCCTAGTTTTCAAACAAAATAAAAATGAATCCTTAATGTTTAACGGAGTGTAACATTTTTCGAGTACAATCATACAATCACCGGTTTGTAACTTTTTTCACTTCGGTTACTAAACTGTAAGTCGTGTCTCTAATATTTAACAGAGTGTAACATTTTTCGAGTACAATCACCAGTTTGTAATTTTTTTCACTTCGGATATCAAATTGTAAGTTGTGTCCCAGTACAGGTATTTATCCCGAACCTAGAGTCGAGCCCCTCTTACTTTAGACCAATTCAGAAAAAAGTAGTGGCTAAATCTGTACTGTTATGGTGACTATGATTCGTGGCACTGAAAGTGCCATGGTCTAATTTAACGTCGAACAATATTGTAGATGATCAGTTTTGATCTGTGCAACAGAGCTGGAAAACAAAAGTATTCTTGCTTCTTCTTTTTTCTGTTTTAGTGGGAATTTATTGTGATTGTGCTTATTCCCATGTATGTACTAGTAATTGTCCGTGTCTAAAGGCCTTCAGCTCTTTCCGTTTCAACAATCTCACTTTCATTTTCTCTCTCATTACTCTCCCATCACCATTTTCATCACCATTTTTCGCCCAAATCAATTACAATGAATCTGAATCGTCCTTGTACTTTTTTCGTCCAAATTCAAAATGGGTTCTATGTTATTAATATAGATATATAGCATAAGTATATATGTATTAATATATGTTCAACTTTCTACGTGCAGGAAGATGAAAAAATCAGAAACAACAGACTTGCACTACTCCAGAAAATTGCTGACCTTCCCAAAGGGATAGCAGACCTATCAGTTTTGCCGGGATTTTGAATTTTGTCTTAGCTTCTGTTCGGCATTTGTCACTATTGACAATGACTTATTTTACTATTCGATTTTTAAGTTAAAAAAAATAAGCAAGTATTTGTAACTTATTTTATAATGACTTAGTTTGATCAAATATAATGCCTATTTTGTCCCTTATTTTGCTCATTATTTTATTAATATCTCTTTTTATAATTTTTACATTTTATTTTAACTTATAAGTCATTATAAGTTAACTTATAAGTTAAATTAATGCCAAATACTTTTTATTTACAAGACAACTTAAAAATACTGTAAAACAACTTTTATTATAATGTAATTCTTTTTAACCGTGACTTGTAACCAAAAAGGTGGTCTCTAAATATTTTTCTTCATTCAGTAATAGTTTTGTGATGGAACTTTTTTCTGAAGGCTGAATTTTTTTTATTTTTTATTTTTCTGAAATACTTGTGACAAATATTCAGAGGCAAATTTTCCCACTTGAATGCAATAATAATGCAAATTGTAGGTGAGGAATTTGTATATATTGGGAATTAGAGTTATTATTGGGCTCAGGAGGTGGGAAATTTATTTAATATATTATACTTTTTATTTCATAAAATTATTAAAATTTTAATACATTTATTAAATATTAATTTGTTAATTAGTTGGGTAATATATATTTTTTCTTCTTTTTGTGTGATAAACTAATTTAATTATTTTACATAAAATGTTCATAGATTGTAAGATATATACGTGGTAATATTGAGTAACAATTATTATCAGTAATTACATAACATTTATTAAATAAAATATAATCAATTCTTATTATAATTCTGATTTTATAAATATTCCTATTTATAATCATTATATTGATAACCTATATTTATGTATTGATTCACTATATTAATTATATTTTATGTACCGATTAATTATATTTTTTATAATTAATTATGTCGTAAAATATTATTATTTATCTTATTTTAAATTAACATTTACATAAAATAAAGTATGTAGAAATTAAAATGTGAATAAAATAAAATAAATTACTATTATTCTCACGAGGACTACATAGTACAGAACAATAAATTCGGATTTTCAGATTAGGTTCTTACTCATCTTCTCTGTCTCTTTCTCTCACTACTACTACTACTACTCTCCATCTCCCTACACTGCATTGCGGCTAGGGTTTCTTCCCTTTCTCTCTTTATTTTCTACAATTTTTAGGATTCTTTTGTGGGTTTTGAGATCTATTATAGCCTGATGGATAGGGATTGGAATTAGTGTTTCAAGGGGAAGTTGCTGAAAGCTCTAAAGGCAGGTTTTTTTTATTGGGTTAGGACCAGAAATGGCGACTGCAAACCCCTTTGATTTGCTCGGCGATGATGATAACGATGACCCATCTCAGCTGATTGCTATTCAGCAGCAAAAGATCGTGTCCAAGAAAGCGCCAGCTCCGGCGGCTGCTCAGCCTGCTAAGCAGCAATCAAAGCCGGTGGCTAAGCTTCCGTCCAATCCTGCACCTCCGGCTCAGGCTGGTGAGCTTCTCATTTGTTCACTTCTTTTGTATTTTTATTTGGGTGTTGATTGCATGATACAGAAATGATGAGCTACAGTGTTTGTTGTTTATTTTATTTTTGGTTTAAAGCTATGCAGTGATTTTTCTCTGGTGTAGGGGTAGATATAGTATTTGGATGTTATTGAATGGCACAGGTCACACAAGATTGCTTCTTTTTATCATTTTTATTTGTTATTAAACTATTGATGTTTTTAACCTGAAACAACATTTTTGGACATATGGTTAAAAAGAAATGAGTGTTTCTGTGGTCATTACAATTAAGGTTTAAAATGATAAGGTTGTGTTGTCCTTGCATACACGAGGTTTCAGTTGTTTTATAGTTCTGTTTGTGACAATCTATGTTCTTTTATATGCCCTTCTTTCCCCCAAAAGGAGTTCCATTTGCAAATTTTGTGAATATTAAGGATGTATACTTTTTTCCATGTTTAGGTGACAAAAGTAATAATAAGTTGTTAGTTTAGTAGTAGTGGCATGTTAATGAAATTATGTTGGTAACTTTAGGACATTGTTTGTTTAGTAGTGGTGGCCTATTAACGAATGATGGTAACTTTAAGGACATTGTGTCATCATATAGTACTATTATCAAATGTCAATAAAAAAAGGATTCTTTTTGTTTAACAAATTTTTTTTGGCTAATGAGACAGAGTATCACTTCAGTCTATGGTTGCTGAGCAAATGTTCTTTTGACTGAGTTTTAAAAATGTTACTGTATTGTGTTTGTAGCAGCTTCCAGTGTTCCTCAACTTTTGTAATATGACTATTACTATTGCTGTCAATATGATATTTATATTTTTATCAGTTTTTGGGAAATATTGAAACCTGAAATGAATAATACAGATAAAATATTCATTTTTCATCTTTGGGACTATAATGATTTAATAATTCTATATGTTCAATTATATTTGTTTTGATGCTATTTGTGGTTTGTTTGAGATGTTTTTTTTTGAATTTTTCATCTTTGATTCTTTTTATATTTTTATTATTGCATTTTCCGGAACTGGGAATACCAAAGAGTATCTTCCGAGATGTTCTTAAAATTACATAGATGAAGCTTGGGCTTTTATTTTACATCAGGGTTGGGAATAAAGTAAAAAGAGTAATGCTAGAAGTGTCAGTGTCTTAAATGAAAATATTATTTTATTACATGGCCAATGACAAGTGCTGTAGTCAACAAATGTAATAATGACATCATTTGAGACCCTAGCATTACTCACACTGAAGATTCTGGCACAAAGTTGCCAGTGGTTCTTCATTTGGGGCACCTTTAAAGTGAATAATTATTTAATATCAGTCTCATTGTTCATCTTCAAAGCCTAGTCTTCTGTTTCCTATTATAGTCTCAAATTTCTGTTGTTTTTCAATTAATTCTTGTTTGCATTGTATTGTGTTGATATATCCTGGGGGATTTTTCTCTATGATGATTAAAAGTGATGACGAGTCCAATTAAAACTAATCCATTCAACCCTGACGACAATTCGAGGCATTTGTCTTGGTGGAAACCCCCCATTACTTCTGTCTGACTTGTCAATTTATTTATATATTTTTTTGGTATGGACCGTATGGTTTTGATTTATGAACTCGATATTATTTGAGCCTTTTCTAGAAGGAGAATGCTATCTTATTAGTTTCTGTTTTCATATAGTCTCTATGGCCGCTATGTCCACGTTAATTTACAATGTGGGCTGCACGAAAGGGCACCCATAGTATGTATCCGAAATAGTTTCTTTTCCAAATTGGCATTGCACTTGAAGGGCGTTAGATTAGTATCAAAATTTATGTTGTATAAAAATTCTACTGCATTTTGTCTTGGATTGTTCAATTTCGGGCTAGGTTATGTTGGTCGAAGATTTAGAGATGTGGGACAGGGTACTAGATTTCTTTGGAATACTACTTCGGAGGAGATTTTTCTAGATAGTCATACATTTAATGACAAACTCTTTACTGCTGTCTTACTTTTCTTTTGACACCAGTTAATAACTCATATTGGGTGAATGCAAATGTATGATAAAATCGCTTATTATTTATTCTTTACTTGATTTTATAAAAAATTAAATTTGTGAATTTTATATCCTTATTCCAGTGATGTGATTGTCTTAAAAAAATTATTTTTTTACTAATGTTCTTATTTTTCTATTTCCTGTACTTATTAATGTGTTTGTTTATTTTGTGCAGTGAGAGAGTCAAAGAGTGAAGGTGCCCGTGAGGGAGGACGTGGTGGTGGGCGTGGATATGGGCGTCGTGGTGGAGGTGGTTATAATAGAGAGTTTGCCAGCAATGAGAATTCTTTCAGCAACAGTGGTTTTGCTGGTGGTAAAGGTGTCATTGAAGAAACTGATGCTGGAAGAACTTCTGAAAGGCGTGGTGGTTATGGTGGACCTCGTAGTGGTTTCCGTGGTGGTCGCCGTGGTGGCTATGGCAATGGAGAAGAGGGAGACGGGGATCACACTCGTAGAGTATTTGAACGTCACAGTGGGACAGGGCGAGGGTAATTAGTTCCTCATAATAGTATTGGTTTCTCTGTTTTAGCATTTTTACTCCGTATTTATCGATTAACCTTGGATCCATCCTATGTTTAATATATGATCTCTATTACGTCGTCTAATGTACAGAAATGAGTACAAACGCGAAGGAGCTGGTCGAGGGAACTGGGGAACACAGACTGATGAAATTTCTCAGTGAGTCTTTCCTGTGATCTTTACAACATCATTATGTGTCATTCAGTTATATCTTTATTTTATTTTCTTTTATGTTTGTGTGGGTTCATGAAGTCAATAATCTGTAAATGTTGACCTCTTATTCTCTATCCAGGGTGACTGAGGAAGTTGCCAATGAAGATGAGAAAATTTTGGGTGCTGAGAAGCCCCTGGGAGAGGAAGATGCTACGGATGGAAACAAGGAGAAACCTACAAACGAACCTGAAGAAAAGGAGCCAGAGGATAAGGTGAATGTCTATAAATATCGTATTATATGTTCTCTCTTTTATCCACATCCCCCAATTTAAAAATTCATATTATATGTACTCTTGAATTGAACTATGAGAACGAGTTGAGCACATCTTTAGTAGGCTGTTTATTATCCTAGATTATAATTAGGGTGTCTTTTTATGCAATATACAGGGGTAGAAAGAAGAGATTATCAAAGTAATGTTCTTTCTTCTGATAAGTAACAGCAATTCTATGAGTCATTTGATAGGAATATTTTAAGGAAGCTGTCCTCTCTGTCTTTCTTTTAGAATTGGTAAGTAGTTGTTCTTCTCTTGTAGGTACTCTCTTTGTCAGTGAGTATCCACTACTATTTTTTCTTTTTTTCAAAATAAAAAAGTAAGTACCATTTTAAAAAACTTTGTTAGTATTGTTTCAATACCGGAGATGGTGGTTCTCAGTGGTTTTTCATTGCTGAGTTCCTTGTCGATATGGTTAAGGATTATTATATTTGACTGCATCCTGTGATACTTTAGAAACTGCTTTCTGTGATGAAAGTGAGGACTTATTTGTCAGTGAACTGCAAAATTTCATTTCAATAGAAGTCTCTGATTTGATTCAGTAGTTGACAACTTCTGAACTTTCTATTATGGCAATCTGGAGCTGTTGAACTTACTCGCTCAACACAACTATGCTTTTTATTCCAAGCTGGTTGGGTTAGGCCTACTTTTGAACTTAGAACTTCAAATAAAGTACCAAAAATAAAAGCTATATAATGCATAATGTTAATTTGTCTTCGGTGAAAGGACATTTAACGAGATTATAAGCACACAGGGATAACTGAAAGTGAAATGGTAGTTGAAATTGAACCTAATATTTAAAAATGCTGGATACCTTAAGATGTAGCAGCTGATCTTACCCAGTTTCTTATCTTATTTGATTTTCTGCTTTAAGTTGTTTAATAAGTTGAGACAAACTTCCCTGCCTTTTTGGTTTGTGGTTCAAAAGGCTACGAGTTGGGGAAAAAGTTTACCAGACAGGCTCTAGAGAAAAAAGATCTATCTGATAATAAAAATCAAACCTGACAATGTACTAATGGTTCTAGTTGTCCAAAAAAAAGAAAAGGAGAACTTGTAATGGTTTATTCAGTGGTGGCTCAATCCTAAGTTTGTTATTTATCTATTGATCTACTCATGGTATAATGTGTTCATTATATACTTCTTGAGCTTTGTAGGAGATGACACTAGAAGAGTATGAGAAGGTTCTGGAAGAGAAAAGGAAAGCCTTGGATGCACTTAAAACCGAGGAAAGGAAAGTGGAAATAGATAAAGAGCTTGCGTCCATGCAACAGCTCTCAAACAAGAAGAGCAATGATGATATCTTTGTTAAATTGGTGAAATATCCTGGACCCCTTTTTGGAATTATGCCATAATTGTCAACTTTATATCCTTGTTGAAAGTTTATACGAACATTACTTTGCTATGCAAGTATATTTAATGTGTGCTAATTGAATATCTTTTAGGGCTCTGACAAGGATAAGCGGAAAGAGAATGCTGAGAAGGAGGAAAGAGCCAAGAAGGTACTGCCTCTTTACTATTCACTGTTTTATGCGTTACTTGCCGCATCTTTTAGTAAACTGCCATGGCCTTTACTTCTGCATCCATTAGCATTGCCTTCTTGGTTCCGTGTGCAGTCTTCTCTTGTTTGTCACCTTTTTCCATTGTAGTATTTGAATTTAAAGATCAATTTGTGCAATTCAGCTCCTCAAGCAGTTCTGGTGCTTGTTGGTATGCACCAGTTTTCACAATTGTGGAACGCATGCAACATTTTTGTGACTGCATATGCCACGCTTCAAATTTCACAAATAAAGATAAAGCAATGTAATGACAATGCAAACATCAACTACTTTTATCGACTGCAGTTCATTTCTTACCACTTTTAAATTGCTACTCATGTTTCGTGCTGACTGGAATTTTGTTTTACCGTCCGTGCTCACTATTCTGCGATAGCAACTTGGGTTCTCAATTTATTGTATTCCTCTTGAACTTGAGTAGCTGAGCATTGATTTTTCACAAGATACCTTTCCACTTTTATGCTCTCTACAATTGGTTCCCCTTTTCCTTCTCCCCAGTAATTTTGTAATCCACATAGTATTGCTCCCATATTCCCCTGTTCTTTTTATTTTCTTGGTTTTTCTTCTTTTGGTCACCCTTTGGTTCTTTCTTTATGCTTTTTGATTTTTGATTGCTGCAGGAAATCGGGTCTTCTTTTATGATGTTTCTAGTCATGGTTAGCATGCTAGAACTAAAATGTGCTTTGTAATATCAAGTATCAACTCTTTCTGTTGTTCATGCACGCTCATTACTGGCGAATAGGAAAACATGCTTTAGCAATTTTGCTTCTATTTCTTTTCTTTGAGGCCATGTGAACCATGGAATCAGGCATTTCATAGGACAACAGACTGAACAGAGTTTATTAGATTAGTATCCCGTAAAATAACATGACATAATATTATCAGCACTTCTACTGTTAAGTTTTGGCGAGTTTATGGTGGTGTTATTTCTTGTAATTGCAGTCTCTCAGCATTAATGAGTTCTTGAAGCCTGCTGAAGGTGAGAGGTACTACGGTCCTGGTGGTCGGGGTCAGGGCCGTGGACGTGGTTCTAGGGGAGAAGGTTCTGGCAGCCGTAGTGGAAGCAGCTATGTGGAAGCCCCGGCCATTGAAGATCCTAGCCAGTTCCCTACCTTGGGTGCTAAGTGAGCTTTGTTGTTTGCCATGCCATTAGTTCTGTTATTTCTCCTCGTCTCAGTCATCCTCTTATCTTCTTGAAGGTCCGATTGACAGGAAAATTTTTACCGGAATAATGTATTTTCAATGTACGTCTTGAATGTAAATTTCTTATGTAGCCCTGAAGTTCTTTTACTCTACTGATAAGTTGTGTTTGTTAACTGTTTTGACCTTGGGGGCACATGGAAACCATCAACTTTTCACTTGAAAATTTGAAATGTGTTGCTCACTTATGCAGTGGATTTTTGTGTAATGTGAGGAACATTTATCAACTTCAAATGTTACCTACATGGAAAAGGTATTTGCACAAAAAAATGTGGTCAACTTAGTGAGGAAAATACAGTCAAATGGAACACTTCCTGCGCATAATTGGCACTCAACTACTAATAAATAAATAAATAGGCTAGTGTTGGTATTTTGATGTGGTTGAAAGAAATTATGAGCTTCTTCCAATTGGTGGGAATGTTTACTTTTCACTTGTGGATGGCAAATATGTTACAAACTGTAACCGGAAAACCCAGAATTATGGATTTGGTCAAATACTGTCGTAATTATATCAAATTTATATCAACTGTATCAAGTTTTAAAATATTTTTTGTATAAACATATAAATTTGTCAGAAAATAAGCCTCTGGGTAAGGGTGTAAACGAACCGAGTCGATTTGAGTATTGAGTTCAGATTTGGTTTACAAAACCCGAGCAGTTTTAACTTTTCGAATGAATATGATCCGAGTATCAATAGAAAATTATAATTTGAGGATATTCGAGTAATTTATCGAACTTTAAAATTTGTTCATATTTGACTCATTTTTATTTCAAGTCAAACTCAAATTTAGTCGAGCGGTACGAATCTAGTCCTAATTGTTTACTAGTTTTCAGGTGCAAGATTTTTACTATTTTTCAGTTCTGAATGTCATTTGCCCTTAGAATTGGGGTATGTTCAATATCAACACTTGGACCAAGTTTATCCATGAATTTTTGATGGACAACTTGTTACCAACTTTGCATTTCGGTCAAGTTTACAAAACTTAAACTCCTACAAATAGCTCCAGAACCAGCTGAAAACAAATATAACAGAAGAAACAATATTTAATATTAACCAACCATTCTTGATTTGTACAGCCCTTCGCATAATTAAATGTAAAGAACTAACGTTTTTGAACCACTAAAAAGAAACACATTTTTGAGAATTCAGTTACAAAGACAATAATACTTTTACATGCCATCAAGGAGCCATCTCATGTGTCAAGTACAGGCAAGTGAAAGCAGTTTTCCTTACGAAGAACAACAGCCACTGTTCTGTGCCACAGGCTGTCCGCGGATGTTCACTGTCGGTGGCTTGGCATTGTTCATGGAAGGTTGACTCGCCATCCTGCATTTAGGAGAACTTTAAGTCATAAAACAGTTAATGTTGTTTAAAATTGCCAGATATTGTGAGCAACATGACAAGCGAAAAATAATTTATGTGGTGTGGCAGGGGAAGCCATAAACCTACCAAACCAACTTATTTTTACTTTTAATTAATTGTTTCTATATCTATGTGAAGAAAATTGTTATATGGAATTGACAGGTCAGCACGTGACTAACTGCATAAGACTGTGTTCGGCGTGGTGGCTTTCAATAAGAGAAAAATATATATATATTTTGAAATAAAATCATCAATTTTTCTTTTATGTTTTTCCCAGACACAAGGATACCTGAACTTTTAGAGCAACATGTTTTTTATTTTCCCAGGGCAAATGACATTCCAGCAAGAGTTGTGCACAGTGATTGACAATATTCCAACAAGGCAACAATATCAAAACGGAGGAAATGGTGATAGGACAATCCATTGCGGAGATTAATATCAACTTAGTTTCATTAAGTTTCCAAACCAAGTTTAGAAATTCATTTAAACCTAATCAGCCAAATAGGGTGAGAAAATACTAGAGAAGAGTTGAGCTACTGCGTTAGCAGGTGAAGATAAAAAGTTGTCTCTATTATAATAGCTCAGTTCTACCTACTTCAATGTAACCATAAGTGAAGATGAGGAAATCATGGAAATGGCACTTACCTATCTTTAATTGATGCAGTCATAGCCATAAAAGCCTGCTCCACATAGTAGCATCTTCTCGCACTGGCTTCCATGAACGGAAGCCAATTTCATCAGCAAATGCCTGGACATATTAGATAAACACATAAATCCCGTCAAGCCAACATTTAAAATCCCAATAACCTTGAGCGTAGAGCTAGGTTTTTTTACCTTGGCTGTTTCATATGACACAACTTTATTTGCAGTAAGATCAGACTTGGTTCCCAACAAGAAGTTTATTGACATTCTCGCTCGCATAGCGATCAATTTCACTCAACCACTGCTTGACGTTATTGAAGCATCTCCTTTCGTCAGTTACATCATAAACCACCTATAAGAGAAGAAGCCAATGCAAGGTGAAATTAGTCTTCGACAGAAAAAACAAACAGGAGGACATATACCAATATGGACAAATGTTATAATGACCAAGAGTGAGATGACTCACTATAATACCATGCGCCCCACGGTAGTAGCTGCTAGTGATTGTTCTAAAACGTTCTTGCCCTGCAGTATCCCACTACACAATAAAAAGAAAGAGTCAACGACTAGACTTGAGTGTTTTTCATCGTTTAAAAAGAATATACCACGTGGAATGGTAGTTCCAACGAGAAACATCTGGTAAAGTTTAGGTTGTCCAGTTTATCGCAAGTTTCCAAAATATACCCGTAAATGAGAAATTACATCTAGTGTCCATGCCCGACGTGGATATCCATAACACAATCAATTAGCAAAGAATAAAGGAATCAAAGCTTACAATTTGAAGCTTAACCGTCTTCCCATCTTGCTCAACAGTGCGTATTTTCTACAGAAGAGATTGGTAATATTATGATATACTACTTTAGGTAATCATGCATAATCAGGTAAATATTTGATGGTACGGATATTACTTACAAATCAACTCCAATGGTGCTAATGTAACTCTCCAAGTATGAATCATCCTATAATGAGTTAACAAAAAAACCAGGGATATTAATCAGGCTTTAAGTGTAGAAAACCTCAATATATCAAATTGAATACGTACAGAAGGCATTAATTAAGAGATAATCATTGTGAATTAAAAAAACAGTATAGTAGACAGATGCGTAAGCAATTCTTTTCAGTAAATAAATGTTTAAACTTTATTTAGTTAACATGATTCATCTTTAAACTTTTGTAGTTTAGTATAAATACATAGCAAGAACTTTGTCGCATAGTGTGTGTTGCCCGCCATGAAGGTTTGTTCTAATAGTAGAGTCGATAGACAAGCTAAAATTAGTATAACGACAAACTCACTAACGTGAGGTGTTGAGCATAAATTGGGAAAACACATAAACTCTAATGTTAGCAAGAACAACTGGTTATAAATGAAATACGATTCTCACACTTTACGGATCAAGCATTTTATATTGAACCAAGAAACAGTTACTATATATATAGATATAATGCCTGCCCTGTGGCACTCAGTTGGAATCAAGAAATGAGATTTATAACCTTTTCCAAAATTTAGGTGTAAGAACAAGGATTGGGAATTATTTTGCCCCCCCCCCCCACCCCCCAAACTCATTAGGCATTTGAGTCTCAATCGACTTTCTTTAGTTTATAAACTTATGTTACATCAGTTTCCTTCAAGGGGTTGCTGAGTCCATGTAACATAGCTAAAGTTCCTCAGTGGCTCGAACTTCTTCTAAGCATCAAGAATACTTAGAAATAAACCTGCACATTCTACAATCTACACACCGTTTCAAATCAATTGCCAAACAAGGGAGAGAGCGAAGTTAAGATAGGTCGCCGTGACAGAATGGAACACTGTTTACTAACAAGCTGTACAACTGGACTGGAAATTGAGCTGCTTCGTATAGAGCATATAAGATAGCTCACTCAACCAGAAGAATGCAAGTCTGTCCTAAAATAAAACAAGATTTTACATCAAGCCTACATTTTCATGGTAGTACAAAACTATCTTGGTATGGAAAAAATTGTATGAGTCAGCCTTAGGCATGTTGTGGGAGAGAAGGCAAGAGAAAGAATTCATGTCTTGAAAACATAATCCCATTAAAAAGAGGAAGGGGAATCACTATAAGATAAGATTATTCTTATTAGGGAAAATTGGAATTTTTTTCCAAGATAAGTTTAAAGCATTATCTATTGTAACATCGTTAACAAAAATTAGTATCAGAGAATGAAAACTGCTTCCATGAATGTAAATATTTTGTAGTACTGCTGAAGCAAAGAGTACAGTTTGTTTGAAATATTAAAGAAAAGATATTGAACTTCGTTCAACGAAAACTGGGCGACTGAGAAAACTACACATCCAGAATGTAGTCAATGTATACGAAAAGAAGAATGTTGATATACGTAACCCATAATATATTGAAAGTGCCAAGGATAGAAAAGGACTGCAAAAACCATTTTCATAGCAAGTAGCAATATAGTAACAGTTATTGTTGTCTCACATGAAAGCTTAAATATAACCTATCAATGTGTCCACCACTAGTCAACAGTTTTCATACCTTGGATTAGGTTAAAATTCATATTTATAGACTCTACCTTCCATTTTTCAGGACCAAAAGCATGGGAACAGAGAATAAAGAAAGAAGAACCATTTTCTGAATTACACATATGATAACATCTGTCATACACAAAATCCAGATGAATACTATCCTGAATCAATAATTAGTGATTGCAGTCTAAGGGAATTCTTATCTGTTAACTAGCTGCAAATTAGGAGTCATAAAAGACAACAAATTCCTCACTTTGCTTTATATATTTCTTCCTTTAAAGACAACAATAACTTTACACCCTTAATACAAAGTTATATAACATAATCTTATTTGATAAAGTATTTGAAGACCCATAACTTAGGTTTAACAACCAACTAGACTATAAGACACATAAGACTTGCAATCACATTTAATTTTAAAAAGAAAAGATTCTGCTGGCATTGCATATCCAATAAGCTGCAACAGATGAGGAAACTTGACAAGACTGAAGAATTTTCCATAAAACACTGGTCCTAGTAGGTTTCCTTCTGATTAGAAACCTAATGCTGTTCACTAATGAAACGGCAGG